>OX415250.1:72895921-74095921 GCA_948329865.1 Linaria vulgaris
CCATATTCACTTTCAAATAATATATCCTCCTTTTATTATTCTGTATTTGCATTATTATACACATAAATGAACTTTGTAACCCAAAACCCCACTTCTGTATACGTCTTTATATTCTTACACTTTCTCTCCACGAATCACAAGAGTTGCGTTCAGAACCACATCTTTTCGATAATTAAGGAATTACCCAAACTTAATAATTTTGTGTTATCAGTTTGTTTGGTGGATGAGCTAGAAGTAAGTCTCATTTTCTTAAGATCAATATGTTGCCACTACAACTTCAAGTCCTCGTTGGCACTGACCACCCAATATACAATATTCGTCACTTAACATTATCTAGAAGCTTCAATACAGCTCCTCTCGAACTGACGGATATTAGCAAAACTCTGATGGTGATATGCTATTCTACGTAAAAAGATATTTTTTGGTTTTTAGATGCATTTTCACAAGAATGCAGGCGTCTTTTTATAGCTTAAAGAATACGTAACGACCTAATTGTAATAAACTATAAAGGGATGAATTTAATCTTGTCATTCAAAGAATTTGATATTTTTGACGATATATCATTTCAATAAAAAGTATAAGTTGAATTTCAAAATTCAGAAACTTAATTTAAATACTCAACTTTGGATTTTATTTAAATAAATAAATAAAACTTTATAAAAATTAGTTTGAGATAAATCCCATTAGCTTGTCTTTAAATGATTTGTTTACTTGTGAACAGTAACAACTTTATTTATTTACTAAGCCGTAGCCAAAGTATTTACACCGGGGGTGTCGGTGCAGGGTCGGGACTGACGCGAGATTCTTGTTTATGTAAAATTAATACCACACAAGGCAAGTTCTTTCAAACCGGGTGGGCAACCTAGCTAGGTTGCACAAAAAGGCAATTGTGTAGGGTAGTCCATACATGCACGGTTTGATCCCTTCTTAACCAACACATCCGTGAGCCTATTCATCTCTCAGTATATACAGGACATGATAAGGGTGTTGCATCTTCCTCCTAACCTCCATATATTATGGAGGAGGGCTTTCCGTCTCGCCTGAGCCCATAGGACCCAGCTTTCTGACAAGAGAATTAAATATGACCTCTGAATATGTTTCAATTGTTAAAGTAAACAATGAAAATCGTAATGAGAGCAAGAGTCCCTGGCGAATAGCCCTGAGCTCTGCTATGTTGTTGGTGTTGCATCCCGTCACTTCAGAAAAAGCCCCAACAATATTACCTACACAATTACGAATCACGCCACCGATACCCGTGGGGCTTGGGTTGACCAGAGCTGAACCATATGTATTAAGTTTGAACATTGATGGAAGTGGTGGGTTCCATCAAAGGGGGAACCTGTACATTGGAGGTTTTGTTGGCGGTGGTGGATGTATTTGTAGTAGCGTTCTAGAAAGGCGGGTAGAAATTAGCGAAGTAGAAATAGAAGTTCCTCGGAAGAGGAACTCAATGCGTACCCGCCAAATGCCCCAACACCCTATGAGTGTTGTAGCCGGGTGGAGGAGGCGTTTAAGATGTGGAATAATGTGGACGCCTAGGGGGGAGGTTGAAAAAGAGGAAAGTGTTGCCGTACACTTGAAAATAGGGGATAGTCGTTGAATAAATGTGTGGTTGTTTTCGGGGCTGGTTTGTAAAGGGGGCGGTTAATATCAATGGGTACATGTCTTCGTGAGAGGCAATCGCGCGTCCTGCCCCCACAAAGACCTGAAGAATTTTATGTGGGGTAAGGTTTGAATGTGCCAAAGAGCGGCCCAGGATAAGATGGGCAGTTGTTTTACCAGATTGTTCATCTGTTAACCTTTCATACGCCGATTTGATTGTGAATTGTCCTCCCGGTTTCCAAGCCAGCAAGTGGAGTAAGGGAGAACTTCAACCAGAATGGGGATCCCACGGATACGTTCTGCAATGTCACGGCAAGTGTGGCCTAGTTGTTGCGAGATCTGGTTCTATGGATGGGTCTTTAAATGATTTGTATTCATTACTAAACATTAGTTTAGGCTCAATTTCAAATATTTCCGATTGTTTAGTTGGCTTTGCAAACTAAATAAAGAAAGATCTTGTTGCATTTGACAGTATTTAATGTACAACCTCACAGGCGGCTGCTATGTAGATAGATATATATGGATTTGGAGCATATAAGGAAGAATATGTACTTCCTTATTAATAGCGTTGCAGTAGGATAAGCACAATTTAAAATAGAGCTACACTTATCTCACAGCCGACTGTGAGAAAAAAACTTACAGCCGGTTTATTTGTTTTACTTATACAGGTGCTTTTACGAACAAAAATCTGTTATCCTCAAAATTGCATTTTTCCTACAAAATAAAATATTGATTAAGTATCTTTTAGCGGGACCGATTTACACTTTAAATAAAAAAAAATTATATATAATATAATGTGTTATACCATTATCTACAACTATTTGAAACTTTATTTTTATTATGCCTCATACAACGTGCTTATAGATTTTCCGGTTTTTCAATTTATGACAAATTCAAGAAATATTATCAATTACTTCTTATTAGCCATATTCTGTTGTCCAAGAAAAGGTGCCAAATAAAATATTTTAAGTAATAAGACTATTGATGGGGATTAGGATTGGCCCATCACTGACGATTCGATGCGTCCGCATCGAACTTGTCAAAATTCCACGTTTTTTCATAAACTCAAGCATTAAATTCACCTGGTTCCATGCGCATCATTATTTTTAAATAACAATTGCAAACTATAGCAAACTATTCTGGAGAAACACATGATTAAAAATATCTCAAACCAGTGAATAAGCCTTATCAAACTAGTGCAATTGCTGACCGATCACAAAGCACGTTATTTAAATTTGGGAACCGCTCTCTCATCGACACCGTCTCCCAAATTGGGGAGACTATGTGATGGTGATATTTTAGGATTAACCCCGCACTGTATATTGGTACGGCCCATAGCCGTATCGAATAGGCACAATTCGATGTCTGTTACGCATCGAATAACCCCTATTCGATGCGTCCATCGAACCAGCCTGGCTCGATGTGCATTACAAAGCTATCTAGGGGTCCCACGGGACGAGGTCTATAAATACCCCGCCCTTTCACCTTCCACAGGGGTATCGAACCCAAGTTCAACTGCTACCACATCGAACGAGGATATTCGATACGCTCACTCGTTCGATACCTTACTTCATTCGACACACTCCAACATTATTGTTTCATATTGACATCGAATCAATCAGATTCGAGTCACAGCGGCATCGAATCACTAAAATTCGATACAATCACATCAAACCAGCTATCGTTGAATAAACTCGGTATCGAATCAGATCCGTTCGAGGCGCACATCGAACATCCATAATTCGATACGCACGTTAATTTTTCATATTATGATATCTAAAGCAATTCAATATCTGTAATAGATATTAGGTGTTCCGGATAAAGTTAGTCCGTTCATTTTATTGGATTAGCATTATTTTGGTTATTTATATTCAGATTGTATTATTGTACCGTGTTCTGTTACATTTACAAAATAAGACCAAAAAATTGGCGCCGTCTGTGGGAACACCGTTTAAATTGTGTTTAGATATAAGTAGCTAGGATGACAAATAAACGTCGCATATATGCGGTTGAAAATATGGAAACAGAGAATAAGATCAAAACGGAGACAGACGAACCTCCAAAGCAAATTGTGCCTAAAGACCAGGGCCGAGATAAAGCAGAAAGTCAGTTATTAAAATAATGACAAGAATGTAAGATGGAGCCTTTAGGGGAATTTAAGATTGTGCAGCTGTTTAAGGAATGCAACGAAAAGATAATAAAAAATGGGCCAGGAATGGACCGAATAATAGAAGCGGTTTTGGTGGACTGTCTCCGGCGCAATTCAGATATATTTGCATGGTCTGATTCGGATCTTCTCGGGATAGACTCTAGGATCATAGTACATCGCTTGAACGTAGACAAGAGCGCGAAATCGATACGGCAAAAGAAGCAAAATTTTAGCAAAGAGAAAAATGAAGCCGCCGAAAAATAGGTACAAGAACTTCTAGCAGCACAACACATTTATGCTATAAGGTTCTCGGAATGGTTGAGCAATATTGTTTTGGTGAAGAAAAAAGAAGCGACATGGAGGATGAGCGTGGATTATACAGACTTGAACAAGCATTGTCTGAGGGATCCTTTTCCATTACCTCGGATAGATCTACTGGTTGATTCGACTGTAGGATGTGCATTGTTAAGCATGATGGATGCGAAAAGTGGTTTTCATCAGATATTCATGGCAGTGCAAGATCAGAACAAAACAGCTTTTGTCACGGATAATGGAGTATATTGTTATAGGGTAATGTCGTTCGGTTTGAAGAATGCAGGAGCAACATTTCAAAGGTTGGTAGCTAAAATGTTCTACCACCAGATTGGAAAGTCAATGGAAGTGTATATTGACGATATGCTAGTGAAGAGTCTCAAGGTCGAGAAGCATGTGCGACATTTGGATGAAGCTTTCGCCATCATGAGAACCTATGAAATGAAATTAAACCCCAAAAAATGCACTTTTAGGGTAACGGCGGGAAAGTTTCTAGGTTATGTGGTGAATGAAAGAGGAATTGAATCCAACCCTGACAAAATAAAGGCAGTATTAGATCTACCGTCACCGAAAACAGTGAGGGATGTTTAGTGTCAGGTGGGCAGTCTAACAGCTTTGAGAAGATTCATATCGACACCAGCAGAAAAGAATCTTCCTTTCTTTAAAGTGATGAAACGAAGAAAATATTTCATTTGGACGCCGGAGTGTGAAGAGGCTTTCAGGCAGATGAAGAATTATTTGATGAGCCCGCCATTGTTGGCCAAACCGAAGGAAAATGAAATGTTGTATCTATACTTAGCAGTTTCCACGCTTGCAATCAGTACGGTACTACTCAAGCAAAAAGGAACTCACCAATTACCCATTCATTATGTGAGTAGAGTTCTACAGGGGCAGAGAGGAATTATTTGGAAATAGAGTTGTTCGCTTTAGCAATTTTTGTTACCGCAAGGAAACTGAAACCATATTTTCAATCTCACCCAATCACTGTGGTGACCAACAAACCGTTGAAGCAAGTGTTGGCAAGGCCCGAGACTTCAGGCCGATTGGTTAAATGGGCAATTGAGCTCAGTGAATTTGGATTGGAGTTAAGTCGTGAACCGCAACATGGATATTACACACGGATGGGTCTGCAACCACTCACGGGGGAGGAATTGGAATCCATTTTCAGTCCCCGGAGCGAAGAGAATTTGAATTTGCAATCAGCCTAAATTACATGGTAACAAATAATGAGGCCTAGTATGAAACAGTTATTGCCGGTGTCAAAATGGCACTCGGACTCAACATTGAACATTTGGATATATTCACCGACTCGCTCTTGGTGGCAAACCATTTTTCGAGAAAGTATGAGACGCGTGAGGAGACAATGAACTTGTATGCTGCGAAGGTAAAAGAATTGGTGAAAAACTTCAAATTCTTTGACATTACTCAGATTCCAAGGGATGACAATGCAAAAGCGGATTCGCTATCTAAATTTGCGAGTTCTTCAGATATTTTGGTGGAGAAGCGAATCACACTTATGGTTGCTGATAAACCTTCAATCGGGATATCAAAATATATTACCACGAAATCAAGGGTGGAGATCATATTGGCAATACAAGAAGACCCGTCATATCCGAATGCACAGCGCAGAATGCGATATAAGGTCTATAGATTTACTATATACAAAAGATCTTTCGAAGGACCATTGCTGAGATGTTTGACGCCAACCCAAGCCGAATATGTAATGAAAGAAATCTATGCAGGTTGCTGTGGAAATCACTCATGTGGACGAGCTTTAGCTCAACGAATATTGCGTCAAGGATATTATTGGCCAACTCTATTAAAAGATTCCACAACCTTCTCGAGTAAATGTGACAGTTGCCAATATCACGCTCGTCTCATTCATAGACCTGCACGTCAGCTACAACCCATTGGCGTGGCATGTCCATCTGACCAATGGGGAATTTGTAGCGCCCCTCACCAAGTACCCTGCTCGGCTCGAAGCACCACCGCTACAAGATTCATTAAAGAGTCCATCGCTTTTCTTCTTAAAGATGCAGCTAATCCAAAATAACAAAGAGCGGAAGCTAGTACCCAAAGATTTCCATTTCAATATCTTCAGTTGTCAACTACCTGCTATTGATTTTCGACTAGGCTTGTCCCATGTAAGGACCTCTAAACTTTTCTCGTAAATCTGGAATGAAAACATGAAAAACAATATCTTTATGAGTCAAAAGGACTCAGTGAGATTTAATGCATGAGAATTTTCTATAAAAATGTATTTTCGCAAAGCATGATTTCACAAGAATGATTTTCAGAATAATTTTATATTTTTATGCCAAATCATAACACTTATTAGGTCAATCATGTCACAACAATCCATCCTTCTGTCTACTGTCCTTATACCTCCCATCCAGGAGCGACCCGGAAAACAACGAGGACGTGCCCAGGTACACGCCTCAACTCTGATTCACCCCGCTGAGACGTCCCGTCTCAGGCGTAGAATAGAGTTTGCTCAAAGCGACGCTAGACTGCGAAAGCTACACTGATAGCCCTATGCTATCCAGGAGAATTTCACAAATCCATGACAAGGCCCAGATAATAGCCATCAATTGGCAACAATATAGCCATCAAAGTGGCTTCAAGAATGATCAATCATGAAACTAATTCATGTATAATATTGGCATGCTTTTCAAAAAAGGAAGCTCAGTACATAATTTAATAATTAATCCTCAAGGGATAATCCAGTAAAACATGATAATATAATTGTTATAATATAAACGACAATTTCATAATTTGTAACTAAGTACTTGAGGCTTCCTTGAAACCATAAGATTTGTAAACAGTTATTCTTTGAAACAACGTGCTTGCTTATTTTTAGAATAAAACACTTTTAATATAATACGTATAATTTCCATTCCAGCTTGAAAATATATAATTTTAATCTTACATTTTTTCCAAGCTATCAGCCCGATTCTTGTTGGCCGTATGGAAACTCAAATCTTGATTGCTAAATAGAAATACCTAAGGTAGACATAGCATTTGATAAGAATATAAGTGACCAACTAAGCTCCAAAAATGTATCCATCTAGATTGTCCTAAAAGGTTTATGCCATCCTGATTCAGTAAGGTTAATTAAAGGTCTTCAATATATAATATATGCTTATAGCACTATCTTAATTTCAAGCACTAACTGGGCTTCATTAACAATCCTCATCACAATTATTTCAGTCATTACATCGTTGAAAGTGAAGTTCTTAATCAATCTAAAATTAAGCGCCAGTGTATCGTTAATTGTTTTCTCCTATTCCCAAATATAATTAACTGTCCTATGTGGTTAGTGATCGGAACTAAATTTCCTATATTCAAATTAAAGCACCATTATATTGGGAGGAAAATGAGCACATGTGTCCACATAATTAATCGGTATGGTCATTACCCTCAGTTTGAGGTCCAAAGTTATAACTGTTCAATTATCCTTTTTTTTTTTGCATATTCATATAATACCATATTATTTTGCACTTCACAATTAAATTTGATTCATAACGTACACCTATCTCAAGATTTCGAATATATATAATATTAGTTCAAACAACTTGTCGGTTTACCAATTCACTTCAGTTCTTGATCGCTCATCATGTATGGCAGTTAATTTTAAATGAGACACAATTACCCAAAAGAGAAATCTGTGATGAAATTTAATTTACTTAATTGAGTTTATTTCGTGTTATGTTAAATACCTACTCGATCAGTTCAATATTAACTTTATGCTAACTAAACTTTGGATCTTATAAAATATTAAAACAATCATAATAATACGATCAAAGAATAGCCTATGCCGTAACTAAGACTAATTCTAATTTCCTTACCACTTTACTGATGCCTCCGTTTTGGCGCTCTTACAACACTGCGGGATTGACGGCATCATTCGCATCCTTTATTTCTTTATATGTACACTTGGCTAGTTTACCTCTTTTAACAGTTTTAATTTAAAGCTTTATATGTCTGTTGTGTTTCCCCTCACATGGCTGAACATATCTCATTAGGTGTATTAATGAGTCAAATGCATGTACAAGAGGATGTTGACGGGTGGAAGAGAGGAGCTGAAGCATGCAAGAGTTAAAAGTTGTGATGCACCGATACCGATCTTAAGACGTCTATGCACTACCCGATTCATATCGATACCGATTCAGATACCGATACCAGTTCTGACGTATCCAGTACGCCACGTGGTGTATCTTTTAATTTTGAAATTAAAAAATCTCGATACGTATCCGATACGTTTTTTTAGGCGTATCGGAACTATTATGGGTCTTTTTTATAATTTTTTTATATTTGATGGGAAAAATATTTAAATATAAATTCCACCAAATATATAATGAAATAAAAAAATAAAAATCCCTTTATCAAAGGCACGATTCAAGTCTCATTATTTTTACAATTATGCTTTTCTTTTTCTATTCATAATCACCACCACCACTATGCGCCATATTCAAGTTGGTTATGTTGTTGTTTAACTTATTAGTCATAAATAATTCACGTTTATATGTCTTTTTTCATATTTGATGCATGACTTTTTTTAATGTAAACATTTTTTTGTGTATTTCTATTTTTTTGTTTAAGTTTTAAATTTTATTGCTTGTTAAAAATAAAAAATACATATAATAAGTATTAATAATTATTTATATATAGACGTATCATTGTCGTACCGGTATCGGCTATTTTAAAAAATGCCGTGTCGGCGTATCCGTACCGTACCCGTACCACCGTACCCGAACCCTACAACGTATGTTAAAAGCATAGGTGGCAGCATTATAATTTTTTTGCAGGTCTTACAAATGCTACAACAATAAAATGTACAAATAGGTGTGCATATCTCTAGGTGGGCGATCTTATTTGATAATATGTGGCTGTCAAAATGGGTTTACATGAAAATGTTAAATGCTTAAATTAACAGGTATTCTTCGTGTCATGTTGGGATAGAGTGGGAGATATTATTTTAACTAATATTACTATATTGTAAGTAGAACACATATTGAGCTTCAGTTTTATTAAGGCATGTAAATTGTCATTATCCAATATTTTTTTGTTCCAAACCTGAAATGTTCAATTACCATCGCAAATATTTTAAATATTAATTTTTTTTTTCCAAACGACACAACCCAAACAAGTCATTAATTGTCAAAATATAAATTTAAAAATCCGCTTATTGAAGGCAGGTCATTACAATCTCCCCTTCTTCAAAGAGTTTGGTCCCCAAATTCATTTTCTTTTATATTCTCAATTTGCTTAACATTCCATTAAGTTTAAAATAATAGTATCTTGAGAACGGTGACAAGAAAAAAAAAAGTGTAATTGGTATGTAGGATAGTAAAGTTCTAAGAGTTGTCTCGAAATTCAAAAGGTCCGAATAATATGTAACAGGGATATTTGTGGAGGAATTGTTATACTGACAAATGGGGATTTGATACGACAAGAATTTTCCGTAGTATCCGATGAAATGCATAGAAAAATTTCCTATGAATGAAACTTAATTGCAAGGGAGGGTTAAGAAGCGAATAGGAAATGAAAGTACACCGCTTAAGAAAATACTCGATGCAAAAGGATGGTTAG
Source organism: Linaria vulgaris (assembly GCA_948329865.1). NCBI lineage: Eukaryota > Viridiplantae > Streptophyta > Magnoliopsida > Lamiales > Plantaginaceae > Linaria > Linaria vulgaris. Next base: position 72,905,577 of record OX415250.1, read on the forward strand.
GCATGCTAGAAGTGGCAATGTGCCAAGTTGGGTTCAATAAGTAAAGCATTGTACTAAAGTGACTAAGATATTGAACATAGACAAAAGTATATGAGTGAAGAATAGTTTCAATAATATAGGAAGAGTTGCTCCAGGAATAGGCAAACCAAATGCAAAACGTTGAATTCCATAAGGGCAAAGGGTAATCACTTGTCTTAAGAGAGTAATGGAGCAGAAGGAAAATTAATTGTCCTAATAGGTGAAGCTTCCCAGGAGATGAGAAAAGAAACTTTAAAGGATGACACTGTTTACAGTCGATCTCCAATACAATTTTTTTTTTCATGAAACTATATGTGAAGAAAAAAAATTGAGCATGATGTTCGTAAGAATATAATATGTAGGAAGGATAGAATCCTATAGGGTCTGGAATTTGAAATATTGATAATATAATGGATGAACACCTCTAAACTATTAAGTTTAGTGACATGAGTTTAAGAAGAAGAGGTTGTAGTTGAATTGGTTGAGGGTACAACTACTTAGGGCAAGGTAAACATAAAATGTCTAGAGGGGATTACAAGCTTAAGGGTAAGGTTTGAAATGGAGAATAAACCTTAAAAGGAAACTTGCATTTTAGAAGAGTCACAACTTCATTGAAATCAATGAAGCGAATAATTTAATAATTTAGTCAAGAAAAATGTGGAATAGTTGGATATTCCTCGATCTTGGATGAAAGAGGTTCACTTGAAATGAGTCATGGATATTTCCTTCATGAGTTGACATATCAAGATTTGTAAAGTTGATTGCAATGGGACTAGGTCACATCAAAACAAATGTTGAGGTAGAATAGGCAATAGCTATGCGAAACCAAGGTTGCTGGTGAAAGTGAATCTCAATTACTTACTAGAAATTAATAGAAGATGATTGAATATTTGTGAATCATAAAATGGAGAGATAAGAAAAGAATTATACTGATTAATAGTGGTTGGTTAGAAAAAGGAAAAAAAACTTTCACAATATAAGAATATATGCGTATGTATAGGGTCTAATCGCAACAAGAAAGTGAGAGACAAGAATCATGTGTATCAGTAAAAGAACGAAAGTAGAGAAAACGCTCCATATTAAAGAAACTCTGGACATTGCTGATTTTATCTATGCTACACTGACAGTGTAGTGCACTGTCTCTCACAAAGTGGTGGGCCCCACACATGTTGGGCCTGTGCACTACACCGCTTGTGAGTGTACTGTGCACTACACGCGGTATAGCATAGATATAATCGACATTGCTAAATGTAGCACTGCGGCAAAGAGTTGGATTTTTAAGTCAATCGGCAAATGGTTGGCTTAGGAGAAAAGTATGGAGGTGAAAAAGCAAAAGTTTCTACAACTAAACGAAAATTTGCTAAGAATAAGTGAACCCAATGGAACACATAAAATTTTCATAAGACAAGAATGGAAATTCATGTTTAAGAGGGCTAAAGAGAAAAGGCGAATAAATATATTTAAAAGGTGATGCTTTGCTTAACGTAAGAAGGGAAAATTGAAGGATGAACCTTTCATAGTCGACGTATGATATCGTTCTTATGCGTATTAAGTTATGATTAATTATGAAAATAACACAAGAATCTTAGGTAAGGAAGGCTGATATGTAGACCAAGATACTAAACACTTAACACGAATATTTTGGTCTTATTTCGTCACGGTAATAGAACACGGTAAAACAATACAATTGGAATATAAATAACCAAAATAACGTTAATCCAATAAAACAACCGGACTAACTTTGTCCGAAACACCTACTATCTATTACAAATCTTACATTGCTTTAAATATCCTAATACGACAAATTAATCAACGCATCGAATTGCGAACGTTCGATGTGCGCCTCGAACAATACCGATTCGATGCAGGGTTGATTCGATGCGAAAGTGATAAAATATTGTTGGTGTCGAATTCCGTTGGGCATCGAACAATGGAGCGTGTCGAATAGGCTGATTCGATGTGGTAATAGTTGGACTTGGGTTCGATCTGCCTTGGAAGGCGAGGGAACGGGGTATATATAAGCCTCGTTCCGTGGGACCCCTAGACAGATGTAGAAAACGCATCGAACCGAGATGATTCGATGCATCGAATAAGGGCTATTCGATGCGCTCCAGATATCGAATTGGGCCAATTCAATACGGTTGTGGGCCGGCCCAATCCAGAGTGTTGGGCCAATCCTAAAATACCCCTATCACATAGTCTCCCCAGTTTGGGAGACGTTATCAATGTGAGAACGGTTTCCAAACTTTTAATTGTACTCAATTTTGACTGATCTAAAGGCATCGAATTGTTATTGTTCGATGCGTGGTGTTGCTAGACATCGAATTTGATGAATTCGATGCGACGCATCGAATGAGATAAATTCGATGCTTTCATGATAGTTGGCGGCGCATGGGCATATATATAAGGGTCCACCTGCCCTGACATTTTTGTTCTTTTCCGCAGAAGAAATTTTGTCCGCTTCTCAACCGCATCGAACAGAGGTTGTTCGATACGAACCGTATCGAATCGTTGGAACTCGAAGCATTTTTAATTTATTTTTAATACCGCGAAACAGATAGAATTCAACACTAGGCTGTTATGGCCCGTACGAAGTCTCGAAATCGGAGCAAAATTGTGATGTCACTCGAAAACATTTATGAAGCTCAGAGAGGGAGCGAGCAAAATGAGCCCTCGAATGTGGGCCCATCTTCTGCCAACGTCGCCTCAAACGATAATCCAGGCGAATTTGCAAAAAGAGATTCTGCAACCACAACCCCTGGAAATCTTTCCGATAATTGGGGTGCGGGCCACTCTGATATACCTCCAGCTGATCGTTCTACCATGAGACTCGGTGGTGTTAGTGCTGGCACTTGGGTGCCCATTTTGAGTGATTTTGAACGTCATGAAAATGTTGTTGCACGGAGATTGGTGTTGACGCCAACCGCTACTGGTGGACGTATAAAAGTTGGGACTAATCGTCAGATCCAGATAATGGAAGATATTGATGCAGAAGACGAAATAATTGCTGCCAATTTGGCCAGGTTCAATACAGGTCCTCCTACATTTAGGAATAGGCAAAATGTCGATGAATCAAGCTCCTCCCGCTCAGTTGGTGAGGACTGGTATACCTCCGCTAAAAGAAAATTGGCGGAAGAAGAATTCGCTCGCGATGCTCAGGATATACCTCCGCCTCCACCTAGGCGGCCTCGACCTTTAGGAAATCCAAGACCAGCCCCTCTCGGAAGCCTTATCAATTACAATTTTCTCAATGATGAGAATTCATAATCACTGAGCGCCACACTGGGCGGATATAGGTTGAGAGAGGAACAAGCTGGAGAGATAATGCAGAGTCTATGGCCTCAGTTGGATCGCCAGACCGTAATAAATTGGCTGGGATATCAGGATTTGGCTCGCTTTGGACGCCTATTTTTTGCTGCTGTTATTTTAGCAGTATTTCGGCTATGCAGAGATTACAGTGGTTTGATTGAGGTGCATAGCCAGCACAATGCTGTTGTCGATAATCTACGTGCTACTATTCGTAACGGGGATTATAGTCGCCGAAACGCGCTAAAACGTGCTAGGGAAGCTGAAAAAATAGCATCGAAAGCCGCACGTGACGCCCATAATGCCGAAGTTAAGGCTAAGAAATTGGAAGAGAATGTTGAAACACTGCGCGCTGAAATTATCGCGTTAAAAAAGGATAACGAATCCTTGAAGCGCGAAAATTGTTCTCTTCAGGCGTCGAATGTGGACGCGGAAAATGCCATTTCCAACTTGCCTCGTCGAATTCAACATTTCCAGTCTGAAGATTATAAATGCGCAGTTGTCCAAGATTTTACGCAGAGTAATGTTTATAAATTTTTTGAATTACTACGCGGTGCTGCAGACAGAAAATATGGAATAGAACTCGGTGTCGATCAAGCTGGATATCTTGGGTACCTCGGAGAGGGTTTTCGTAAGGACATACTTGATGCAAGTCGTAACTCAAAAATGGAGATCTCGGAGGTCAGCAGTGATGATAATGACGATTTACATACTCCTAGGCCTGGTGATTCATTTTATGTCGTGTGGTGTGATCGCAAAAAGCAAAATGTGACCGGCTCAAGTTCTTTGAAATCGAGCTCACCTGACCCATAAAGGAAAAGAGAAATGCACTCCTAGCGCTACTTTGAGCGATTCAGAGAATATCAAGAAAGCTCTTCACGATGCTTTTGGTTTAAGCGATGATGATTCAAAATTGCCTCCGAAAACTTCCAGGTCTACAATTTTTCTGTGGAGTCCTCCAAAGATGTCGGGTTTGGAAAATGTTCCTTCTACAGTCGCGGACAAAAGAAATAAGGTGGGTAGCGTACCTAAGATTTCTGGTCCAATAACGGTCTTGCCAAGTGGAACGTATCCTTCTCGAGATGACAGAGTTTCTGTGCTGGCCAGTAATGTGCCTGATCAATCATTTAGTGCACATAATTTGATTTCTCCAAGTAGATATCAGCTCATCGATCCTACTACAAGAGTTGAAGTCATCTTGCCCGATGATTGGGCACAAACCGGTGAATTGATTCTTACAGAGGATCAAATTCACGGCAATTGTGCCAATTTTGCGTGTTCAGTGGGTGTGGTACTTCGTCAAGAGTCCCCCCATTCATCGAGTGAGTAATAATACTTAGGTTACATTATTTTGTCGATATTAGGCCTTTTGTTTTGTATAGAGTCTTGTAGTTCTTTTGCAGTTGTTTTTGAATAAGACTAATTTTACCGCTTGATATCATAATCTTTGATTTACGTTTTACTCGCATAGTGTTTCGTCCTTATGCATTCCAAAGAATGTTATTTCATTCATTTGCTAGTTGTTGATTCAATATTTATTTGATGTTTGATAATGGTGTTTGATGTCACGATGCATATCTAATATTATGATTGTGCTGGATATAAAAAGTATGAGCATTCTGAGCTGTTATTATTATCATTAGGGCATTCATGCTTTACTTGAGAAATCAGATCACTTGGGCCTTAATCTCGCTGTTATTGTGTTGATAACGATCATGGGAAGTTGGACCACATTGGGTTTTCTTACCCCACCGTTAAGTTCATCTTTCTAGCATGAGGGGGTGGACCACTTTAGGCCTTCTTATCCCTCCGTCATGTTGTTCCTTCTGGCATGAGGGGGTGGACCACTTTGGGCCTTCTTATCCCTCCGTCATGTTCTTCCTTCTAGCATGAGGGGGTGGACCACTTTGGGCCTTCTTATCCCTCCGTCATGTTCTACCTGCATCATTTGACGAATAAAAATTTTCCAATTAATAACTTATAAAGGATTAATATTGATCGAATTGTATGTATCATAATATTTGATAAAATTTATTCAATTTATGCATAATAACGCATGAGATGTTGCACATTCCATGGACGCTTCTGTTGAATTCCTCTTAGAGACTCCAAATAATAGTATCCTCGTGAACTTGCTCGTGTGACTCTAAAAGGCCCTTCCCATTTTGGTTCGAGCTTTCCGATATGCTGTTTTGCTGCAATGCTTCTCAGGACCAAATCTCTTACTTCAAAATTTCTGAATTGAACCCTTTTATCATAGCTTTTGGCCATTGCTGCTTTAAAAACAATAGTACGTTGATACGCATCATCCCTTGTCGATCCTATCATATCCAGACCCATTTGTCTTAATCGGGTCGATTGCTCTGGATCATAATCAGTAATTATACGCGTTGGCATACCTATCTCTGCAGGTAAAACTGCTTCAGTGCCATATACAAGAACAAATGGGGTCTCCCCCATGGATGTTCTTGGAGTCGTTCTATATGCCCATAATATTCCTTGAATCTCTTCCGGTCATGTTTTTTCTGTACTTCTCACCCTCCTTTCGAGATAATCCTTCAATGTTTTGTTAGTGGACTCCGTTGGACTATTGGATTGTGGATGATAGACTGAGGTCAGGTTGTGTGATATTTTTAATTCTGCGAACCATGATTTTATCTCCTTCCCGCTGAATTGTGTGTCGTTATCACATACAATAGACCTAGGGATGCCAAAACGACATATGATGTATTTCCAGATAAACTCGATCATATTCTTCTCTGTAATTGACGTTATATCTTCTGCCTCGACCCACTTAGTATAATACTCAACTGCTACTATCAAATACCGTTTTTGTCCTTTGGTGGGTGGAAATGGGCTCACAATATCAATTCCCCACTGATCAAATGGACATGCCACGTCGATGGGTTGTAGCTGGCGTGCTGGTCTATGAATGAGACGAGCATGGTATTGGCAACTATCACACTTCCTCGAGAAAGTTGTCGCATCTTTAAGTAGAGTTGGCCAATAATATCCTGACGCAATATCCGTTGAGCCAAAGCTCGTCCTCCGGAGTGATTTCCACAACAACCTGCATGGATCTCTTCCATAACATACTCAGCTTGAGTAGGAGTCAAACATCTCAACAATGGTCCTTCGAAAGATCTTTTGTATAATTCTCCATTGCTGATAGTAAATCTATAAGCCTTATATCGCATTATGCGCTGTGCATTTGGATCTGCTGGGAGAATGCCCTGCTGAAGATAAATCATGATTTCATCCTTCCAGGATGGGTCTTCTTGTATTGCCAATATAAACTCCACCCGTGTTTTCGTGGTAATATATTTTGATATCCCAATTGAAGCTTTATCAGCAACCATAAGTGTGATTCACTTTTCCACCAGAATATCTCAAGAACTTGCAAATTTAGAAAGCGCATCTGCTTTTGCATTGTTGTCCCTAGGGATCTGAGTTATGTCAAAAAATTTGAAGTTCTTTACCAATTCTTTAACCTTAGCAGCATACAATTTCATTGTTTCCTCTCGCGTCTCATATCTTCCCGAAAAATAATTTGCCAACAAAAGCGAGTCGGTGAATACATCCAGATGTTCAATGTTGAGCCCGAGTGCCATTTTGACACCGGAAATTATTGCTTCGTACTCGGCTTCGTTATTTGTTACCATGTAATTCAAGCTTATAGCAAATTCAAATTCCCTTCGCTCCGGGGACAGAAAATGTATTCCAATTCCCCCTCCGTGAGTGATAGCAGATCCATCCGTGTGTAGTATCCACGTTGTTGTTGCCCTGCTGGTTCCAACTTGGTTTGATATAGAAAAAATACAGCATGCGATCTCGACTACACTGTTTCCCAGAGTCTCGGCCATGAAATATTCTAAAGCTTGTGCTTTGATTGCAACTCGCGGCTTAAACTCCAATCCAAATTCACTGAGTTCAATTGCCCATTTCACCAATACACCAGAGGTTTCGGGCTTTGCCAACACTTACTTCAATGGTTTTTCTGTTACCACAGTGATTGGGTGAGACTGAAAATACGGTTTCAACTTTCGAGCAGTAACAACAATTGCTAATGCAAACAACTCTATTTCCAAGTAGTTTCTCTTCGTCCCTTGCAGTACTCTACTCACACAATGTGTGGGTAATTGCTGAGTTCCTTTTTGCTTGTGTAATACTGTACTGATTGCGTTCGTGAACACCGCTAAATAAAGATACAGCGTCTCATTTTCCTCCAGTTTAGCTAATAACGGCGGGCTTACAAGATAATTCTTCATTTGTCTAAAGGCCTCTTCACACTCCGGCGTCCAAATAAAATCTTTGTTCCGTTTCATCATTTTAAAGAAAGGAAGATTATTCTCTGCAGAAGTTGATATAAATCTTCCTAAAGCTGTCAGACGGCCCACCAGACATTGAACATCCCTCACTGTTCTTGGTGATGGTAGATCCAGTACTGCATTTATTTTATCAGGATTGGCTTCAATTCCTCTTTCATTTACCACATATCCTAGAAACTTCCCTGCCGTTACCCCAAAAGTGCATTTTTGGGGGTTTAATTTCATTCCGTAGGTTCTCATTATTGTGAAAGCCTCATCCAAATGTCGCACATGCTCCTCGGCTTTAAGACTCTTTACTAGCATATCGTCAATATACACTTCCATTGATTTTCCAATTTGATGGTAAAACATTTTAGCTACCAGTCTTTGAAATGTTGCTCCCGCATTCTTCAATCCAAACGGCATTACCCTATAACAATACACTCTGGTATCTGTGACAAATGTTGTCTTGCTCTGATCCTGCACTGCCATGAAGATTTGATGAAAACCGCTTTTTGTATCCATCATGCTCAGCAATGCACATCCTGCTGTGGAATCCACAAGTAGATCTATCCGAGGCAACAAAAAAGGACCTCTTGGACAATGCTTGTTCAAGTCTGTATAATCTACACACATTCTCCATGTAGCTTTTTTTTTCAAGACTAATACAATATTGCTCAACCATTCTGAGAATCTTATAGCATAAATGTGTCGTGCTGCTAAAAGTTCTTGCACCTCTTTTTCAGCAGCTTCATTCTTTTCTTTGCTAAAATTTCGTTTCTTTTGTCGTATCGGTCTTGCGCTCTTATCTACATTCAAACGATGTACTATGATTCTAGAGTCTAACCCTAGAAGATCAGAATCGTACCATGCAAAGATATCTGAATTACGTCGAAGACAATCTACCAATGCAGCCTCTATTACCCAATCCATTTCTGCTCCAATTTTTATTATTTTATCAGTGCTTTCTTTAAAGAGCTGCACAATCTTGAATTCCCCTAAAGGCTCCATCTTACATTCTTGTCCTTGATTTAGCAATTGACTTTGTGTTTTATCTCGCGCTTGTTCTTTAGACTCAATTTGCTTCTGACTCTGACTTGTCTCTATTTTGATCTTCTTCTCCTTTTCCCTTTTTTCAACCGCATACATGCGCCGTTTATTTGTCATCCTAGCTGCTTATACCTAAAACAATGTTAACGGTGTTCCCACAGACGGCGCCAATATTTTGGTCTTATTTCTTCACGGTAATAGAACACGGTAAAACAATACAATTGAAATATAAATAACCAAAATAACATTAATCCAATAAAACAACCAGACTAACTTTGTCTGAAACACCTACTATCTATTACATATCTTACATTGCTTTAAGTATCCTAATACCACAAATTAATCAACGCATCGAATTGCAAACGTTCGATGTGCGCCTCGAACAATACTGATTCGATGCAGGGTTGATTCGATGCGAAAGTGATAAAATACTGTTGGTGTTGAATTCCGTTGGGCATCGAACAATGGAGCGTGTCGAATAGGCTGATTCGATGTGGTAATAGTTGGACTTGGGTTCGATCTGCCTTGGAAGGCGAGGGAACGGGGTATATATAAGCCTCGTTCCGTGGGGCCACTAGACAGATGTAGAAAATGCATCGAACCGAGATGATTCGATGCGCGCATCAAATAAGGGCTATTCGATGCGCTCTAAATATCGAATTGGGCCAATTCGATACGGTTGTGGACCGGCCCAATCCACAGTGTTGGGCCAATCCTAAAATACCCCTATCAACGAAGTTGGTGAATTGTGTCAGACATTACAGTTGGCCAACGATAAAGTGATTAACTTATAAGGTTTATCCATTTCTCATTTGTAAAATTGGAACCATGTATTACCTCATCTTATTAATGATATCTCAAGACTAGTGAGTCTAAATGCATCGAATTTTGTATGACTCACTACTTTTAAAATTCTCTAAGCACCTAGTGCAATAAATATTAACTGAAATCTATGATTTGTCACCCCCACCTTCGTCTAAATAGATAGTATTACAACTCCTCAATTATTAAATTGCCTATTCACATTTCTTATATAGGGTACTCACTCACACATTTAAATCCTCAATTTCCATGTTGGCAATCGCTAAGCACAAACACCAAAACATAATGAACAAGATACTGGTTGTGCACCCAGGACTTGAACACTACATGTTAGCATTAGCCTAACAAAACCATGATTCAAGCCTATTAGATGACCATACACAACTCCAAATCCAACATTGATGGGTCATTAGTCAACACAATATCTAACTATAAGGATAACATACTAGGTGATCAGGCCAGGACGAATCCATTATTCGTTAGCACTGAATTTATAATAACCATCAGAACTCAAACTTAAATAGGGACAAGCCGTCTACAATATGTTTATCGACTATGAATAAGAATCATATTCCCGTTCTGATACCACTTGTAGCGCCCCTCACCAAGCACCTTGCTCGGCTCGAAGTACCACCGCTACAAGATTCAATAGAGAGCCCATCGCTTCTCTTCTGAAAGATGCAGCTAATCCAAAATAACAAAGAACGGAAGCTAGTACCCAAAGATTTTCATTTCAATATCTTCAGTTGTCAACTACCTGCTATTGATTTTCGACTAGGCTTGTCCCATGTAATGACCTCTAAGCTTTTCTCGTAAATCTGGAATGAAAACATGAAAACCAAATATATCTTTATGAGTCAAAAGGACTCAGTGAGATTTAATGCATGAGAATTTTCTATAAAAATGTATTTTCGCAAAGCATGATTTCACAAGAATGATTTTCAGAATAATTTTATATTTTCATGCCAAATCATAACACTTATTAGGTCAATCATGTCACAACAATCCGTCCTTGTGTCTCTTGTCCTTATACCTCCCATCCATGAGCGACCCGGAAAACGACGAGGACATGCCCAGGTACACGCCTCAACTCTGATTCACCCCGCTGAGACGTCCCGTCTCAGGCGTAGAATAGAGTTTGCTCAAAGCGGCGCTAGACTGCGAAAGCTACACTGATAGCCCTATGCTATCCAGGAGAATTGCACAAATCCATGTCAGGGCCCAGATAATAGCAATCAAGTGGCAACAATATAGCCATTAAAGTGGCTTCAAGAATGATCAATCATGAAACTAATTCATGTACAATATTGACATGCTTTTCAAAACAGGAAGCTCAGTACATAATTCAATAATTAATCCTCAAGGTATAATCCAGTAAAACATGATAATATAATTGTCATAATATAAACTACAATTTCATGATTTGTAACCAAGTACTTGAGACTTCCTTTAAACCATAAGATTTGTAAACATTTATTCTTTAAAACAAGCTTGCATAGTTTTTAGAATAAAACACTTTAATATAATACGTATAATTTCCATTCCAGCTTAAAAATATATAATTTTAATCTCACCTTTTTTCCAAGCTATCAGCCCGATTCTTGTTGGCCGTATGGAAACTCAAATCTTGATTGCTAAATAGAAATACCTAAGGTAGACATAGCATTTGATAAGAATATAAGTGACCAACTAAGCTCCAAAAATGTTTCCATCTAGATTGTCCTAAAAGGTTTATGCCATCCTGATTCGGTAAGGTTAATTAAAGCTCTTCAATATATAATATATGCTTATAGCACTATCTTAATTTCAAGCACATACTGGACTTCATTAACAATCCTCATCACAATTATTTCAGTCATTACATCGTTGAAAGTGAAGTTCTTAATCAATCTGAAATTAAGCGCCAGTGTATCGTTAATTGTTTTCTGCTATTCCCAAATATAATTAACTGTCATATGTGGTTAGTGATCGGAACTAAATTTCCTATATTCAAATTAAAGCACCATTATATTGGGAGGAAAATGAGCACATGTGTCCACATAATTAATCGGTATGGTCATTACCCTCAGTTTGAGGTCCAAAGTTATAACCGTTCAATTATCCTATTTTTTTGCACATTCATATAATACCATATTATTTTGCACTTCACAATTAAACTTGAGCCATAACGTACACCTATCTCAAGATTTCGAATATATATAATATTAGTTCAAACAACTTCACTACAAGAAAAATGGGTCATTAGGGACCGCTCATTAGCGGCTGTCAAGCAGTCCCTTGTCTTCAAGCAGTCGCTAAATTTTTCTAGCGACCGCTAAGCAGTCGCTAACATTCACTGAGAGAATTTGCGACTGCCAAGCAGTCGCTATTGTCCTCATGGACAATCAGCGACTGCTTAGCAGTCGCTACTCATTTAAAAACTACTGGGCCACACATTTTGGCCCGAGTTGGGCCAAAATGTGAGCCAATTTTAGGGCCGAATTTACCCTAATTCGGCCCTAAACAAATCAGCGACCGTTAAGCGGTCGCTGATTTAGGTGTATAAATAAATAAATAAAAACTTTTTTTTATTTCACCATCTTCTTCCCCAAATCAGCGACGAGCAGTCGTCGCGATTTCCTCATCTTCTTCCCCGATTTGAGCCGATTTCAGTTATTAGCGACCGTCGAGCTCAAGTTGCGACCAAAAAATGGTCTCTAACTCATAACGCCCATTTCCGCCTCCTTGCGCCGCCTCCGCCTCTCACTGCCAATAATGAAATGCTCGATTTAGTTTTTCCTTTTTTTGTGTTTTACTAATATTTTAATTTAAATCCGAAAATTGCCTAATTTAAATCCGAAAATTGGTATTGTTAGATTGTTATATTTGTTGTATGATTGTTAGATTGGTTGTTAGATTTGAAATAGAAATAGAAATAGATTATTGTGAAATTAGAAATAGATTAGAAATATATTATTGTGAAATTAGAAATAGATTAGAAATAGATTATTGTTAAATTGTGAAATTAGAAATAGATTAGGAATAGATTATTGTGAAATTGTGAAATTCGAAATAGATTTGAAATTAAATTAAGGAAAAAATAGAAATAGATTAGAAATAATTAGCACTAGATTAGAGATTAGATTAAGGAAAAAATATAGTAATAGATTAAAAATAGATTAGAAATGAGATTAAGGTAAAAAAAAAATAGAAATAGATTAGAAATGAGATTAAGGAGAAAAAAAAGAAATAGATTTGTAAAATTGATTAATGAATGATTAAAGGAAAAAAATAGAAATAGATTTGTGAAAATTAGATTATATATTAGATTAAATTAGATTAGTTTTTACTTAGATTTTTTAATTAGATTGTAAAAATGATATTAAGTTTATACTTAGATTCTTTAAATAGATTGTAAAAATTGAATCGTTATATTTGTTAAATTGTTAAATTAGATTAGTTTATACTTAGATTCTTTAATTAGATTGTGAAAATGAGATTAAGTTTATACTTAGATTCTTTAATTAGATTGTAAAAATGAGATTGAATTGTTAAATTTGAAATAGTTTTGTGTTAGATTGTTAGATTGCTAAATTAGATTCAAATGTTGATTTGATTTTCTAAATGCTATATTTTTATTTTTACGATATATACATATTTTCGGCATGACGTCACGTAAGACCACTAGCAGTACTGGAGGTCGAGGTCGAGATCATGGAGATGGAGGTCGTACTGGGGTGTCGGGTACTCGTAGCGATGGACGAGTCACGAGTAGTGTTGGTCGTGGTGGTGTTGGCCGTGGTGGGGTTGGTGCCATTGGTAGTGGTGGGGTTGGTGCCATTGGTAGTGGCAGTGTAGGTCGTGGTGGTGTTGGTCGTGGTGGTGTTGGTGCCAGTGCTAGTGGCGGAGTAGGTGGTAGCGGTGTTAGCCGTGGTGATAGTAGCAGTCGGGGGGTCGAGGTAGGTTCGGGCCTATACGGATTATCCGATCGGCGACTCGTGCATCGGATGGCCATCCAGCCGAGCCATCCGTCTCGGCACTAGGGTCAGGTGACGTCTCTACATCGAGGACACCAGTGTTGCAGCGGCAGTTATTAGCAGAGTTTGAGACCGCCGAGGTGCCAGAGGTGCCAGAGGTGCCACTACCCCGATCATCAGAGTCCACCAGGTCCGAGGTGCCACCATCTGCCAAGTCTACCAGACTTCATACTCCATCATCTGTACACGACATCGGAGCTGGACAGAGTCAGAGGTCGAGTGAGTCACCACTACCGAGCCAGTCTCGCCCACCGAGGGGACCAAATGCACCATGTACGACGGTCCCGGCGGGACAGAAGATTCCGCTTATAGAAATGCATCGGGGTTGTTTTTCCAAGCCCCCTAGTCGTGAGATCGCGAAGGTGATCACTAGCCTCATTCGTCAGTTTATGACCGAGTTTTGGCCCTCCTACACAAAGATTCTCCTCGGGATACAGGAGGAGATGTATGCTCGATTTACGGTGAGTTTTTAATTTATTGTTTAATATCTCATAATTTAGTTTATTAAATTAGGGCTTTTTTAAAAAAATTATGTTGAATTTAGTTTATTAATTTATTGTCGTAAATAATTGTTGAATATTAAAATTTTTTTTGCAGAATAGGTTTGGGATTCGTTACTCAGATATGGGTGCAGTACACAGGGCATACCATGAGAAGGCGAGGGAGCTTTACAAACGAGCGATGAACAAGGCGCATAACTATTACATGGAGAGGAAGGATATGGAGAAGTATCGCAACAAGAGAAAGACGTCGTGGATGAGCGAGAGTATTGAGAAGGCGGCGGCAAAACATTGGGCGACGGAAGAATTTAAGAAGAAATCTGTCAAGGGAAAGAAAGCTAGGAGAGGCGGTAAGGAGGATGGCCCGGCGCCCGCAACCTTTTACGGTGGTTCTATTGATTACGAGGAGATTCGGCAGCGCCTGGTATTTTTTTTAAAATTATATATTTTTAATTGTTCTTAAGTTATATATTTTAAGATGTTAATTTTTTAAAATTATTGTTCTTAAAAAGAAATCCATTGATTAGTATTTTTAAGATAATTTTAACCCCACTTTTATTTTCAATTTGAAGATGAGGAATCAGCCCGGTCGCACGCACCCTATCAGGCACGACGAGATATACAAGGCGCGACATACTAAGAAGGTGTCGGGGACTGGGAGAGGTACCAACCAACCCTTGAGGCAGATGTAGAAGTCAGAGGCGACGAGACTAATTTACGTAAGTGTTTCGACTTTTGTACTTGTTTACCGCTTATGAATTCTAATTTAATTTTAAATTATATTTCGAACTAATTCATCTTTTTAATCACATTTTTGATAATTCAACAGAAATTATACAAGAGGGAGTTGAGGAGGAAAAATCCCGACGCCGTGGAGGACAAGGATTTGGATGAATGGGATCCCGAGGCGTGGAAGAAGGCCATAGGGACGATCAGCAAGGGGAAGGCGAAGGGTTTACCGACTTATGCCGATCCACGTGACTGGGACATTGAGATGACACGTGCGAGAAACTGGGATCGGGATTTGCTCAGGGAGGTCCAGGCCGAGAACCTAGAGTTGAGGACGACACCGGACCCGAGAGTCGACGCACTGACGACATGGGCACATGGCTTTGTCGAGGACCAGACTGCAGAGGGCCGACCAGTGCGAGAGCTTCCTAGTGAGTTGTTAATGGGGGATGCTATTAAGACCGGAGACGCATTCAGGGTTCCGAGAAAGGTCCGTCAGAGAGAAGATCCTTTTGCTCCAGGTACTTCTACCGCCTCTCAGTATGTTGATGATTTTGAGGCTGATGAGTGGTATAGTGATTGTGATGGTGTTGCTGGTGATGAGGATCCTGAGGCCGGTGTTGATGGTGAGGAGAACCTAGATGAGATGTATAGATTGTTGGAGAGTTCTGGTGATGAGGGGGTCGAGTATCCGCCTAGCGATGTTGAGGGTGGACTTCCTAGAGATGATGAGGGGGTGATGTTGGGGACGGTGATGATTGGAAGGGTGATGATGGGGACGGTGATGATGAGGGGGGTCAATGTGACTTGGCTCAGTGATCGGGTGGATGTTAGCGGTTTGTATTTTGTTTGGGATTATGATACTATAGTTTTTTGACTATCGCGTTATGAACGGTGATTGTACTTATAATTAGCGATTGTGATTTGTTTTGGACTTAGTTTTGATTATCGCGTTATGGATATGATTGTGTTTTGAATTGTGATTGTGATTGTGTTTGGATATACAAGTTTGTGATTAGCTAGCGATTTGGAAATTATTGTGTTGAAACAGGTTTTTAACTATTATTAGGTCCAACTCATGTCAAATTTTTTTTTTGATTATCGCGTTATGAATATGATTGTGTTTTGAATTGTGATTGTGATTGTGTTTGGATATACATGTTTGTGATTAGCTAGCGATTTGGAAATTATTTTGTTGAAACAGGTTTTTAACTATTATTAGGTCCAACTCATGTCAATTTTTTTTTTGATTATCGCGTTATGGATATGATCTATATATGTCAATTCGATCTACATATATATGTATAATTAATGAATACTTGATCTAATGATTATGCCTTATAATCGTATCTATGCTAACGTTTGTGAAGTAAATCATAAACACGGATAACAATTACAACTAACTAATGATAATTAATTAGTTGTACATTTGTGAAATATATCTTGAACGTTAATAACTCGATCGATCTCAATTAATCTATTATTTCACAACTAATCTACTATAAGGTTGGTTTTGCAATCATTTATTACTTCAATTTACATAGTACAATGAGTTTGGTTGCTTAGAATCACAAACACACCAACATCAATAAAAAAAAAAAAAAACGATTTAAAGTATGAATATTAGTAGGGACTGCCAAACAGTCCCTAATTTTACAATAGGGACTGCCAAACGGTCCATATTGTCAAATTAGGGACCGCTTGGCAGTCCCTATTTTTAATTTAGGGACCGCTTGGCAGTCCCTACTAATATTCATACATCAAAATTATGAATTTTTCGATGGTTTTAGGTGCCGAGTTGTATGTTTAGTTCATAATAACCATTGGAATAGTTAAAATAACAATAAGTACAACGACACATTGTATATCCAAACATTATACATGGAGAACGGGCCGCTTTGAAGATTCTCCTACTGTTTTGTACGACGAATGACATAATGACAAATTAATTCGATCTACATATATATGTATAATTAATGAATACTTGATCTAATGATTATGCCTCATAATCGTATCTATGCTAACGCTTGTGAAGTAAATCATAAACACAGATAACAATTACAACTAACTAATGATAACTAATTAGTTGTACATTTGTGAAATATATCTTGAACGTTAATAACTCGATCGATCTCAATTAATCTATTATTTCACAACTAATCTACTATAAGGTTGGTTTTGCAATCATTTATTACTTCAATTTACATAGTACAATGAGTTTGGTTGCTTAGAATCATAAACACACCAACATCAATAAAAAAAATCGATTTTAAAGTATTAATATTAGTAGGGACTGCCAAACGGTCCCTAATTTTACAATAGGACTGCCAAACGGTCCTTAATTTTACAATAGGGACTGCCAAACGGTCCCTATTGTCAAATTAGGGACCGCTTGGCAGTCCCTATTGTTAATTTAAGGGCCGCTTGGCAGTCCCTACTAATATTCATATATCAAAATTATGAATTTTTCGATGGTTCGAGGTGCCGCGTTGTATGTTCAGTTCATAATAACCATTGGAATAGTTAAAATAACAATAAGTACAACGACACATTGTATATTCAAACATTATACAAGGAGAACGGGCCGCTTTGAAGATTCTCCGACTGTTTTGTACGATGAATGACATAATGACAAATTAATTCGATCTACATATATACGTATAATTAATGAATACTTGATCTAATGATTATGCCTCATAATCGTATATATGCTAACGTTTGTGAAGTAAATTATAAACACGGATAACAATTACAACTAACTAATGATAATTAATTAGTTGTACATTTGTGAAATATATCTTGAACGTTAATAACTCGATCGATCTCAATTAATCTATTATTTCACAACTAATCTACTATAAGGTTGGTTTTGCAATCATTTATTACTTCAATTTACATAGTACAATGAGTTTGATTGCTTACAATCACAACACAACAACATCAATCAAAAAAATCGATTTTTAAGTATGAATATTAGTAGGGACCGTTAAACGGTCCCTAATGTTAAATTAGGGACCGCTTAACAGTCCTTAATTTGACGATAGGGACCGTTAAGCGGTCTCTAATTTGACATTAGGGACCGTTTAACGGTCACTAAAATCGTAAATTTTGAATTTTTGGCAAAATTATTTGGCGGAAGTGAGGGGGAAATTTGAATTTCACCAAATCAATTCTCAACCGTCAATGAAATCCTAATCTACGGTCATAAGTACCCCATCATGTCTTTAACACGGATCGCCATCTCAAACCGCCGATCATCTAAAATCATCCAACGGACAAAAACCAATTGAATCCCATCATATTTATATATATATATATATATATATATATATATATATATATAACCTCACCACTCTTACACCCATTTCACTATCTCCAAAAAACACTATCTTATTTTCTTCTTTTCACCAACACAAAAACACTATCTTTTTTTTTCTTCTTTTCACCAACACAAAAACTTTTCTTCTTTTCACCAACACAAACTTTTCTTCATTTTCTTTTCTTTCACTTTCTTTATTTTGGATCTTAATTTTCTTTTTTTCAACAATACAATCTTTTTTTCTTATACTTTCTTTATTTTGGATCTTCATGTACTATTCTTCACTTTTGATTTCATGTTTTCGATTTCATTCATGTTTTTTTATTTCATTCATGTTTTTTATTTCATTCATTTTATATTATTACTCATTTTATTCATCTTTTCACATTCTTTTATTCTTTCATATCAATTGTCATTATATTAACTTTTTATTCATCATTTTATTGTTTTGATCTTGTTAAAATTATAATTTTACAAAAAAAAAACAATTATATTCCGGATTTAATCCGGAATATAATTATATTTTTTTTTATTTTTTCTGGAGGTCATTAGGGACCGCTTAACGGTCCCTACTAATATTCATATAAATTCTACGAATATTAGTAGGGACTGTTAAACGGTCCCTATTGTAAAATTAGGGACCGTCTAACGGTCTCTAATTTTTTTCAAAATGTAGCGACTGTCAAACGGTTGCTACTTTATGAAATAAAATAGGGACCGCTCAGATCCCTATTGTAGAAATTAGGGACCGTCTGAGCGGTTCCTATTGTAAAACTTAGGGACCACTTAACGGTCCCTATTATTCTACATTAGGAACCGCCCAGACGGTCCCTATTTTTTAAAAGTATAGCGACCATTAAGCAGTCGCTATATTGCGGTCCCTATTGAGGTCATTAGGGACCGCTTAACAGTCGCTATTGTGCGGTCCCTAATGACCTCAATAGGGACTGCTTAACGGTCGCTATTGGCAAGCGACCACTGTCAATAGCGACCGCAGAATTGCGACCGCTAGACAGTCGTTATTGGCCAATAGTGACCGCAGAAGGGTCATTAGGCAGTCCCTACTAATGACCCATTTTTCTTGTAGTGCTTGTCGTTTACCAATTCACTTCAGTTCTTGATCGCTCATCATGTATGGCAGTTAATTTTAAATGAGACACAATTACCCAAAAGAGAAATCTGTGATGAAATTTAATTTACTTAATTGAGTTTATTTCGTGTTATGTTAAATACCTACTCGATCGATCAGTTCAATATTAACTTTATGCTATTAAACTTTGGATCTTATAAAATATTAAAACAATCTTAATAATACGTACGATCAAAGAATAGCCTATATGCCGTAACTAAAGACTATTGACTTTACTGATGCCTCCGTTTTGGCGCTCTTACAACACTGCGGGATTGACGGCATCATTCGCATCCTTTATTTCTTTATATGTACACTTGGCTAGTTTACCTCTTTTAACAGTTTTAATTTAAAGCTTTATATGTCTGTTGTGTTTCCCCTCACATAGCTGAACATATCTCATTAGGTGTATTAATGAGTCAAATGCATGTACAAGAGGATGTTGACGGGTGGAAGAGAGGAGCTGAAGCATGCAAGAGTTAAAAGCATAGGTGGCAGCATTATAATTTTTTTGCAGGTCTTACAAATGCTACAACAATAAAATGTACAAATAGTTGTGCATATCTCTAGGTGGGCGATCTTATTTGATAATATGTGGCTGTCAAAATGGGTTTACACGAAAATGTTAAATGCTTAAATTAACATGTATTCTTCGTGTCATGTTGGGATAGAGTAGGAGATATTATTTTAACTAATATTACTATATTGTAAGTAGAACACATATTGAGCTTCAGTTTTATTAAGGCATGTAAATTGTAATTATCCAATATTTTTTTGTTCCAAACCTGAAATGTTCAATTGCCATCGCAAATATTTTAAATATTAATTTTTTTTTCAAACGACACGGCCCAGACAAGTCATTAATTGTCAAAATATAAATTTAAAAATCCGCTTATTGAAGGCAGGTCGTTACAGAATTGATATCGTAGGACCATTTTACCGGCCAAAGCTCAAAAGCGATATTTGGTAGTGGCAGTTGAGTATTATAGGAAATGGGTTGAGGATGAGGCTATATATGGCATCAATAACAGAGAAGAATATGATCGAGTTTATCTGGAAATACATCATATGTCGTTTCGGGATTCCGAGGTCAATCGTATGTGACAATGGCACGCAATTCAGCGGAAATGAGATTAAATCATGGTTCGTGGAATTGAAAATATCACACAATTTGACCTCAGTATATCATTCTCAGTCCAATGGTCAAACGGAATCCACCAACAAAACATTGAAAGATTATCTCGAAAGAAGGGTGAGAAGCACAGGAAAAACATGGCCGGAAGAGCTTCAAGGAATATTATGGGCATATAGAACAACTTCAAGAACATCGACAGGGGAGACCCCATTTGTTCTTGTCTATGGCACATAAGCTGTTTTACCTGCAGAAATAGGTATGCCGACGCGCAGGATTAATGATTATGATCCAGAGCAGTCGGCCCGGTTAAGACAAATGGATCTGGATATGATAGGATCGGCAAGGGATGATACGTATCAACGTACTGTTGCTTTTAAAGCAGCAATGGCCAAAAGCTATGATAAAAGGGTTCAATTCCGAAATTTTGAAGTAGGAGATTTGGTCCTGAGAAGCATTGCGGCAAAACAACATATCGGGAAGCTCGAACCGAAATGGGAAAGGCCTTTCAGAGTCATACGAGCAAGTTCACGAGGGTACTATTACTTGGAATCTCTACAAGGGGTTCAACATAAACGTCCGTGGAATGTACAACATCTTAGGCGTTATTATGCATGAAAATTAAATCAATTTCATCTAATGCTTGAATTATTGCACTTCGACAAACATTAATTTTAAATCTTGTTGAGTTACTAATTATAATTTCTATTCGTCAAATGACGCAGGTGAAGAATCATGACGGTGGGATAAGAGGCCGACGAGGTCCAACCGCGCATGCACTAGACGAACATCATGTCGGTGGGGTAAGAGGCCGACGAGGTCCAACCCCTCATGCTAGACGGAAGAATCATGACGGTTGAATAAGAGGCCCAACTTGGTCTAACCCCTCATACCAGATGAAACAATCATGACGGTAGGATAAGAGGCTCAACGTGGTCCAACCCCTCATGTCAGACGGAAGAATCATGACGGTGGGATAAGAGGCCCAACGTGGTCCAACCCCTCATGCCAGACGGAAGAATCATGACAGTGGGATATGAGGCCGACGAGGTCCAACTCCACATGCACGAGACGAACGTCATGTCGGTGGGATAAGAGGCTGACGAGGTCCAACCCCTCATGCCAGACGAAAGAATCATGACGGTGGGATAAGAGGCCCAACATGGTCCAACCCCTCATGCTAGACGAAACAATCATGACGGTGGGATAAGAGGCCCAATGTGGTCCAACCCCTCATGCCAGACGGAAGAATCATGACGGTGGGATAAGAGGCCTAACGTGGTCCAACCCCTCATGCCAGACGGGAGAATCAGACACGATACCGACACAAAAATGGCCAGATAAGAGGCCCCAGGTGTTCCGATCTTTCAGGTATAGCACAAATGCTCTAACGGGGATAATAAGTGCCCAAAATGCTCATTCTTCTCATATCAAACGCAATCGTTATAATGGATATTCTCAATGACATCAAAAATCGCTATAAAAATAATATAACTATGAAATCAACATCAAGCAAAAGAAAGAGAAATCATGCCTTAAAATGCATTGGAAAGAAAACGCTATGCGAGTATAACATAAATCAGAGATTATGATATCAAGCGGCAGAATCGGCTTGTATTAAAAACCACTGTGAAAAAGTTGCAAATATTCTATACAAAACAAAAAGGCCTAAAATCATCAAAATAATATAACCTAAATACTACTACTCACTCGGAGACTCGGGGGACTCTTGACGAAGGATCACACCCACCTAACGCGCAAAATTGGCACAATTGCCTTGAATTTGATCCTCTATAAGAATCAAATCATCTGGTTGTGCCCAATTTTCGGGGAAAATAACTTCATTCCCTCCATAGGGATCGTCTAGTTGATATCTGCTCGGAGAAATCAAATTCTCAGCATTAAACGATTGATCATGCACATTACTTTCTAGCGTAGAAGCTCTATCATCTCGAGAAGGATACATTCCAATTGGCAAAGTCATTGTTGGACCAGGAATATTTGATACGGGTTTCATCTCGTAGAAGCAGTAGGCATGCTTCCCAAACCCGACGTCTTCGGAGGACTCCACAGGAAAATCGTAGACCTCGACGTTCGTGGAGGCAACTCTGTTTCATCATCACTTTCACCAAAAGCGTCGTGAAGGGCTTTTCTGATTTTATCTGACTCGCTCAAAGTAGAGCTAGAATCGTATTTATCTTTTCCTTTGTGCGTTTGAGGTGAACTTGATTTCGTAGAAATCGAGCCTATCGTGTTCTGGCCTTTACGATCGCGCCACACTGCATAAAATGAATCACCATGCCTCGGGGTATGTAAATCATCATTATCATCACTGCTAGCCTCCGGAATTTCCATTCTCGAACCACGACTCGCATCCAACATATCTTTACGGAAACCTTCTCCAAGGTACCCAAGATAATCAGCTTGGTCGATGCCAAGTTCCATCCCATATTTCATATCCGCAGCACTGCGGAGTAATTCAAGAAATTTATATACATTGCTTTGCGTAAAATTTGGGCAATGGAACATCTATAATCCTCCGACTCAAAATGTTTAATTCGACGACCCATATTGGCGATAATATCGTCCGTGGCAGAATTTGAAGCTTTAAGAGAAGAATTCTCGCGCTTCAAGGAATCATTCTCCCCTTTTAGCGCAGCTATTTCAGCACGCAATGCATCAGCATTCTCTTCAGATTTCTTAGCCTTAACTTCAGCGTCATGTGCGTCGCGTACCGCCTTAGATTCCATTTTTTCTGCATCCTTCGCACGTTTCAGTGCATTACGACGGCTATAGTCGCCGCTGCGTATATTGGCGCGTAAATTATCAACGACAGAGTTGTGTTGGCTCTGAACCTCAGCCAAACCACTATAATCCCGGCATAGTCGATATACTGCTAGAATAACAGCAGTAAAAAACAAGTGCCCAAAATGTGCCAGATCCTGATATCCTAACCGATCTATTATAGCACGACGATCCAACTGCGGCCATAGACTCTGCATTATCTCCCCTGCTTGCTCCTCTCTCAACCTATATCCGCCCAGCGTAGCGCTCAGCTATTCTGAATTCTCGTCATTGAGAAAATCATAATTAGCAAGGCTCCCTGGAGGGGCCGGTCTAGGAGTTCCCGAAGGTCGAGGATGCCTTAGTAGGGGCAGAGAGATGTCTTGAGCTTCTCTAGCAGACTCTTCCTCCGCTAATTTCCTTTTAGCTTTGGCATACCAATCCTCACCCCCTCAGCGGGACGAGCTCGCTACATCTATATTTCGCACTTTCCTAAATGTAGGATGAGATGCATTGTATCTGGCTAAATCTGCAGCAATTCTCTTGCCCTCTGCATCAATCTCTTCCATTATCCGGATCTGTCGATTAGTCCCAACTCTTTTACGTCCACCAGTGGCAGTTGGCGTCGTCACCAATCTCCGTGGGACAACATTTTTGTGGCATTCAAAATCGCTCACAATGGGCACCCGAGTGGCAGCATTAACGCCACTGAGCCTTATGGTAGAACGATCAACTACAGGAGAATCAGAATGACCCGCACCTCAATTATCGAAAAGATTTCCAGGGGATATAGTTGCAGAATCTTTTCTTGCAGCCTCGCCTGGATGACCTTCCGAAGAAATATTGGCAAACGACGGGCCCACATTGGAAGGCACATTTTCCTCGTTCCTTCTCTGAGCGTCATAAATATTATCGGGTGGCACCACAGATTTACTCCGATTTCTAGACTTTGTCCGTGCCATATCAAATAAATTATTGATATTATCTGGATTGTCGTAGCCAGAAAATATGAAAAGTGCATTGAATCCGCGAAATTCGATGCTAACTATATCGAATGCTGGCGATTCGATGTGGCTCGTGTCGAACAGACTCCGATCGATGCGGTTGAAGAGCGAATAAAAACCTACTTCTGTGGAAGAAAACAATAATGACATGGAAGGTGGCCCCTTATATAGGCCCATGAACCGCCAACTGTCGCGACCGCATCGAATTCCTTAAATTCGATGCTTGCGCCAACACGCGTCGAAAGACCACAATTCGATGCGTCCGCATCGAACTTATCAAAATTCCACATTTTTTCGTAAACTCAAGCATCGAATCCACCTGGTTCCATGCGCATCATTATTTTTAAATAACAATTGCAAACTATAGCAAACTATTCTGGAGAAACACATGATTAAAAATATCTCAAACTAGTGAATAAGCCTTATCAAACTGGTGCAATTGTTGACCGATCACAAATCACGTTATTTAAATTTGGGAACCGCTCTCTCATCGACACTGTCTCCCAAACTGGGGGGGACTATGTGATGGGGATATTTTAGGATTGGCCCAGCATGTATACTGGGCCGGCCCATAGCCGTATCGAATAGGCACAATTCGATGTCTGCTACGCATCGAATGACCCATATTCGATGCGTGCATCGAACCAGCCTGGCTCGATGCGCATTACACAGCTGTCTAGGGGCCCCACTGGACGAGGTCTATAAATACCCCGCCCCTTCACCTTCCACTGGGGTATCGAACCCAACTTCAACCACTACCACATCGAACGAGGATATTCGATACGCTCACTCGTTCGATACCTTACTTAATTCGACACACTCCAACATTATTGTTTCATATTGACATCGAATCAATCAGATTCGAGTCACAACGGCATCGAATCACTAAAATTCGATATAATCACATCGAACCAGCTATCGTTGAATAAACTCGGTATCGAGTCAGATCCGTTCGAGGCGTACATCGAACATCCATAATTCGATACGCACGTTAATTTTGTCATATTATGATATCTAAAGCAATTCAATATCTGTAATAGATAGTAGGTGTTCCGGACAAAGTTAGTCAGTTCATTTTATTGGATTAGCATTATTTTGGTTATTTATATTCAGATTGTATTATTGTACCGTGTTTTGTTACATTGACGAAATAAGACCAATACAACGATGGTATTTAACAGTTTTTTAATTTGCTGGTAAACGCAATAGGCCATGTATTTTCATACCAAAAAAATGCAATGCATATAAATTAAGCATAGATTTGTTTTTTTATATAAAAATAATATTTAATTATAGAACAATTATGTCTTATTTAAATTTTATAAGTGTTTTATATGTAGTGTTGGTAAGGGTGATGAATTAATTTATCTATACAAAAATGGGGATTTGATTTGTTTTCTAATTATGTCAATAAAGTCGCTTAATCAATGTCTTGATATATTATTTTGGTACTACATATAAGCCTCCTTTAAAAAATTCTATTGACTTTCTGTAGCATAAAAATGAAGAGAAATCTGCACAATATTTTACTATGCAAATAATAAAAGAATGGTAAAATAACTCAAAAGCAGCGATGCACCGATACCGATAATAAGTCAACTATGCAGTACCCGATACATATCAATACCGATTCAAATACCGATACCCATACTAACGTATCTGCCACGTGGCGTATCCTTTAATTTTGAAAATAAAAAAAATCTCGATACATTTTCTTAGGCGTATCGAAACTATTGTGGGTCTTTTTTACAAACTTTATCTAGTCATTAATCGTCGAATATCGAACATCTTGATTTTGTAATATTACAACAAGCTTATTAACTTGTTGTTTAACTTGTTAGTCATAATTCACGTTTGTATATTTTCTTTTAGTTTTGATGCATGACTTTCTTTAATGACATTTTTTTGTGTATTTTCAAGTTTTCATGTTTAAGTTTTAAATTCCATTTTTTTGTTAAAAATAAAGAATACACATAAAAAATATTAATAATTTATTATATATACAGACGTATCCTTGTCGTATCGGTATCGGTTGTTTTTAAAAAATGTCGTATCAGCGTATCTGTACCGTACCATACTCGTACCGCCGTATCCGAACCCGTGCAATATAGCTCAAAAGACAATTCAGAATCTTAAAAAAAACAATTTGAAAAACATTGCTATTATATTAAGGTAAATATAATATTTTTGCGGATCGAAATCGGTGATGGCGGTAGCCCACTAATAATTAAGCGGTGAAATAGGATGAAAACGGGACTGTAAGCATTAAGTCCTGTGAGAAAAGCATTTTCCATTTAAATATGTTTTAATAGTTCTATTCGGGAATGCATCAAGCATGTCACATTACAGTTATTGATACAGATCGAACGATATTGACGTAAATTCAACTACTTTTCATATACTATAATAAACTTTTGTTTCTGATATTGTATGTAAAAGGCAGAAATATCAAAAATACCCGTTATCTTTTGTCAACTTTAGTTTTTGCCCTTTATTTTTTTAAGCCGTCGTTTATGCCCTGTAACTTTGCCAAAAATGCCTGAAATACTATTTGGCGCCTAGTGACAGTCATGTCATCAAATGTTGGCATATGCGGCCAAAATGTGGTTGCCATGTAACAAAATGTATAATTATTAATTATCTTTATTATATAAATTATAAAAATTCATTTATAATTCTATTTTAAAATTTAAAAGTTTTAATAACTAATTTTTTTTAAAAACAGAAAAAAAATAAAAAGTTAAATCTTTATAATTACCTTTACTATTTAAATTTTAAAAACTTACCCTATAATATATTCTTTTAATATAATAAACTTTATTCATTTAAATTATAAAATTTTATATATAAATCTAATTACTTAATTTTTTAAGAATTAAAAAACTTTTAAAAAAAGAAAAAAAAAAAAAAATGGGTCATCTTCCTCCCCCCCCCCCCCCCAAGCCCACCACCACCTCCACTGCACCGCCGCCGCACCACACCACCACCTCCACCCCACAGTCGCCGCACCACACCACCACCACCTCCAGCCCCACAGCTGCCGCACCAAATCGATCAAAAAATTTGACGGCAACGGCGGCGCAAAACTTGGAGGTGGTGGTGGGTGTAGAAAGGAGAGGGAGCAGGTGACAGGGTGGTGGTGGGCGGGGTTGGGGGTGGGGGTAGGGGTGACGGGCTGGTGGTGGTGGGTTTTCTTTTCTCTTTTTCTTTTTCTTTTCATTTTTCTGTTTTTAATAAGTTTTTTAATATATGTTTTTTTAATTTATAAGTTATTAAAAATTAATTTTTTTAAAAAATTTAGTGTAAACCTGGGAAGAAAAGAACAACCCTCGGAACTAAGAGCCATCGGGGAACAAACTAAACGGTGGCCTTCGAAAGACAAGAAAAACCTTCCCCATCGGGGAAAAGTATAACGTTCATCGTTAAAAGATAATATTGCCTCTCCGCAAGCTTTGTCTTCGATGACGTACGGATTACTACACTCCCAGAGCATCCGATGCTAAAGGCACTACCAGTCTTGGATGACTCTACGATGCCTAATAATCGCCGATGCTTTAGTTAGTGAACAATCTTCTAAACAAGATACCTTAAACATGCTCCTCCCAAACGATGCCTCTTGTAACAGCATATCAAAGAATATGTTTTATAAGTCTCGGAGGAAAAACCCCCCCGAAGACCTAATAAAGTTACTCGATGATAACATCAGGGGTACGTCCCGATGGCATCGTTGGGAAAGCATTCCGAGGACACGACACCAGAAAACTTATCCGATGGCATTATTGTGAATAACATTTTTAGGCCAATTAAAAGATCACGGGAAAACTTCCAAACATTTCCAGGATAAAACCAGGTGTCGTCCTACCAGATACCGTGGTTGTGCAACAACTAGGTGTCACCATGCATAGCTTGAATCAGCCACGAAAATAACCAGGTGTCATCTTCGCCAGTGACACTTCAGCACCAAAAAAATGAATATTCACCAGGTTATGAGCTAAGTCAGTAAGTGAGCATTGGAGTATCTGCCACCTAATGGAGGCGCATGCAGTTTCAAGAGCGCTATAAATACAGATGCAAAGTGAAGAAGGAAGGCAGAGGGGAAAGAGGGGGAAAAAAGAAAGAAAAGGAAAAATTTGATTCTGTAAATTCAGAAAAAGTCTTATAATATATACTCCTCTTATTTTGATAAGATTCTTTTATTAGCTATTTGGGCAAGGCGTTCCTAATATTAAAAACTATAGAAATTACACCCTTGAGTTAACAAATGGCGCCGTCTGTGGGAACGCCATAGATTATTGCCTTTGAGTCACGCTAGTAAAAGGATCTCAATACTTGCCATATTTACAACCAACTCGACAGATGGAAGGACCAGCACGTTCTGAGGATCGGACAGACAACCATGATGAAAGCATATACCAAGAATCTGCTGAGAGTTCCCCAAGAAACACTCCACCACCCAATGGCGATTACATCAATATACCCAGAACAGTGTTTGAAGATTTGGTGGAAGCTGCTTTAAGAAGGGCTCAAGCTAACGAGAGGCCCCCGGAGCCACAACATATACAGCCATATGGGGAAAGATATCGAGTGGAAGAGCAAGGCTCAAGGATGACACCCACTCCGCAGCGGGTACCACCACCACAGCAAGGGTGTCGACAAGAACGATACCCAGGTGTGATACCTCCCCCTGGCAATATTTTCGAAGACAGAGTACCTCTTTACCGTCCCAACATGTTCCCTCATTCAAGCAATGAACCCGCTCTTTGGGAGATGCTGAATCATCTCCGACGTGAAATGCTCAGCATGAAAAGAGCCATCACACCAGAAGACGAGCCCGTATATCATGGATCACCGTTTGTACCAGATATAGCACAAGCTACAATCCCAGCATATATAAGAGCAATCAACTTACCCATGTATTCTGGAGAGAAAGATGGAAAAGATCCACAAGATCACATTAATCAATACATTGCAACGATGGATCTACAATCTGCCCCAGATTTTGCGTTGTGTCGAATCTTTCGAGCCACCCTGACGGGAAGGGCACAATCCTGGTTCACCCAGATACCCCCAGGCACAATTTCTAACTTCTCCCAGTTGGCTAGTGTGTTTGTAAGGCAGTTTGCCTGTAACCGACGCTATCCCAAATCAGCATGTCATCTGTTTACCATAAAACAGCAAAAGGACGAATCTTTAAGAGATTTCATGAAACGTTTTTCCGACGAAGTATTGGACGTCCCCAATATAGATCCGACCATGCTAGCAGACATCCTTGCTCAGGGATTGCGATCGGGGAATTTCTTCCGATACCTAGTAGGAAATCGAGTAAAAGACATGAATGAGTTAATGCAGAAGGCAGAAACGTATATCCTAATGGAGGAAGCAGAAAAGTCCAAATTAAAGGCAGAAACCGCCGATGCCCATACAGGGCTGAAAGAAAAGGAGGAATCAAAGAATCATCCCCCTCGAAGAGATAATCCAGGAGTGGTGAAGAGACATCTTCAGCCTATACCATTGCCAACTCTAACCATCACCCAGTCGGAAGTATTAACTGTAATGAGGGGAAACAAGGATTTCTCTTGGCCTATGCCAGTCAGACAACCATACAAGAAGAAAGACTCGGGAAAGTTTTGCAAATACCACAAGTCTTATGGCCACACAACCGATGGTTGTAAAAATTTGAGAAATGAAATTCATAGGCTGCTGGACTTGGGTTATCTGAGAGACTACTTGAACAGCAACAAAGAAGATCAGTCGAAAGAACGAAAGAAAGCCCGGAATGAAGAAGGAGAGGCAGTCGTGGAACCCCCCTCGAGGAATGATGAACAAGAAGAATTCAATCAGCAGCTACCGCCACCCCCGGGAACATACCGAGATAATCCTCCATCAGGAAGAACCATCAACATGATTGAGGGAGGAGATATATCCTCATCTCCAGCTGGTAGAAAAAAGAAATATCTCAAAGAGGCTAGGAAAGTGGGACAAGGATTGTCGATATGTACAGTGCAGGGAATGAGGCTACCCACCATATCCTTCGGGCCCGAAGATCTGCAAGGAATTGTATATCCTCATGAAGATCCATTGGTAATTAAGGCAACCATAATGGGCATTGATATACAACGGGTCCTCATAGATACGGGAAGCTCAGTAGATGTGTTGTTCACCCCAACCTTCGGAGCCATGGGGTTAAAAAGAGTGCATCTTGATCCCACAGAGATACCCTTGATAGGCTTTTCTGGAGAAACTAGTCGAACATTGGGAACTGTCATACTCCCCATGTCTTGGGGCGATGGGGCATTGAGACGTACCGAGCATGTGAAGTTTTGGGTTGTTGAAGCGTCTGCGCGAACTTATAATGCTATCTGTGGAAGGCCATCGATTCACGCTTTTGAAGCCATACCCTCTACTCTTCACCTCAAGGTGAAGTTCCCCACGATGTCGGGCATAGGAGAAGTCCGAGGCAACCAGATCAAGGCTAGGGAATGTCGTATGAATGCTTTACCAACAAATGTGGAAGAAGAATTTAACCACACTGGGAAGAAGCAGAAGATGGAGGAGATACGAGTCCATCCCGTGGAAGAATTGAAACTAATAGAGTTAGAAGGTGATGAGAAAAAGGTGAAGGTAGGAACAGGAATGGATTTAGGGACAGAAGGAGAAATTGCTTCCATTCTGAAAGAGTACAAGCATCTATTTGCTTGGGAAGGAGGCCCACCTGGAAGAATCAGCCCGAGGGTGTGTCAGCATCATCTCAATGTTAATCTCACATGTAAACCTATCCGACAGAAGAAAAGAAATATGGGTTCAGAGAAGAATGGAATCATCAAAGCAGAGATATTACGACTCCTCGGATTGCAACAAATAAGGGAGGTTATATACCCTGAATGGCTATCCAATGTAGTATTGGTACCTAAATCAGGAGGACGATGGCGAATGTGTGTAGATTTCACCAATTTGAACGACGCCTGCCCGAAGGATTGTTATCCTTTGCCCAGCATTGACCAATTGGTAGATTCAACGGCAGGATGCGCATTATTGTCCACAATGGACGGTGATCAGGGATACAATCAGATTCCGATGGCTGAAGAGGATCAGGAGAAAACTAGCTTCATTACCGACGTTGGTACATTTTGCTACATGGTCATGCCATTTGGACTCAAGAACGCGGGTGCCACCTACCAGAGGTTAGTGAATCTAATGTTTGCTGATGTCATCGGAGACACGATGGAAGTATATGTTGACGATATGATTGTAAAAAGCAAAAGGGCAGAAGATCATCCAAGGGATTTACGACAAGCTCTAGCCATCATGGATAAATTTGGCATGAAGATAAATCCCAAAAAATGTTCTTTTGGAATTAGGGGAGGAAAGTTTCTAGGGTATATGGTAACGGAGAAAGGAATAGAAGTCAATCCGGAAAAAGCTAAAGCTATCATAGAAATGAAATCTCCCCGAACAATCAAAGAGGTACAAAGATTAACAGGAAAAATGGCATCACTCAGCAGATTTATATCACGATCAGCAGAAAAGGGTTTGCCATTCTTTAAAGTGTTGAGGAAGGTAAAAGAGTTCCAATGGACCTCAGAATGCGAAGAAGCATTCAATAATCTGAAGGATTATTTGGTAAGTCCTCCATTGCTGGTCAAACCAGAACCAGGAGACAAATTATCTGTGTATTTGTCAGCAGGGGAGGAAGCTGTAAGTGCGGTTTTGGTGAAAGATAAGAATGGCAGCCAGCATCCAGTGTACTATGTAAGTAAAACCTTGCAAAGTGCTGAGAAAAATTACGTGCAGACAGAGAAGCTGATACTAGCCCTTGTAACTGCAGCTAGAAAACTGAGGTCCTACTTCTTGACTTATCATGTGACGATACTTACTAAATATCCGTTGCGAGCCATACTCAATCGCCCAGAAACGTCGGGTCGAATGGTAAAATGGGCAATAGAGTTAAGTGAGTATAGTCTGTCATACGCTCCACGACCAGCCATCAAAGCACAGGTTTTATCTGATTTCATGGTTGAAATGAAAGAAATGCAAAACGAGAAGCCCCCTGCATTGTGGCACGTGTATGTAGACGGATCTTCCATCGGAACACATGGTGGAGCGGGAGTAGTTTTGAAGAACCACGAGGAGGAAGAAAACCTATGCTTTGCTGTCAGGTTAAATTACCCCTTATCCAACAATGAAGCCGAATACGAAGCCCTCCTGATCGGGATGAGGTTAGCCATGGAAGGAAACATCAGTCGAATGGTGGTTTACAGCGACTCACAATTGATAGTACAGCAGGCCACAGGAAAGTTTGAAATAAAAGAAGAGCGATTGAAAGCATATGCTCAGGCGGTTCGAAATAGGCAAAGGATGTTTGAAGAATTCCAATTAAAGCAGATTCCAAGATTGGAGAACCAAGAGGCGGATGCATTGTCAAAAATAGCAACTCAATTTGTGGTCGGAACACGACAAATTACGTTGCTGCAAGCTTTGAGATCGGAACAGCAGGAGCCTCAGGAGGATATCAATGTCGTTGTTGCCCCAGTGACATCAGGATGGATGACGGAGATAGTTGCTTATTTAGAAGACCCTACGCAATACTACGATGACGACATTGAACGAAATAGGTTAGAAAGGAAAGCGGCAAGATACTTCTTGCACAAAGGGGTGTTGTTCCGACGCTGCTACTCTAATCCTCACACTCGGTGTCTGGATGATCAAGAAGCGATGGGAGTAATAAAAGAAATGCATGAAGGAACATGTGGAAACCACTCGCAAGGAGCAAGTATGGCCAATCGTATTATAAGGCAAGGATATTATTGGCCTACGATGGTTCAAGATTGCCAAGACTACGCGCGCAGATGTCCCGCGTGTCAAGCCCATGCTTCACAGATTCATCAACCAGCAGCACCATGGGAGCCAAATTTACTAGCGTGCCCTTTCGCCAAGTGGGGAATAGACCTTGTAGGACCCTTGATGCCTAATCCGAGGCAAAAGAAATATTTGTTGGTAGCAGTAGATTACTTTACAAAGTGGGTAGAAGCAGAACCGATGGCCAGGATCACAGCAAGCGCAGTCATAAATTTCCTATGGCGAAATATACTGTGCCGATTTGGAATTCCCCGATACCTCGTTAGCGATAATGGGTTACAGTTTGAAGATCAAAAGGTGGAAGATTGGTGTAAGCATTGGGAGATTAAGCACCGCTTTGCTTCCGTCGGATATCCCCAAAGCAACGGCCAAGTTGAGAGAACCAATCGAACCTTGTTGAAGAGCATTAAGTCTAGACTGGATCATCACAAAGAGCGATGGATAGAAGAAATTCCGGGTGTTTTATGGGCATATCGAACAACTCCTAGCTCTGCCACGGGAGAGACACCATATAGCATGGCCTATGGCTGTGAGGCTGTAATTCCACCCAAGATCGTGACTGAAAGTTGGAGAATCCGAGAGTATGAAGAAGTCAGTAACAGTTCTAATTTAGCCCTAGCCTTGGACTTATTGGAAGAAAAAAGGCATCGAGCTTCGATACGCATGGAAGGATATAAAGCCCGAATGGCCAAGTACTACAACAAGAATGTTAAGGTTAGAACATTCCAGGTCGGAGATCTGATTCTCAAACGAGTGGGGGCATCCAAGAATGTCGCTAAGCTACAACCTAAGTGGGAAGGACCGTACAAGGTGAGCAAAATCATTGGACCTGCTACGTACCAGTTAAGTACCCTTGAAGGTACGATGCTTACTCGGACTTGGAACGCATTAAATCTTAGAAAATATTATGCTTAATGTAGTAACATCGAAGATAAGGGCATCACATCAGTGTACATGTAAATAAAGTCGTGGTGAAATAAAGATGGCCTTTTATTTATATAAAATTTGTGAGTAACCTCAAAATTCAGTTCATTCTGATACAGCCATCTAACCCGACTAACTTGCATACACACATACTAATACGACTGAACTCGGATAAAGCTCCGAGATGCCTACGTATCCCGATACAAAGGAATCAAGCCGCTCGTAGTTCAATTTACATAGAAAATTACAAACTTAACATATAAAAAATATATTAGTTTTGCATAGGACGTTTTCCCTCTCGAATTAGGCAACGGCGTTGTTCTTCGGAAAGGTCAGCAGGATCCGTAATAGTTACTACCGGGACGGTAGATCTTTGGGAAGAAACCGAAGGAGTTGTAGTTTGGGAAGAAGTAATGAATTCAAGGTCGGGAAGATCCAGGTGAGGAGGAAAATTCGGGAGTGTTCTCACTGCCTCTCGACAAATCTGAAAACCCATCATCACCATCTCCCGCATCTCCACACGTAGGGTGGCCCTCATTTGCTCCAAACTGGGAACTGCCATGATAGCCTCGGCACGGGTAATCAATGCGTCAACTGCCCTAGATCCCTCTAGATCCGATAACTTTGTAGCCAATAAGTCCCTTTCAGCCAATAGAGAGGATATCAAAGCATCGGAGGTACGGCTCTGACTCAGCAAATTATCTATACGAGTCTCCAATTCTCTGACATGATCCCGTCCCAAGGTTACCAATTGTCTCATATCCAAGATGGTATCTTGGGCATCCTTTAAAAGAGCTTCTAAGGTCGCTTGGTCGGAATCGTAGTGAGCGTGCAGGTTGTCAATCTGATTACGAGCATCGTCTATATTCTTCTCCAGATCATGGAGGTGTCTATACAAAAAACCAACATCAGTGGAAGAATGTGCACCAAGGGCGTCCGTGATCAAAAATACCTGCATGAAACAGAAGGAAGATTAAGAGAATATAATATAGGCGTCACCAAAGATAAACAGGAATACGACGTACCTCACATAAGTTACGGCATAACCGATCCTGGAGAAGATTCATAGAAACAGAGCTGAGAGCCTCACAATTAGCCTGACTCAACAAGCTACTTAAGAATCGCCGATGGTATGAAACATCTGAAGAAAGTACGGGAAAAGTATCGTGAAGATTCCCCGTGGCTATACCACTAGTTCCTTCCCCATGGGGGGGAACCATTCGTGGAGGAGAAGGTATCACATCATTAGAGCCAGTGGGTAGCGCGGTTACGTTGTCACCACCTATAACATTGACTGAAGGATCAAGGGGGGATTGGACAGATAAGGTCAGCGTAAGTGGAGGTGTATAGTCGGGATCCATGTTTAAGTCTGGAGGAGATGGATCTTCAAAAAGCGAATCAATAGAAGGAAGGGTAGATCCCCATGCAAAATCGGATTGCGAAAACATCCATATGTCATCGGAACCAAGACAGGGGTCGGGTGGATTGTGCTCAGACGAGGAGCCAGGCGTGGTCGAATATAAGGGAAAAGAAGGCAGAGGAACCAACACTTCCTCAGGATAACGCCTGATGGCAAATCGCTCCATCTCACTTCCTAAAAAGAAATAGTCAAAGGTTAATCACCATAGCGAAAAAGACAGTGTCATTAAGGTAAATAAGTAAATTAACTTACTAAAAGCCGGGTTGTAGTGCAAAGGCATCGGAGGAAGATTCAGCTGTTCAACACCATGTTGCAGACCCGCCATGATTAAGGCCGAAGAGTTCGTCAGAATAGAGCATATATCATAACTACCTAAAAACAGGCCAGTGGAGGTTAAATACTCCATTTCCCGTACAGCGGTCTCAGGGCGAGGGATCACGTATCCTAAACCCCATCGTAAGGGAATACCCCATGGATATCCAGAAGAATCCTTTGGTTTAATAAAGAAATACCTTTTCTTCCAATCTACTACAAATGCCAAACGACGAGGGACGTGAAAGTTTCTCTGCTGATCTCGGTAAACTAGGCTAAAATATGGGAGACCATTGGGACACGGACGCAGAATGAAGGCTGCACACACCCGGTACGGGGTCAGGGGTACATTCAATAGATTACAGCAAAGGACGAAGCCCACCAAATAGCGAAAGGAGTTGGGAGTCAGTTGGCTAGGACAAATCTGCCAGTATTGAAATAAAGAGTGTATAAAGGGGTGAAAGAGCATCCGCAGACCACAACGAATTTGTTCCGAATACAAAGTCAGATAACCAAAAGGGGGCTCGAAGGCCCTATGGAAAGGACGAGGAACGATGATACTGTAGTCATCAGGATTCAAACCATTCTCGCGTAACGTATTAAAAATAGACTCGGGTGATTCTACGCTTTGGCAGGAACCAACTCTATTTCCTCCAATCATAGCATTGACATTCAGGGCTGAAGTGTTGAAAATAGAAAAATTGTCAGAAGGGAGATAGGGTTCTCTTCGCAGAAATGTCAGGCGTAGAGAATCTGCCATGCTCGAACTAGGGCGAGAGGATGATAATCCAGGCACAACAGGAGAACCTCTAAAATTCAAAGATAAACCATCCCCCTCAATTCTACCCCTTGCATGTCCATGAGAGGGTTCACCCGGAACATGAAGGGGAGGAGGTTCCTCGGGAGATGACGATGATCTGTGTATGAAGGAAGGCATTTAGAAAAAGAAAAACAGGGAAATTAACAGAAGTTATATCTACTACAATAAGAAACACCCGAGAAAGCCAAAAGCAATAAAAGGACAAGAGCAAGATCCTGAGAATGTGGTTGATAGGTGAAAGGATGGAGCATTTTATAGAAGTACTTGAAGACAGGAAAAGGGTACGTGTCAAAATAAAGTTGACATCTGGAATTCTCAAGGTATGGGCAAATGAAGAGTAAAGACACGTGAAAAGAATGTTGGCAGTATTGGCAGACATCACGCATAAAAAACAGTGCAGAAAGGGACAAGAAAAGACAAAACGGCGGAATAAAAAATAAGAAGAGAAGACAATAAAACCCGTTCAGCAATTCATAAGGCAATAATATTCATACAATAAGGCTGATAACTTGTCCAAAATGCTATTACAAGCTTGATAAAATTCTCAAGGTTAAAAAACTAATCTAAGGGTTTCGCTCCGAGGGTTGAGATGGCAAGCCAGAAGAAGAAGCAGGAGAGGGACCCCGACCCAGCACCCTCTGGTAGGCATCGTGAGCTTCTTGGGAAGAAGGGGGTCGCATCACCAAAGACTGAGGTCTCAGACGCCTCCAGTTATCAGGATGAGAAAACAGTTGATCTTCGCGGCATTGGTTGAGGCATCCCAGGTACCCGAGTATGAAGTTGCCTAGGAGATGACTCTTATGCCTTTGTTGATACTTCTCCTCACAGTGCCTTTGAACTTCGTCCTTAGCAAGAAGGACGGCTCCAGATAGTTTATCTTCCAATACCTCTTGAGTAATGAAACCTGAAGATGGAGGCAAAGGCTTCTTCAGCTCCTCCTTGAGTTGACTATACTGAGTCCGAAGGGTAGAAATTTCTGTTTTTAAAATGTGTTCTAACTCCCCCCAAGAACTCTTTTCTCTCGATAGCACGTTAATGTCCTCCTTCAGCTTATCACACTCGGAGGTGCGCTGGGATAAAAGGGTGGTGGACGCATCGAGCTTAGTTCTCAATATTTCTTCCCTCGCCAGGCTCTGAGCAAATGCCTCCCGAAGGTTCTTCAGTTCGTCCTCAGCTTTCTTTAAAGCAGCATTTTGCAGAGATAGCTTTTCCATAGATGTTTGCCCGATAGCTTGAGCAGCATCTACTTCGCGCCATATGGCGGGGATGATTTTGGGAACCTAGAAGGATGCGAGAAGAAAGTTTATGATTATAAAAACTAGTAATCATGTTAAGAAAGGATAAGAAAGGGAGTCTTACCGTAGCAACCAACAATTCGGAGAAAAACCGGGCGGTATGCTCATCGTGAGGAGTAGCCGCTGATGTGGTATTCAAATAATGGGTGATCACCTCAAGGGCTGAGCTCAGGTCAGAACTACTTGGCCTCACGCTAGACTCGGCGTTGGCCCCAGTGGTGTGAATGAAAAAAGGTGAGCCCGTCGGAGTAAATCGGCTGGAAAATGGCATTCCTTCGAAATGAGACCCCGTAGAAGTACCAACAGGAGCTGCCGAAGGGGTGTTCCATACATGCTTCTTCACCAATGAAGGAAGCAACTCATCCAAGAGCTCTAAGTTGACAGGGTGAGAATGAGAGGAAGAAGGGAGATTGTGAACCTCATTTTGGAAAGCTTGATCTTCAGAGGGAAAAAGATCGTCAACCGACAGATCGCGATGGGCCAAGGATGGATGCTTCTGAGCATCCAAAGGGGAATTACCTGCTTCGACAGAAGTGTAACAAACATATAAAATAAAGAGTGGAGAATAAAGTTGACACGAAGGTTATAGTAAGAAGAATTAACCTGATCGAATATCTTCATCTCCACTCTCGATCACAATAACCTTCTCTTGGTTAACTATAGAATAGTAAAAGAGTTAAAACACATTACTCGGAATAACAAACACTTGGCAAAGTATTGCAACGCTTACCTAAAGGAGGAGAATCCGCAGGAGGATCGGGCTTCTCCTGGGGGTCATTTGCGCAAAGAGGTGAGTGTGGAGGAAGAAGGGGTACCTCCACAGTCTGATCCAGGTGAGTAGAAGGGGGAAGCAGAGAGTTTAAAGTTTCGGAATCGTGAGAGCTCTCATGCACCTCCTGAGTAAAGGTTGGGGTAGGAACATCCTTCGAGAGGTTCTCACCATCAGCACCAGGCAAAGCGTGGGGATCCGTTGGAGACGGGTGTACCACGTCAGCACCAGGCAAAGCGGGAGGATCCGTTGGAGACGGGTATACCTCGTGAGCCACATGGGTATCTGGAACATCCCGTTGAGAATTCTCATCCTCGGAACCTAGCTCTGCAGATTTGTGGGATTTAGCCCCGTAGGAGCCCTCAGAATCAGAACCTGCATCAGAAGACTGAGAATCACTATCGGAAGGCACCACGGTCTTCTTAGATCCCTTGTTCTTCACACGAGAAGTCGAAGGACGTGGAACGTCACTCATATTTTTCTCGTGTTCCTCCAAGTAAGAAACTGTGCAAAAGAAAAAATCAAATAAGAAGAATATAGTGTATCAGTGAGAAGGATATAGACATCGGTGTTACTCACCAAACGTAGGACGCTCTTCAGCGGAAAGGCATAGAAGGTCCTTCCCTATGAGTGAAACATCCAATGGAGCAGGAACTGTCAGCCCCGCGGTATCGTACAAAGGCAGATAGTGGGCTGACCTTAGTAAAGCCGAAGCATCGAGCGCTAAATTAAAGGAGAGAGAGGAGTCTACTTTATAAGAAGGGGCTTCGGGACGACGCCAAGAATAGGGGAAGTCCCACTTACCCTCGATAGGTTTAATAAAAAGGAACTTATCTTTCCAACTGCTGTAAGATAGGGTGGTTCCAATAACTATTTTCTTCTCGGGATCCCGATGCGAGAAAAAGTAAGAGGGATGGCCAGAAGAAGAGACATTGATCGTAAAGATAGAAAAAAATCTCCTAAGTGTGCACTCCACTCCCTTCGATAAACACCAAAAGACAAAAGAGGCTAGGATGGTAAAACTATTGGGGGTCAACTGGCTGGGACATATGTCACAGGCTTTGAATACCTCACAGTAGAAGGGGGGATAGAAAGACCGAAGGCCTGCTCGTACCTGAACCAGATAGAGGGTAACGTAGCCCTTGGGGGGAGTATGACCCCTATCGTCCTGAGAAGGAAACTCCCGACGGATGTTCATAGACGACACCCCAAAGTCATGGAAGAGTTGATTAACCTCCTCCTCGGTAACAGTGCTAGCTACCTGCTCCACTTCTTTGTAGCGGCGATTACTCTTCGTTTTCACAGGAGCAGACGAAGCGACAGCAGTAACGGAGGATTTCTTTGACTTTTTCGAAACACGGACAGGTTCATTTCCCTT
The DNA here is from genome assembly GCA_948329865.1 of Linaria vulgaris. Classification (NCBI taxonomy): domain Eukaryota; kingdom Viridiplantae; phylum Streptophyta; class Magnoliopsida; order Lamiales; family Plantaginaceae; genus Linaria; species Linaria vulgaris. Next base: position 72,945,467 of record OX415250.1, read on the forward strand.
AACTTTAGAAGCTTTGCCTTTCCTTTTGCGGCGGTAAGTTTCCAGGCCAGAGGGGTTGACCTCCGGTAACATAGCTACAGTAACAGCGGTAGCATCCACGTCCGACGTGAAAGGAGCGGTGGAAGGGGCGACAGAATCCGTGAGAGTTGTGAGAGGAGCACATGTAACATCCTCCGAAGTGGTGGTTAGAGAAGGAGGAGTAAAGGAAGCCTCGCCGGCCATGATGTAGAGGAGAGAGAAAAAAACTTAGGGCTTTGCTGCTGAAAAAGGAAAACTTGAGAGAGAAGAGAATTGAAGCGGTGAAAGAAAAAATGAGAAGGGGAAAGTAGTTTTAAAGGGTTTAAGCTGAAAAAAGGGGAGAAGTTAATACACGCCTGCTTTAAAGAGCACGATTTCCCATAAATAACGGCCGTTACAAAACCCTTGAAATTCTCCCATTAATGCGAAATTAGTATGTTCCCCACGATGCTCCGATGGTTACGCCTCCAATAACCACTTCACTATAAGTTCCTGATGATTACCTATATAATACACCAGGAACTGGGGGGACTGGTGTAAACCTGGGAAGAAAAGAACAACCCTCGGAACTAAGAGCCATCGGGGAACAAACTAAACGGTGGCCTTCGAAAGACAAGAAAAACCTTCCCCATCGGGGAAAAGTATAACGTTCATCGTTAAAAGATAATATTGCCTCTCCGCAAGCTTTGTCTTCGATGACGTACGGATTACTACACTCCCAGAGCATCCGATGCTAAAGGCACTACCAGTCTTGGATGACTCTACGATGCCTAATAATCGCCGATGCTTTAGTTAGTGAACAATCTTCTAAACAAGATACCTTAAACATGCTCCTCCCAAACGATGCCTCTTGTAACAGCATATCAAAGAATATGTTTTATAAGTCTCGGAGGAAAAACCCCCCCGAAGACCTAATAAAGTTACTCGATGATAACATCAGGGGTACGTCCCGATGGCATCGTTGGGAAAGCATTCCGAGGACACGACACCAGAAAACTTATCCGATGGCATTATTGTGAATAACATTTTTAGGCCAATTAAAAGATCACGGGAAAACTTCCAAACATTTCCAGGATAAAACCAGGTGTCGTCCTACCAGATACCGTGGTTGTGCAACAACTAGGTGTCACCATGCATAGCTTGAATCAGCCACGAAAATAACCAGGTGTCATCTTCGCCAGTGACACTTCAGCACCAAAAAAATGAATATTCACCAGGTTATGAGCTAAGTCAGTAAGTGAGCATTGGAGTATCTGCCACCTAATGGAGGCGCATGCAGTTTCAAGAGCGCTATAAATACAGATGCAAAGTGAAGAAGGAAGGCAGAGGGGAAAGAGGGGGAAAAAAGAAAGAAAAGGAAAAATTTGATTCTGTAAATTCAGAAAAAGTCTTATAATATATACTCCTCTTATTTTGATAAGATTCTTTTATTAGCTATTTGGGCAAGGCGTTCCTAATATTAAAAACTATAGAAATTACACCCTTGAGTTAACATTTAGAAATATATATAACATAAAAATATAAATTGGAGGGGGTATTTACTTTTTTTTTTATTTTTTTTAAATCTTATTAGTTATTAAAAGTTAATATTTTTAAATCAAAATTATAATATTTTGTTTTTTAATATATGTTTTTTTATTTTTATAATAGAGTTAATTATATAAAAATATAAAAATGAAAAAAAATGACATGGTAGCCACGTAGGACGCGATTGGATGATTTGGCGGACACAGGGCAGTGAACAGTGTTTCGGGCATTTTTGGCAAAGTTATAGGGCATAAACGACGGCTTAAAAAGATAAAGGGCAAAAAATAAAGTTGACAAAAGATAACGGGCATTTTTGACATTTCTGTCTATGTAAAAATAGTTTACAACATATATAAAAATATAAGATTGTTAATGTCTTAAAAAGTTGAGATTCTAATGTTTAAATAATCTGAAGTAGTTAAATATCCAATAAATGAATTATTGATTTACTAAAACTGAATAAATTATATGGTAAGAATGATTTTGAGTTTATTCAAACACTTTAAGAGGAAGTTAAATAAAAATTTCTTTAGGGATAAAATCATCATCCTCCTCAGGCCACTACGAAAATGCAAGACACTTCTGCAAATCAGAAGACGAGTTGTGCTTTGGGAGATGTTTGCAAACCTTGACAAAAAAATTGGAGGCAAGCAATTCCTGTTTCTTGCAATTTGGAGTGATGTTTCTATCAAATTTTTTTTTTAGATTTATGACGTTTGTAGCAGGCAGCCACATCAGACTAGGCAGTCCGAAAGAGAGGAGGATTCTATCCATTTTCTCTTTACGACAGCCCAGAGGGAGGTTTATTTCTATCCATTTTTTTGATTGAACTTTAAGACGTTGTAATCGGCAGCCTAGCCAGATTAGGCAGAAGCCCAACAAGAGACAACCGGATCTGACTGTTGGTGGCCGAAAAGAAACTCAGTTTTGAAGTATTATTGGTATTATATCCGGTCCAAAAAGTTATAGCTAAAGCTAAAGTGCAGATATCCTAAATTAAAGAGCCTGATCTGAATTTCGGCCAATTAGATGCTGGTGGTACCACCACCACACTCATACGTATACATACACGTGTATGTATATTGGGTATGAGTGTGGTACCACCAGTGGTGGTACCACCAACATCCAATTTAAGCTGAATTTCTGCCTTGTTATTATAAAAAAAAAATGAAATTACGCAACAGAAGATTTTATTTATTAGTTCAGTCAAGCCTTAAGACAAATGTTTAGCATTTCAAGATCAAAGCTCCCTTTACTAATTCAATATTTACTCAAGAATCGAAGAAAGTGGTCCTAAAGTCTATCTTTTCTGAATCTTTACATCAAAACACGCGAATCTTAGCAATAAAAAATAAAATGAAGAATCCTTTCCACATAATCCAAAATCAAAACCAGAATTTAAAAAATGGACTATAGCCATAGATGTTTGATAAGGGTCAAACTATGACTGCTTCCCTTCTCAACGTAGTAGAATTGCATGCCATTTTATACTCTTCGAAACCCGAATCCCTTTTCCCAAATTCTCGAATTCTTTGCATATCAAACATGATGTTTCATTTTTGGGTATTTAAAGCATCAAGAGAGTCTGTGCATCTGACACGCCAATCTTTGCCTCCTCTTTGAACTAATAATTTTATTCATTTCAATGCATGCTTGTATTTATGCGTGCATTTGATATTCCTTTCATAACTTTGAGAGGTAATTCTTTGTTTATTTCATGGATCGGCGATAACATTGCATTGCATTACCCCCAATGTCGATTTGTAAGTGTGCGGCTTTTGCAGCCGCCAATCAGGAGTCTAAAACGTTTATTGATACTTACAAGTTATTAATTACTTTGGAAATTTTGACTTTTTGGTCATTTATATTGCCTCGGCCGTTTTTGGTCCTCTAAAGTAACCAAAATTTCAATTTTAGTCCTCCGGCGATAATTTTTTATTAATTAGACCGGACTTCAATCAAATTTGGGGATATTTTCAATTTTTCCTCCAAACTATTTTTATGTAATTACACTTAGACCCCAAATATTGAAATAATTATATCTACAATTTAAATAATTTTGATATTTCAAAAATAGGATTAATTAAATATATTTAGGATTAATTCAAAAATAGGATTAATTTCAAAAATGATATAAGCTTTACCTACTAAAATTACCATCGATTAAAAAAGGATTAAAAAAATATATACAATATATTTTCTTTTAAAACTAAAAAATAAAATATGATATTGGTGCAGGGGAGGCGGGGTGCAGGGGTGGTGTCGTGGTGGTGCAGGGGCGGGTGGGGGGAGGCGGGGTGCAGGGGTGGTGGATGGTGTAGTGGTGGTGAATGGGCGAGTGGGGGTAGGCGGTGGTGGTGCAGGGGCGGGTGGGGGCAGGCGGTGGTGGTGAATAGGCGGGTGGGGGGAGGCGGTAGTGGTGCAGGAGCGGTGGGGGCAGACGGTGGTGGTGAATGGGCGGGTGGGGGGAGGCGGTGGTGGTGCATGAGCGGTGGGGGCAGACGGTGGTGGTGTAGGGGTGGGTGGGGGGAGGCGGGGTTGTGCAGGGGCGGTGGGGGTGGTGGTGCAGTGGCGGGTGGGGGGAGGCGGGGTTGTGCAGGGGCGGTGGGGGTGGTGGTGCAGGGGCGGATGAGGGGAGGCGGGGTTGTGCAGGGGCGGGTGGGTGGGGGTGGGTGGGGGGAGGCGGGGTTGGTGATGGTGCAGGGGTGGGGGTGGGGTGGGGGTGGATAATATATAATTTTTTTAACTAAATAAAGATGGGGTTGATTTTTAAATAATATAAATTGTTTTTTTTAACTAAATGAAATAAAATTTATAATCAATTATGTTTACTAACATAAAATAAAATAAGATTATTTGTATTTTTAATCAAATATGTGTTATTTAAAAAATATTAGGGTGTGAGTGTAGTTGTATAAAGTTTTGGGGCGAAAAATGCAAAAATAAAACTTAGATCTAAAGTCATGTGCATGGCACATGCGTAATTCCGGGGAATAATGGAATATTCCGTCACCGGAGGACCAAAATTGAAATTTTGGTTACTTTAGAGGACCAAAAATGGCCCGAGGCACTATAAATGACTAAATTTGAAAGGTGGTTACTATAGAGGAGTAACAAGTGAAAATTCCCAATTACTTTCAAATAAGAATGTTAGTAAAAAAATAAGGGAAAGTATTTGATTTTATTGTGACCTAGTTACGGTATCTCATAATGCGGATGGAGAAGGTTTTCTTTTAAAAAATTAAATTATTTTATTATAACTAGCGAAAAAGTGCACGCTGTGACCACATGGAGATTTTAGTATTTTAGTTTAACGAATATTTTTTTTATCTCTATTTATGTGACTAGTTATATTAGATCCAATTGCCCTGACTAGACATTGTTTAAGGGCCTAAAATAGTCAACCGAGGGTAAAATACTTCTAAAAAAAAAAACACTGTAAAAAGAATTAGTCTATTAAAGAATGATATTTTTCGTGGAAAGTGCAATATCTAATAAGATTTTCTTAATTTTAGGGGATTGATGTAGTTTGAACAAAAAAACTTAATATTGCATAAGAATATAGTTTTTTAAGTGTTTTTGTCCTACGAAAGATGTTAATGAAAACATGATCAAATATGGTGGGAATCATAGCTCAATCAATAAAAATAAAATGAGCATCTTAACAAAAGAAAATTGATACTTAAAAGAACATTTAAAAATATCCTACACAAATAACAAAAAAATGACAACGGAATACAATCCTTGTGACAACTAATAAGTCTTAAAATCAAAGAAAAATTGATACATTTCCTTATTATTTTATTTTCTTATATCAGTGACTTTCTTTAAGATTAAATTAAGTTCTTTTCGGATCAACCTCCCCAATGCACTAAAAACAAATCCGTGTACCATGCAACTAAGATTAAAAATTAAATCTTTTACTACAAGAAAACATGGCTTTCTGCATACGCCTTGTTGCGATCGCGGGGCGCGCAGGGCTTTGCAACCGCATTGTTGTCGCTAAAGCCATCAGTGACTGCAATGCGGTCGCAAATCTGTGGCGAGACTTTTTCCCGCCAAAGGTCCTCATCACGGTTGTACTGAGATTAGGGCGACCAAGTGTCGCCGCAATTTCTGACCGCAGCTTGTCCACAGTTTCCGACCTCAACGCTATCGCTATTTGAGAGACATTTCCCACAAATATCGTTGTTCTCCCCTCATTTGCACACAACACTCCCCTCTCTCCACCCACCCATGTTGCGATCGCTCCCTCCATTTTAGCAACCGCGCCGTAATCGCAAACCTGGAAATTGAAAGTTTTTCCTTTTTATCAATTTATGTCTTATATTTACTGTTTTAAATGTAATTTTATACGTAAAAGTTTTATTTATATTTAAATATTGTTTATGCCTTTAGGTATTGTTAAATCTCATAGAATTATTAGCTTTCAATAAACATCGTTTATGCCTTTAATTATGAGCTGTGATGCACCGATACCGATACCAAGACGGCTATGCAGTACCCGATACATATCGATACCGATTCAGATACCGATACCGATTCTGACGTATCCGATACGCCACATGGCGTATCCTTTAATTCTAAAATTAAAAAAATCTCGATACGTATCCGATACGTTTTTTTAGGCATATCGGAACTATTATGGGTTTTTTTTTTATAAACTTTTAATATTTGATGGGTTAAATATTTAAATATAAATCCCACCAAATATAAAATGAAATAAAAAATGAAAGTCCCTTTATCAAGGGCACGATTCAGGTCTCATTGTTTTTATAATTATACTTTTCTTTTTCTATTCATAATCACCACCGCCACCATGTGCCACCACAATTATACTTTCTTTTTCTATTCATAATCACCACCACCACCATGCGTCATCTTCAAGCTTGTTATGTTGTTGTTTAACTTATTAGTCATAAATAATTCACGTTTATATGTCTTTTTTTAAATTTGAGGAATGAATTTTTTTAATGTTAAACATTTTTTGTGTATTTCTAATTTTTCTTGTTTAAGTTTTAAATTTTATTGCTTGTTAAAAATAAAAAATACATATAATAAATATTAATATTTATTTATATATAGACGTATCCTAGCCGTACCAGTATCGGTTGTTTTTTAGAAATATCGTATCGGCGTATCCGTACCGTACCGTACCCGTACCGCCGTACCCGAACCCGAACCCGTGCAACGTAGATTATGAGATGATTATATTTCTTGATAATCGATTTATAACTTAGAAATAATGAGGGTTTTAGGCAATTTTTATAACCTAGAAATAATGATAATCTTAGGAATCTCTATTTAGAAAATCTCCGCAACTTCGTATCTATGATAGCTTTTTTCTAACTTAGATTTGTACAATCTTATTTTTTTTATATCCATGTCTTATATATAATGATTTTTAATACTGTACTTTTGCAAAAATGTTATTATAGATTTATAATTGTTACATGTCTTAGAATTATTCGATTTTTTTTTATAAATGTTAGTTTAATAGTTGACTTGAAAGTTATTATGCATGCCCTTAGAAATTGTTAGATCTCGTGGAACTGTAAATTTTTAAATATTCAATGCCTTTACGAAATCTATATAACTTAGCAATGATTAAATTATCGGTTATTTTTATATCTAGATTAATCTAACTTAGAAATTTTGACTTAGTACGTAGTACTCAGTCAACGACAATGTCGGACGATCCTACACCCACGTCGCGTTCGAATGCCGGTGACCAACCCTCGAAGAGGGGTCGTGGCGGCGCTAGAGAGAGTGTTGTTCCTCGCATCCTGTTAGTATATTCGAGTAGCCCATTGCTCGCTCGAGTTGAGGTGGATGCCTCCGACCCTTCTCAGCCTCGTGATCCATGCAAGTCACTCGTCCAGACCTACACTCATAGGTCCCAAGGTGGATCGAATGGAGCTAAGTGTTTCACATAGATTAGATGATTAGCATGTATGATCGATGTGCCAAACGCCTCGTTCATCGCCCAGACCTAGGCGCAGTGTACATAGATCATCATCTAATTAGTCTAGCAGAGTTGGACCGAATTGTAGGCCGACAGAGTCCGTCGAAGATGGACCATCTACAGACACGCAGGAGCATCCTGGTAGGGGACCCTCTAGAGGAGTTCCAATACTGCCTGACCGAGAGGCTGTTGTTCCATTTATTTGGATGAGCGTGGAGTTTTGTGGATGGGCAAGCGATTTTGATGACGAAACCATAGATCATCAAGAGCTTTATGATGATATGTATTCCCACATATGGCGACCCCCCTCAGTCGATTAGAGACCATATGTGACTGAGATTTACCATGAGAAGTTTATATATAAGTATCTCATTTAACGAAGTGTATTTAATATTATAAAACCAAATCTTAAAATATAAAATCATTAATTATTTTCATTCTACATACACGATTCGTCAAGTAGATTGGGGTAAGGCAACTATAGTATACGAGGAAAAGGCTAGAAAGAGGTGTTAAGAGTGGACTAACATCACGAAGAAGAATTACTAAGCGAGAAAGGAACATCCGAAGTGGGCGGGTCATTCGAAGACTAGGTGGATGAAGGATAGGTTGGAGGCGGATTTTATACGGCATTGGGAGTCTAATGGTCACAGGCAGGTCTCAGAGAGGGCACAAAAGAACATAACTGGATTGGAGACCCTTGAGGAGTGCCCTCGTGCACATCCCTCATCACAATATTTACCAAATATACAAATTCTATATTTCTATATTCTACTACACCTTCGTAATCGTAAAAAGAGGAGGACGAACTTTGAGACTGGATCGAAAATCGTCAAAAATAACTCGTGGAAGATCCTTCGTAAAGATGTCGGCAATTTGATAACGTGAAGGGACACGGTGAACACGTACGAGGCCACTCAATGTGTTGATGCGTTGGTGTTGAACATGATTACTCGAGAGATATATGGCACTAATATTGTCGTAAGGGACTAATGTTGCCGAAGAGATAGGACAATGAAGTTCCAAAAGTAAGTTCCTAATACAACATGATTCAGACCCATATTAGCTACACTCCAATACTCTACTTCAACACTGGAATGAGACAGGGTCGGTTGGCGCTTGGTGGACCAGGAAATCAAGTTTTCCCCAAGAAAAACTAAATATCTGGACGTCGAATGACGCGTGTCAGGACACCCACCTCAATCAGCATCGGAGTAGGCTATAAGTCCCTTAACAGAAGAGAGAGAGATATGGAGACCAAGATCGAGAATTCCCTAAATGTATCGTAAGATGCATTTTGGGCAGCATATGAGCATCACGAGGGTCATGCATGAAGAGGAAAATCTGTTATATAGCATATGAGAGATCAGGTCGTGTGAAGGTGAGATACTAAGAAGCTCCATCTAGACTGTGGTACTGAGTGGGGTTCGAATATGGTGCACTATAGGGCATGGCGCCAAGTTAAGACTTTGTGTCACCCGGGGTGTGGCTTGGTTTGCACGAGTCGATACCGCAATAGTGAAGAATGTCTCTTTGGCATACTTTCTGTGAGTTAAGAAGAGTATATCATTGTATCCTTTGACGGCAATGACCCAAAAGAAACTTATGGATCCCATATCCTTCATGGTAAATTCTCGACCAAGCTGAGAGATAATGGACTAACGGAGAGAAGGGAAGAGGCCGGGAGAAGTATATCATCCATGAAATTATTGGATCGGGACTTGATACTCTTTTTCCAATGTTATGAAACCACTGGATATGATGTTATCTTAAAATCCGTTAACAGCAGTTAACGTTAGGACCAATCTACTTAACAGAGAATGTAACGCAGCGAAAAAGTAAAGAACACGAGTAGATAATTTTAAGAAGATTATAAGGGTTTATAATCTTTCGAGCCTTAGGCGAAATAACCACTATCGAAATAATGATTTTAACAAAAGTCGTTCTCACAACTCTCAAGTCTCACACTCTCAAGTTGTTTGAACTCAACCGAGCAAACAAAGATCAACTCCTTAAATATAAATAGGACTTTTAGACTCAACTCGTTAATCTCAAATCTCGAAAAATCAAGACAAAGACACACGACTCTAATAATTTCTTCACAGGAGATTTTCACTCTTGTCTTCGTGTCTTTTTCTTGATGCCCAACATGCCTATTTATAATGTAGTCTTCCTTGATGTCCAAGACATGTTGTGCACGTTTTTGGCAAGTCTTCTTCAATATGGAAAGGTTTCCTTGTCCAACTGGAAGTCTTTAATGAAAGCTTCTTTCTTTGACTGAAAGTCTTCTAAGGAAATAATCATTTTCCATCTTGTAGTCTTCTTAGGAAAGAATCCTTCTCTATCTTGTAGTCTTCTATGGTAAGAATCCTATTGTACCTTGTAGTCTTCTATAGAAAGAATTCTACTGCAAGTAATCTTCTTTCCTTCTTGCTAGTCACGCGCCTTGTTCTTTCCATTGCAGCGCATGCAGCCTTCCCTTTTCAATTAGGAAATGTTTCTTTCTTTAACTTAAAATCTTCTAAGGGAAGTTTCCTTCTCTTTATAGAAGTTTTCAATTGAAATGATCCCCCTCTGGAAATCCTCATTTCTAGTTCGCTCTTGTTCTTTTCTTTCTTTTCAGCCTGCACGCTCTTCAATTAAGGAAAGTTCTTTGTTGGAAAGTTGTCTTTGAATGACAACTTTTCTTTAAGGATATAAATCCATCCTTGAAGTCTCTAGACCTGGAGAACATAAAAATACCAACTACAACTCGTGAGACTAAGTTAGTAACAGAATAAAGGCAAAACAATAATTTTCATAGTTTTAAACAGATTGCATGCAGGTCCTCAGGTTTCAATGTTATCATCAATGTTGTCCCAACATCGCATAACATTGATTCCAGAATACCTTGCACTTTCAATCTCCCTATTTTTTCCTTTTTTCACAAAACCAAACATGTTCACAATGCATTTCATGCACAGTGCTTCAGCAACCCAACATCATTAATGTCTTAAGCTACTCCCCCTTAATATGATGATTTCAATCTTATAGCCTTAAGATACTAAACAGAAATCACAAAGAGTTAAACATCACAACAATAAGCATAATAAGTATAACTAAGAAAACATAAGTTACTTCAGACTTGCAGAAACAACAGAATAAATATGAAGCTAAAATGGCTTACTTCTCCCCATTTTTGTGAGGAAAGCAAAACCTTCACGAATCACTCATCCTTTTCCTCAGAACCATCTTTCTCTTCTTCACCACTTTCTCTTCATTCTCAACCTCTTTGTCCTCTTTTTCTTTCTCTTTCTCCTCATTTTTTTGCAATTAACCAACAACATCATCGGCCTCTTTTTCTCTATTAGAACCGGCGGCAAAACCACCATTGTCACACACTCTAGTCTCTCAGCAACTAAAGTGTTCTCCTCCTCAATCAAATCATTCTTCTCTGCAAAAAAAAAATCCTCAACCACAGTCTTTTCAACCGTGTTTGAATTAACAACAACAACAACACCATGTTCCTCTGTTTTTAACTTGTTTTGTCTCATCAGCAATGTCTGGAACGAGTGTTGTACCTACGAGAAAGAACTCATTAGCAAGGGTGGGGTTATCTCCTTGATTTTCCACATCAAGGGCCACAATCAAGATAATAGATAGATGCCAAGAAATTTAAAAATAATTGCAAGTTAGAACTCTTAGCATTCGAGAGAATAAGGCACGAAGAGAGTAGAACATCAAAATCACAAGTGAAATAAGTAATAGACGGTTACTTAAAATAAAGCATGCATAATTCTCGCCTATTGAAACAACACGTGACATCGAGTTTACTTCACACATGACCAGAGCAGTTCACGAAAAACTTATAAGTCATAATGCTAAACCTGGATGTTGAAACAACATGCTTACAGGCTGATGTTGGCACAACACTGACACATGTTTTGAATGAACAATGGTTCTTGTGAATGTGGAGGTATTGAGCTTACCCTTAAGATCTTTTCAAGTAAAAGCATTAGCTAGATCTGAAAACACATATCGGAAACAACACATATTAGCAAGATAGTACCACATATATATTTGACCTATACATGGAAAAGAGAGTTAGTTAATAGAAAATCCAATATTTTGGGTATGAAGTAAATTAAAGGAGTTAATCTACTTCCAAATCATAACAAGAGACAGCGTAGTGTGTCACCGCAGCTGAATCACCCAAAATATATGCCTTCACATGAGAACATAACTATTTCTCCCCCTTAAGCCCAAAACCGACACACACACAACAAGGAAATAATGAATAAATGTAGACCTAAGTGAATGCAGAATGCAGAATGCAGAATGTTATGGCAACATTAGAAGATGGTAAACACTTGTGAAAAACTTCTCAAACCAGCACCAGTTCACATCACATCAAATCTTTATTATTTCATAACTCATCTGAACAAAAACTGAAGGTTGCTAAACACAAAACTAATGTCATTACTGAGTGAGGGCATCCTGAACTCCACACATCCCAGTAACAACATTAACAGCAGCAAGTTAGGCAAGTACAAAGGCCTTGAATGTTGGCAATTCATTTATCATGCACCCCAACACCCCAATTCCTTGTGCATACTTGTTTACCAACCTGCATTCAAGAGAATTCACCAAGTGATCAGTGCTACCAAGTGTAAGAAACCTAAACCTCAAACACCCTAATAGAAATGATCACCCTCATGTGTTCCTTGGTCAAACAAATAGAAACATGTAAATAAGCACAACTGAGTAACACTGAAGCTATCAACATCATGCACCCCAGCTTCTCCACATGTTCTGTACACTTTTCATATGAATAAGACACAACTGAATAGACATCAAAGTAGTGAACGTTGTGTACCCCATCTTCTCCATATGTTAGGCTATCACAACCTCAGACGAACAGAAGAGCTTTATTACTTTTTCAAAACAAAGATGTGAAACTGATAACTAGAAAGAGTTGTTAATCAAAGAGTTCAACCACACAAAACAAAAATGGCTAACATTCATGAAGACAAACAAAAACAAAAACAGAATCAAACAGAAAAAATCTAATGCAATCCTCCACACCACAAACATTCTACGGTGTTAGCCAGTGGTGTTATGGCAACACCGAAATGCAACAATGTTCACATAACATTCATGTCGAGAGCATTCCTCAAATGGGAGAACCTCTCGCTATCTACGGGCTTCTGAAACATATCAGCTAACTGAGAGTTAGTCTTTATGTGTTCAATGTGAATCATCTTGTCATCTACCAGATTTCTCAAAAGAATGATGCATAAAAAATGTATGCTTTGTTCTAGAATGATGTACCATATTTCTTCATATGCTAATGGCATTAAGGTTATCACAAAATATTAAAAATGTGTCACTCTTTATCCCATAGTCATGCAACATGTGGTTAAGCCATATAAGCCGAGTAACACAGCTGCAAGCTGCAATATATTCAACAAGATTCGATAATGACACACAATTATATTTCTTGCTATAACATGAAAGATGATTATTTCCCAAATAAAAACAACCTCCATATGTAGATATTCTATCAGCTAAATCTTCAGCCCATTCAGAATCATCAAAACCAACAAGGTTTGAATTTGTATCATGTGTATATCAAATGCATAAGTCTATTGTACCAGATATATGTCTCAGAATTCGATTCACAATAATTAAGTGAAAAGCTTTAAGGTCAGTGTGATACCTGGCACAAACACACACAAATCGAGCACATAATATATGGGAGAGTGGTGGATAGATATAGCAAGCTTCCAATCCTTAATTTGTACAATGTTGTATCAACATTTTCTCTTATGCCACATTTTCCACTCAGCAAGGTAGAAGACATTTGAGTCTTGCTTGATTTTGACTCCTCCAATCTAAATATTTTCACCAAAAAGAAATCATGTTCACCAATCATGCTCATCTCTAATGAACCTGCCAAAGTCTCAACAAACTTGTTTAAAGTAGACTTGTTAGTATAGACAAAGACAGTGTCATCAGCAAATCTTTGAGCTAAACAATAATCAGAACACGTGGCAGACATGTAAACACTCAACATTATCATATCTCTATATTTTACCCTTTTCCTGTTGCGTGTCTTGATGTCATTAGTGATTTGACCAATAACCTGAGATGTTGGATGATTCCTTTGAATCCAATCAGTTGTATCCCTCCAAACATCTTGAACTTGAACCTTTTCATCGTATAAGATTGACTGCTCGGATATTGTGTCAACATCAGGATTGGTCGATGTTGGCATAACATCAACTTCTAGTTCAGGTTCAGGTTTTGGATCTGCAAGTGGTGATGGAATAACATGGTTTGTTTCCAATGTTGAGGTAACATCAGAAACAGAAAGTTCTTCAGTACATGCATCTGTTTCCAATGTTGGGGGTAACATTAGAAATAGAAAGTTCTTCAGTACCTGCATCACTAGTCAAATCATTAAATACCACATATTCTTGAACAATATTCAATCTTGGATTAAGCATTCTAATAGCAGTATTGTTCAAAGAATAGCCATCAAAGATACAATTTTCACGTTTTGGATCATATTTGCTCAAAAAATCTTTATCATTTAAATTATAACAAACACATCCAAATTCATAAAAATGAGTAAGATCGGATTTCTTTTTCATTATCTCATAAGGAGCCATGGGCATAGAGAATTCATGAATATTTTCATTAAACTCGCATAAGTCAATAAATGACCTATTCTCAAATTCTCTACCATGATTAGACCAAATATTACCAAAAGAAGCACCATGTAAGTTATCAATACTAGCATGTAATGTTCTAAAGGTATAAAGAGCTTCTGGTTTTTCTTTAAAAGATTTGATCACAGTATATCTAGAAAAATCATTCATAATCACACAATCATATTGATTACCCCCGACTCTACTTACTTCAATAAGACCCAAGAGATCCATATGAATTTGTAGAAAATAATTAGAGGTACTTGTAACCAGTTCATCCACATGGATTGGATTATGAGAAGCTTTGGTCACCTTACCTTTCAAGCAATCCTCACAGACCAACTTACCAGTACCCGAGAGATTTGGAATACCTCTCACGGTTTCAAGTTTCAGCACTTTGCCCAGATTCTTGTTGTGCATGCGTCCAAGTCTCTTGTTCTTGGCAACTGAATAGTCCACTTTTGTTTGAAAGCAAGTCACTTGATCCCTCACCAAGTTGTTGTCTTCGAACGTTTTACCTGTCAAAGCACACACATTTTCACAATTAGATACAACACAAGAATCTTTATCATACCTTACCATTAAGTCATCATCACACAATTGACTGATGCTCATATGATTTTCACAGAATCCATCCAACAACATCTTATCCTTCAAGGATGTGAACCCATCAATACTCAGCACTTCTTTGCCAATGATTCTTACTTTACTTCCATATTCATAGGTGAAAGTTCCTGTGGTTAGTGGTGCACAATCCTTCAAATCAGATTTGTATCTAGTCATATGCCTCAAGCATCCACTATCAGAGTACAACTTACCTGCAAGGTTTGTATGCAAAAGAGAAAAGACAAAATTGCAAACAATCATAATTTTAGGCACCCAAAGCTCCCCATCTCACAATTATGTTCAACAATGTTGAAACTAAATGTTGAGACAATACCAGATTCTAGTGTTGACCTAACATCAGTATTAGCATAGCCTGGATCCCTATCCCACTCAACTGTTTTCTTTTTAAGAGACTTTTTGTATTTATAATAATAAGCTTTAAGGTGTCCATGTTGAAAACAGTATTGACAAATATAGGTCATTTTCTTAGATTTTTCTAAAAACACCTTTCTTTTTTCAAAACCAGGGATATTGGGTTCAACAAAAGTAATGGAGTGAGTAGCTTGACTTTGAAATCTTAAACTAGGATTAATATCACTACCAAAGCATAAAACTTTATCAAGTTTATAAGTACCTGTATTCTTCTTGGGAATAGTATGTTCAGCAAATTCTAGCTCAGAAGTTACCTTTTCTATTTCATCATCTTTCCGGCCCAAACTAACCTCAAGTTGAGTGATTGTAGCCTTCAAGCTTTCATTCTCTTCCATAGCCTCCTCAATTCTACTCAACTTGTTCTTCTCCTTGAGTAGGTCTTGATAGATGATCTTTGGTTCTTCAAGAAATTCTTCTTGACTCGGTTCATCTTCAAAGAAGTAATCATCTTCCAAACCTACAGAATCATGCAAATACTCAGAATTATCATCAAACTCATCATAATCAGAAATCAAACATTCAAAGTTGTCTAAACAAATGGTTTAATCCCAATCGCCAAAGAAAATATGTTGGACTGGTGTTGTCTTCTGGATGTTGTCACAACATCGAATTGTCTGGATGTTGAGCAAACACTGAGTTTCAATGTTGGCTTGACATTCTGTCCTAAATACACTACTGTCTGAATTTCTTCACTTGCTGGCACCTGTCCATCAGCACATTCTTCAAAACCTGTCTCATCAATATCATCTACACAAACCCAGTTAGAATTCCCTTTTGTTCTAAGGTTGTTAACACATTCATAAGCATAATGGCCCCAACCTTTACATTTGTAGCATTAAATCTGTTTGAGATGCATATCATCATGAGGAGTAGGTTTACAAGAATATTTGGTCATCTTTCCAGATAAATATTTCTTTAAATCAGCAAGAATATTTTCATCTCTTGGACTAAGCTTAGTAAACTTTTCAATCACAATTTCATTATAAGCTTGAATTTCTTCTTCATCATCTACATTTTCATGAGTTTCAAGATTAATTTCAAATTCTTTCAATTTGTTAAGTAGAGTATGAAAGTCTAAAGTGTTCATATTCTTAGCTTCTTGTAAAGTAATCACCTCAAATTTCTTAGAAAGAGTTCTCACAGCTTTGTACACGAGTTGCTTATTAGACAGAGGATCACCTAAGTTTCGAATTTCTTTAGCAAGATCCATGAGTTTTTCAAAATAAGAAGGAATGCTTTCATCGTCCCCACTTGTTAAATTATCAAATTTTCTCAAAAACATGTGTAGCCTAGTATTTTGAGTACTTAAATCATCTTCACAATGATTCTGTAAGATTCCAAGCATGCTTAGCAGTTGAACAATCTTTAATTAACCTAAACATGTAACAATTAACCAAACTAAATATAGTTTTAAGGGCTTTTTCATTGAGGAAAGCATCACTTATCTCAGTTTGAGTCCATTCTGATTTTGGCTTCGGAAATACCTTATGATCTTCAACTGCAGTACACATAGGAACTGTATACCCTTCGATCACCATCTTCCCAGCTTCCCAACCGAACGATTTAATGAGTGCTTGACTTCTGATCTTCCAATAACAGTAGTTGGATCCATCCAAGACAGGTAATCTATTGTTGTTCGGATTCGTGTTGTCCATCCTTTAGTATCAAATCAAAACACCAGTGAAATCGGTGCTTGGCTCTGACGCCAGTTAAAATTATTGGATCGGGAATTGTACTCTTTTTCCAATTTTATGAAACCACTGGATATGATGTTATCTTAACATATGTTAACAGCAGTTAACGTTAGGACCAATCTACTTGACAGAGAATGTAATGCAGCGGAAAAGTAAAGAACACAAGTAGATAATTTTAAGAAGATTATAAGGGTTTATAATCTTCCGAGCCTTAGGCGAAATTATCACAATCGAAATAATGATTTTAACAAAAGTCGTTCTCTCAACTCCAAAGCCTCACACTCTCAAGTTGTTTGAACTCAACCGAGCAAACAAAGATCAACTCCTTAAATCTAAATAGGACTTTTAGACTTAACTCGTTAATCTCAAACCTGAGAAAAACAAGACAAAGACACACGACTCTAATAATTTCCTCACGGGAGATTTTCGTTCTTGTCTTCATTTCTTCTTCTTGATGCCCAACATGCCTATTTATAATGTAGTCTTCCTTGATGTCAAAGACATGTTGTGCACGCTTTTAGTTGCTATTAGATCTCCTTGTATGACTCTAATTTTGTCCATGGCAAGTCTTCTTCAATATGGAAAGGTTTCCTTGTCCAACTGGAAGTCTTCAATGAAAAGTTTCTTTCTTTGACTGAAAGTCTTCTAAGGAAATAATCCTTTTTCATCTTGTAGTCTTCTTAGGAAAGAATCCTTCTCCATCTTGTAGTCTTATATGGAAAGAATCCTATTGTACCTTGTAGTCTTCTATGGAAAGAATTCTACTGCAAGTAATCTTCTTTCCTTCTTGCAAATCACGCGCCTTGTTCTTTCCATTGCAGCGCATGCAACCTTCATTTTTCAATTAGGAAAGGTTTCTTTCTTTAACTTGAATTCTTCTAAGGGAAGTTTCCTTCTTTTTATAGAAGTCTTCAATTGAAATGATTCTTCTCTGGAAATCTTCATTCCTAGTTCGCTCTTGTTCTTTTCTTTCTTTTCAGCCTGCACGCGTCTTCAATTAAGGAAAGTTCTTTGTTGGAAACTTGTCTTTGAATGACAACATTTCTTTAAGGAAATAAATCCATCCTTGAAGTCTCTAGACCCGGAGCACATAAAAATACCAACTACAACTCGTGAAACTAAGTTAGTAAGTGAAAAATGGGAAACAATAATTTTTCGTAGTTTTAAACAGATTGCCTGCAGGTTCTCTGGTTTCAATGTTATCATCAATATTGTCCCAACATCGCATAACATTAATTCCAGAATACCTTGCACTTTCAATCCACATAGAGTAGGATATACACAATGTTAGAGCCATGACAAAGAATAAACAGGGAGTGATCAAATTTAGTGTGGGAGAAATCGATGGTAGAAACGAAGTCAGCAAAACGGTGATACCAAGCCTGAGGTGCTTATTTGAGGTCATAGAGATATGGCTCCAATAAACACACAAAATTCTGTCTTGGTGGGTCACGAAACCTGAGGGGTTGTGTATATACACGGTTTCATGTAGATTACCGTGGAGAAAAGCATTCTTCACGTCTAGCTGATGAATATCCCATGAATTTGAAACCGCAATGCTAAGAACCCACCGAATAGTGGCGAGTTTAATAACTGGATTGAAAGTCTCATCACAATTAACACAAACCTGTTGAGACATGTCATCACCTACATGACGGGCCTTAGGCCTCTCAAAAGAACCATCACTTACAAGATAAATCGAACAATATTCACATTACAGGACGAGGCACCAACTCCCACGTCTTATTTTTAATAAGAGCACATACTCACCAGTCATAGTCAACTTCCAGTTAGGGTCAAATAACGCAGCTACGGGATTTCGAGGAAGATAGTAGTGGGAAGTGTTTGTGTAAAGAGTGAAGAGGCGGTTTGGTTTGAAGATGCCATCCTTGTTGTGGGTTGTCATAGGATGAGAGGGGGCAATGTCGCATGAGGTAGAGCACTGGGGGGAGATAGGTGTCACGTGGGACATGCGTCTCGCACAGTCTTATATTCCGTGCCATTGTCACATTGTAAAGTTTGATTTCACGTTCAAATTATTTGTTAATGTATCCACGAAAAGATAAGAAACTAGAGAAAACTTTGTTTTTATGAGATAAAGGAAACGTCCATAAGAACACTGTAAAGTCATCCAAAAATAAAACATATTAACGATGCCCAAGGAGCTCAAAACAAGAGATGTCCAAACATCACTATGAATTAATTCAAACGGTAAACGAGTAACAGAACTATAATCGTAAAACGATAGTTTAATGTGTTTCCCCAAAGGACATGAGTGACAAAACGAACTGGAAAGGAGTTTAGTACAAGTAACTTGAAAACTACGCCTAAGAAAATCAAAAACATGATCGCTAGGATGACCGAGCCATGCGTGCCATAGGTCGGGCGAGAGGGAGAGAAAAGCGGAAGGTGACGCGTTGGAGTTGGATATCCACGTCATCTTCATCACACCCCCTCTCCCGCAGCGCCACCACCACCACCAATGTCGTGGTCATTATCCATGTCATCGCCGTGGCTATCACGAACCACGTCATCTCCGTCGCCGGCGCTGCAGCTCTGATAGATCTATGCCACCGAAATGTACAAAGACTCAAGATATAAAACAAAATTGTGTATATATATATGTTGGATGTGAAAATGGCAATTTATTATGGATTGCAAGTACAATTTTTAAAATTACAAGGGTTTCTGTAAAAAGCGTTTTTTGGTTGGAAAATGATGACTTGGAAGGACGATTTGTTGACTAGGCAATGCGTTTATTGACTGGACCGCCACATAAGCGATTTAGCTTGAAAATGACGATTTGGACATTTTTTGTAGGAAAATTGAAAGTTACGAAAAATATTTAGTCGGCCGAAAACAAAAAGGGCATTTAAGAATTTTAGGAAAAATTACCGGGCAAAAAAATAATTCATCATATAAATAATTTGAACCAAACGTCAATCTAATTATACAATTGACATATTATACTATACACCTATTATTAATTAGGGCTTAATCTTTACTTTCATATAGCGGATACTTAATGATTGCTCGGTATTATTCAAATAATAGAAAAAAGTCTTAGAATGAAGCAAGGGAAGTGTAGGATTCATTATCCTTCCATTATATTGAGCGAAGTTTATGTAGCCAGAATAAGGAAAAGGCCCATGCGATTCGTCTTTTACTATGAGGAATAAAATATTATCCCTTAGTACATCAACAGCCCACGAGTGGAAAAGCGAAACCAAGAAGAAGGTTGAGGAAAAGAAGAAGCTCAAGTGCCTAAAGACCCTCTCGAAAACACACACACACACACACACAGACCTCCAACAAAAATCCCTTTTCCCTAAACTTTAAGGCAGGCTCATTATTATTATATTAACACTACTTCTCCTCCCTCCCCTCCCTTTTTCAAATCCAAACACAGCTCAAAACAAAAGCAACTGAAATAATACTACTACTTACTAGTTATTAGTAAACAAACTCCTTTTGCTTTGGAGACTGCAAATGAAAAAACTTTGCTTTGCAACTCACAAAGCTGCATTGTGCACCTCTACTGCCCCCAAAATAATTATACTATTCTCCACCTTTGTTTCTGCTTTCTCTGCACACTACTAACAAGTCACAAATAGTCAAATACACACATGCACATGCTCCTTCCTCCTTTCAACATCACACAACCACAAGTTGTATTTTGATCTTCTTGACTAATTCTTCCCTCTCTTATTTGATCTGGGATTTTTTTTTTACTAAAAATGATAACTTTATCTGATTTCTATCATGTTATGACTGCAGTGGTACCACTGTATGTGGCCATGATATTAGCTTACGGTTCTGTGAAATGGTGGAAGATCTTCACACCAGACCAATGTTCAGGCATCAACCGCTTTGTTGCCCTCTTTGCTGTCCCTCTTCTTTCTTTCCATTTCATTGCTAGCAACAATCCTTACACCATGAACTTGAGGTTCATTGCTGCTGATACACTACAAAAGCTCATTGTTCTTGGTGTTCTGACTGTGTGGAGTAATCTGAGCAAAAGGGGTTCTTTGGAATGGACAATCACATTCTTCTCCCTCTCAACTTTGCCAAACACTCTTGTTATGGGCATCCCTTTGTTAAAGGGCATGTATGGGGATTACTCTGGGACTCTGATGGTACAGATTGTGGTGCTTCAGTGCATTATCTGGTACACATTAATGCTGTTCATGTTTGAGTACAGGGGAGCAAAGATGCTCATCTCCGAGCAGTTTCCAGACACTGCCGGGTCTATCGTATCTATCCATGTCGATTCCGACATTATGTCGTTGGATGGAAGACAACTTCTGGAGACCGAGGCGGAAATCAAACAAGATGGGAAGCTTCATGTCACTGTAAGGAAATCAAATGCTTCGAGATCAGACATTTATTCAAGGAGGTCAATGGGATTTTCATCAACTACACCGAGGCCATCAAATCTTACGAATGCGGAGATTTATTCGCTGCAGTCGTCGAGAAACCCGACACCAAGAGGCTCTAGTTTTAACCATACAGATTTTTACTCCATGATGCAGGGTGGTACTGGTGGTGGTGGCACTAGGAACTCTAACTTTGGTGCAAACGACGTTTATGGGCCAACTCCAAGGCCTTCAAATTTTGAGGAGGAGAATATTGCAAATAGTAATAAATCGAGGTTTTATCATGGTGGGAGTAATAATAATAATACTCATGCAGGAGCAAATTATCCAGCACCAAATGCTGCTGGTATGTTTTCACCCACTAATAAAGCAAATGCTGGAGGAAAGAAGCAGCAGCAGCAGCAGAAAAGTGGTGAAGAAGGTGGTGGGAAAGATGTTCAAATGTTTGTTTGGGGTTCAAGTGCCTCACCTGTTTCAGATGTGTTTGGTGGTACTGGTGGAGCATTGGATCAGCAGCAGGGTATTATTAATAATGGTAAAGAAGTCAGGGTTGCTGTTTCTCCTAGTAAAGGTACTCTATAATTAGTAATATTATTTTCAAAATTTTTAGAGGTATTTATGTACTAATTCAAAAATATAGGTAAGTTTTTGTTGATTAATTGATAATACTCTAATTATGTTTTAGTGGAGGGGCTTAGAGATAATAATAATAATCAAGAGGATGATTATAACATGGTGAAAGATGAGTTCAGCTTTGGGAATAATAGAGAGAACAATGAAGGGGAGAAAGTGGGAGAGAACAAAGTGAAAGTGATGCCTCCTACAAGTGTAATGACAAGGCTCATTTTGATCATGGTGTGGAGAAAACTCATAAGGAACCCCAACACTTACTCAAGCTTAATTGGCCTAACATGGTCTCTAGTTTCATTCAGGTAATTCATCATTTCAATGTCTGTGACATTAAGTTGTTTATAACGGTATTTTAATAATCTTTCTAATTTTATCAGGTGGCATGTTGAAATGCCTGCAATAATAGCAAAGTCCATTTCTATACTGTCTGATGCAGGACTTGGCATGGCCATGTTTAGCCTTGGTAAGCTTTGTGATTGACCCTCTCACTCATCACTCAACATAACTTTGTTGTTATTATTATTAGAAAAATTGTGCGAAAAGAGGAAAGCTGTACTCAAGCATGATAAAAAGCAACACAAAGCAGGCAAAAAACACTATGCTCACGATAGCATGTTCCGCCTTTATTTATTATTTCCAACTTTTCTCTTGCTCAACAGTAAAAACTAAAAACCCATTCTTTTTTGTTTTTAAAATCGAAGTATTATGCTATTAATAAAATCAAAAAGAAAAAAAAGATTAAAGCACGCACTGACACACAAACAGAGTGTAATTAAAACTGAGAGTTGCGACGCATGATATAATTAGTAATAAGTGGAGGTGGTGGTGTGCAGGTCTGTTTATGGCATTGCAACCGAGGATTATAGCATGTGGTAATTCCGTGGCAGCTTTTGCAATGGCTGTCAGATTCCTTACTGGACCAGCTGTCATGGCTGCTGCTTCCATTGTTGTTGGCCTTCGTGGTACTCTCTTGCGCATTGCCATTGTTCAGGTACTTATAACCTTAAATTCATTCATATATATATATAAGCCTCTATATGCAAATGTGCCTCTATATGTCTTAAGTTGTTCATAACATTAATTCATCGCACCAACAAATAAAAAACCAAAGGTCACAACGTAACATATCTTTGTCTTTGTGCCAAATGCTACCAGGATATTTTTCATTACTAGTGTAAGCCTTTTATTAGCTACAGTTCTCTTTTCGTGACTGGTGACTTTTAATTTAATTTATTGTAGTATTTACTGTAAAGCTCACATATCAGAAATTTTATGGGACTATATGGTTAAGGTCAGCATATTTTGCAAGACTACGATGGTCCCTACTTAGAATGAAGTGAAGTCCTTTTACCAGTTCCTAGTAAAATATTCCAACATCTGGCAGTTTAACACGTGGTCCAACAATATTTGTCTTTACAAAATAAGGATGCCCACAATAATTTATACCAAGTGCAAAAGGATATCCTGACAGTACTAACATTTTGATTTCGTATTGCCCATGATGTTGTATTTAATGGCATGCAAATATAAACAGGCAGCTCTACCGCAAGGAATTGTCCCATTTGTTTTTGCCAAGGAGTACAACGTGCACCCTGATATTCTAAGCACAGGGTAAGAAATTAAAATTCCCGCACGTCTATAATACAACTTATTATATATCTTTTATTGATATATTTAATGTGTACATTGCCGATTTCAAAATGCAGGGTCATCTTTGGAATGCTAATTGCGTTGCCAATAACGCTCGTTTACTACATTTTGTTGGGGCTGTGAAGTCGACAACGAGTATATCGGATTCTGGTCGAAAGCTTGAAACCTTGGATCAAATTCATGGTCGTGAGAAGTTTTCATTTCCTTCAGAAAAGGAAGTAGAAAGATCGTTTTAGTCGATGAATCAATATGTGTTTTGTAGTGAAAGTAACGGTTCAGTCAACTTGTTTTTTCAGGCAAAGAGTGACGAAGTCCTAGTTCTAAGTTGCATAATAGTACTATTCTATTGCAGTTAATGCTTTACATGCACTTGCCATAGAGCTCAAAACGAATCACATATAAACCGATATATGTCATTTATTCTTTTGCAATTTATCCTATCATGTAACATATACAAAACGAATCACATATAAACGCATAAAACTCAACATGAATTCATAACCAAAGGTTCATGGTGCATCATTACCCACTTTCTCCAGATATGCAGAAGATTACCTACTAAGGATTGCAAGTTCAACAACAAAAATGCAAAACATCTTAGTAAAAGAGTAAAAAAAATTATGAACTCTCAATCATGGAGGATTTGATGTCTCTGTGTTCAAATCTTCGTTGCTCTACTTCTTTCGACTGGATCTTAGCTTGAATCACCTTCTTTTACTAACTATGGATTGAACTAATAAACTAATGATCTCAAGAGAAAAATGTATGTGATAATGTGTGTTGTGGCGGCTTATGATGGCTTGAGATGCTAAAAATCGTGTAGCCGTGGTGTTATTTATAGTTGTGGCTGCAGATTTTAACCTACGACATACGTCTAGTCAAGGGTTACTTGGCAAGTCACGCCCCATAGTCATGCTCTCAATCTGCTCTCTCTAGTCACTTGAACATGTGGCGACTGGCGTACATTTTTTGGGTTTTGGAGTGATTTTGGTGCAAGTCGCGCTTGGTTGGGATGCTGTGTCTCGCTTGGTTCTGTATGTCGCTCGTGGTCAGGTTTGGTCACTACAAGTCGTGCTTGGTCTGTTGTTCTGCTTTATGCGGCTTCACCGTTGTGCTATAACTTCTTCTCTGGATGTTGGAATTGAGATTCGACTTTTGCTTTGGAAACTAGACATCCATAGATTTCGAATGATATACGGAACAACATGTAATTCTAACTCCACTATTGTCACCATGTCTTGTAACAATGGCTCTATTCCCCTTCTCCTCATTGTGCAACTTTTGATACTTAGCTCTATCTCATTCGTTGCGTGAATCACTCGTCGATTTATTCATTAGATTCTTCATTTGATTTTCCATTATAGCATCTTTTGCATCTTCTTCTTTCGCTAGACTCTCCACTTATATGCCATGTTTTCACCAATAAACTCTAAATACTTGAAATACATGGAAATGAACTAAAATAAACCAATCACTTAGGAAATTCGCAATTAACTTGTGATAGTGAGGTTTAAAAATGATTTTTTTAGACAATCTTTAGTCAAATCAGCACCATTCATATTAACTTCTTTGATTTTTTTACGTTTGTGAAGTCCCAACATGAGGTGAAATTTCTTTGAAGGCGCCCTTTGGCATAGAAAGCTTACGCGACACTCTCTAGCCTGATTCTGGTTGTTGTGTATATTTCATATCCTTCCTTTTGTTGGAAATTTACTTTTAAATGCATGGGGATGGGACGACCTCGAATGATCGGATCATAGGCCTACTGCATATCACGTTGTAGGATTTGACCGAGGCTTCTACCATGTAGAACACGACGAGATCCATTCGTTGGCGTGGTATTATCCCCTACCTGAAGGTTGTTAGGTAGTTCCCAGCGAAACATATTAGAAGGTATTGTGGGCCACATAAATTGGGTCCATTCCCATAGCTCGCAAAGTGTTTAGGAATAATATATTTGTAGCACTTCCTTTGTCGACGAGGATCCTGGGGACCTCCACGTCGTGAATGATAACATGGACGACAATGGGATCCCCGTGAGGATAAAAGACAATTTGTAGGTCCACTAAACTAAAGGTTATATAATGAGCCAAGATCCCTCGAAGAGGGGGGCTACGATGGCTCTTGGTGTTTCCTCAATCATGTTGTTTTATAGACCGCATCAAGATAATTTCGGAGCGTTCCCATAGACAACGCCAAAATGATGTTCCAAAATTAGCACGAGGCTCAATTAAGGATTGGGTGAGTTGCGATAAATAACATCCTTACAAGGTTATGTGAATTCTTTCTATTAGAAACTAAGGCCTCGTGATATATATTTATATATGAAGAGAGAGTAGCACAAGAGGAGATTTCTTCTCTTAGTCGTTGTACTTTCTATTGAGCTTGTCCCTACAAATGATCTTTCTCATTTTATTTATCGGCCTAGATCTTCTTCATTAAGGGCTATCTACCCTTCATTAGTAGGCGCGTGATCCACCTTTAATGCTCTCGCCGGGTAGGTGGATCTACCCACCCTTTTTAAGTTGTTGCAGTAGAGGCCTTCAATCTCGGGTTTTTTTTCAAATATGGTCCTTTATCGTGGCCTCATTACGAGAATAGTAATTTATCGCGGTTTTGTCCATATTAGTCATTTATCGTGGGTTTTCATCCAATTTTGGTTCTCCGCCCTTTTTTATTTCCTTTTGCCCCCTAAACTATATTGATTAACAAGAAACCCCACATATATTATTTTTAATTAGTCAAAAGCCCCCATTTGTTATATATTCATTTAAAAAAACTATAAAATATATAATAAACTTAAATACACAAATGCTATATATTAAATTAAAACGTATTCTTTTATTAACTAATTAAATAATTTCCTTCAATTCTAAAATAAAAGCTCAAAAACGTTTTGTTGCATATTTATAATTTTGGAGATACTTATAATTTTATTTACAAACTTTTAACAAACTTAAAATGGAGATTAGTATAATATATTTCTCAATTTAAAAATATTATTAATTTTTATTATATATTTTAGTTTTTTTAAGTTTTTTTTACAATTATATCTTGAGATATTTAATAAATCGAGACTAATTGAGTGATGTGGAATGAATATTTATTTTCTAAACATAAGTAAATTTCAAATATAATATAAATAAGAAGAATTACCATTTTTTTAAAAATTATAAAAAAAGAAACAACTAAAAAGTCAAAAATACCAAAAAAAAACATAAAAACTAAAACTAAATAAAAAAGAGTATAGAAAGAGAAATTAAAATTAAATTTTTAATATATTGTTTGAGTATTTTTGTTATTTATATTATATTTAAAGTTTATTTATCTTTAGGAAATAAATATTGATCCACATCATTCAATTCGTCTAGGTTTATTAAATATCTCAAGATAGAACTATAAACAAACTTAAATATATAATAAAAAATTAATAATATTTTTAAATTAAGAAATGTATTATATTAATCTCCATTTTAAGTTTGTTAAAAATTTAAAAATAAAATTATAAGTATCTCCAAAACTATAAATATACAACGAAACTTTTTTGAGCTCATATTTTAAAATTAAACGAAAATTATTTAATTAGTTAATAAAGGATTTTTTAATTTAACATTTTGTATTTGTGTTTTAAGTTTATAATATATTTTTAGTTTTTTTAAGTGAATATATATATTTTTGTGTGAATATAAATGGGAGCTTTTTACTAATTAAACATAATTATCTGGGGTTTTTGTTAATAAATATAGTTCAGGTGTCAAAAAGAAATTAAAAAAAGGGCGGAGGACCAAAATTGGATGAAAAGCCACGATAAAGAACTAAATCTGGAAAAAACCTTGATAAATGACTATTTTCGTAACGAGACCACGATAAAGGACCATTATTGAAGAAAAAAACCTTCAATGTCCTCCCGCTTGCTCCATGATGTCATATGGGTGATCGCCAAGTAGTTGTGTTTATTATGTCGGATTTGAGCCAAACATTGTCATCTAATACTAATCCTCCCAGGTGCCCTCATATCGGTCTTGTTCCCGAGCAATGGATTGTGATGGGGAAGTTCACTAAGGCTTCTTTCGCGGTGCTTCCTTACGAGGCATTCTTTTTAATCCCTTGTATCTCTAGAAATCTTTGTTCGTCCTTTTCTTGGGCTGACGAGGTCCTTGTTGGTTCATGACGCATTTTTATGTATCTTAAACATGGAATAAGAGGAAAACAAGCTTAAAAGGACCGTTGGCGTGCCATAATTACGACACTTTAAAAATGCAAAATCATTTTCATAAGAACGTGGAACTTAAGGGATTGAAAAGGCAATTCTCACAACCACGACAATATCAATAATATGTCGAGACTATGTCTAAACAACACAACTCATGAAATAACAGCAAAACCACGTTACGATGGTCTGACGTGGGGCCCCGTACAACACTTCAGCCCGAACAATGTTCCACGTCAGCCTTAAACCGACGTGGCACATCGGGCAAAGTGTGCCCCCGCGAACGTAGCACATCGGTTGGAAAACCAACGTGATAACCGACCATGTCGGTCAAACCACGCCAGTCTACCGACTGACAAAGTGGGAGCACGTCAAACAACCGACGTGCTCTCTTGCCTCTTGCCTCTTTTGGGTGGTCCCCACTCCCCCAAAGCCTTCTCTACCAGTGCGACCTGTCTTGTATAACAGCTATATTTTGGCCCAAAAACGTAGAAAAACCCTAATTTCGGCATAGTAGCTACTTTTGCCTATAAATAACATTAGGTCTACGAAATTCATCATTTCTCATTATAACTCAACTTGTGAGATCATTGAGAGAGAGACTCCACAAGCATCACACACCCGGAGAAGTAGCGCAATAGAGATTGCAGACATATTTTATCTAATCTTTACTCTTTCATTACGATGTTCTATTCCGATTATATTTATTTTTATCTTAATTTGTCTGGGTTACAATACACCATAAATAAAATACAAATGAACATGAAACTAACCAAAATATACTAGCCTATTACAAGGAATGGACCAGCTTTGCCCAGAACACCTATTACATGTTAACAAGCCTAAAATGACTAAAGTAACTTTAAGCAATCGAGTCTGGAGATAGTCAAATGGGGATGGTTCGATGCAGGACTAACTCTTGAACTGGGGAACAATCGAACTAGCAGCGGTTCGATGCTAATAACTCTCGAACGGGTCACTATGGGTACTTAACAATCAAACTCAGACGTAAGACAGTCGAACCGAATAACAGTCGAACAATCGAACCGAAGGATTCAATTGATGCGGGTTGGTGAACGGTAATGAATGCATAGTGTGAGTCTCGGTGTACGGGGTGTTTATAGATCCAAGATAATGTGACCCACTCCGCAAGCGGGCAATAATAATCGATCAAGGGTCTTCGATTGTCCCGACACACTCGAACCAAACCTGTTCGATTCTTTCCTTTATGGGCTTTTAATGGGGCAGGCCGACCCATTTCATTTTTGGGCCACCTAAAACAGCCCCACCATATATTCTCCCAAATTTGGGAGTCGACCTTGATTCAAGAGGCAAGTGCCTAATTCCATAGCTCTTGTTATCGTCCCGAATTCGGACTTTGTTCTATTTTGAAATATGTCCCCCCCATTCAGAAGCCGTAATCCGTAGGATCAGGTGCCAAATAAATAATGTCTGGCTTCAAAATATACCCTCCATTAGGGAGCTGTAATCCGTAGGATTTGGTGCTAAATAAATAATATCTTGCTTCAAAATATGCCCCCCATTTGGAAGTTGTAATCCATAGGGTCGGTCTTCTGGTGGTTTATTATTATATTTAAGGACGGTCGAATAGACATAAATTCAATTATTATGTTAAGTGTCAAATCATGGGTGATTCGACCATTATTAGTAGTATTAGTGTTGTGGTATTTTAGTAGTCAAACTCACTATCGAATCGACACTCATTCGATAGTTATGGGAACTATCAAACCTGCGCTCATTGAATAGATATCAATAGTGTCGAATTCTATGTGATTCGACTGTTCTGGAAGTGTCAAACGCTAAAGTATTCAATTGTTACACTCGTGGGCCCTGTGGGCCTTGTCTTCTATATATAAGTGCACGTCTGGAAAAGGGGCGGGGGGAAAGCACATTTGCAACTGTGTGTTCGATTATTCATGCTTTTTGGCAGTTTTACTTAGATTTTTTTTTACTTTTTTCTAACCTATTTGTTTGCTGTTTGCAGTTTAATTTTCCATCAAGTAGGTGTACTCGGCAACGTAGTTCGCAGGTAGTTTGATTGCGCTCCTTTTGTATTACTTTTTCAAACGCTCTCGTTTGTGTGCGTGTTGTAGACCTATAATAGTGAGCATTTTTCTTTTATTTTCAGTTATGTAAACAAGAGACCAGAATGTGAGTGCGGACGTTAAGATCGGGAGTGACTCCTCAAGCACCAAGTCGAGTAGCTCGGTGAGCACTTCTAACGCTGAGGGCTTGGACTTTAATCCGACCGGAGAAGAATCTTCGGACCGAGGTGGTGATGATGATGGTGATTGTGACTCGGGAGGAGACCAAGGTCATGTCGTACAGCAAGGGCAGGGCGGTGAGCCTTTATATGACGGCATCAAAAATCGTTCTGAAAGTGAATCAGACGAGATGGAGAAGAGGGATGTGGATGAGTTGGATAACGATGCAGAGCCTCTGAGTATGGAGTATACTAACTATGTCTCGCGTCTGCAACATAGTCGGGCATATCTGTGTACTATCTTCCTTATAGGTCAAAATTATAAAATCAAGATTCCTAGGGGCAAACAGAGGGTCCACACTGCACCCCTAAGGTTTCTCACGTCTTCGTGGAGCAGTTGATCAATGGTTTGTGGTTCCCTATCCCTCCCTATGTCATGAATATCTTCCAAACCACAGGTTTGGTTCCTAGCCAACTTACGTCTAATTCTATCGGACATATTATGGGCTTCTTGCTCGCGATGAAGGGGTTGGGTGCGCCCTGCGGCCCTAATGCATTTTGGGCTTTATTCGAAATGGGACGCAAGGGTAAGGGGTTTTTATCATGTGAAGGCCCTTAAAAGCACAAATTTCTGTATTTGGAGCGCACAGGTTATGGAAAGAGCTGGAAGAAGAAGTATTTTTACATCCAAGAGATTTACCCTTGAAGAGGGATTGGGTGGAAATACCGAAGGTTCTAGTTTCCCGCGCGGTATGGGGTCTGAGGTGGGGAGACACTTTCAGAGCCAATCTTGTGACCAATCACAAGTTTGATATAACTAAGTTGGTTACTGATGATATTCTGACCCTCTGAGGGTTGTCCCCAGTTCTATATACAGGAACTAATACTACTGGTATTTGTTTTGAGTGATTGAAAATCTATTATTGTGACTTATTGAAAATGTTACTGGTACTTGTTGTTTGATCTTTTCAGAGGCATTCCTTATGAGTCGCCACACGCGCATGAACTAGGTTTTGGCCGCTGAAGCTGGAGCAATCTAAGTAACGGTGTCAACTGTGATTCCCCTGCCCAGGAAGAGGAAGGCCAAAGGGAAAGCCGAAAGTAAGAACACGCAAGCGCAACTTGGGGTATCTGAGAACTCTCACCTATTTCTTTGGGTGATGATAATTTTAGGGGTTTCGATGTGCCTGCTGCCGACAACATTGGGGGTAAAGACGTGGTTGAACCCGCTGCTGCGACTAACAGAAGATGGGTGCATCATACTAGGTCTCAAACTAGTGGTGTTGAGCTGCCCGTGGTGCAGTTTATGTCCGGTTGTCGAACTACAAATGTTCTGATCGAGTCTCAGTCCCCCCAGTTGAGGAGAGCTATGGAGCAGCTTTCGCAGGGGTCTCTCAGATCCGTGTTGGTGGGGTTACACAGTATGAAGAAGAGCAACAAAAGCATTGCAGGTGTTGTTTCCCAGGATGGCCATACGGTTTCCGACATCAGCCAAAAAGTGGGCCTAGTTGGAGAGGCTTGTGCTACTCTTGGTTAACTCGGTAATTAGATTTCTCCTCTGGTTGTCCAAGAGTTGCTTTGAGTTTTTATCTCTAAAGTTTTAGATGTTCGACCTTTTCCAGCAAGGCAGAGTTGTCGACGTGATGGCCCAGGGCTTGGAGCAGGCGCATGAAGAGAGAGCGGCTGGCTTTGAGTAGTTAAGGGCGGAGTATCATGATAGCAATCCCAAGGCGCTGAAAGATGCACTGGATGAAAAGGACAAGTCCCTCAGGCTTGCTAAAGACTTCTCTACGAAAGCTGGTGCTGATAGGGAAGCTGCAAGGGTTGCGCAGGAGAAAACTCGCAAGCTTTAGGAGGAGGTTGATAAATTAAAAGGTGAAAAGAGGATGCTGGAAGCACGCGTTGGGGAGCTCGAGGAGCAAGTCGTGGCGGAGAAGGATAAAACGGCACATGCGGAAGGATTGGAATACTCATGTGGCCTAAACGAGGTTTGCACGATCTTTATTGTGATGTTCTATGTTGTATGGCTATTCTTTGTTGCTTATCTCGGCTTGTTGTGTGCAGTCTCCCACTCCAGCGTAGCTATTGGCGATTGCCGAAGATTTCATGTGGAGTAATACCTTCTAGAAAATCAGTCTCCACAGCGGGATTGAAGATGCGAACAAGGCACAAGCGCTGACGGTGCAACAAATTCACAACACGTATTATTTGCGCGGTGGTTTTGACGCCAATTGGCTGAATCTAGCGCTGGGTCTCAACTTGCAACCCTTGCTCGGGGTCGCCAGTAGTGAAGTTTCTCTTCCTAATGAGTTTGCGAGTTTGCTGGACAGACGGAAGTTGGTTACTCTCGGAATGTTGCCGCCTCCTGCGTTTCCTCCTCCCTATCCCCCGTCCAAAGATGTTGAGGATAATACCGAGGACTAAGTGCTCTCAATTCTAATTTTCTGGATATATGAACAATTTCTTATTTTAATCTATTTTGGCATTGGGCTCTGCGTCGCCTTTGAATATGGATGTTTTAATTTGTTTTCATATGATTTTTATTTTCTAAATTCATGACCCTCGCGCCTTGTGTACGGGCGTGCATGGGGCGTACCTCTAGCCTCAATGGCCATCTTATTACTACAATTTCCTTGTTATTATGGTGTTGTGTACTCATGTGTGCAAGCTCCCTTTTCAATATTTGTGCCCTTGTATTGTGGCAATTTGAGTTTACTTTTGCCGGAAACCGCTCCTTATGGAGTTTGCCAAGTCGGTGGCTCCTATAACCATGGCGTGCGCACATCTCTATCGGGTCGCGTGTATGTCTTTTTTTGTGTCTCAACCTTTTAGGTTTGCACTTGCTCTGCACTCGTGAAGGGTCCGTCTCTTTTGTGTTCAGAGATCTTAGGTTTGCACTTGCCTAAGTGTCCATCTCTTTTTATGTTTTTAAGTTTGCACTTAGCTTCATTAAGTCTGCTTTCGAGAAGGTGATCTCCTCTGGGGCCATCTCCTCAATCCTGAGGAGGTCCGTGAAACCCACATAGTGATTCACGTCTATCATCATCGTCACCCTCTTTCGTCCTTTGACCGAGTCGACACCAATGGTACCTCCTA
Source organism: Linaria vulgaris (assembly GCA_948329865.1). Lineage (NCBI taxonomy): Eukaryota > Viridiplantae > Streptophyta > Magnoliopsida > Lamiales > Plantaginaceae > Linaria > Linaria vulgaris. The sequence continues at coordinate 72,978,587 of OX415250.1, forward strand.
AAATCATATGTATAATGCCTTTCTAGGGCTAATTATCCATCAGCTGCGGGTAATCCAAAATTTGAGGGTTGCCTGTGGTTTTTTGTTTATCTTTCCTCGGTGAGCACGACATATCCCTGATTATCATGTCTGCCTCCTCTTTCAAGCTCCTAACATATTCGACGAGCTTTCCATCCTTAATCAGTCGTTCTATTCATCTTTTAAGTCTTTGCATTCCTTCTTCGTGTGCCGATTTTATCTGTGATATTTGCAATAGCATGTCGAAAGCCTTGTCGCGGGCGAGTCTTTCATTTTCCTGGGCTCATTCAGCCAACCTTTCCTTTTTGCCACCCCATAGACCGTCATGATATCCACATTCAACGGGGTGTATCATCTGGGCGACGAGTGTCTATACTTTTCGTGTCTATTTTTGTTCCATCCTCGGTCCTCTCTTCCTTTATCCCTTGCTCTTAATGTGTGATCGATGGCCTTAGCTGCCATCATCTCCTCAAAATGCACCACTTGATAAGCCAACTTGTTGATCTCTTCAATTGTCCTTGGTTTTGTCATAAGCAGTTCCGCAGAGAAAGCGACATTTCTGGTCGCATTACAGATGATGTTTGACACCATCTCACCTTTCGGGTCATCAATCTTTAATAGCTCGAATTGAACCTCCTAATAAAGTCTTTCAGGGATCCTTCCCCCTTGCTTTACTGAATACAAGTGTGAATGGTCCAATACTGTCCTTTTTTGGCTTGAGAACTGACTCTCAAATTTCTTTCACAACTCCACGTAACTTGTTATTATTCCCTCGAAATCCTAAAAAACCAGCCCAATGCCACTCCGGTCAATGTGGCGGCGAATATGTGTGCTTGCACATTGTCACTGAAGCCATGCTGTGAAAAAAATCCATCCAGATAGAAGCTATGCTCCCATGGATCTTGTTTTCTATCATATGTCTTGAACCGTGGTAACTGAAGGGTGTGCTTCTTTGCGTCCTTCCCAACAGTGCCATTATGTTCTCCACCTCGCTTTTCTTCTTATTTAGTCTTTCCAACCTTCTTGTGATCTCCGTTCGCTCTGCCCTTGAGTCGCCGGCACTGCCTCACCTGGACTTACGCCTTGCTGCACAGTGGTTCCTTCTAGACTGCACCTCGACCGATTTCGTTCTTGCTCTACGACCCTCCATCTGTTGCCTGTCTCTGGCCTCATCAGCGGGGAGCCTAGTAGCTGATCCCTGCTCTCGTGGAACCTCTATGATGCCCTCAACCAGCGGCGACACCTGTGGTTGAGGCGCGAGCAAGGCCTCGGCCACTGCCGTGTGAATCATTGTCATGATCTCATCCTTGAATGCAATCGGCAAACTAATAGAAGCGGTTGCTACCGCATTCTTTTTCGGTGTCGGTTGATCCCTAGTATTCGACATTGGTTGATCATGTTGGACTAGTGGAGGTATCCTTTCCGTTGTGGGAGAAGGCACATTTGCCCTCGGGGTCGGTTGTGGCCTTACCAGGTGGTGCATCTCAGAAGTGATACTCTCTGCAGCTCTGCTCTATGATTGAGTTACTTTAAACATTTTACGTATGCTACTGTGCTCGTGGTGTTCCCACAGACGGCGCCAATATTTTGGTCTTATTTTGTCTGGATAACAATACACCGTAAATAAAATATAAATGGACCCAAAATTAACCAAAATATGCTAGCCTATTACAAGAAATGACCAGCTTTGTTCGGAACACCTATTACACGTTAACAAGCTTAAAATGTCTAAAGTAACCTTGGACAATATAGTTTGAAGATAGCCGAACGGGGACAGTTCGATACAGGACTAACAGTGGAATAGAAGGATTTGATTGATGGGAGTTAGTGAACAGTAATTAATGCGCCGCTTGAATCTCAGGGAACATGTTATTTATAGATCCAGAACTACGGGACTTGCTCCGCGAGCGGGCAATAACAATCGATAAGGGGTGTTCGATTGTCCTAAAACAGTCAAACCATATTTGATTCTTGTCGTTATGGGGCTTTTAATGGGGCAGGCCAGCCCAGTTCATTTCTGGACCACCTAAAATACCCCCACCAATATTGTTGAACTTGTTTTGTTATATGGTAATCTTCTCCGTATTTGGAGAAGGAGTAATGACTATTTATGCACAATGAACATTTAGTTATGAATTTATGTTGAGTTTTATGTGTTTGGATGTGATTCTTTTTAGGGATAAAAGCATCAAACCCCCTAACCTATTATGTGTTTTGCGCTTTGGTCCTTAAACTATGTTTATCAGTGCTTTGGTCCCTAACCTTTAAGGTGTCTGTGATATTTGCCCCAGTTTTGCATTTTCGGCAATTTTCGGCCATTTTTGGTCGGAATATTCCCCTCTACCCGACTCATATGTGTTGTACTAGATGTATAATAGTAGTTGGTGAAAAAAAAAGACAAAAAAACACCTCAAAGAGAGGAATATTTTGGCCACAAAAAGACCATGAAGGCACTACGGGATTTGCCCATTTTTGGCAATTTTCGGCAATTTTTGGCCGAGATATTCTCCTCTACCCGACTCATATGTGTTGTACTAGATGTATAATGATTGTTGGTAAAAAACAAACAAAAAAAGACCTCAAAGGGAGGAATATTTTGGTCACAAAAAACCGGAACTGCACCATAAGACCAAATCGCACAGACACCCTAAAGGTTAGGAACCAAAGCGCTGATAAAAATAGTTTAAGGACCAAAGCGCAAAACACCACATAGGTTAGGGGGTTTGATGCTTTTATCCCTTATTTTTATATTCCACATGTTTGATTTATACACTTGATGAGCGCTAACGTGCCTCGTGGCTAACTACATGTTTGATTTATGTGCTAGAAATAGGGAACTCGCACATAAGCTAGATCACATGAATCTATATCTTTCATTATTCAATATAGTTAACACTTAAGAAGGTTGAATTGGTACCAAACTTTAATTCTTTTAGATTGATCGCACTTAGGTCGCAAATATTTAAGGGAAGGTGAGGGGATTGTAATAGTAACTAGCGTCGCATCTAGAATTCGCATAACTCCATTAAAAACATATGAACTTAGCATGATGGAACTAATTAAAGGGGAATCGGTGGTTTGTTTATAAATCAGATAATAAATAGTTGTGAAACCAAACTTCAAATACAAGTTCAACAATCTGACTAAATCCTTGTTATTTATATATTTTATTATTTATAATCAAATTTTTCTTATTAAACCTTCTTATTACTTGTTTATTGTTGTTTATTAAGAGAACAATATAGTTACACACTCTCTGTGGGATCGATAATTGGTTAGTAACTATACTTTCTATTTTATATTACTAGATCGTGCACTTGCGAACATGTAGGCGTAGCAATTCATTGCATTCATAAAAACTACACGCTTTTCCACACATCAAGTTTTTAGGCTTGTTACCGATGAGTGACGGTGAATTATAGTGTTTTAATAGTAGATGGTAAACTTAATTGTTTTCCATCTCTTTTTCAGTTCATCGAGTGCATTGCGTGAGGTGACATAAATCAGCCATTTTCACAACAACTGTGCATAAAAGAGAGATCATTAAATGAAAATAGAGATGCCTGAAGACACGCGGACAATGAAGATTCATTAATGGAATATAGATCTACTGGGGGAAAAGGATTTTCAGCCATCGGAAGAGTCAACACATGCACTAGCCCATACGAGCATATCTTTTACCAGACCAAATGGTACATGAAAATGGTTAGTAAGTGGGAAACTATTCTCGATCCAGAGGATTGGGAGCACATGGTAAAGACAGGACATGTCCTCTTATTTTCACCGGATTTTGAGGAAGACGAAGAAGATGTCCCGACCATTGTTGAAATTGAGGTGAGCAAAGAAGTGTCAATGGAGAATGACAAATCATTGAAGATTGACCATGAACAACTTCCAATCAACGTAGTGGAGATCCAAGAGGCACAACCACATACCTTCCCCATTAAATTAGAATCTGAGCTTGACTTGATGCCCACAAGTTATACAAATAAAGAGGTAGAGGAGATACAAGTGAGTGGTCTAACATTCAAGGCGAGTTGCGAGATAACCGAGATCTACTTAGAATTTGGCGTTGATGACCATGCAAAAGCCAAACTTCTACTACTAATTGAAGCTATGATTGCATTGAAGGAGAAGCGAATGAGAAAAGACATGATCGTGGATTTACGTACACAATGACTCTTTGATTATGAGCTACGTTTGAAGAGTTTGTAATGATGAGTCATATGAGGAAGGATTACTATACTGCCCAGTATGTTAAATTTCAAACTTTGACGTTTGGACAATTGGGATATGAAAGTGGAGAGCCATCTCATTGCAAGGAAAGGTGAAAGAAAGCACCATATACCGACGCCATTATGATGATATCTACAAGGTTGCAACATGGAACTCGCGAGCTACCTCATAGGAAGACTAAAAAAAAGAGTTCGTGACATGGGTTCAGAGAATGAAGTCATGAACAAGAGTCTCAGTTGGAAGAAGGTGAAGAAGCCATTTAAAAGTGATACATTGGCATCCTTCATCAATTGGAGTCTCATTAAGTTATTTGAACCTCCGTGAATCCATCAATATCGTCGAGTTAATCGACATAAAACTAAGCGTTGTGTAGGAGGCAACCCACAGTAATAAGTTTTTATTTTTGAATCTTGTATTTAGTTCATATTTTTTTAGTTATTTTTGTTTCGAGTCATATATAGCATAAAATTTTTAATGTGTTTTTGAGCTAACTTTTGAGATAGGAAACCGAAGAAAGTAAAAGATGATACAAAGTAGAGAAATGAATAGGAAAAGGACAAGACGGCGTTTGGAAAAGTGCAGGCAGCACAAAGTAGGGTGAATCGAGCAAAGTTTCCAGTTATTATCGAAAGTCGCGCCACTTTTTGTTTGTTGCGCTGCTTTTTCTAGGGCGCAGTGCCATCAGCGGTACATTTGAAGGCCATCGATTAGTTTTTCTAGTTAGTAGCCCGAGCAACACAACATTTAAAACCGTTGCACAACACCTGCGCGACACAACATGTTTCATTTCTTGCAGAACACATTTTCTCGTTGCATATGGAAGGAGGAGACATGCATAAGCATAATTCCTAGTGCCCAAGCTAGAGAAACATACGACGTTTAAGAGCAACTAAAAGGGTACAGAAGAGGATGATGAAAGACAATGGAAAGCTAGTGAACAAATTGGAAGAATTCAATGAGCAAATCCGGAATACCAAAAACCATCAATGGATGGAAGTGAGGCACAAGTAAAGAAGATAACATATAAAAAAAGCACCCACATTGACAGCCCGGCGAGATTCTTGAGAGCTTGTTGCTCGACTAGGGGAGTACTCTCATCTATGCTTTATTTTATATGTTTTGACGATGAGAACGTTGGGGGTAGGGAATCTTCAATTTTGTTATCTATTATATATATATTTATCCTGTTTTAGAGTCTAAATTATTTTTTTAAGGATCTTATTAGAATGAGGTTTGAAGCATGAAAGCATGAATAAGTAGGGACAAATGATGATATATGCATTATACAATACAAATTTGAGATGAAAGAATACATGGATGCCGTTTAGTATATCTTGAGTAATATTGTCAAAAGCATAATTTATTTTCATATACACCTTTTAATCTTCTGCAAGTGTATAATTGTGAGAACAATGTTATGTATTCATGAGAAAATAGTGAAGAGCGTGTGATTATGAATCTTGAGTAATTTTCTTGTGTGTTTTTGAAAATAGTTGTAATTTTATGAGTTAGTTCTTTTGCAAATATCATGAGCAATATGGTCGCAATACTTCCAGATGTCGTGCACTATACCCCGAGATAGAATGCCTAATTAAAGATGACCACCTCGTAAACTGTGTGAAGGGATATAAGTAGTCTGAAGATGGGAGTAAGATAGGAAAATATAAATCGACTGCCTCTGAAAAAGAAGATACCGAGAACATGCTCGTTAAGGGTATCATCAACATTGTTGCAGGTATTCCAATCAAAGAATGAGTGGGACAAAATCTGCACAAACAAACGGCTATGCAGCCAAATGCCACAATGGCCCGAGCTAAGCTCTACGAGTTCTACGCTATCCAACATTGAAAATCTCGAATATTTGATTGTTACATGGAAGAGGACAATTCACCTATGCGAGTTAACTTTCAAGGTGAAACTCCGCATTAACAAGGTTAATCAACAGGAACATGAATTTTATTGTTCAACGTTCTGCACTAAAAACGATGTCACAGAGCATGCTAATGCAAGAAGGTTACATGGTTGCCAGAATGCCAAAATTGAATAGCATTGCTATGATCTATGGAGGCCCAAAGGGCGGAGATTCTAATAAAACATGCAAAAGGGTCTCTTGCGACATGGCACAAGACAACTATCAACGAGTGACGCATGCAGTCACTACGATTAAGACTATCGAAGATGTCTTGCTTTCGATAAAAAGATGAGAATAAACTCGATCCACACGCAATGCAAGCAGCAAGTCTGAACTGTCCTCTTATGCTAAGTCTAGATATTGCCAACCATAACATTAAGAAAATCTTGATTTATAATGGAAGATCGGTGAACGTCATCTCTTTAAATGCACTAGAGTAGATAGAACTCGGCGATACACACATGAAGGCAGTGGTTACTCCATTCTTTAGCTTTTCTGGCTCCAAGGTAACCGCCGTTGGTACAGTTGTACTACCTACCCCGTTCATCACTTTGCCTAGGAGAAGGACTCATAACTTAGACTAACTCATTGTAAACACACCATTCGTATACAAATCATCATCGGTCGGCCAGGCCTGAATGATTTCAAGGTAGTGGCGGCGACAAACCACTAGAAGCTCAAATTCCCCACCAAGAGCGGTGCGGGTGAAGTCTGCGGTAACCATAAAGAAGCATGGACATGCTACCTGGCTTCCTTAAATGCAGATCCAACCGTTGAGGTTAACGTGATCAACAATCTCGATGGTACAGAACAAATGCTAGCCTCACAAGGGTTGACTGATGGTAATAATCCCAACAGTATTATTGAGTCACATGTTTTCCTTGAGTTGGAGGACAAGAGACTCCATAAAGTCAGGCAACGACTGGCTAATACATCTAGAAATGAACCTCTGGGTAAATCAAAGGAAATATGTTAATGTCCTCATGACTCAAGCAAAATTACACGCATTGGCACTAGCATGCCAAAGACGTGGAACAAAATCTTATCTAATGTCTCTGGACAACATGGATATCTTTTCGTGGACGGATCAAGACCTAAAAGTCATTCATTCTCGAATTGTCATACAAAGGCTCAATTTTGATTCAGGGGCAAAACCTATTAACCAAAAGAAATGCAAGTTAAGTAAAGAGAAGAATGTAGCAGTCGACATCAACGTAACTATTAAAACTTGCCACAAGGCATATATATGAAGTATTCTTTTTTGAATGGCTAAGCGATATAGTTCTCATACTTAAGACCTAGCTAGATTGGCTTGGCTCATATGCGTGGATTACACCAATATCAACAAGTATTGTCCTAGAGACCCTTTCCCTCTACCGAGGATAGACTTGTTGGTCAACTCAACAGTGGGACGCGCTCTTTTAAGCATGATGGATGCTCAAAGTGGAGTTCAAATATTGATGGCAGTCTAGGACACGAGCAAAACAACATTTGTGACAGACAAATGTGTATTCTGCTACAGGGTTATGCCATTTGGATTAAAAATGTACGCACAATCTTTCAAAGGTTGGTGGTTAAGATGTTTTACGACCACATCGGTAAAACCATGGATGTCTAGATCAATGATACGCTAGTCAAAGCGTCAAAGTAGAAGATCACATTGATCATCACACAACCGCCTTCTCTACAATGGGATAATACGACCTGAAACTAAACATAAGAAAATGTACATTGGGAGTAAATGGAGGTAAATGTATTGGTTATATGGTAAATTAAGGGGGGATTGAATCAAATCCCGACAAGATCAAAGCCATTATTGAACTTCTTTTAACACAAAAGAATACATTAGGTACAGTGCCTTGTAGACCGCATGACAACACTTGGGAGATTTATCTCCTCCGCAGCTGAGAAAAGTCTACATTTCTTCAAAGTCCTCAAGAAGAAAGAAGAATCATAACTTCAAGTGGACAGAAGAATGTGAGAACCCTTTCTTCCAGCTCAAGTAATGTCTATGCTCCAGACCGTTGTTAGCTTAATCGGTCGAGGGAGAAAACATTATATCTCTACCTAGCGATATATGAGTATGCTCTAAGCACTGTCTTGGTACATCTGGAAGGAATTACCCATCAACTAATCTACTATGTTTCAAAGGTATTCCAGGCGGCTGAGAACAACTACCTTGAGATAAACAAGTTTGGTATTGAATACCACCCGAGGACCACTGATATGGGCATTTCCTGCATATTGGGCCAGGCCGAGATCAGGCCCATATTAGGCCATATCAGGGATCACTTTCGATATCATAACGGTAGTAATCACCGATATGTTACTATGGTCCTCGGATCCCGAGGTCTATAAATACGCGACGCCCGGGTCCTAAAACAAGCAATTATTATCCCTCAGCTACCATGCATCATATCGAAATACATCCCCGATATTACTTTCGATATCTCATTCGATATCGGGGTTATCTCGTGCACCTCTAACACGTCACACCACCTCATCACCGATATCACGTCGGGAGTCATCCTCGACATCACATCGAAGACAATCACCGACGTACATTCGATCTAGTACCGGTATTCCACTCCCATCTAAGCATCAAGGCGTTGGTTTGAGGTGTTCTGGACCAAGTCTACACGAGATACGTAGTATAGGCCTGATTTGAGATAGACTCGTTGTATCGCTAGACCATACACTTGTAACCGACACTCATATATATATAAAATGATCTATTGCTAAATCAGTGGCGCCGTCTGTGGGAACACCATTTCACGGACAAGGACGCCGAGATGCAAGGAAGGAGGACTCGATCCGAATTTATCGGAATTGTGACTAGGAGCGCCAGGATGGAGGACACGCAACTCCCTCAACGCCCAACTAACCAAGAATAGACAGTGGCTCAAGCCGAGATGGAGCTTCCTCCACCACAGAACAAGCCGCAACGAAGGCGCGGGCCCGGGAGGCTGCCGCGAGCCGCGAATACAGGTCTGATCCTTGTTGCACCAAGTACGGCAGAACTCGCGACGGAGGACCCGCCCACTGAGAACCCCGCGACAGACATTCCAATGACCGAGGCGCCAAATGCGGATTTTTCCGGCCCGGAGAAGACAATGCCCGCGGGACGAAGCGCCTCTCTCCCCGCCGCTGATCAGTGCCTCTGTAAAAGCGGCGCTGGATTCCACATTGGAGACCTTACTTCCACGACTACTGAAGCACATGACAAAGGACATTCGGGCAAGGCCCCATGAATCCAGAGCGGGTGAGAGAAGGGCAAGGCAAGGGTACGGCGAACATGAGGATACGGGGGACTCTTTCAGGGAGATATCTCCCGTTGCTTATGACAGGGTGGAGAGACGGGACCCCGGGACCCTAGATCGAGAGATAGCAAGAAAGATGGAACGACTTGAGCGCGAGAGGGCGGAAGTAGTCCAGAGAATGGAACGCGGTCGCGACCGCACCGAGGTTGCATATTCAAAGAATGAGGATTCCGAAATACTATGGGTAATCTCAAGGAGGATGGAACAGCTAGACCGCGAGAGGGCGAAATTGTTGAGAAGGTTGACTCAGAGTAAAGGGAAGGGTCGCAGTAAGACCCCGTTTTCGGATGAGATAGAGGCCGATGTATTGCAAAGAGGGGACAAGATCCCAGTGATCAAGCCATACGACGGAAGAGGTGATCCTACGGATCATCTCCATCAGGTCGATAGCATTCTGAACCTGCACAACTACTCGAGAAACATAAAGGCAAAGATCATGTCCACCACTTTAACGGGCGCTGCACTGGATTGGTTCGCTAGGCTGGAGGCCAGATCCATAACGGACTACGAGCAGCTAAGGGAGAAATTCGAGAACCAATTCTCTAGCTAGAAGAGAACGAAGACCAACCTGCTACACCTTGGTGCTGTGCAACAAAGGGAAAGGGATAACCTCCGGGACTATATGAAAAGGTTCAACAATGAATTGTTGAAGGTGGACGAGCCGCATGGCAGGCAGGTCATGATGATGCTGTTTAAGGGTACGACCCATCGCAGGTTCGCGGGGGAGCTAATCAAATTGACTGAGCCCACCATAGCACATATCAACATGCTTGCAAACCAAATAGTCTACGAGGGCGAAATGATGGCAACGCGTCAGGGTTCGTTTTCCAGCAGGAATGCAGACAAAGACCGCAATAGGGAAAGGCCCCAAGGACATATACCCCGTTGAATAGAGGCATTCTGGAGGTGATGGCCGTGGAAAAAAGAAACAGATGGTTGATGGAACCCAGGCCGTTGAATGAGACTCCCGGGATGAAGTCATCGGGCAAATACTGCACGTACCACCGTCAACTGGGACACAGGACGGAGGATTGCACACACATGAGGAATGAGATTGAAAGATTGATCAAAGAAGGGAAACTGGTCGAATTTTTCAGGAGCACCACGGAGGATGCTAGGGGAGCAGAACATTCCTCATCCCCTAGAAGAGATTACTCACCCAGGAGAGGAAAGTAGAAGATGATTGAGGCACCCGAGGAGCGAGGTAGGGCCATAGTGAATGCCCCGAGTAGAGGCGTTATAAATGTGATCAACAGAGGGGGCTTGGGAGCTGACACGGCTCGCGACCGAGAAACCATAACGCGAAGACTCCAGGGTGGAGCCTATGTTGGGTACACCAAAGCAATCATGCCGGAAGCATACTTGGAGCAGGAGATCTCTTTCACTAGGAAAGACTTGGAGCAGCTTAGTCCATTAGCCTTGACCGCAGGGAAGCTAGATTGCCCATTGGTTATCACGATTAATGTGGATGGATATCAGGTGCATAAAGTGTTGGTAGATAGCGGAAGCTCTGCAAACCTGATATTCTCAAAAGCCTACGAGCAGATGGGGATAGCTCCGGACCGGCTAAAGCCGATATCCACCCCGTTGACCGGATTTGGTGGAGCAGAGGTAGTGCCGCTTGGACAAGTTATATTGCCCACCATGTTTGGCAGAAGCCCACGCACCCGGGTGACACCGATAAAATACACAATTGTCGACATCACATTTCCCTACCGTGCCATCATTGGCCGACCGGCGCTCAACCAGATCAGGACAATGGTCTCTACTTATTACCAGAAGATTAAGTTCCCGACGCCTCAAGGAGTTGACGAGATTATGGGTGACCAGATACATGGATGGATGTGCTATGTGAAATCGCTGAAGCACCCAAGAATCAGAAGAAGACAGGAAATACGAGTCCCACACCAAGAATACATCCCGCGCACGGAGTGATCACCATGAGGAGCAAACAGAACAATATTTTAAATTTCAGCAGTTTTTAAATTATGTTCGAACAACGAAAACATTGCCCCATCGTGGGTTGGTCTGTAAACTTAAAACATGGGGAACTACGCCGGTCTGATTCCCCACTCAACGGGATACGTAGGCGGGTTAGGTTTACCTAGCCCTCGACCGCTATTTCTTATTTAGCCCCTTCGTGGGTCGGTATGTAACTTAAAACAGGGGGAACTACGCCGGTCTGATTCCCCATTCAACGGGATACGTAGGCGGGTTAGGGTTACCTAACCTTTGACCGTTATCCGTTATTACCTTTTTATTTGTTGCTTGGCGCAATCTCATATTTCATGCAGGGATATGTCCTAAGAGGACATTATAGAAGTGCAGAGAGTGGCACAAAGAATTGGGGAATGTTCCCCTAAATATATGTTTAGCACATAGCCATCTCACAGGTACATGGCTTAAAGGACCGCACATTACTATATCCGAAAAGGACATAGAGAATATTAAAAGGGTGATTCAGGGGGCATTCCCCAGATTATTCAATATTATCTATTCAAACAGGTACAACAGGTGCAAACAGGTACAACAGGCACGATAGAGCACAATGGAAACGCTGTTTCTCGTATAAAACTGATATTCCCAAATTGAGGGAACATCCCGCAGATAATACATGCACATTATCTCGTGCTTTCGTATTAACTTTTACGTCAATTTTTTTTCTTGTCTGTGCTGTTTTACAGGACTTAATGACCTACAAATTCAACGAGGACAGTCACCAAGAGACATAGTCAAAAAGACAACGAAAAGGCTCGCCTACAACACAAAAAATATCCCCTGTGATAACGGGGTCGACAAGAAATAATTCAATGGTAGTGGGTTCCCTGTGATAACGGGATGCACCCCTGCCCACAAAAAATTATCTCATGTGATAACGGGGTCGATCAATAAAAAAATTCCTTGTGATAACGGGGCCAATCCAAGAAAAAATCTCCTGTGATAACGGGGTCGATCAAGAAAAAATTCCTTGTGATAACGGGGCCAATCCAAGAAAAAATTCCTTGTGATAACGGGGCGATCAAGAAAAAACTCCATGTGATAACGGGGTCCATCAAGAAAAAATTCCCTGTGATAACGGGGTCGATCAAGAAAAACTTCCCTGTGATAACGGGGCCAATCTAAGAAAAAATCCCCTGTGATAACGGGGTCGATCCAAGAAAAAATCCCCTGTGATAACGGGGTCGATCCAGAAGAATTCCCTGTGATAACGGGGCCAATCCAAGATCCCATAAAATTACACTAGGTGAAGAGCCTATTGGGTGAAAATCCCATAAATCAAGCTAGGTGAAGAGCCTATTGGGTGGAAATCCCATAAAATTAAGCTAGGTGAAGAGCCTATTGGGTGAAAATCCCATAAATCAAGCTAGGTGAAGAGCCTATTGGGTGGAAATCCCATAAAATTAAGCTAGGTGAAGAGCTTATTGGGTGAAAATCCCATAAATCAAGCTAGGTGAATAGCCTATTGGGTGGAAATCCCATTAAATTACGCTAGTTGAAGAGCCTATTGGGTGAAAATCTCATAAATCAATCTAGGTGAAGAGCCTATTGGGTGGAAATCCCATAAAATTACGCTAGGTGAAGACCCTATTGGGTGAAAACCCCATAAATCAAGCTAGGTGAAGAGCCTATTGGGTGGAAATCCCATAAAATTACGCTAGGTGAAGAGCCTATTGGGTGAAAATCCCATAAATCAAGCTAGGTGAATAGCCTATTGGGTGGAAATCCCATTAAATTACGCTAGTTGAAGAGCCTATTGGGTGAAAATCTCATAAATCAATCTAGGTGAAGAGCCTATTGGGTGGAAATCCCATAAAATTACGCTAGGTGAAGACCCTATTGGGTGAAAACCCCATAAATCAAGCTAGGTGAAGAGCCTATTGGGTGGAAATCCCATAAAATTACGCTAGGTGAAGAGCCTATTGGGTGAAAATCCCATAAATCAAGCTAGGTGAAGAGCCTATTGGGTGGAAATCCCATAAAATTACGCTAGGTGAAGAGCCTATTGGATGAAAATCCCATAAATCAAGCTAGGTGAAGAGTCTATTGGGTGGAAATCCCATAAAATTACGCTAGGTGAAGAGCCTATTGGGTGAAAATCCCATAAATCAAGCTAGGTGAAGAGCCTATTGGATGGAAATCCCATAAAATTGTGCTAGGTGAAGAGTCTATTGTGTGGAAATCCCATAAATCTCATCAAATACGAGAACGAAATGAATGCATAATTAGATATCAAAATACTGCATACTCTATCATCATGATAATAAAGATCAACAACCTATCATACAACAAGGCCACGAAGAGTCACAAATTATGAAGATAACAGAGAAATAAATATTCGGTTACAGAACCATGAATGAGAAATAGTACAGAAAGGGATAAATTCAAGTTACAATGAGGGCAGCAAATAGCTACTCCCACAGGGACCCTTTAGTCTTCTTCTCAACGACCTCGGAAAACACATCAGGGTCGGCCGCACCCTCCTCCACCGCGTCTAGCCCACCAATCGGCAGGTCATGATGATCGTGCCTTGTGTTCAACCCACTCAATTCGAGGCAGTCCTTGAAATCATCATTTTTCAATACCTGCCCTGTGCAAGCATGAAATGCTACCTCCCGAACCTTCAAAACCAAGTCTCGGAAGCTCGAGCTTTCCATAAACTTCTCCGCTCCAACCCGAAAGAGATCGGGACGATGTTCCTACAAAATGAACTCTATTGAATACAAAAGAAAAAACAAAAGCAGATATCATAAACAAGATATATACCAAATCCAAGGGAGCTAATTTGGCCGTGGAGAGCTCCAACGAGAGACGTTCGTTAGCAGCCTTCACCACCAACACCTCAGCCCTCAGTCTCTCCAACTCCTTGTCAGCCGCAAGTTCACGCTCCTTGCCGTGGTCAATCTCAGTCACTAAGGTTTTAAAATTGCTCTGCAGCAAATCATACTCCTCCCGGAGCTTGCGACATGTCTTCAGCGCATCCTCTTTCTCAGCCTCCAACTTCTCTACCACAATGGGATTGAACTCCCCCATCCTTAAGATATCAGCCTCGAGATCGGCAGCGACAACATCAGGGTCACCCTTGGACTCGCGAATGGTCTTTAGACACGAGACCGCCAGCTTTGCCGTCTGCACAAGACAATACGTAACATGATGTCAACCAATCAAAATAAAATCAATCAAAGTTGTGTTAAGATACGTACACTCTGAAACAAGTGAGTGATGCGGCGTATATTCTGGGCCTGCTCGAACTCGGTGAGCACCCGCAGGTTTGCGGGAGGAGGAAAAGCCCGCATCATTCCCCGTACAACATCTGCTTCAGGGAATTCTACTCGCTTGGAGGACTTCACTGCAGCCGCCTTCCTGGGGCCCGAACTCGAAGACGAGTGGACATTATAGACAGACCCCTCATGATACCTTTTATTACCCGATACCTTAGCAGAGTCAACGGCAGGCTTCCTAATCGGGATTCCAGGAAAGATAGGGGTAAAGCCCCCCCAACATCGAGGGCTCCTGCAGCGGCCCCTTACCCTTGTCAGTCGTACATGAAGCAGTCACCTCTCCCTTGACGCTAGCAAGGTTCGGGCTTAAAGAACCCGACCGCACGGTAAAAGGCGCATCCACCGAAGCACCTAACTTGACAGAGATATTCGATTCCGAACCTCCAATGTTCTCGGTCAAAGGAATGTAGGTCATCGACTCGGAACGTGGAGCTACGTAGGGCGACCTAGCAACTGGTCTCTCCGTCGACACAGTCCCATCAGGCGGATGGACCGCCCATTTCTGTTTCGAGGCCAACACCTCAAAGAGGGTGGCCGCGCTATCCAGGCCGCCCACCACATCAAGGAGGTCCTGGCTAAGGGACTCAAACGTTGCAGGAACATTGTTAAAACGTTCTTCATTAAGACGTTCAGGCACTACAGTGCTAGGAGGAGGTTCCTCGACTCCCGAAGCCTCTGCCAGAAACTCAGCGGCTGTATTATTCAGGTCAAAGCTAGACACGGACCCTATTTTGGGCGCCACCACAGCCGCCGCCATTTCAGCAGCCTTCTGAGCATCACGATCGGCTTGAAGCTTACGCATCAATTGTCTGAAACCCATGCTGACGGAATATCTCAAAAAGTAAAATGTACCTGCAGAATAAGTGGAAGACCAACATGAGAAAATAATAATAAATCAAGTACAACGGCGATATCGAAATACACATCGAGGAATATATCGAATATAATTACCGATATAAATACCGATGTGGCTATGCTAACGACAGAGAAGACACATAAAACTATGAATTCAAAGTCTCTTACAATCCCTACTTATAGGCGGAAGCTTTAACTACATCGAAAGACACATTCGACATCATATCAAATATGAGTTTCGACATAATATCGACGATGAAGCCCGATATGCCATCCTATTATGCAAGAAAGCCTCGAAAATGCAACAATTCCACCGGCGGCCCCATCACAATTTTCAAAAGGCAATCCCCATAGTTATGAGTAGTTATGAGAAATTCAACTCCAGAGAACACATAATTCAAACGAGGACATCAAACTATGCGCCCACTGCATTAGGGCATATTTGATCTCCGTCATTTGAACTGGCGGGACGGAGGGTACAGGTAACCCAGAAATTTAAAATTAAATTTGCGAATTCTTATCTCTAAGACAAGAATCCCTAAATTGGGGGACTACATGATATGGGCATTTTCCGCATATTGGGCCAGGCCGAGATCAGGCCCATATTAGCCCATATCGGGGATCACTTTCGATATCATATCAGTAGTAATCACCGATATATTACTGTGGTCCCCGGATCTCGAGGTCTATAAATACGCAGCGCCCGGATCCCAAAACAAGAAATTATTATCCCTCAGCTACCACGCATCATATCGAAATACATCCCCGATATCACTTTCGATATCTCATTCGATATCGGGGTTATCTCGTGCACCTCTGACACGTCACACCACCTCATCACCGATATCACGTCGGGGGTCATCCTTGACATCACATCGAAGACAATCACCGACGTACATTCGATCTAGTACCGGTATTCCACTCCCATCCAAGCGTCGAGGCGTTGGTTCGAGGTGTTCCAGACCAAGTCTACACGAGATACGTAGTGTAGGCCTGATTTGAGATATACTCGTTGTATCGCTAGACCATACACTTGTAACCGATACTCATATATATATAAAATGATCTATTGCCAAATCAACCACAATCAAAACCCCAAGTCTCGTTGACTTTATGGCTAAACCATTGGAAGGGCACATGTACCCGAGGCACAAGTTACCACTTTCAACCCTGAAGAAGCCACATGGACTTGCACAATGATATCTTGGCTACAAATACATGTGGAGGCGTAGCTACTTACAAGTCTGAGTATGCAATAAGTTTAAAGTTCACTCTGACCAACAACGAGGCAAAATACGAAGTTATTCTCGCCAGAACCTCAATGACAAGCTCATTGGGAGTAAAATGCCTAATAGTCATTATAGTCTCGCAACTTGTAGCTAATCACCCAACGACCCTTACGAAGCTAAAGAGGATACTATGATCCTCTATCTTAACAAGCTCAAGGAAGTTGTAAAATCATTCACTGTATTAACCTCATGCCATGTTCCATGGAGTGAAAATATCAAGCGGATGCGCTTTCAAAGTTTGCCACATCGACCGAAGTCCTCACAGAGAGGAGAATTGTGTTTACTAGCGGTCGAGGAATTCCCCATAGGCAAGACACGATATCTCAGAACTCTAAAGAGAGTTGAGCAGGCAATGCCTATTATTGTAGAACCTTCATAGAAGGATGAAATATACATATACCTCAAGGAAGGTAAACTTCTGAGCAACTCCATTACAGCATGAAAACTCAACTATAATATTCATCAATTCACCATCTTCAGTGATGAGCGGTACAAAAGGTCTTTAGAATGACCGCTCTTAAGGTGCCTATCGCCCTAACAAGCTGAAATTCTATTGAAAGAAATCTATAGCTGAGCATGCGGTAATCACTCAGGAGGACTCTCTATGGCACAAAAAGCCTTGCGCCAAGGTTACTATTGTCCAACCTTGCCAAAAGACTCACTGAATCTCGTTAAAAGATGTAGATTTTCCAAATCTTTGCCGACGTAAATCATGTTCATGCACAACTGCTCAATCCCGTGCAATAATCATGCCTATTTGACCAATAGGGCATCAACATTGGTGGACCCTTGTGACCAGCGAAGGGGTGAAATAGACTTCTAGTTATGGCAGTTGAATACTTCACAAAATAGGCCAAAGCTCAAGCACTCTCCTCCATCAAAAAGAAGAATATCATTGAATTCATATGACAACAGATCATTATCTCAGACAACGACACCTAATTTGCAAGACAGAATGTCCGGATGTGGTGCAAAGACATGAACATTACACAACACTTTACAATGATTTACCATCCACAAGAGAACGGTCAAGTTGAGAATACTAGCAAGACTTTTGTTGAATACCTCAAGAAAAGAATGCATGAGGTTGGGCAGTCATGGAGAGAAGCAATACCGGGAATATTGTGGGCTTATCTTACCACTCCACGCACATTAACGGGTCAACCACCATATCTTCTGATATACGATTCCGAGGCTGTTATTCTGGTCAAAATCACCATGCCCACTCAACAAATTTGACCTAGAATCAAAAAGCCACTAGAATGTGCTTTGAGGACTTAGGGTTCATTGGCTCAACATGCGACCAAGCGTATGAGAAAACAGAAGCCTATCAGACCATGATGACAAAAGCTTATGATAAGAAAGTTCGATTTAGACAGTTCCAAGTGGGGGACATAGTCCTGAGAAAAATCGAGACACACAAGCGAGTTGGCAAACTCCAGCCCTAATGGTAAGGATCTTATAAAGTCACTAAAGCTAGCTCAAAAGGCTATTACTACCTCCAGAAAATGGACGGTTGCGACCTAACACGTTGATGAGCATTTAATCAGCGTGATTTAGGAACTTATTTTCTTAGGCTTTTGTATATTTTTTGGTGCGTATTTATTGGTTTTAGTATTGTTTTGTCTTTTTATAAATTTTTGTGGAGTCAAGACAAAATGATGGAAAAGGAGCACAAAATGGATGATTTTGGAACTAGTTGCAAATAAGGAGCGCCAACACCTTGCAAACCAAGGTAAACTTAGGTTGCTGCAGGCAAAGAAGTACAAAATCAATAAAGTCGAAGATGGAGTTGCGCAACACAGAGAAAGTCACGATGCGCGACATGGTTGAAGGTAGTGAGGACCACAGAAGACTCTGTGCATCGCGTAAAATAGGCAGAGAGTTGCGCTACATCAGAAGAAGTTGCGCGAGCCATGCGGGTATTCGCGCGACATAGCCGTATGACCTGTCATGTTGTGCGTCCCTAGGGTAAAATTGTCCTTCTCTACAATTTAAGTTGCGGCCAACTACGAGATTAGGGCAACACATTTTCCCTATAAATAGGAGAGGACAGACGTTTCTTTCAAGCCTCATAAATACTTAGACTAGTTACTTTGAGAAGGTGTGAGAAAATTGTGAAAAGAGAGAAACACCATTGAAGCTCTGTTCTAGTTTCGTTTTCATATTCTAGAGTCGATAGTTTGCGAAGAAAACACAAAAGCTCATAGGTCAGGTCGAATATCGGGTTTCTCTCCTTAGAATATAACACGCATGAGTTGAGCGGAATAGTAAGGCGTCAACGTTCCACCGGATCGGAGAAAAATTTCCTTATCTCTTGTACTTTATTGATGTTATTTAATTCCGTATTGATTGTTGAACTCATCACTATGAGAAGCTAAACTACTTTGTGTTTGGAGTAGAGGAATAACCGTGATTTATAAAAATGTTTATTTTCCTTGTTTGATGTGTGTTTCACGTGCTCATTTGTCTAGAATGATTAGTCTTTATTCTGCATAATTAGTCTTTCTCTCGTTAGATGAACGAATGCACTTCTCTGGGGCCGCCAGAGTATAGATGTTAAGCAAATTATGTATACATGCGATTTGTGACTTTGGTACGCTAACACATTTGTTGTGCAACCCCATGATCACATTAAATCGTTTTTAATTATGTACTTTTACGTTAACACGATTTGAATGAGTTGATTGGATTGCAGAATTAATATCTCTACTAAAACATCTGACAAGTGGGCTGATTTTTCTAACCTTATAGGCTATTAGAGACTTAATGACTCTATAATTAGGATAGGTCCAGCCATAAGTCGCGGATCCATTAGACACATAGAGCTCAAACTTGCATCAAACATCTCAAGTAAACATAGTTAGTTTGTCTGTGAGCTATTATGGTTAAATCAATAGTGAACCCAGCCTCAAACATCTTTTACTCACAACTAAAGCAATCACCCTATCAATTCTATTAAATGTTGTCTTGTTTACATTCTTGCATTAGATTAGTTTAGTTAACTGATTTTCTTTGCATTCAATCTGCTTTTACTAAAGTTTTGCTTTCATTCAAACTGTTTTCCTGAATTAAAACCATTCTCTGCATTCATACATTGTTTTCATTACATTCTAGTTTAGTATTCATCTGCATCCAAAACAGTTTTCATAAAACCCGCATTCATTGTTTTGTTGCATTCAAAGCATTCCGCATTCATCTTACATTCATCATGCATACACAAAGTTAGCAATATTGACAACCATTAGTATTGTTGAATTTTAGTGACTCGAAGCATTCATCCACCAGTCTCTTGGGATGTGATACTTGGATTGTAACTATATTTACAAATTAATTATTACTTGACTAGTGTACTTGCGATTGGGAGGAAGTTAAGTGTAGTAATTTAATTACTAACCGCGCAGAATTATACACACCTATATTGAATTCTGCTACAAATAATCTGCCAACATCACACATCCTGGGAATGTTCAGAACTTGAGGAATTCTATGCCTAAAAGGCACACAAAATTCTCCATAGTTCATTCCTAATTTGATTTTAGGAATAAGTGATGTAGTAAAAATAGTGAACTACATAAACTCGATTCCCAAGTTTACTTGGGATACATAGGCAACTTGGTCAAAAGTCAAATGCAGTCTAAAAAATAATAAAAATCTTTTCCTGTTTGTCTTTGCTATGATCAGGTTTTGTACACGACAATTCAACCTTTTCTTTCTGAAGATGAGAAGAAGTAGCACACCGTAGCTTGCGAGCCTTTATTTTTCGAGGAAAAATTGAAGGAGTGGCACCACATAGCTGGGTCCCCTCCACACTCAAACATGAATGAAATGCGCATGTCGCTTTTTCAAGGAAAAAGGGAAGGAGTAGCACCCTATGTCTAAGGCTACCACCCTTCATATTTTGCAGCAAAGAAGCGCAAATAATGCGCAAAGGTGAAAAACTTTGTAGTAAATTGCACATAAACTGCCCATGGGTGTAAGCCTTTGTTGCAAATAATCATTCTCGCTTAGATTAACCACCTAGCATTGTTTCTCATTGATGACATGTCATACATCGTTGTGGGTGCTCGGATGGAAATGCTTGGATCATAATGGAAGGGTAGCACATGAGTGTGTAAAATCCTAGACCCACGTTTCACTCAAGATTGCGTAAAACCAAGCTAAGGAATGGTTGCACTCGAGTACGTAACATCCTAGACCCAGTTGTACTCGAGAATGCGTTTAGCCACGTAACAAAATGGTAGCACTGGATTGGGTTAAACCAAGCTATGAAATGGTTGCACTCGAGTATGCAACATCCTGGACCCAAGTTTTACTCGGGAATGCGTAAAGCCACGTAATGGAAGGGTAGCACTTGAGTGTGTAACATCGTAGATCCAGGTTTCACTCAGAATGCATAAAATCGTACAAATGATGGGTAGCACTTGAATACGTGACATCCTAGACCCAAGATTTATTCAAGACAGTGTAAATCCAAGAGAAAATTGAGATGTTGAGGAAATCAAGCAATAAACAAAGATGCATGAAGACCCACACAATGCCATCCATGACACACCACGAGTTATTAATGGGTACAATGCCCTAAGAGATCAAATCTCACCTTACACACCTACAGGGTGTCTGAGCTAGATCGAGCTTAGTCCTCATCTAAAGCACACTTTTCAAAAAAGAAAGTCATGTGGTACAGGTTCACAAGACTAAAACACCTACACGATGTTCAAACTAGATTGAGTCTAACACTCATCTACCACTTACTCTTCTGGGTGACCATGCTCTACATACATTATTGCCTATACAAATATATAAGAAAGATCGAGCCTTGCTCATCTACTACTACAAGAAAATACAGACCCTCCATGTCGCAAAAGGATCGTTGGTGGTACTGTTAATACAGTTACGTAATGTAATATTCGAGGAACCATTTAGCATCTTATATACTTACGAGGATTGATAAAAGCAAAATGTCACTTAATCATTCATGATAAGTCGACAACAAGCAATCAAAAATAAGCAAAGCAAAAAACATGTAATACTTATTCAACAATTCGAGAGGACTAAAAGTGGTAACATGCTGAAAGCATAATATCCATAATACAGTCATAATGAGCATAAGAAATATGTCTCAATCCTAATGCCACCAATGGCGAGTACCAAGGTATGAGTATTCAAACATAAACGGAAAAAAATGGCAAAAAAACCAAAGGGTACCAACACCCACAAACATCCAAAAGTAGTATGGATAAGTGGCACATACGCCAAAATATAGAGCTAATACGGCCATATAAAAATGAGTAGATTCTCAAAAAATAGGCTCGATCGGCGCATCCACAGATTTGCTCATAGCGATCCTTGAACCAATCTCTCCAAGTCCAAGCACTTCCCCTATCCCCTTTTTAAATGTTAGAGTATCGACTAAAATGGTGAAAACTGGTGCTCTCAACCACTATGTTCGCATCTGACCTAGTGTAATCTGAGACTCGAAAGAGTTCAGCATAGTGGAGCTCGAGTTATATATCGTGATTATAGGATATCCTGTACAGTGGAACGAGAACGAGAAAGTGAGGAAGAATATACCTTGGGAATGCCAAGTGCAGCAGCGAGTGACTCTGTAGGAGCCACAACGAGCTATGTACGCTCTGAGATCAAAAATAGGCTAAGAGTAGTTGGATCTTCCTCATGTATCACCATTACCTCATTTGCCTCCTTGGCAAGAGCCTCATCCGTGTCAGAACTATCAGAAATCTTCAAATCCATAGCTTGAGGATCCATGTTTCTTAGCCATAGGCTACGCCAATCTTTGAGCCTCCTAAAGGCATCATGCAAAGCAGCCTCTGGGACAACAACACTGGATGATAGGTTAGGAATCGTCTCATTTGAAAGAATAGATGCCAAGTACTCATCATGGTCAACTCTGCATCCATAACTATAGTAGGCCGGATTAAAATCTCGGCCACCATCCTAGAAGAGAACTACACCCCTATACACTCGTCATAGCCCATTATTATTATCTCCAATAGCTTTCTCCTTGGCAATACGTCTTCAGGTCTCAAAGACTAAAAAATCCTCAACTACTGTCAAGTTACAAGGGCATGAAGTAAGTTACACTCAAATAAACTATGAGTACACATATAAGGAAGACAAGTCTAAAAGAACTCTCGAAAGAGAATTTCTTACAACAGTTTTTCCTTCCTTAAACGCATCGACTAGATCATTTTTGGAAAAAACAAGCTCGGCCTCCAATATCTTGATTGTAGCATCACGCTCTTCCAAGGCTAGTCACCGAGATTCCTATATGGAATGAGCAGCTATCAAGTCTTTCTCCAAATCAACCCTATGTTTAAGAGCAGCATCCAAAAGGTTTTCCAATCTTTGGATCTTGGCTATCTCCTCATCCAAGAGCTCCATTGTAGCCTTGATCTTATCATCATGGTCTACTATGTTCTTATCAGCACGCCTAGTTGTGTTTAATTCACTCTCCATGCAGCTATCATGCTCTTGCTGCTGGCTCAGGAGTCCGGGATCAACCTCTACCTCAAGTAGCTCCAACAGCACTCCCTCCCTAAAATCAAAACTAGGCGACTTAACCCCTATCTCACCAAGATCAAGGCCATCTCCACCATGATCTACACCCACTTGTAGATCCGCTACAATAGGAGGAAGTCCCTCCTCAACAACATCCCTTATGGGACTACCACCCCGAGATCCAGTATCTCTATGCGGTGAATCTCTCCTCTAAGTAGGAATGTCAACAACATCAGGTGCATCAACCATCTCATCATCAAGAACAACACTAGTACCACGACACCCACCTCAGCCTCCTCTACCTCTTCCTCGAGAAGAGCTACCCTCAAGAGCCTATCTCGCCTTAGTAGCAGAATGCCTCATTTCCTGTGATGTGTCCCTGACCATACTGAATGCATGAGATAAAACAGAGGTCAGCGGTCCACATAACAATTACTATAATGCAAAATTACTACAATATTTGCAATGGTAAAAACACATAGCATGCAAGTGCTCAAAACGCTATACCCAAAGCCTTGTCCCCTGTATGTCCAGTAGATGAGACACCATTATTTGCCTTCTTGGGCCAAACCTCAACATCGTTAATCGAATTGCAACTGTAGCAATCAAACTCCACAAGAGTGCTCTCCTTAATAAATAGGAACTTACGCTTCCATCTCTTCCCATAGTTATCTTGTGCTCCCTCGAGGAATGCACAGTTAGCCTGCTCAGAAATGTAGTATAAGCCATAGTCTTTCCTTCCCATATGGTTAAAGTTCATTTGAACAGAAACCAGAATTCCTTCAAATCACAAAGGAAACCTAGTCTTTTCATGCTCACTATGAAATCAATGATGGAAGTGTACCTATTGGGAGTAAACTAAGTTACATTTAACCCTATGTCAAGTAATATAGCCTGTACCTCTTGTATAATAGGAAACCTAAGCCCAATGGTCAGATACAAGGCAAAAATGGTCATACATCATGTCGATGGTAGGTTCATTTTGTCACTAGGACCTACCTGATAGTCTCATACCCCGATGTTATGTCAAACTCTTTCCTAGAATAGGCAACTGTCATATATGAAGGATGCGAGCCCAAAATCTCAACAAAAGCTATCAATTGCTGAAATATGTAAGCGTCCCGCTCATGCTCCTCCTCAATGTCATTATCATCATCTGATATCCTAACATGACTATTGTTTCTGCCAATATGCTCCTCCACATTGGCATCATAAGCTTCACCCTCATAATCACTATCGTCGTCTCATTTACCCGAGGAAGACCCAAAAGACCCAGTTTCCTCAACACCATGACCATTCAATGACTCTCTTTCATCCCCCTTAGAACCACTCTCGTCATCACAAGAGAAGTGCACAACTCCCATTATCACACTCTGATCTCGACGCAGCCTTGAACTCAGATAAAGAACCAAAATGCGCATTCAAATTTACCAAAGGAACATGTTTCCCAAGCCCCATAATTCTTAACAGAAAATAGGGTAAGCGCAGTCAATTACAAGTGTAAGGAAAATGCTCAAACTGCTCCCGATGATCCCGATATCTCGTCCGCCTCACATGTGAAAACCTCAGTCTGTAATATCTATCCACCTTCGATGGTGAGTAATAACACCACACATCAAAGTACCTCGACATTGGGGAGTAATATGAGCGTCGACTATGTTGGTTTCCAATTTTGACTAAAACTTTCATGCAAGATTACACAAAATAATTTGAATCGAGGTAAGAATCCACAATAATACACGGGAATACGAGAATCTCAACAAAAAGAGAATTTCAGAAAATTGGAGTTCCATTAAATTTACTAAGTGCCTTGTCGATGTTGCACATCGAACCAAAACCGACGTGGCGACTCAAACGCACCACGTCGATTAAACCGACATGGTAGATCAGACGTGGCCACATCTGCTCAAAAGTCAATCTACCACATTGGATCCACATTGTATTCGGTCTGACGTGGATCACGTCGGTCCACATTTGCACGTGTGCACATAGGTTCTAAACAACGTGCACGAAGTGCTCCATGTGTCCCACAAACGATGTGCTAATGGCACAAACCAACGTGCCCCAAAAATATGCAAAATCGAGAGAAGATGAATGAGTTTTCTTACTTTTCAATTTGGTGTTGAAAATTTTCCCTCAAACTCACTTACTCTTAATGTTAAATCTCTACTCTCTCTAACTTCGCACACTTTCTCTCCCTAAAGGTAGGCAAATGAGATGGGAAATAAAAGAGTTACCTTTATATAGTGGAGTCCTAATGGACTTAAGTTGTCCTTAGGGCCCATCAGCAATATAAAAACTTTTAGCCCATGTGCTAAAGGATCAATGCATCACCCAACCTTTGAGTTGATTTAAAAAGTGTTGCCCAAAATATCTTCGTAAAAATATTTGCACTTTGACCCAACAATTTTCTTAAAATTACATAAAACTTTAAAATGAGCAAACAATGCTTGTTAACTACCAAGTTTGGCCAAAACAATGCTTCTTAGCCACAATACTTGCGTAAGAGAACGATTGTGCCTTTCCTCTTTTTAGTTTGAAATACACTCACCAAGGCGAGACCATCTCAAATAGGGGGAAATTGTGTGCCATAATTACGACACCTCTAAAACGCAAAATCATTTCCACAAGAACGCGGAACTTAAGAGATTGAAAAGGGAATTCTCACCCAACCCTACAATGTAAATAATATGCTGAGACGAAGTCTAAGCATGACGACTCACGAAACGACAACCAAACCACGTTAAAAGGGCCATATGTGGTGGGATATGGGACCACGTCAGCATGGTCGACGTGGCTCCCCCGAGGGGTCTATGTCGAATTGTCCGACATGGTGCTATGCACGACACGTCGGCCTAAATGATGTACCACATTGGCCTTAAACCGATGTGGCACGTCGAGCCACATGGGCTCCCGCTAAGGGGACACGTCAATTGGAAAACCGACGTGGCACCTTGATTAATATGAAGTGGCACGTCGGGTGGTGACTGACCCTCCGGCATGGTAGGAGCACGGCAAATAATCGATGTGCTCCCTTCACTGCCGAAGGCCTTCGCTACCTCTATAAATATCTCCGCATTCCTTCATTTGAAGGGTTGGACTTTTGGGAGTTCCAGGCTGTGTGCTTTTTCTCTCTAGAAAAGCACGTCAAACATCCACGTCAACTCTTAAGTTGGCACGTCAACCAATCAAGGTCGACACATTTGCCTCTCGTGGCACGTCAACTTGTGGCACGTCTAACAACCACGTCAAACAAGAGCACCCCAAACAAAAGCACATCAAGTAAATGTACGTTAAACAAAGTACATCAAATATTTTACATCTACTTTTTCATAGACATGACTATGTCAACAATTGAACTAAGTACGAGATGAATTTGACTCCCACGTCAACAATACAAACTTTGACTCGTGAATTTGACTACCTCATAATGCATATCACTCTACGTCTGAATTATGAGCTTTCAAGGTGCTCGATGAATAATAGAATCATAATGCTACAGAAATGATCTATAAACGAGACTAATCATCGTTGGGGTTAATTCAACAACCTTTAGGGCCTCGTCAATGAGATGTACACCCTACGGGGTTATCTAATCGATCATAATGCCTAAATAAATGCACAACTTCTAAGCTAAGTGGTGATCGATAAATTATAGCGATTTAAGTACCAAAATTCTTATACTTTTTCATAATCTTCGTAGCAATTTTACTTGCTTTAGTTTTGTTTTGTCGCTTTTGTAGTTTTAGAGTCAGAGCAAAATGAGGCTTATTGGAGAAATTTTAGCACAAGAATGAAGACACAAAGAAGAAGCGCTACGGCACAGCTAGCCGCGCGATAGCATTGGATAGACAGAAGGTTGCGTCACCAGCGCAACATCACGAACCGCCGCTGTAACCATCTAGGGAGCTGCGAGCATGGGAAACCTGCGGGAGCCGTACAGGTAGATGCGCAAATGGCATGCGATATGAATATGGACCGACCTACTTAACAACCTTAGGAGCTACACAGACAAAAAACTATAAATATAGGATGACGTTCAATAGCTAGGGTACCGCTATCTTAAGAGTTCTTCATAGTTCACAAACACATTCATAGCTAAATTTTACCGTTCAGAGTATTGCAATCATAGTTGAGGGACAAAGGTGATCAAAAGGAGCAAGAAAATAAGCAAAGAAGGTAACAGAGAATCAAGAGGATAAAATACACCAAAATCTCACCGAGATCAAGAGTTTAATTTTTTTTTCTTTACTGCACAACATTATTATGAATTATTGTTCTCACAGTATGATCATGAGTAGCTAAATCTCCCAGTGTATGGGAGAGAATATAGTTATCTCACATGAATGCACCTTGAAGCTATGTATTAAATCTAGTGAAGACTTTGTTTTGTTGGATATTATTTGTTGTTTGTGCTATTTGGTATGCTTGATATACGTGTTTCTCTGATTCGCTAGAGTGATGTTGAAATACCTTAAATTATGTTGAATTCTGCATTGGAGATTATTAATGCAACACTAACATAGTAGATCAAGCAAATAAATCTCTAGACCTTCGGTGCTAGCGTCCACCGATGAATCTAGGTTATAGTTGTCAACTCTAATTCTATTCACAAATTCTGTATGGATTCTATGACATGGTGAACTTCTGGAGAGGAAAAAGTGTTCTGACATCATTAGAAAGAGATTTGCATAGGGGTCATTGGTATTTTGTCCATAAAGCACCCCCATTCGAGATTAACGAAATCCACCTCCTAAATCTATTTTACAATCAAATCAATCAATCAATCAACTCAATTATGTCTTAGTTAAATTATTATAGTTAAAGTAGCGTAGTTATAATTGTAATTCAATAAGTCTTTCTATTTCACAAAAGTATTCGAAGCATTGTTTCATTTAAGTTTTCAACAATTCGGGTTGCTAATAAAAGATTCGTACTTTCAGTTATATTTACTTAATATTTTATTATTACTTGACTCGTATACTTGCAGAAGTATGTATTACTCTTATTAATAACACGTGAAAAATACACATCGTTAAGCGTGATATCTCCTAAAACCCTACAACGAACACAATTGAATAATGAACTACGTCCGACTTGATTTTCTCTCTCTCCAGGGAGATAGGTAGCCAACTTGACCCCATGTTGAGTTCAGTCACGAGCACGCAAAACACGTATCCTCCCCTAGATTAGATTTAATTTATTATTAATTATTTACGTCTAACTTTGTTCCTCTTAGTGCAGGTTTTCATCGAACCAAAAGCTCTCATTTTATTTCCTATAACGTGCAAGAGAGTCTGGTGAGGGAAGTTGCTTGGCATTAACGAAAACACTCCGCGCCAACCGTAATTTGGGGACTCTGCCTGACGATTTTTAGACTTCGAGGCTCCATAAAACATCTTTTTTAAGAGGTTTTTCTGTCTGCGTGGAGAAGTTTACCGGTAGAACTAACAATGTAACTCAGCCCCTTCGTAGTCCAACCTAGCTTGAATAAGGACGGGATAAAAGCTAATTAAAAACCATTGGGACGTTATTCATAAATGAGGTTGTTATTAAAGCATCAAGAATGAAAGGCTAATTTCCCGATTTCCTGTACGCAGTATCGGAATAATCATGTAAAGTTTACTCTTCCGCCTACAACATTTTACAATTCGATATTTTATGTTGAATTCATATAGTATTTGTTTCTTGTGAATTGTGATAAGGTTTAGTTCTTTATACTGTTCGCGAAAAGAACAAGAGATACGATGTTTACCTTGACAGCTATTCTACCCCAAGCCCCAAACTCTGTTAGTCTGTTTGGTGTGCCCATTAATAATGAACTGCATCAAGGCTCGCTTGGGCCATAGAACTTGGGGTATGGTTTTTCCACTAAACTTCTCTGTCTCTTAATTGAAGACTCAAAGAGAAAATGATAGCAGTCTAGTTGAACTGTTTTTTGACCCAATCAGGATTTGATCCATCAAAACTGTCTTTATTGCTTACAAGGACTAGACCCAAAAAAGCACATGAACTTTCAGTAAAATCCACATACATTTTCAAAACAACATGTTTTGATTATTTTGTGTAAGCGTAGGTATATAACTTATAATTACAACATTTCCTTACGCAGTATAATGTTTAGGAAAAACCCAAAGTTAGTATCCTGGCATCTTAGCAGTTTTGATACTGTCACTTGTCACATTTTTTTTGGTACCACAAGTTGGCACTTTCCCTCAATTTTGGTACTCCGCAGCAGCAATCTCAAATTGCCGCCTCAATCACTCATGGGCACCACCGTTGACCCCAAATTTGAGAATTTTGACCCAATTTTTACACATGACTGCTCACATGTAATATTTAACAAAAATGCTGGTGTTATATTCATGTCAAGTTTTGTAAGTGGACTAATTAAGGTGATTTTTACTAGTATCTTCATCGGAAAGATTTTTTGAAAACTAGTAAAATTCCTCCTCATGCCTTTTGGTTTTGGAAGGATATTTTTAGAAGTAAGGAGCTACTTATTCCTTGTTTCTCTATTGAATGTAATTCTAGAGTTTTCATTTTTCTTTTGAGAACATCGGTGGATTCTATTATCGATTAATCACATTTCTACCTCTGTTTCCTCTTCCCTTAATTTATCTAAATATTCGATTTGTACGTGATAATAAGTATTAATGGGAAGTGAAACATTTATATGTAGCAATTATATAACGAAAAGTAAGTACAATAATCAGGATCGACAATATCCATCTTAATTGCTTTAAGACGTTAATTCGATGTTAATCGAGTTAAGAAAAAATGCAATTAAGAGGTTTTTATCAATGACAGAAACACTGATTTACAGGAGTCCATAATCAGTGGCAGAATCACTGGTTTCTTCCTTCTTCACAGTTTTGAGATACAATCATTAATGTTTTACATTATGAAGGAACACAGAGACTCTAAATATGTTAGTGTCTAGGAAGGACCAACTTCCTACGTATATATAATATACGTATATATAATATAGACTTATTATAAACTCTAACTCCCAAGAAGTAGGACTGTTAGTCTATGGGTTTATTTATAAATGGCCATAACTATATTGTCTCACTTCGCCCATGACAAAATGAACAAAACATTTGCATTGCAAATCACAAACACGATTCGTGGCGATCCTATGTAATTCAGTTGGACAAAATTTCTTCTAAATACTACAATAGAAGTAACCTACTATACAAGACATATTATTGGAAACATACATACAAACCATTCATGTCAAGTCAAATGGCCATTAGAGTGTATAGTAACAGTAAGTGATAGGAATACAATGATAATTTTCAGAAACAACTAGATGGCCACATTGTGTCAAATCAAATCATACGTGATTCTTCAACGTAACAACAATTCCTATACGGGCCCCTTTGTTTAGCGTGCTTTAAGAGTCTTTTGGAGTAATACTCATTCAAAATATCACCAATACTTGCAGTTGATGCAAGTTGTTTCTAAACCTCTTTAAACAACATAAGACTTTAATTTCAAATGCATTGCATGTTTAATATTGTATCATTTTTTACGTTTGTTTTTGTTGCTTGCCGTTAATTGTTAGTGACCTAGCAATTATATTAACAGTTTCAAACTCTAATCAGATTCAATTTTAGATGAGACATCACTTGCTCTCACAATCTCGTTGAGGCGAAAAGGTGGATGATAGAAAAATTGTGTTGTAGGATGACCAATCTCTCTCTCTGGCCTTCCTTATCATCGGGTCTCTGTGGCAATCATCCACCTCACCTGTCCAATCACAACTGTAATAATCAAACTCTTCAGGGATTCTCTCCTTGATGAACAAAAAATCACGCTTCCATCTTGTAATGAATTGGAAGAAGAAATTGTGTTTTATTCAAGTCATACATACACCTATTTATACAAGAGGATTCAGCTAAAAAGGTAATGAATCACTATACCCACTACACCACTCCTCCTACTACACCACTTCACCTACACCACTTCACCTACACCACCACACATATTCTAACACTCTCCCTCAAGGTGGAGCATAGATATTAGTCATGCCCAACTTGTTACAAAGATAATCAATCCGAGCCCCATTTAAAGCTTTTGTAAAAATGTCTCCAAGTTGATCTCCAGTCTTCACATATCCCGTAGAAACAAATTCTGTTGTATTTTCTCACGGACGAAGTGACAATCGATCTCAATATGTTTGGTTCGTTCGTGAAACACGGGATTGGAGGCAATGTGAAGTGCCGCTTGGTTATCACACCATAGCTTTGCAGGTACCGAAGTTTGAAGGCCCACTTCAGTCAGTAGTTGATGAATCCACATTATCTCACAAGTTGATTGATCCATAGCTCGGTATTCTGATTCAGCACTCAATCGAGACACAACATTTTGTTTCTTGCTTTTCCAAGAAATCAGGTTTCCTCCAAAGAAAACATAATATCCAGTAATAGACTTCCGATCAATTTTGGATCCTGCCCAATATGCATCTGAGAAGCACTCTAAACGTTTATGATCATGCTTTTTATACAGTATGCCTCGTCCGGGTGCTCCTTTCAAATAACACAATATTTGTTCCAAAGCTGCCCAATGATGAACTGTTGGAGAAGAACTAAATTGACTTACAGTGCTCACTGAGTATGCAATATCTGGCCGTGTAACTGTAAGATAATTTAGTTTCCCAACCAGTCGTCTGTACCTTTCAGGATCTTCATATAAATTTCCATCCTGAGACAAATGTACATTAGGTGATATCGGGGTATTAGATGGTTTGACTGTCAATTTTCCTGTTTCAGTCAAGAGATCAAGAACATATTTTCTCTGAGACAAGAAAATGCCTTTCTTACTTCTCATCACCTCAACTCCTAAGAAGTATTTCAATGATCCCAAGTCCTTCGTGTGAAATTGACTATGAAGAAAAGTCTTCAGGGATGTTATTCCTTGAGCATCATTCCCTGTAATAATAATATCATCCACATAGACAACAAGAAGGATGATGCCAACCGAAGAGTGCCGATAAAATACGGAATGATCTGACTTACTTTTTTTCATACCAAAACTTTCAATCTCTTGACTAAATTTACCTAACCAAGCACGAGGACTCTGTTTCAATCCATATAAAGCTTTACGAAGATAACAGACTTTCCCATGCTCCCCCTGAGCAACAAAACCAGGTGGTTGCTCAATATACACTTCTTCTTGTAAGTCCCCATGAAGAAAAGCATTCTTCACGTCAAGCTGATATAATGGCCAATCATGAGTAGTTGCCAAAGAGATAAATAGACGAACAGAGGTCAACTTAGCCACTGGAGAGAATGTATCAGAGTAATCTATCCCATAAATCTGAGCATATCCTTTAGCAACAAGACGCGCTTTTAGTCGAGCAACAGAGCCATCCGGATTAACTTTAACAGCAAAAACCCATTTACACCCAAATACCCAATAGCATGCTTTCCTGCAGGTAAAGTCACTAAATCCCAAGTACCATTAGCATCTAAAGCATTCATCTCCTCTATCATAGCGGCACGCCAGCCAGGGTGTGACAATGCTTCATTAGTTGTTTTAGGAAGTGACACGCTATCAAGAGAAGCAATAAAAGAACAGGAAGGGGAAGATAAATGTGTATATGAGACAAATGATGAAATGGGGTAGGTGCATTGGCGTTTACCTTTGCGAACAGCTATATGAAGCGCAAGGTCACTGCCTCATGGATCCGATGAAGAAGGAGCTACTGGATCAAGACATGCAACAAGAGGACGCGGACGTCTGGTATACACATGATGAATTGGTGGTGTGGGTGACTCCACATGATGTGCTTGATATGTGATGTGATAAGCCAACAAATCATCTGTCTCCCCCTGACTAGTATCACTATTAGAGGTGGTAGTGAAAAATGGTGAATGTTCAGCAAATGCAACATCAGCAGATACAAGGAATTTGTTAAGGTGAGGACAATAACACAAGTACCCTTTTTGTAAACGAGAATATCCTAAAAAGACACATTTAATTGACTTGGGGTCTAACTTTGTTACATTTGGTCGAATATCCCGAGCAAAACACGTGCTACCGAATATACGGGGTTCGATAGGAAATAAGGCCTTAGTGGGAAATAGGGTACTGTAAGGAATTGAGCCCTGAAGAACCGAGGAGGGCATCCGGTTAACTAGAAAACAAGCAGTTGAGACAGCCTCAGCCCAAAAATATTTTGGTACATGATTTTGAAATATAAGTGCTCTAGCTGTTTCAAGAAGATTCCGATTTTTTCGTTCAGCAACTCCATTTTGAGGAGGTGTGTCTGCACAAGATGATTGATGGAGAATGCCATGTTGTGCCATATAAGATGTAAAAGAGTTGGAAAAATATTCCCTGGCATTATCACTTCGAAGGACCTTCACCGATGTATGGAATTGATTTTGAACTTCGGCACAAAATGCAGTAAAATGAGAGAACACCTCTGAACGGCTTTTCATTAGATATAACCACGTCATTCGAGAAACATCATCAACAAAAGTAACAAAGTATCTGAAACCAGATTTTGACTCAACCGGACAAGGACCCCAAACATCTGAGTGTACCAATTCAAAGGGAGCAGAAGCTCGTTTATTGACTCGAGGGACATAGGACTGACGATGGTGTTTGGCAAACTGACACGACTCACAATCTAAGGACGACAAGCTTTGAAATTGAGGATAAGGTTTCTTTAACATTGAAAGAGATGGATGACCTAGTCGACAATGAACTTCAAAAGGTGTGGTAACAGCGGAATAAGCAATGGGCCTGGGCAATTGTTGAGTAGTATCCAGAATGTACAGGCCGCCTGAAACATGTCCTTTACCAATAATCTGCTTCGTCAAGAGATCCTGAAATAGACAATAATCAGGAAAAAATAATGTGCAACAATTCAAGGTACGAGTAATTTGACTAACAGAGACCAAATTAAAAGAAAAATTAGGAAGACTTAAAACAGAAGAAAGTGGGAGAGATGGAATAGGGTAAACAGTGCCAGATCCTAAGACATGTGAAGTAGAGTCATCTGCTAAAGTGACATGAGAGGGAGAATTGTGGGGTTGAAAAGTAGTGAAAACATTAGGGTTACCTGTCATATGGTCAGTAGCCCCTGTATCAATGGCCCATTTGGATGTGGATGAAAGCAAACACGTATTCGGGTTACCTGACTCCGCGATGGCTGTGATAGGATGAGATGAATGCTTTGTTGCTTCTTGGTACTGAAGGTACTTAGCAAACTCATCGGCAGAGACTGTTAGGACTTGGCCAGAAGGTGAATCCTGGGATGCAGAAGCAATATTGGCCAAGTGAGAATATGACCTAAGATGCTGAGATGTAGGCCGATAACTTTGATGAGGAGGTTGAGGCGGGGCCTGATAATTCTGATAACTCTGATAGGGAGTTGAAGACCCCTGTAAGCCCTGTTTGCTCAAACGTTTTCGACAATTTTGCTTTGTATGACCCCGTTTGTGACAATAATTACATTCAATTCCCCCCGATGTGTGGTGTTGGAGATTGGCCCTATTCAGATCGGTTGGTGGAGATGCAACTGATACATTGTTGCGAGAGACAAGTGCACTAGATGGATGAGTAGCACAATCCATTACAGAACTGGAATTTGTTCGAAGTACACGTGCAAACACCTCGTTTAAAGAGGAGATATGTGTGCTCGAAAGAATTTGGGACTTAGCAATGTCAAACTGAGGACCCAATCCTGCCAGAAAACTCATTACAGCCATGGTTTCCCGTTGGGATTGCTGCACTTTAATGTCATAACTAAATGGTAGCAAAACATTTAATTCTTCATAAATTTTGCGAAAGTGCATGAAGTAAGTCTGAAGGGAGTGACTACTTTGATCAGGGCGGTAAAACTCTTTGCAGACATCATAAATGCGAGAGATATTTCCTTTTCCAGAGTACATGAAATCAAGATATTCTATCAAATCTTTAACGTACTCACAGTGATTAATAAGGCTAACAACCTCCGTGTCGATGGAATTTTGGATCTGCAAAAACAATCTGGCATCATCTTTTAACCAGTCCTTTCGAGTTTCATCAGCGGGGGGATCATCAGTGAGGTGATCTTCCTTTGAAATACTGCGTAAATATATGCGGATCGTCTTTCCCCATTTGAGATAATTAGCTCCCGTAAGTTTATGCTCCGTGATACGGGACATAACGGGAACCACATCAGTCATGACAAGAGTTTGTTTTTCTGGTTTGGGCGTATCGCCACTCATTTTTTTTTTTACTAATGTAAACACAAATGGGGTAAGATGAGATTTATATATATATATATATAATATATTTTTTTTTAATAAATACCTAAGAATTGAGGGACCAAAATGCAAAAGAATAGGTTTAACCTCAGATCCCTTCGTGTGAATGAGTAGATAGAATCACAAAACAGTTCCAAGTGTCCAATATGGTCCGGTTCACAGCGTCGGAGAGAGAGAACAGCGGCGGCGGCTTGGGAGAGCGGCGGAACGGCGGGGGCGGTGGGATAGAGCGGCGGAACGGGGGCGGTGGCGGGATAAAGCGGCGGAACGGCGGCGGAGAGAAAGAGAGAGCAGCTGCGGTTGAGAGCAGCGGCGGTTGAAAACAACGGCGGAACGGCGGCGGAGAGAAAGAGAGAGCGAGCGGCGGCGGCGGCATGATAACAACAAGGTTTCGTCAATCGAAACAGAAAATCGGCGATGTTAAGCCGGATTTGTCGGAACCAAACACCGGCGATTATGAGCCAGAATTACTATCAGAACACCGATGATTTGACGTCGGAATTATTGGTGGCGGTGGCAGAAGCAAAGTGGCTGGTTGCTCGGCAACCAGAGAAAAAAAAATTTAACTGAAGGATCTTGCTCTTATACCATGTAATGAATTGGAAGAAGAAATTGTGTTTTATTCAAGTCATACATACACCTATTTATACAAGAGGATTCAGCTAAAAAGGTAATGAATCACTATACCCACTACACCACTCCACCTACTACACCACTTCACCTACACCACTACACATATTCTAACACATCTCTTGTCAAGATTGTCGCGTGCTCTATTGTATAACACATAGTTGGCTCTTCCAGACGCATAGTAGAAGCCTGAGTTCATAGCTCCCTTTTTGTTGTAAATCATATGGAACATATGCCAAAACTCCTTCAGAGTGGAATGAAAGTCCAGAGCCTTTGTGCTCACAACAAAGCCAATAATGGTACCATATACAATCAGAGTGAACTGTACAAGGTTCAAACCGATATCAAGCAAAATATCTCGTATCTCGGGCATAACTGGGAAACCTTAGTCCGCTAGACAAATATGAGGTGAAAATAGTGATACAACCTGCCAGTGGGAAATGCATACAGTCATCATACTGTCATCAGGACCAAGCATAACGATCTCATACCCCTATGGTATGTCATACTCAAATCTAAAAGAGTCAGGCCTCATATACGTTGGATGCCAACATAAAATATAATCAAAGGCTATAAAAGTCTGAAATGTGTGAGCAAGACACTCAGGCGGCTCATCATAGGTGATTCATAATTCAACTATATGTTATTATTCAATCACCGACGTCTGCAAGTATACGAGTAGAGTAATTATAAAATAGAAAGTATAGTTACTACCTATGTATCGAATCCCAAGAGAGTAGATATTTGTAATTTAACAATTATATTGTTCCACACTAAATAAATTGATTTTTGCTTTATTGTTGAATACATAAAGATAAATAATTATTACTAATAACTAAAGATCTAAACCAGAATGTTGAAGTAAGATTAACTAAAGATTGTAATCGAAAAGATTTATTAAAGAACTCAAACTAAATTAATTAACTAAAATAGAATTTATTTTATGAATTGATCGATTGCTATCTAAGATTGTAAAACAAATTAATTAAAAGGTATCTAAGAGATGGATTTTATTAATCTCGGATGCATGTTTTTCATAAACAACACACCAATGACTCATATGCAAGACTCTATTTATTTATGATTGTTTTTGTTAACGTGTAAAAATATCCGCACTAAAAATATAATTACGATGGTTCGATTAACCGATATTACTTCATTCGTATTTATCGCGAATTATTACACAATCTATACTCGTAACTAAAACGTTTTACACGGTTAATATTTATAACAATACACGCTTTATTAAACGGCTCAATTCCTATAATTATCATGATACATAATTTCGTCACTACATTATTAAGATGGATCAGTGTAAAATTTATACATTTAGAAGGACATAACTGCAAATAACCACAAGTATTATATTTAAAATTTAACACATGCTCAATTTAATAAATCTCCCACCTGGTTAGATAAATGTATAGTCAGCTACATATATTGACAGGTGGTCACATAAAGTGACAAGTAGTGTGTACATGCAAAGGGAAAAACTCTATAAAAAAGGGATCTTCTTCCACAGAGAAAGGGGGGCCGATTCTTCTAAGAAGAGGGAGAGATACTCTTCCAGAGAAAGGAGAAAAACATATCTGCTCTCGAGGCCCAACAATGAAGAAATAATATTTCATCTTTCTCCCTCGGCCTCACAATCATTACACCCGCAACTTCAATACAAAGTCAATCCACCACAACAAATTCACATACGATAAACAACAACCATTTACGACCCACAATCGAACTACGAGTGGCTTGATTCCCCGATTGCGGGATACGTAGGCGCATCGGAATCCATCCGAGCCCAGCAAAAATCTCTAAAAATCCTCGTCTTCCTCGGGTCGGGATCGGCGTTCCGAACAAATCAAATGCTCTTTCCGTAAAGCTAGCAGGCACGACGGATCGATGCGTTAACAAATGGCGCCGTCTGTGGGAACGCCGGAAAAGTCCTTGAGAAAATCCGAGGAGGGTACACTACAATTGCGAAAAAGAAAAATAAGACATGAGATGATCTTTCAAGATCCACACCTACAATAGTATATTTTGTTCAAATTCTTGCTTCACACCACACAGGAAAAACAAAAGCTCACCAATTTCACCACCAAAATCAGTGACCAATCTGATTTTCCAACTATATGCGTACCTCATCGGGGTTCAGATATTATGCCTTGAAGGATCAGAAGAACGATATGATGGCATCGTACGATTCACCGTTATCATCCATTGCATCTCTGTTTAGAAGAAGAGCGGCGATGATCGGTGTAAAAGTGAAAAAGAAAGAAACAACACGGAAGAAAAAAAAATACCTTACGATTTATCAAATCCATCATCGATTCAGATTCTTGCAGATTATTAAGTCTAAAAATATTCTCTGTTCAAAGATCCACACATGCAACAACAAATTTGGTCCGATCCACATATGCAACAACATATTCCGGCCGATTCCTCGTTTTGCGCTACAAATGATGAGAAAAGAGAAAGGGGAGCATACTCTTATTCAAGTTCATAAATCAGCGGCTGATCAGAGATGTCACCGCTTAAGGGGTGATACAGCCCCAAAGGTAAAACTTCTCTTCTCCGAACTTGCGTTAATTAGTCCCAATACTAGAAATCTGTGTGATGTTCAAATATTTTTCTAGTTATTATCAGTAAAACCCAAAGTACAGACAAGAGATCTAGCCTCCAGCCTAGATCAGGAAAAAATGACTCAATCGAATAGAGCTTAATTCTGAAGCTCAATTTCTCACCTTCTATGACCGGCAGTATCCGAAATTTGAGCCTAGAGGACTTTCTCTGACTTCAATTGCTAACTTTTTCACCGATGGCCGAATTCCCCGCCGGATCTATAGAGCATACCCGATTTCATGACATATTGACATGCCTACAGTGATGCCCCAAAAATTTGTGCAGTGAGGGTGCGGGAAAAAGGATGTGTTTTTGCAAGAAAATAACATATTGGAGGTGGAGTAGTGTGTTTCGGTATAAGCAAAGCAAGGCACTTATCTACTACATAATTCACCAGCCCATTATTTATAAACTTTTGATCATATTTTGGGCTTTCAGCACATCTTGAGCCCATATCCTTGAAATTGACATGGTACGACCTTATAATCAATTTAATAGTAGTTTTGGAAGCCTCAAAATTAGCAAAGCCAAATCTGATCTTAATTAATATTGATGATGATTGGCGCAATTAAATAAAAGATAGCTTCTAGTTTAAAAATGCTACGCACTCAGAATTTTGCATGAATATTTTATTTATGAAGGCCAACTTAATTGATACCTTACAAAGATATAATCAAAGAGAATTAGTCACCTATATTTGAGGTGCACTTCCCTTGTTTTGACATTTGGAAAGAGGGTTACGTGATTGTTGGAAAGATTTCATAATCAAATCACCTTTTCTATAGATATTCCCTGTTGATGTACTATTCGCAAAGGAGAATTAAATCTAATCTGATCCCCATAACTAAGTACTTAATAAGGAAGAGCCAGAAAAAGCCCACATCAATTGTGGTACCTTAGTTTTATAAAACTGCTCATAACGTGACATAGCAGCTGATTTATTGTCTTAAAAAGTATTTTCCATGCTAGTATTACATTCGTGCAAGACATGGAAAATCATTTTTCCCATCGGATAAACTTGCGTGGATTTTGGGTAAACGAGTAAAATTACAGTTATATGAAAGTTGATTGAGAGCAAAATTAAGCTTTTGTGATAAATTTGCATAACATTCATGAACTCCGCTACTTTTTCGCACCTCATTCAAACATTGCACAAAATTACTAGTCCTTATAAGCTTGGCCACCACTATCATTTCGACTTTTAATACACGACACACTACGATAATGTGCTCCTACATATAGTCATAAAAATTTACATCGCTTACTTGCAACATGTATCGAAGTGTCTTTAGTTTGGCATTTAACTGTATGAAAGATGCATTACGCTTCACATTATTGATCATAAATGTCTATTTATAATGCGGCTGGCTAAGCTCTCTCCCTACGAGTCTATTCGAAGGATAAAAGGAAAAAGTCTCGAGGAGACAAGCAGTGTAGTTAATATTATTCCAATAATACAACTTTCTTAGAAAATATGGAAGGCTGGATCGGGTGAAAAGTGCTATAAGATCGCAAACGCCAAAAGCACTCATGTCATCGTTGATATAACGATCCACTTTCTCCTCAAGAACCTGGGTTCGACCCAGACAGGCAAAATATTTCTGCCAATGAAAATAGGCTCTATTCACGATAGACCAACATACACTGAATGATAAGATTTTGGCATTATAAATGCTAAATAAATATCATCCGTGATCCTCGTTGATAACATTGACTCCATGACTCTAAGGAGATTTATTTAGAATTTACTTACCCAAGTTTTATAACTACTCATCTTATGCCTGGAAAATCAAATCACATTCGGATACTTGCGACTCACATTTTAAAAGTTAGGAAACTTCCAAATTTCCAGAATCTTTGATCATTTGAGGTCATCACATTTAGAGACAAACTCTCATAAGTATTTTTGTTAGAACAATACTACTTTGTTGAGCTTAGAGCATATGGCGAGCAGTATTTTCATGATAGATGAACATCGTGCCTATTTGTCATCAAATTCTATTTGCCCCAATACATTACACAGATGATACACTGTACACATACATCTTTGTTCACACTTTAAGCTGGATATTCGCATGATAGCCAGAGCATACCATAATTTATGAACTAGTTAGAGCATATCATAATTTAAAACAATGCATCAGACATGCACGTATACCATGTTTCACATCATAATATCACATGCTTCTTGCCGCATGATAATCGAAAGTTCAAAACTCACATATGTGGCGTGCATAACCCAAGATGATGACTGTAGTTACTTGGTTTAACTTATTACTCTTTACCATTTATTCACTCGGGTTCATTGCCGATAGTAGTAAATTTGCATGTGCGCTTTCTATTGATTACGTTGAATTTTAAATTTCTAGAACCTTCATGGTAAGAAGCTTTGATATAAATTCGACTTTATCTTATAAAAACATGGTGCACTTATGTCGCCGGAGAAAACTCCGAGCAAGGGCGAACAATTTTGTTTATGTTATATATACATGTATTATACTCGCTTGGACTCGGAGCAACAAATATCCAAGGACGATTAAGATCTTTTGCCTCGTTTTATTTACGAGGGCATCTATCTCACAAAGACTCGATTGAAATCCTATTATGCCCAGTCGACAAAATTCCCTCTACAAAAGAATTCATCCGATATGGCCGCATTTTTACGAAGGCACCTCGAAAAGATGAATATGAAAGTCGGCACAATAATCACACTGAAAGTATGAGAAAAGAATATATATATATATATATATATATATATATATATATATATATGTGTGTGTGTGTACCATTGATG
Organism: Linaria vulgaris; assembly: GCA_948329865.1. Lineage (NCBI taxonomy): Eukaryota > Viridiplantae > Streptophyta > Magnoliopsida > Lamiales > Plantaginaceae > Linaria > Linaria vulgaris. The sequence continues at coordinate 73,020,327 of OX415250.1, forward strand.
GGCGCACTAGCACGATAGGGCAACTACTCAATAAAAAGTTACATGTTTCGTTACAGAGGGGAGATGGTACGAGGATTTGCCCGACTCTCCCCTCTACGTGTGGTGTCCATTTCTTTACTTACGTCATACTATGCTTGATCTCGACTATCAAAAAACGATACCACGAGTTCAATGAGAAACAAAATAACTATAAAACGACACTATCAAGTACAAGGCATCACAAAACGTACTTGGGTACCAATGACTCTAAGATGCCTTAATAACCCCACGATGGCCCAACGGAGAAGCATCAACATTGCTCCGATACTCAGTCTCCTTCGGCTTCGATGTCTCCGGAAGCATTATCGCTACCAAGCATCGGGGATGATAGGTGTTAACCCCTTGTGGTATAATTAACCATCGGATATGGATATCATCAGGTCTTAAATAACATGAACGCATGCTGGATTACCACTCATAGAGCAGCCGATACTACAGGCACTATCAGTCTTAGATGACTATACGATGCCTAAAAAAATCGCCGATGCTTTAGTAAGTGAACGATCCGACAGCATAATAATCACTCGATGAACAAAATATGGTCTTTCCGATGGAGAGACACTCTGATGGCCACTTTACTCTAAGTTTCTGTTGATAATACACCAGGAACTCGGGGGACTGGTGTAAACCCATGGAGGAAATTTATGGCCGTCGGAATATATGGTCATCGGAATATATGGTCATCGAAGGATAAGAAGACTTTTACCATCGGAAGATAAATTGCTTATCTGTGTAGGATAACCTTATCTCTGACGACGCACAGGTTACCACTCACAGAGCATCCGATGCTAAAGGCACTACCAGTCTTGGATGACTCTACGATGCCTAAAATAATCGCCGATGATTTAGCCAGTGAACAATCCTAAGGAACAGTGGCACGATAAACATGTTCCCTCCCCGATGGGTGCCCACTTCAATGATATATCAGGGTATATATCCCAACGACCCGATGGCATAGAGACACTCCCAAAAAGGAGAGTGTGCTCTCTCTGATGGGCGTATACCTCATAGTATATTACCATACGCAAGCATAACTATCACTACAATGCCTTTTTTCAAAGGGATCGAAACAGCTCTTACGGCACCAAGATACCTTAAATGGACATGCGATATTTTAAATGGCTCAACGATGCCTTAAACGACTCCGAAATACCTTGCAAGGGGCTACGATACCTCTTTAAGGAATCCACGATACCTCTTTGAGGAATCCACGATACTAGTTACCACAATAATCGAACCATCGTAACACCCGACTCTTTAAGTTTCCAGTACAGTCATAAGTCTATGACTGCACTGAAAACTGGGGGACTCCTGTTAACGTGTAAAAATATCCGCACTAAAAATATAATTACGATGGTTCGATTAACCGATATTACTTCATTCGTATTTATCGCGAATTATTACACAATCTATACTCGTAACTAAAACGTTTTACACGGTTAATATTTATAACAATACACGCTTTATTAAACGGCTCAATTCCTATAATTATCATGATACATAATTTCGTCACTACATTATTAAGATGGATCAGTGTAAAATTTATACATTTAGAAGGACATAACTGCAAATAACCACAAGTATTATATTTAAAATTTAACACATGCTCAATTTAATAAATCTCCCACCTGGTTAGATAAATGTATAGTCAGCTACATATATTGACAGGTGGTCACATAAAGTGACAAGTAGTGTGTACATGCAAAGGGAAAAAACTCTATAAAAAAGGGATCTTCTTCCACAGAGAAAGGGGGGCCGATTCTTCTAAGAAGAGGGAGAGATACTCTTCCAGAGAAAGGAGAAAAACATATCTGCTCTCGAGGCCCAACAATGAAGAAATAATATTTCATCTTTCTCCCTCGGCCTCACAATCATTACACCCGCAACTTCAATACAAAGTCAATCCACCACAACAAATTCACATACGATAAACAACAACCATTTACGACCCACAATCGAACTACGAGTGGCTTGATTCCCCGATTGCGGGATACGTAGGCACCTCAGAATCCATCCGAGCCCAGCAAAAATCTCTAAAAATCATCGTCTTCCTCGGGTCGGGATCGGCGTTCCGAACAAATCAAATGCTCTTTCCGTAAAGCTAGCAGGCACGACGGATCGATGCGTTAACAAATGGCGCCGTCTGTGGGAACGCCGGAAAAGTCCTTGAGAAAATCCGAGGACCGTACACTACAATTGCGAAAAAGAAAAATAAGACATGAGATGATCTTTCAAGATCCACACCTACAGTAGTATATTTTGTTCAAATTCTTGCTTCACACCACACAGGAAAAAAAAAAAGCTCGCCAATTTCACCACCAAAATCAGTGACCAATCTGATTTTCCAACTATATGCGTACCTCATCGGGGTTCAGATATTATGCCTTGAATGATCAGAAGAACAATATGATGGCATCGTACGATTCACCGTTATCATCCATTGCATCTCTGTTTAGAAGAAGAGCGGCGATGATCGGTGTAAAAGTGAAAAAGAAAGAAACAACACGGAAGAAAAAAAAACCTTACGATTTATCAAATCCATCATCGATTCAGATTCTTGCAGATTATTAAGTCTAAAAGCATTCTCTGTTCAAAGATCCACACATGCAACAACAAATTTGGTCCGATCCACATATGCAACAACATATTCCGGTCGATTCCTCGCTTTGCGCTACAAATAATGAGAAAAGAGAAAGGGGAGCATACTCTTATTCAAGTTCATAAATCAGCGGCTGATCAGAGATATCACCACTTACGGGGTGATACAGCCCCAAAGGTAAAACTTCTCTTCTCCGAACTTGCGTTAATTAGTCCCAATACTAGAAATCTGTGTGATGTTCAAATATTTTTCTAGTTATTATCAGTAAAACCCAAAGTACAGACAAGAGATCTAGCCTCCAGCCTAGATCAGGAAAAAATGACTCAATCGAATAGAGCTTAATTCTGAAGCTCAATTTCTCACCTTCTATGACCGGCAGTATCCGAAATTTGAGCCTAGAGGACTTTCTCTGACTTCAATTGCTAACTTTTTCACCGATGGCCGAATTCCCCGCCGGATCTATAGAGCATACCCGATTTCATGACATATTGACATGCCTACAGTGATGCCCCAAAAATTTGTGCAGTGAGGGTGCGGGAAAAGGGATGTGTTTTTGCAAGAAAATAACATATTGGAGGTAGAGTAGTGTGTTTCGGTATAAGCAAAGCAAGGCACTTATCTACTACATAATTCACCAGCCCATTATTTATAAACTTTTGATCATATTTTGGGCTTTCAGCACATCTTGAGCCCATATCCTTGAAATTGACATGGTACGATCTTATAATCAATTTAATAGTAGTTTTGGAAGCCTCAAAATTAGCAAAGCCAAATCTGATCTTAATTAATATTGATGATGATTGGCGCAATTAAATAAAAGATAGCTTCTAGTTTAAAAATGCTACGCACTCAGAATTTTGCATGAATATTTTATTTATGAAGGCCAACTTAATTGATACCTTACAAAGATATAATCAAGGAGAATTAGTCACCTATATTTGAGGTGCACTTCCCTTGTTTTGACATTTGGAAAGAGGGTTACGTGATTGTTGGAAAGATTTCATAATCAAATCACCTTTTCTATAGATATTCCCTGTTGATGTACTATTCGCAAAGGAGAATTAAATCTAATCTGATCCCCATAACTAAGTACTTAATAAGGAAGAGCCAGAAAAAGCCCACATCAATTGTGGTACCTTAGTTTTATAAAACTGCTCATAACGTGACATAGCAGCTGATTTATTGTCTTAAAAAGTATTTTTCATGCTAGTATTACATTCGTGCAAGACATGGAAAATCATTTTTCCCATCGGATAAACTTGCGTGGATTTTGGGTAAACGAGTAAAATTACACTTATATGAAAGTTGATTGAGAGCAAAATTAAGCTTTTGTGATAAATTTGCATAACATTCATGAACTCCGCTACTTTTTCGCACCTCATTCAAACATTGCACAAAATTACTAGTCCTTATAAGCTTGGCCACCACTATCATTTCGACTTTTAATACACGACACACTACGATAATGTGCTCCTACATATAGTCATAAAAATTTACATCGCTTACTTGTAACATGTATCGAAGTGTCTTTAGTTTGGCATTTAACTGTATGAAAGATGCATTACGCTTCACATTATTGATCATAAATGTCTATTTATAATGCGGCTGGCTAAGCTCTCTCCCTACGAGTCTATTCGAAGGATAAAAGGAAAAAGTCTCGAGGAGACAAGCAGTGTAGTTAATATTATTCCAATAATACAACTTTCTTAGAAAATATGGAAGGCTGGATCGGGTGAAAAGTGCTATAAGATCGCAAATGCCAAAAGCACTCATGTCATCGTTGATATAACGATCCACTTTCTCCTCAAGAACCTGGGTTCGACCCAGACAGGCAAAATATTTCTGCCAATGAAAATAGGCTCTATTCACGATAGACCAAAATACACTGAATGATAAGATTTTGGCATTATAAATGCTAAATAAATATCATCCATGATCCTCGTTGATAACATTGACTCCATGACTCTAAGGAGATTTATTTAGAATTTACTTACCCAAGTTTTATAACTACTCATCTTATGCCTGGAAAATCAAATCACATTCGGATACTTGCGACTCACATTTTAAAAGTTAGGAAACTTCCAAATTTCCAGAATCTTTGATCATTTGAGGTCATCACATTTAGAGGCAAACTCTCATAAGTATTTTTGTTAGAACAATACTACTTTGTTGAGCTTAGAGCATATGGCGAGCAGTATTTTCATGATAGATGAACATCGTGCCTATTTGTCATCAAATTCTATTTGCCCCAATGCATTACACAGATGATACACTGTACACATACATCTTTGTTCACACTTTAAGCTGGATATTCGCATGATAGCCAGAGCATACCATAATTTATGAACTAGTTAGAGCATATCATAATTTAAAACAATGCACCAGACATGCACGTATACCATGTTTCACATCATAATATCACATGCTTCTTGCCGCATGATAATCGAAAGTTCAAAACTCACATATGTGGCGTGCATAACCCAAGATGATGACTGTAGTTACTTGGTTTAACTTATTACTCTTTACCATTTATTCACTCGGGTTCATTGCCGATAGTAGTAAATTTGCATGTGCGCTTTCTATTGATTACGTTGAATTTTAATTTTTTAGAACCTTCATGGTATGAAGCTTTGATATAAATTCGACTTTATCTTATAAAAACATGGTGCACTTATGTCGCCGGAGAAAACTCCGAGCAAGGGCGAACAATTTTGTTTATGTTATATATACATCTATTATACTCGCTTGGACTCGGAGCAACAAATATTCAAGGACGATTAAGATCTTTTGCCTCGTTTTATTTACGAGGGCATCTATCTCACAAAGACTCGATTGAAATCCTATTATGCCCAGTCGACAGAATTCCCTCTACAAAAGAATTCATCCGATATGGCCGCATTTTTACGAAGGCACCTCGAAAAGATGAATATGAAAGTCGGCACAATAATCACACTGAAAGTATGAGAAAAGAATATATATATATATATATATATATATGTGTGTGTGTACCATTGATGGGCGCACTAGCACGATAGGGCAACTACTCAATAAAAAGTTACATGTTTCGTTACAGAGGGGAGATGGTACGAGGATTTGCCCGACTCTCCCCTCTACGTGTGGTGTCCATTTCTTTACTTACGTCATACTATGCTTGATCTCGACTATCAAAAAACGATACCACGAGTTCAATGAGAAACAAAATAACTATAAAACGACACTATCAAGTACAAGGCATCACAAAACGTACTTGGGTACCAATGACTCTAAGATGCCTTAATAACCCCACGATGGCCCAACGGAGAAGCATCAACATTGCTCCGATACTCAGTCTCCTTCGGCTTCGATGTCTCCGGAAGCATTATCGCTACCAAGCATCGGGGATGATAGGTGTTAACCCCTTGTGGTATAATTAACCATCGGATATGGATATCATCAGGTCTTAAATAACATGAACGCATGCTGGATTACCACTCATAGAGCAGCCGATACTACAGGCACTATCAGTCTTAGATGACTATACGATGCCTAAAAAAATCGCCGATGCTTTAGTAAGTGAACGATCCGACAGCATAATAATCACTCGATGAACAAAATATGGTCTTTCCGATGGAGAGACACTCTGATGGCCACTTTACTCTAAGTTTCTGTTGATAATACACCAGGAACTCGGGGGACTGGTGTAAACCCATGGAGGAAATTTATGGCCGTCGGAATATATGGTCATCGGAATATATGGTCATCGAAGGATAAGAAGACTTTTACCATCGGAAGATAAATTGCTTATCTGTGTAGGATAACCTTATCTCTGACGACGCACAGGTTACCACTCACAGAGCATCCGATGCTAAAGGCACTACCAGTCTTGGATGACTCTACGATGCCTAAAATAATCGCCGATGATTTAGCCAGTGAACAATCCTAAGGAACAGTGGCACGATAAACATGTTCCCTCCCCGATGGGTGCCCACTTCAATGATATATCAGGGTATATATCCCAACGACCCGATGGCATAGAGACACTCCCAAAAAGGAGAGTGTGCTCTCTCTGATGGGCGTATACCTCATAGTATATTACCATACGCAAGCATAACTATCACTACAATGCCTTTTTTCAAAGGGATCGAAACAGCTCTTACGGCACCAAGATACCTTAAATGGACATGCGATATTTTAAATTGCTCAACGATGCCTTAAACGACTCCGAAATACCTTACAAGGGGCTACGATACCTCTTTAAGGAATCCACGATACCTCTTTGAGGAATCCACGATACTAGTTACCACAATAATCGAACCATCGTAACACCCGACTCTTTAAGTTTCCAGTACAGTCATAAGTCTATGACTGCACTGAAAACTGGGGGACTCCTGTTAACGTGTAAAAATATCCGCACTAAAAATATAATTACGATGGTTCGATTAACCGATATTACTTCATTCGTATTTATCGCGAATTATTACACAATCTATACTCGTAACTAAAACGTTTTACACGGTTAATATTTATAACAATACACGCTTTATTAAACGGCTCAATTCCTATAATTATCATGATACATAATTTCGTCACTACATTATTAAGATGGATCAGTGTAAAATTTATACATTTAGAAGGACATAACTGCAAATAACCACAAGTATTATATTTAAAATTTAACACATGCTCAATTTAATAAATCTCCCACCTGGTTACATAAATGTATAGTCAGCTACATATATTGACAGGTGGTCACATAAAGTGACAAGTAGTGTGTACATGCAAAGGGAAAAAACTCTATAAAAAAGGGATCTTCTTCCACAGAGAAAGGGGGGCCGATTCTTCTAAGAAGAGGGAGAGATACTCTTCCAGAGAAAGGAGAAAAACATATCTGCTCTCGAGGCCCAACAATGAAGAAATAATATTTCATCTTTCTCCCTCGGCCTCACAATCATTACACCCGCAACTTCAATACAAAGTCAATCCACCACAACAAATTCACATACGATAAACAACAACCATTTACGACCCACAATCGAACTACGAGTGGCTTGATTCCCCGATTGCGGGATACGTAGGCACCTCGGAATCCATCCGAGCCCAGCAAAAATCTCTAAAAATCATCGTCTTCCTCGGGTCGGGATCGGCGTTCCGAACAAATAAAATGCTCTTTCCGTAAAGCTAGCAGGCACGACGGATCGATGCGTTAACAAATGGCGCCGTCTGTGGGAACGCCGGAAAAGTCCTTGAGAAAATCCGAGGAGGGTACACTACAATTGCGAAAAAGAAAAATAAGACATGAGATGATCTTTCAAGATCCACACCTACAGTAGTATATTTTGTTCAAATTCTTGCTTCACACCACACAGGAAAAAAAAAAAGCTCGCCAATTTCACCACCAAAATCAGTGACCAATCTGATTTTCCAACTATATGCGTACCTCATCGGGGTTCAGATATTATGCCTTGAATGATCAGAAGAACAATATGATGGCATCGTACGATTCACCGTTATCATCCATTGCATCTCTGTTTAGAAGAAGAGCGGCGATGATCGGTGTAAAAGTGAAAAAGAAAGAAACAACACGGAAGAAAAAAAAACCTTACGATTTATCAAATCCATCATCGATTCAGATTCTTGCAGATTATTAAGTCTAAAAGCATTCTCTGTTCAAAGATCCACACATGCAACAACAAATTTGGTCTGATCCACATATGCAACAACATATTCCGGTCGATTCCTCGCTTTGCGCTACAAATAATGAGAAAAGAGAAAGGGGAGCATACTCTTATTCAAGTTCATAAATCAGCGGCTGATCAGAGATATCACCACTTACGGGGTGATACAGCCCCAAAGGTAAAACTTCTCTTCTCCGAACTTGCGTTAATTAGTCCCAATACTAGAAATCTGTGTGATGTTCAAATATTTTTCTAGTTATTATCAGTAAAACCCAAAGTACAGACAAGAGATCTAGCCTCCAGCCTAGATCAGGAAAAAATGACTCAATCGAATAGAGCTTAATTCTGAAGCTCAATTTCTCACCTTCTATGACCGGCAGTATCCGAAATTTGAGCCTAGAGGACTTTCTCTGACTTCAATTGCTAACTTTTTCACCGATGGCCGAATTCCCCGCCGGATCTATAGAGCATACCCGATTTCATGACATATTGACATGCCTACAGTGATGCCCCAAAAATTTGTGCAGTGAGGGTGCGGGAAAAAGGATGTGTTTTTGCAAGAAAATAACATATTGGAGGTGGAGTAGTGTGTTTCGGTATAAGCAAAGCAAGGCACTTATCTACTACATAATTCACCAGCCCATTATTTATAAACTTTTGATCATATTTTGGGCTTTCAGCACATCTTGAGCCCATATCCTTGAAATTGACATGGTACGACCTTATAATCAATTTAATAGTAGTTTTGGAAGCCTCAAAATTAGCAAAGCCAAATCTGATCTTAATTAATATTGATGATGATTGGCGCAATTAAATAAAAGATAGCTTCTAGTTTAAAAATGCTACGCACTCAGAATTTTGCATGAATATTTTATTTATGAAGGCCAACTTAATTGATACCTTACAAAGATATAATCAAGGAGAATTAGTCACCTATATTTGAGGTGCACTTCCCTTGTTTTGACATTTGGAAAGAGGGTTACGTGATTGTTGGAAAGATTTCATAATCAAATCACCTTTTCTATAGATATTCCCTGTTGATGTACTATTTGCAAAGGAGAATTAAATCTAATCTGATCCCCATAACTAAGTACTCAATAAGGAAGAGCCAGAAAAAGCCCACATCAATTGTGGTACCTTAGTTTTATAAAACTGCTCATAACGTGACATAGCAGCTGATTTATTGTCTTAAAAAGTATTTTTCATGCTAGTATTACATTCGTGCAAGACATGGAAAATCATTTTTCCCATCGGATAAACTTGCGTGGATTTTGGGTAAACGAGTAAAATTACACTTATATGAAAGTTGATTGAGAGCAAAATTAAGCTTTTGTGATAAATTTGCATAACATTCATGAACTCCGCTACTTTTTCGCACCTCATTCAAACATTGCACAAAATTACTAGTCCTTATAAGCTTGGCCACCACTATCATTTCGACTTTTAATACACGACACACTACGATAATGTGCTCATACATATAGTCATAAAAATTTACATCGCTTACTTGTAACATGTATCGAAGTGTCTTTAGTTTGGCATTTAACTGTATGAAAGATGCATTACGCTTCACATTATTGATCATAAATGTCTATTTATAATGCGGCTGGCTAAGCTCTCTCCCTACGAGTCTATTCGAAGGATAAAAGGAAAAAGTCTCGAGGAGACAAGCAGTGTAGTTAATATTATTCCAATAATACAACTTTCTTAGAAAATATGGAAGGCAGGATCGGGTGAAAAGTGCTATAAGATCGCAAATGCCAAAAGCACTCATGTCATCGTTGATATAACGATCCACTTTCTCCTCAAGAACCTGGGTTCGACCCAGACAGGCAAAATATTTCTGCCAATGAAAATAGGCTCTATTCACGATAGACCAAAATACACTGAATGATAAGATTTTGGCATTATAAATGCTAAATAAATATCATCCATGATCCTCGTTGATAACATTGACTCCATGACTCTAAGGAGATTTATTTAGAATTTACTTACCCAAGTTTTATAACTACTCATCTTATGCCTGGAAAATCAAATCACATTCGGATACTTGCGACTCACATTTTAAAAGTTAGGAAACTTCCAAATTTCCAGAATCTTTGATCATTTGAGGTCATCACATTTAGAGACAAACTCTCATAAGTATTTTTGTTAGAACAATACTACTTTGTTGAGCTTAGAGCATATGGCGAGCAGTATTTTCATGATAGATGAACATTGTGCCTATTTGTCATCAAATTCTATTTGCCCCAATGCATTACACAGATGATACACTGTACACATACATCTTTGTTCACACTTTAAGCTGGATATTCGCATGATAGCCAGAGCATACCATAATTTATGAACTAGTTAGAGCATATCATAATTTAAAACAATGCATCAGACATGCACGTATACCATGTTTCACATCATAATATCACATGCTTCTTGCCGCATGATAATCGAAAGTTCAAAACTCACATATGTGGCGTGCATAACCCAAGATGATGACTGTAGTTACTTGGTTTAACTTATTACTCTTTACCATTTATTCACTCGGGTTCATTGCCGATAGTAGTAAATTTGCATGTGCGCTTTCTATTGATTACGTTGAATTTTAAATTTTTAGAACCTTCATGGTAAGAAGCTTTGATATAAATTCGACTTTATCTTATAAAAACATGGTGCACTTATGTCGTCGGAGAAAACTCCGAGCAAGGGCGAACAATTTTGTTTATGTTATATATACATGTATTATACTCGCTTGGACTCGGAGCAACAAATATTCAAGGACGATTAAGATCTTTTGCCTCGTTTTATTTACGAGGGCATCTATCTCACAAAGACTCGATTGAAATCCTATTATGCCCAGTCGACAGAATTCCCTCTACAAAAGAATTCATCCGATATGGCCGCATTTTTACGAAGGCACCTCGAAAAGATGAATATGAAAGTCGGCACAATAATCACACTGAAAGTATGAGAAAAGAATATATATATATATATATATATATATATATATATATGTGTGTGTGTGTGTGTGTGTGTGTGCCATTGATGGGCGCACTAGCACGATAGGGCAACTACTCAATAAAAAGTTACATGTTTCGTTACAGAGGGGAGATGGTACGAGGATTTGCCCGACTCTCCCCTCTACGTGTGGTGTCCATTTCTTTACTTACGTCATACTATACTTGATCTCGACTATCAAAAAACGATACCACGAGTTCAATGAGAAACAAAATAACTATAAAACGACACTATCAAGTACAAGGCATCACAAAACGTACTTGGGTACCAATGACTCTAAGATGCCTTAATAACCCCACGATGGCCCAACGGAGAAGGATCAACATTGCTCCGATACTCAGTCTCCTTCGGCTTCGATGTCTCCGGAAGCATTATCGCTACCAAGCATCGGGGATGATAGGTGTTAACCCCTTGTGGTATAATTAACCATCGGATATGGATATCATCAGGTCTTAAATAACATGAACGCATGCTGGATTACCACTCATAGAGCAGCCGATACTACAGGCACTATCAGTCTTAGATGACTATACGATGCCTAAAAAAATCGCCGACGCTTTAGTAAGTGAACGATCCGAGAGCATAATAATCACTCGATGAACAAAATATGGTCTTTCCGATGGAGAGACACTCCGATGGCCACTTTACTCTAAGTTTATGTTGATAATACACCAGGAACTCGGGGGACTGGTGTAAACCCATGGAGGAAATTTATGGCCGACGGAATATATGGTCATCGGAATATATGGTCATCGAAGGATAAGAAGACTTTTACCATCGGAAGATAAATTGCTTATCTGTGTAAGATAACCTTATCTCCGACGACGCACAGGTTACCACTCACAGAGCATCCGATGCTAAAGGCACTACCAGTCTTGGATGACTCTACGATGCCTAAAATAATCGCCGATGCATTAGCCAGTGAACAATCCTAAGGAACAGTGGCACGATAAACATGTTCCCTCCCCGATGGGTGCCCACTTCAATGATATATCAGGGTATATATCCCAATGACCCGATGGCATAGAGACACTCCCAAAAAGGAGAGTGTGCTCTCTCTGATGGGCGTATACCTCATAGTATATTACCATACGCAGGCATAACTATCACTACAATGCCTTTTTTCAAAGGGATCGAAACAGCTCTTACGGCACCAAGATACCTTAAATGGACATGCGATATTTTAAATGGCTCAACGATGCCTTAAACGACTCTGAAATACCTTACAAGGGGCTACGATACCTCTTTAAGGAATCCACGATACCTCTTTGAGGAATCCACGATACTAGTTACCACAATAATCGAACCATCGTAACACCCGACTCTTTAAGTTTCCAGTACAGTCATAAGTCTATGACTGCACTGAAAACTGGGGGACTCCTGTTAACGTGTAAAAATATCCGCACTAAAAATATAATTACGATGGTTCGATTAACCGATATTACTTCATTCGTATTTATCGCGAATTATTACACAATCTATACTCATAACTAAAACGTTTTACACGGTTAATATTTATAACAATACACGCTTTATTAAACGGCTCAATTCCTATAATTATCATGATACATAATTTCGTCACTACATTATTAAGATGGATCAGTGTAAAATTTATACATTTAGAAGGACATAACTGCAAATAACCACAAGTATTATATTTAAAATTTAACACATGCTCAATTTAATAAATCTCCCACCTGGTTACATAAAGGTATAGCCAGCTACATATATTGACAGGTGGTCACATAAAGTGACAAGTAGTGTGTACATGCAAAGGGAAAAACTCTATAAAAAAAGGGATCTTCTTCCATAGAGAAAGGGGGCCGATTCTTCTAAGAAGAGAGAGAGATACTCTTCCAGAGAAAGGAAAAAAACATGTCTGCTCTCGAGGCCCAACAATGAAGAAATAATATTTCATCTTCCTCCCTCGGCCTCACAATCATTACACCCGCAACTTCAATACAAAGTCAATCTACCACAACAAATTCACATACGATAAACAACAACCATTTACGACCCACAATCGAACTACGAGTGGCTTGATTCCCCGATTGCGGGATACGTAGGCACCTCGGAATCCATCCGAGCCCAGCCACAAATCTCTAAAAATCATCGTCTTCCTCGGGTCGGGATCGGCGTTCCGAACAAATCAAACGCTCTTTCCGTAAAGCTAGCAGGCACGACGGATCGATGCGTTAACAGTTTTGTTTCCAAGTTGACGTAGTAAATTAGCCACATTTCGATGCACTAAAGAACCCTGTAATCCCTAATGATGTATGGCCGTTAAACACTTTCCCCTAGCCAGAACTTTACCATGTTATAGGATCCATACATCATTTTAGAAGTGAATTAGAGTTACCAGCTATGATTCAGATTCCACGAACACGCTAATGTCGAAGGTCTAAAGATTTATCTGCCTGATCTATTATGCTAGTGTTGCGTTAACAATCTCCTATGCATAATTTAACATAATATAAGGTTATTCAATGTCACTACTTTTCCCTTATAGAAACACGTGCATCAAACAAACCAAGTAGCATAATCAACAAATAATATGCAATAAAACAAAGCCATCAATAAACATAATCAAAATATAGGTTTAAGGTGCATCCATATGAGATTAACTGCATCCTCCCTTAGATACTGAGAGGATTAGCTACTCATATTCATATTCAAATGGCAACAATTCATTATTGCTTATTCAATAAGAAAAAGAAAATATTAAACCCCTGATCTTCTTGCTGCTTTCCTCGACTCTCATGGCTAATTCCTCTTGTTCACCTTTCTCCCTCAACTATGATTGTAGCACTGCGAACGATAGAATTTCTGCTCTTCTAACCCTAGAATGCTCTTGTAAATGATTGTAATTGATTGTCAAGCTCTTGTAAACCTTACCATAGCTGCTGAACGTAGCCTCATATTTATAGTTTTTTCTTCGCTCTGGGCTTCTGGGCATCATTTTAGGGTTTATGGCATTGGTCCATTTTTCGGCCTGGTCGCTCACCACACGTGTGATGCGTCGCTGATTGCGTGTCTCCCTATTTCTTCAGCGTTCTCCTACAATCTTGCTCTTACTCGCGCTGCATTCTATTTTCTAGTACCTAGCGTCGCGGCTCTACTGCCCCTTGTTACTAAAAAGTGATGAAATCCTCCAAATAAGCATCATTTTGCTCCAACACGACTCAAACTACAAAAACAATAAACCAATATTAAAACAAGTAAAACTGTCCCCAAGGATTGTGCAAAAACATAAGAAATCAGATACTCAAATAACTATAATAATTCTCTGATCAAATACCCCCAAGCTTACACTTGTACTCGTCGTAAGCAAGCTTTAAAGAAAAGAATTCAAATTCTAATAATAACAACATGCTCAAATTAGGATTTCGTCTTAGATGCAACCTATGTTTGAAAATTGAAATAATAAAAAACATGGATGTCAAGTCATTGCACACAAGGGTTAATCAAGTTTTCATCACAAATATTTCATCATGCAAAGTGGTGTGCTCATGTATCCCAAGTGTAAAATATAAGACTTTCATATAGAACTCGTAAGATTAAGAAATTTCACATGTAGTTACTCCTCCCTTGCTTTTTTTTTCTCATTGTTTTTCATGCATGAAAATTTTCCATGTTGAGGATCTTTAGGACTTTGTTAGGTTGTAATGATAGGCTTGGATGCCATCTATAAATGGAAAAGATATTTATGAGCTCTAGAGATGTCCACAGTGAATATACTCATTAATGTTACATTTTCCTCCTTTATTTGTGATTTCTTCATTAGGCCATACATTTTAGGCTCATTTTGGCATCTTTCTCTTTGCGTTTTCATTTGCGCAAGAATTCAATCCACCCTATACTTCATAGATTTTAAAGATGCACCCCTAAACTTAGAGTTTTTACAAAGGGTTATTTGTGCTCTCTGTTATATTCATCCTCATATATCGTCATAGATCCTAACTTTTGTATGTTTTCATTACTTCAAATTTTTATTCTAACAGAAAGATTTTAAAAAATTAACTAAAAATAGACTGAAACAAAAAAATTGTAGTAAAACTAACTTAAATAGCTAAGATATTCACCCCCCCCCCCCCCCCACCTCCCCAAACAAAAACTTTAACTTGTTCAATTTACTCATTGAACCAGTCTCTAAAAAGAAAAAGAAAAAGAATTAAAACAGAGGAGTCTCTTGAAAATTCAATTCTTCGTGAATGTTGTCTGGTGTTGTGTTGAATACTTCTCCGTTCATCTTACTCAACATGTCCATAACTGTCTCCCATCATTCAAAAATATCTTCACGAACTCGTTTGATCTCAGTTCGGATGAAGTCTTTAATGGCTTTGTCTGCTCTTCCATTACTTTCTTCAATAACTCCTCTAGAATTGTTGCCTTTGACAGTGTTACTTTTACTTTTCCATATTCGTCAATATGCTTTCTTGTAATGACATATTTAATAAAAATTTTCTTGTAGGATGGTTTAACCAGAACTCCCGCTGCTCTACAAATTCTTGTGATGAAACCTCTATATGGGATAGCTCTTCATGTTCTTCCTGTAGCAAAAGTGTTAATTGAATTCATAATTTTTTGCCCCACATCTATGTGGATTCCATCACGTATCCATGTTAAATATTTTACTCTATCCCAGTGTGCATATGTCATGTGGTTAGTAAGCACAATACGTGAAACAATGAAATTATACCAAGCCTTATATTCTGGCACAAGTTTGTTATAGAGGATAACAGGATTAGCTGAGTTTGGCTCTCGAACAATGGTGTCTGCAATAGAGATCAATCAAAATGGTGAGCCTCATGCTCGTTCCCAATTTCTCCCTAGAGATCAATCAAAATTGAAAAATCATGGATAAATGGATGCGCCAAGTTTTCTCCACTAACTAGCTTCTTGATTGGTGGTTCCTTTGGATAAACCCCTTTTCGACCTTAAAACTAACATTCTCTTTGTTAACTTTTAAAATAACAATTCCCTCTTCCACATCAATCAAAGCATCAACAGTCGCTAAGAATGGTCTTCCCGAAATTCATGAAAATTTATATTTTTCACTCATGTCATTAACCACAAAACCAATCGAAAAAGTAAATTTACCAATCTTAGCCATAACATCTTCTATTACCCCATTTGGGTAATTATTACTCCTATCTACAAGTTGAATTGTTAGGTCAGTTACTCGTAAAGTAGGTAATTTCAGACATTCTTAAATAGCATATGGCATGAGATTAATACTAGCACCTAAATTACATAGAAAATGTTCGAGCAAATTATCATTAATAGTGCAAGGTATAGTAAAACTCCCTGGATCCTTAAGCTTTGTTGGCAGTCCTTCAATTGCTTGAAGTGTAAAGACTTTGTGAATCTCGATCTCATCCATCTTTCTCTTGACTACTCTTGTGTCTCCCAAGTACTTAGCATATTCCAGTACTTGTCTCACTACTTCTTCAAGTGTCATAGATCCCAGTAGATTTTTGAAAACCACAGAAAACTATTCCACGTGATGAATTCTTCAAGGATATGGAATTGATGGATAGTTCTCCTTCACCATTGGCTCTGAAACTTTGCTCAAAACATCTTCCCCAGTCGAGACCACGTTCACTTGTTCCCTCGGATTAGTCTTTGTATTGCTAGGCAATGTTCTAGTAGGTCGAGTACTTAACTGATTTGCAATTAGGCCAAGTTGTTTCTCAATGTTCCTGAATGCATTGTCGGTGTTCTGACATCTCGCCTCTATTTGCCTCATTCTTGCATCGTTCACTTGCTTGGACCTCGGTCTATATTTTAATTTGAGATGGTTGATGCAATTATCTCTAATAGAGCAAACGCATCCTCGCCGGTCCTTTGCATGAATCTCTCTCATAAACTTGCGTCTACTGTATTTTTGCATACTATAGTCAGTCCATAGTAAAATTGTTGGAGTATTACCTAATTTGTGAAGCTGTGTTGTGGGCACCACTTCGTCATGCCTTTGAATCGTTCCCATGCTTCAGACAATGATTTTGCATCCGTTTATCGGAAATTAACTATCTCACTTCTCATCTTTGTTGTCCTTGCCGGTGGGCAAAACTGATTTGAGATGTGTCATTCGATCTTGAGTAATTCCTCCTTCGAATTGATTTTGGCCGATCATAGAGAATATGGCTAACTTGATTAGTTTATGATCTTCAGTTGTAACAATACATGATCTAGTGCCTTCAAGCGTTCATGATCTTTAGCAGTTATATTGTTGCACACTGAATAAATTGATTTTTGCTTTTATTGTTGAATAAATAAAGACAGAGAATTATTAATTAACTAACTAACAACTAAAGATCTAAATTAGAAATATGAAGTATGATTAACTAAAGACTGTAATCGGGATGATTTATTAAAGAACTAAAACTAAATTAACTAACTAAAAAGAATTTATTTGCTCGATTGATTGATTGATATATAAAGTTGTAAAACAGATTAATTAAAAGGTAATAAGAGATGAATTTTATTAATCTCGAATGATTATTAATGATTATTTTGTTTCCAAGTTGACGTAATAAATTAGCCACCTTTCGATGCACTAAAGAACCCTTTAATCCCTAATGATGTCAGGTCGTTAAGCAGTTTCCCCTTGCTAGAAGTTCACCATGTCATAGGAACCATACATCATTTAAGAAGAGAATTAGAGTTATCAACTACGAACTAGATTATACGATACACATTAATGCCGAATGTCTAGATATTTATCTGTTTGATCTACTAGGCTAGTGTTGCGTTAACAATCTCATATGCATAATTCAACATAATACAAGGTTGTTCAGTGTCACTACTCTACCCTCATAGAAACGTGTGCATCAAAAAAACCAAGTAGCATAAGCAACAAATAATATGCTACAAAACAAAGTCATCAATAAACATAATCAAAACATAGATTCAAGGTGCATCCATATGAGATTAACTATATCCTCCCTAAAATACTGAGAGGATTAGCTACTCATATTCATATTCAAATCACAACAATTCATAATACATTATTCAATAAGGAAAAGAAAAGATTAAATTCCTGATCTCCATGCTGCTTTCCTCTACTCTCATTGTTGATTCCTCTTATTCACATTTTTCCATCAACTATGATTGCAGTGCTACGAACGACATAATTAATGCTATTCTAACCCTAGAATGCTTTTGTAAGTGATTGTTATTGATTGTCAAGCTCTTGTAAATCGTACACTGGCTGCTAAATGTAGCCTCCATAACTTTTTAGCCTCCTATTCATAGCTTTTCTTCACTTTGGGGTTCGTTTTTTGGGTTTCTGGCAATGAGGGATTTTTTGTCTTGATTGCGTGATGCGTCGTTGATTGCACGCCTCCTTGCTTCTTCAATGTTCTCTAACGGTCTTGCTCTTGCTTGCCCTGCATTCTATTTTCTGATTTCTTTAGTTGCGTAGTTGGAGGTGTCATGGCTCTATTGTCCCTTGTTACTAAAAGTATTGAGATCCTCCAAATAAGCATCGGTTTGCTCCAACTCGACTCAAACTACAAAAACGATAAAAAAATACTAGAACAAGTAAAATTTCCACAAGGATTGTGAAAAAGCATAAGAAAATTAGGTATTAGAATCACTATAGTAATTTTCTTATCAATACACACCATCATCCTCATCGGATACTCTATCGGAACTGTTGGCTCCACCAAAATGCTCCTCAACATCGGGATCACTGCCTCTGACATGAGTATCCTCCTCATAATCACTATCATCATCCTCTCTACCTGAGGATGCCACAATCCTATCATCATCTAATGACCCTCCGTCATCCCCAAAATAGATATAACCCTCATTATGATGGGACTACACAACATCATGCTCACTAACTGGTCCCGACCCAACACCGAACTCAGATACAACACCCAAATGGGTATTCATAATTGTTAATTCTTGAGGATCCGAGTGTCTAGATAGCTTCACGGGGAAAAGCCTCGGTCCATAGTATCTATCCGCCTTCGGTGGAGAATGATAACGCCTCCTCTAAAAAAACCTTAGCTTTGGAGAGTAGTAAGAGCGTCGATCATGTGGATACCCAAGTTTGACTTCAAACCTGCAATTAAAGTTGCACAAAATTGGCAAAAACAAGGTAAAATACCACACACATACACGGGAATATGAAAAGCCCAAATTAAAGAGGAACCAATTCGGAGAAAAATAGATAAATAAAACATCAAGGCATATTGCCTCGACTATACGCCACGTCGGACTATTCGACGCGGCACATTGAACACGCCACATCGGACTATCCGACGTGGCACATCGAGCGAACCACGTCAGAATTGGTTCGGCGTGGCACCTCGAAAGTTGGACCGACGTGGCATGTCGATCCAACCACGTCAGTCCGATGTGATGTGCCCAAAAATTGCACGTTATTCTATGAAATGACGTGGCACTATATGATGTGCCCAAAAAATTGTAAAATCGGAGGAAGTTGAATAGATTCCTTACTTCCTCAAAATTTGGTGGAGAAATTTACCGTCAAACACACTTTCTCTTAATCTCAGATCTCTCATCTCTTTAACTTTGCAGTTGCACACTTTCTCCCTCTAATGGGATTCAAATAGGAAGGGAGTGGAAGTGTTGACTTAAGTTGCCCTTAAGGCCCATTAGCTATTAAATTCCATCTAGCCCATGTACTAATTGTCCATTAAATCACCCAACTTATTGGGTTGATAAAAAAGTGTTATCCAAAATATTTTTGTAAAAAGTATTTATAGTTTAGCCCCGCAATTCTCCTAACAATGACCTAAAAATCGGTCAAAAATTCCTTGTTATTTATCAAGTATGGCCAAAAAAGGCTTCTAAGCCACTAACCTTGCATATGCGAACGATAATTATGTCTTGCCTCTATTAGTTTTAAATACACTGACCAAGACGAGCTCGTCTAAAACTGGGGGACTTATGGTGTGCCATAATTACAACACCTCAACAATACGAAGTCACATTTGGCACATGGAACTAAGGGGATGAAACGTCAATTCTCACTCAGTTTGTCAAAATCAGAATATATGTCGAGATGATGTTTGGATGACACAATTCTCAAAATGGCATAAGGTTGTGTCAGATAAACCGGACACGACACAATCACGTGCTACTCAACACGACACAATCATGTGATCCACGTTGGAAACCACGTCGGATGGATCGACATTGTCCAACGCATGGCAGGTCGGCCCAAACCATGTGCTACGTAGATCCGGTATGACATGGAAAGTTAGGCCACATGTGCCCGCAAAAGGGGGCACATCGGTTATAAAAACTAATGTGCCACGTCGAATACATTTTGACGTGGCACATTGGACTAATGTGCCCCATGTTGGGGCACGTCGGTTTGATTATTAACATGCCACATTGGATGGGATGTGCCCCTAAAAGGGGTCACGTAGAGCGGCTAAGCCCGCGATGACCTGGCCACGTCAGTCAACAATCAACGTTGACCGTCTAGGTCGGTCAAACTTCTGCCCACGTTAGTCAAATGATCGACGTGGTAGGAGCATGTCAAACATCCGACTTGCTACTTGCCTCTGTGGTGGTGGTCTCAAGACCTCAAGGCCTTTCCTACATCTATGAATACTCCATCCTTCCTTCATTTGAAGGGTTGGACCTTTGGGAGCTCAAGGGTGTGTAATTTATCTCTGTAGAAAAACAGATCAAACAAGCACGTCAACTCATAAGTTGGCACGTCAAACCAATCAAGCTTGACAGATTTGTCTCTTAGAACACTTTGCACGTTAATTTGTGAAAAATTAAACAAGCACGTCAAACACGATCATGTCAAACAAGCACATCAAACAAATGCATTTGGAATCAAGGATGTCATCCAATTACATATAGTTTTCATTTGGCATGATTATGTCAACAATTGGACTAAGTATGAGATGAGTTTGACTCCCAAGTCAACGATATGTACTTTGACTCGTGATTTGATTACCCCGTAGCGAAAATCACTCGACATCCGAATCCCGAGCCTCCTAAGTTGCTCGATGGATTTTAGCGTCATTAGGTCAAAAACTGATCTTTAAACGAGACTAGGTCCTTTGAGGTTAATTCCACAGTCGACAAGGCCTCGTGTATGAGACGTGAACCCTCCGGGGTCATTTAACCAAGCTTAAAGGCTAGATAAAGGCATACAACTTCCTAAGCTCAACATGATATCTCCTAAGACCCTTCGCGGGCACAATTGAATAATGAACTACGTCTGGCATGATTCTTTCTTCTCAAAGAGGTATATAGGAAGCTTGAACTGGAGTTGAGTTTAGTCGCAAGCTCGCTAAACCCATATCCTTCCTTAGATTAGGTTTACTTTCTTATTAATTATTCTTGTCTACTTTATTCCTCTTAGTGCATGTTTCCATCGAACCTAAAGTTCTTCTTGTATTGCCTATAAGGTGTGAGAGAGTCTGGTGAGGGAAGTTGCACAGCACACCCCGTGCCATTTGACAAGCAAAAGGTATGATGTTTTGAATTCGATGCCACAAAGACACAAATAGTAAATTAGATTTGTGAAAAAGAAAAAAGGTGATCTTTGCTCGTAGATGGTCTAGGCGGCCATGCCAACAACCTAAGTTGGTGGTGCACTCACCAACCGAAGCACGAATAAGAGGACATCCAAAGCTTGGAAGCCAAACACGGTACACACCATCAGTACACTTGCCATGAAAAAAAACCTACTTCTTGTAAGGCGAACCTTAACAACAAAGTGAGACGACAATATAAAAACAAAATACATCAATTGCCTTAGTAAACTAGTACACAGACACGGGTTTCTCCAAGAAGTCGGAACACATAGAACAATATCACGAGTAAAGGTACGATCTAGAAAAATAATTAGGGAAGAACTAGTGTGAGTAATACGCAAACTTGTACCATCAACAATGATAAACTCATAAGGACCCTCATATTCAGAGTGCATAGTTAAGTTTTATAGGTGAGATTATTTTGTGAAGCACAAGAATTAACTAGCCAATTAGTGCGAGGAGACATAGTAGTCGTAGTTGATGCAGCGAAGTTAGCACCAGGCATATGAAAACGACAACATGTACGAGCACCTTGACTGTAAATACTCTAGAGTTAGCCAATATTAAATCCTCGAAACTAACTCGACTGATACATCTCGGGTTGACGAGGAGAACCTGTGTGCGAGTAGTAATACCATACCAAGAGGAACGACCGTATGAAGAATAACCACAACCACCACAATTCGAGTTTCCCCTACCATTAGAGTTGCAGCAACTACCTCGATTGTGATTGTAATAACGTGGCCTAGGTGGCGGCATTGGCCAAGATAACAAAAAGAAATGCTCGGTCTCAAGATGTCGAGGGTAAGATTCCTAACTAACAAAAATATCATGGATTAACACAAAGTAGAAAGGATGATCGCGAGCATGAATAGGACCAACCATTCCATGATACAAAGGTTCGAAGCCATTTAGAATGTGGAGAGTAATATCATCACCAGCAAACTCATGCACCTTCGATTATATGGACTAGAGGAATTTATAGACGGGCTTGCCCCCAAGTCTATGGAGTTATGATCATATTTGAGTTGTATGACGCACGAACAAGAGCGGTTCACATAGAGGCAGTCGAGTGTAGTTCAAGCCTCTGTAGAGAAGGTAGCGGTTGCAATAAAGGGGGGAACAAGCTCCACCAAAACCAATTAAAAAATTACAGAAAAGGGAAGAGAATCTTGTCGAGTCCAAAGATAGTGCGCATTCGGCGGTTTGAGAGTAGAACCCACCGTAGAGCACGAAATTGTGCCATTCAAGTTTCCAAGTAACCCATATTTGTAAAGTAGATGACAAACTTGTGATCGCCACGACAGAAAATTATCGCCATTGAGTTGGAACGAGAGCTGCTGATGCACATTGATAGGAAAAAATGCAACGCCACCTGAAAGCGGGTCGTTAGACGACGGCAAGGGGTTGGGATGAGACATATGAGTGGTGCCGGAAGTGACGGTAAACGAGGCGCCAACCGCGGTGGTGGACCGATTTGCCATATGATTGATAATCTCGTGAGAGTAAATGCGACATGATACCATATAAGAGTTAAGATTTTGTGAATGAGTGATAATAATTAATTAATCACCAAGACAACATATACGTAAGGGTACAAAGTAGGGGTGTTCAAAATTTTGTTGGTTCGACCAAACCGACTAAAAAGCTGCCAAGCTCAACCGACCAAAATTGTACCGAGTATATCAGGTTCAAATTTGGTTCGATATATATATGGCTTATTCGATTTTGCAATTTTGTTACAACGGAACCGCAACAAACCAGTTTTTAGCATTTTCAAATCGAAATTTTGGAAAAAAATTTAAAAAATAGGTGAATGTCAATAAAAGTTGTACTTTCTACAACATGTTTGAAAGAATATACTATATATTAGTTTAGAATGAAAGAGACAAACCAGTTTTTTTGGAACTTTTGGATCTAAAAGAAAATCTAAATAAGCTTGAATATATAGTATATTCTTTGGACCTTTGAAAGAATCTAAATATACTTTCCGCAACAAACCAGTTTTTTTGGAACTTTTGGATCTAAAAGAAAATCTAAATAAGTTCGTTTCATTATATATAAAAATAATGGAGTGACAGACAAGCTTGAATTAGTTAGGGTCGCAAAAAATCATTCGACGCGTTTGAATACATTACGAGGCAAAATTAAAATTTCTATTTTTTTTTTGAATTATGAAAATAGTTTTCCTACCGGTTTAACCTAACCGGTTTGATAACCAGTTAACCAAAATTGTCTGGAATTGTACTAGTCCAGTTTGGTTCAGTAAACCTTAGGCTTGTAGAGCTGGTTCAATTTTGCGATTCCTTAGAAAACCAAATTGAACCGACCGAAGTTCTTTAGAAAATCGGACAAGACAGACCGATAAATACTCCTGGTACAAAGGTATTTACGTACATCTAATTACAATAATTTAAAAAAATGAAATACTAATTATATTACAAATATAATTTATATATCATTTGATAAGAAGCATTAAATCAAGCTACGTGACATATTCATGTACTCCCATAAATCATGATAAATTGTATTTGTCACCACCGCGGCACCGCCGTATATTTTGTTAGTCAGTAGTATTTAAGTAATGTGTACTCCCATCAAAGATTATTAAGTTTATGTATTTGTGTTAACATATATTTATAGGCTAGCAAAATTGCTAAAACAATAAATATTGCCGAAAAGTAATTATATTTTACATTTTAATTTGCCCTAGTCAATCAGATAATAAAAGACTCTAATTTTCTAGGCACCATATTTCTTTATGACTATTCTTTTATAACGGAAACTAAATCTCCTATAACATAAATACATAATTTATCTTCTCACTCCAATTAGTACTCTTCTAATCCATCAAGACTATGCATTACATAATGAAATTAGTCTTGTGATGAATAAATATACGATTTCCAAATAAATAATCTGATCATAATCATCATTTTGCTACTAGGAGCCTTTACAATAGTGTTTTCAGACCCGGCCTGGTCACAGAACCGGTGAGGCTACTGGGCAGCGGGTCAACAGGTCGGACCGGTTGGACCACTGGTTGAACCGGTTTGTTGACTTTAGTCAACATTCCACAAAAATAAATATAAAAATAAATATATTATGCTATTATATTAATATATTATCATAAGTTCACAACTAAGAAATCCCAACTTAAATTTCCAAATTCAAAGTTTTACCATGCAAAAAAAACATAAATAACAAAGTAGCAACAAAATAAAGTACAATACATTCATCACGAGGCATCGTGATCATCCACATTCACACCAATATTTTGATAATTAGTAGTTAGTGACCTAGTTTTTTTTTTCTCCTCTTTTTTTCTTTCTTATTTGTTATTTCATTCGCAGGCAGTACAGAGGCTGAGGGAATTTTCTTTGTTTTGTTGAAAAGCTGCCAGGGCAAAAGTGTAATTTTTTGTAAAAAAAAAAAAAGGGTATGACCGGTTCACTAGACCGGTCCGGGTCACTGGTTCGACCGGTGCACTCTAAAAACCTGTTTTTTGGGCAGACCCGAACCGGTGATGGCACCGGTTCCCGGCCAGACCGGTCGGACCGGCCGGTCCGGTCCGGGTCTGAAAACTATGCTTTACATCATAATAATATTACTCTAGCTTGTTACTATTATTATTATAAGGAAAAAACAAATAAACATCCTATATTTTTGTACGTTTTACACTTTACTCATTTAAATTTATCACTTAAACCCCCAAACTTTGTTAATCATATATTTGTATTTTAAATCAAATAAATATAATTTAAAATTTTATTTTTTTAATTAGTGATGATGCATATTCCTACCCGCCCTTGCGTATAGGGAAAACGGGTACCCCACAAAAATCACTAAGTGTCGGAAAGACGGTATTCCTGGGTCACGACCAACCAACACCCCACAGAGGGTATGCAGTCTGGATAAATGACTCGGGTACGCCTTACTCATCCGCCCAAAGAGTCATCCACATTACTAGGTCCGCTACCGAGATCTCACGTGACTCGCAATAAGAGACCCCCGGTTGTCAGCACTCAACGCTTAGCAAAATCACTTTTGAGAAAAGAAAGCAATACAAAACAACAAGGGAAATAATGAATCCAAGGAAAGTTATACATGGAGGGCCTCTCATCAACAACCTGGAAATAACGACACGGGGATAATACAGCTCGGAAGATCTCTCAGCCACTCGGAAGTAACACAACTTGAAGAACCTCTCTCAAACCACCCGGAGACAACGCAACTCGGAAGATTTCATCACCCGAAGCATGGAAATAACATGACTATGGCACGACCCGACTTAAGGAGAGTATCAACTACCCACATTAAAGGTAGCTCGTAACTGCTCGCCATTAAGAAAAATGACCTCACTTCATTGGTTCAAGACTGTTATTGGGGCAGCAGGCGGCAAACCTTACCGCCCCTCTTCCACCAAGAACGACTATTGGAGCAGAGCCAGCCCGCCCTTATTGACTCACAAAACCTCTAAAAAACGATTAAAGAAGATATAATTATTATCCTGTCAGACAGACCCCGTCCAAATCACATCATTGGGCAACACTCACCGGCCCACCCTCATTGGCGCAAAAGACCCCATACCGTATTGGTCGCCCCCATTTTCAAGAATAATGATGAAAGATCAATCCTCATTGGCCAGAATACCTTCATATCAGCACTATAAATAGCACCACACACAACACCAAAAGGACCAAGTGAACATTCGCCAAGCTCACTATAAACATCTTTATACTTAGAGAAATACTTTAAAACACTCTTCGCAATAGAAGAATCTATCCCCCTCACACATGACCGCCCTTTGTAATTCACTATGTTTCCTTAATAAAATTACACTACTTTCTTTCTCAAGCTCGGGATCGGCGTTCCAAAAAATATTTATGATTATATCCCTGATTACCTCATTTCTCAGATCTCGGATGATATTGCATCACCAAATGGCGCAGTTTGTGGGAACGTCAGAGACTCCCTAAGGTAAGCTTGTGAAAAAACGCATGGGAAGAAGAAAGGTAAGAAAAAAAAAGAAATCGTAAGAGCATCATCAAGATTCGCTCCCGCTTGGGACCGAATGGAGTATCATGATATCGAAACTAAAACATAGCAGAGTCCCCCTTCTCACGACGATGTTGCGCAGACTCGAGCTGGTCCAACTCCCAATCCAGACACCTCTATGCCTCAAGCTTCAGGTCCACAAACGCAGTAGCAAGCAGGTCCTGGAATGGCATACGTCCAAGTGCCCTAGGACATGTACTGCAATATGTTCACTAGATATAATGGGAACAAAAGGCCTACCTCAGAGGAAAATCATGGCCCTGGGAAAAGTTGCCCAGAAGAACCTAGAAATCCTCCTCGACATCGATCTGCTTCGCCGCCTCGGGCCAGATCTAATGACTCACACCATAGCGGAACCCATGGTGTTCTTCCTCCCCAACAAAGGAGGGGACCACCATCCTTGCACCCAGGAAGCTCGGTCGACACTCCCCCGGAGACTTGGGCACCAAGATACTCCCATTTTTCCGAAGGAGGGAACCAGTAAGAAATCACCATGTCCCAAAAGAGGGCTACTTTACCGAACCCCACCACCGATGTTCACCGACCCCTGAGGGCCCCCTAAGGCACATGATGAAAGTAATGCAGAGGCACTTGCGAGACCTCCGACGATACCTCAACCGTGGAGAAGAGATGGCCGATACGGGATCACCATTTGCACCCAGCATAGTCAACGCCCCTATAAGTAATGATTGTTATTTATAATTTTCATGATAGAGGACAGGTCGTTGTAAGTTCGAGTGGAGATTGTAACGCACATCTTCTTTCCACATTATTTATTCTCCACATCACGTTAAAGAGATTGCATGCACACTTACTTATTTACGACACCACAATGGGACAGAGCTGATTATATACATGAAGTCATTAATTAAGTTTAACTATTAGTAGATTATGTATGATAGGATAATGCACATTCCCCAATCATTGTGCATGTATTGCTTAGGTGGAAATTTCTTAGCAAGACAAGCATGACCACTACCTCTTCATCTTATCCTTTTGCCTTCTTAATCACCTCAATTCTTTTTCCTTCTCAATACGTAAATTGACATCAACCGTTTTCATTCCTCTAGCAAGCATCATTTATGTATCCAGCCGTTATCAAATTTAATATTCATTCAGAGGCGAAGTAGAATTAGGAAACAATAATTGTTCAGGTAAATATGATTTTTATCATCGAATCTTTAGTTGTTATAATTAAATTGATTAAAGTGACTAGAGTGTAATCGATACTATCAGGAATTGATAAGTTTAAATTATGAGAAAGATTTTAAAGATTCTTATTTGTTTAGCCTTTAATGATAAATATTAGTAATGTAATATGATGCGGTTGTGTTCACAAGAATTTCCCCAAGTGGAGGAGGTAATAGGTAACTATCGATTTTATTGTTTGATATGATAAATAAAATTCGTTAAAAATAATTCTAGTTTGGTCGAAATAGTGCTGACTAGTGGTTGCGATTAGCGATGTACTATTTAAATAACAAGTGCCTCATTGGATTGCTGGTAGTATTCTCGTGAATTCCTGATCAAGCTTGGTTAAATTCTCGACTACACTAAGTATAAGTAATATGAAAATATTATATTGCGAAGTACGTGTAGCACGCGAAATGATATTAAGTAATTTAGCTGGACGATATAGCAATTGAATTGAGACCTAACAGATCACTCTAATCATTTTAATGGGAATTGAGACCTAACAGATCAGTCTAATCATTTTAATGGTTGATTGTTATTTAAGGAATTACTCCTAACCCTTATTATTCTTCTTGTTCGACTTCGAGCCAAGTGGGACTGAATTATCAAAGATAGGTATTTTATAATAAACTTGAAGGGATCAACATGATATAGACAGTAGAAATGATAAAGGTATTATTACCAATGAGGTTTTAGTTTATAAAAGTTATTTGGATAGTGTAGTAAATGGTAGTCAATTGTGTCGTAAGTACTGAAAGTACATAAAAACAATTAGCCCCGTTAACAGAGTGAGTCTATTTTTATAATGTTACAATAAGGATCTTATGTGGATCTTTCAATACGTTACTTTTCGTTTAGGACCAACGTGAATTATAGGTGGTTCAAGATAAGTAGATGGAGGCGAGGCTAAGGTCACATACGTGGTGGTAATGTAGCATTATATATTTTCTCGCTAGAATGGAAAATATATGTATTATATCAAAAATGTTTTATTTTGCCTACTACGCAAGCATGTTGTTTCAAAAAATAAATATTTAGGATTGTGAATTTCAAGGAATGCTCAAGGTAATTGATCTATGAACGTGTTGAGATGCAACTTTTGGGTATAGCTTCCGCTCTACTACGATGATTTTGGATTAGCTGCAAATTTCAAAAGAGAAGCGAGGTGTTCTCCAATGAATCTTGTAGCGGTGGCGCTTCGAGCCGAGCAGGGTGCTTGGTAAGGGGCGCTACAACATTTGTTCACTATTCGACAGATGCCAGATGAACCCCTCTGAGACTACATGAAATGATTTTCCCATAGGGTCATCAATGTCTCACATATCGACTCCCTCAATCTATCTGACATCCAGCTACGAGGGCCTTAACCCAGAGATTTTGCCACCTATCTCATGAGGCTCCGCGAGCCCGCGACCTCGAAGACTTAATGCAAAAGGCGGAATCTTTCCTGTAATTGAAAGACACTCTAAAGGCACTAGAACCAACTAAAGTAGAAAAGGGGAAAGAGAAAAGGGACGAGAAAGATGGTGGCGGAAAGAAAAGAGGAAAGAAGAACTTGGAGCCAACATCGTTACCTTCTATCATGGTAACCCCCGTGGAAGTTATGGCTATCATAGGGGAAGATCGTGTCTTCAGATGGCCTCGTCCCCCAAAGGACCCTGAAAAGTACAAAAACTCGGGTAGATTCTACACTTACCACCGAACCTTCGGGCACCTGACCAACGATTGTTACCACCTCCAAGAGGAAATCAGTCGACTGTTAGGCCTGGGCTATCTGGAGAAGTACGTGATGCAGATAGAGGGACGTTTGCTGGAAAAATAGGTCATGTGGAAGAGCCCAAATAAAAGAAACCGCGCTCCGACACCTCTAAAGACAGCGAGCCCCCGCCTCGGACGGAAGCACGGTTACTCTCTCCACCTTGAACTTATCTCGACAATGCTTCCACCTGCCAAACAGTTAACATGATCGAAAGAGGAGTGATGGTTGTATCTTACAAAGAAGACACATCGAAACTATGTAAAGAAGGCTCGAAATGTTGGTAGCAAGTTAGAGGTCTTTGCTGCCCGGCTCATGGACCGGCCCACCATCTCCTTCGGGCTCGAAGACCTGTTCGGGATTGTATACCCTCACAAGGATCCCGTGGTGATCATATCTACCATATTGGAACCGAAGTCAGAAGAATCCTCCTGGATATGGGGATCTTGGTGAACGTTCTTTTTACACTCACACACCTTGTCCTAGACATTCCCTGAGACCAAATGGAGCCTATGGATGTCCCACTTGTGGGATTCTCGGGGGAAAAATGCCAGACAGTGGGACTCCTGACCCTGCCATTGTCCTGGGGTGAGGGAGAAACCCGTCGCACTAAGCCTACCAAGTTTTGGGTAGTAGAGGGCTCCTCACGAACGTCAATGCCATATGTGGTTAACCAGCCCTTCAAGCTTTCCAGGTTCGAGAATTCCACATGAACACCCTACCACCTGATCCCCGACCCCCAATCCAAGAGCCTCCAGCTAAAAGGGCTCGGAATGAGGAAGTTCACGTTTGGCCAGGGGCCGAGGAGCTGACGAAAAAACATTTATGAATGGCACAAACATCGAAGAGGCCATCATGACTACCCTCAAATAATACTAGCACCTCTCCGCCTGGAAAGGTGGGCCCCCCGGACAGATTAGCTAGGAAATATGTGTACACGAGCTAAACGTGTACCCATGGCGAGACCCGTCCAGCAAAGGAAGCGTAATATGGGTCCTGAGCGCTATAAGGTAATCCGAGCTAAAGAGCAATGATTGTTCGACCTCCACTAGATCCGAGAGTTGCATTACCCGGAGTGGCTAGCCAACATGGTCCTCGTCCTAAAGACATAAGGAAGGTGGCGCATGTGCGTAGACTTTACCGACCTCCATAGTGCCTGCCCCAAGGACTGCTATTTACTTCCAACTATCGACCAATTGGTCAACTCCACTGTCGGATGCGCACTCTTGTCCCCGATGGATGGAGATCAAGGTGATGACCAGATTTTGATGGCCACCAATGACTACGAGAAAACTAGCTTCATCACCAACATTGGCACCTTCTGCTATATGGCCATGCCCTTCGGGCTTAAGAACGTCGGGGCCACATATTAGAGATTGGTCAACCTGATGTTCGAAGGATTGATGGGGACACCATGGAAAAGTATGTCGATGACACGATCGTGAAAATCTAGAGGGAGAAAGATGACGCTCGAGACCTCGCTAGAGCCTTCGAGATCATGGACCGCTTTGGAATGAAGGTGAACCCCCTAAAATGCTTATTCGGCATACGAGGAGGGAAGTTCATAGGATATATGGTCACCCAGAAGGGGATAGAAGTCAACCCAGAGAAGGCCAAACCCATTCTCAACTTGAAATCTCCAAAGACAGTACGAAAAGTACAGAAACTAACCGGAAGGATGGCCATTGAGTAGGTTTATCTCACGCTCTTGAGAAAATGGCCTACCCTTCTTTACAATTCTCAGAAACGTGAAGGACTTCCAGTGGACTAAAGGACTTCCTTTAAGGAAATAAAATAGTACATGGTTAAGCCGCCTCTTCTGGTGAAACCCGTTTCCCAGGAAATGCTCTTCCTCTACCTTCGATGTGAGTCGGGAGTCTGTGAGTGTTGTCCTGATCCAAGATGAAGGAAGGGAGCACTTGCCCATCTACTACGTCAGTAAAACCCTTTTGGACGCTGAAACCCGATACTCACGGATAGAAAAGATTGGAATAGCGCTCGTTTCTGCTACCCAGAAACTCTGAGCTTACTTCTAGGCACATCCAATCACTGTGCTCATGCAGCACCCACTCTGTACTATCCTTAACAACCCTGAGACTTCTGGGCGAATGATCAAATGGGCCATAGAGTTGGGGGAATTCAACTTCACCTACGCCCACAGCCAGCCATAAAAGCCCAATTGTTCGCCGATTTCAACATTTAAATGTACGAGGAACCCAAAGAAGAAGAACCAGAGCCTTTGTGGTACCTCCACGTTGATGGGTCCTCTATCGGCACCTACGGCGGAGTGGGCCTAATCTTCAGAAAAATAGCTCTGGATGAGCCAAACACTGTTTTAGAATTCGCCATTCGACTGGAATACCATGTATCTAACAATGAAGCAGAGTACAAGGCACTCCTCTTTGGAATGCGGCTCGCTCAAGAGGTTGGGATAAGAAGAATACTCGTGCATAGCAATTCCCAGCTTGTAGTACAGCAGACTTATGAGACCTACGAGGTCTGGGAAGAAAACATGAAGGAGTACCTAGAGGTTGTCCTCGCCATCTTGTTCCAAGAGTTCTCCATCAGATAAATCCCTCGCTCGAAGAATTAAGCCGCAGATGCCTTGTCAAAGCTCGCCAGCCAAGCTCAGCCTGTCAGTACTCGAAAAATCACATTTTTTTCTCAAAACAGAAATCGAAAAGGAAAAGTAAGGATGGTTAGGTCCAAATGGTGGCCGTCGTCGAAGAGAGCTGGATGACAGAAATTATAGACTTCATCTGAGACCTTGGGATGTTCGCCCATGATCGGGCCAAGCAACGAGTTGTGTTCCGACGGACAACTCAGTACTACATACAGAATGCAGTGGTTTTCCGGCTCTTATGGCCTTACCCTACTTCTCGATGTGTTAATAAAAAAAATGCCTAACACATCGTTAGGGAAATACATAAAGGTTGTTGTGGCAACCATGTCGGGGGAAGATTCATGGCAGCCAAAATCATCAGGCAAGGGTACTTCTGGCCAACCATGGTAGCTAACTACGAAGAGTTTGCCTGGAAGTGCTGGAAGTGTCAGATACACGCCCCCATAATACACCAGCCTGCCGCCCCCTGGAATTCGACACCGTCCCATGTCCCTTTGCTCGATGGGGAATTGACATCGTATGAGCCATGGTCCCCCATAGAGGTTATAAGAAGTACCTACGAAGTCGTTGTGGACTATTTCACAAAGTGGGTCGAGTCTAAGCCTCTCTCTAAGATCACCAGCCAGGTCGTGATAAACTTCCTCTGGAAAAACATCCTAAGCCGCTTCGGAGGACCCCAACAACTAGTAAGCGACAACGGACTCCAATTTCAGAACAACCTCATGGAAAAATGGTGTGACAAATGGGGCATCATACATCGCTTCACATACGTAGGATACCCACAAGAAAATGGACAAGTAGAGCTAACTAATTGAACCTTATTGAAAATGATAAGAGCTCGCTTGGACCAGTATCGATCTAATTGGGTCAATGAAATCCTCGGGGTCATATGGGCATACCGCACCACCCCATGATCTAACTGGGTCAAAAAAACGCACCATCCTCGAGTCTGTGGTCCCCTCTGAGGTGATAAAACAAAGTTGAAGTGTGTAGGAGTACGAGGAAGCCCAGAATAGCGTTAATCTCGCCTTGGTCCTAGACTTACTTGAGGAAAAAAAGGATCTGAGCTGCCACTCACACTGAGTTTTACAAGGCACGAATGGCTAAGCTTTACAATGCCTGGATATGAACGACCGGAAACACACTCGAGCTTGGAACATTTTCAATCTCCGGAGGTATTATCTTTGAAGCTCCGAGATCGACCTTTTATGGTGACTCTATTTTGTTCGCGTAGTTAAACGTTTGTATTTTGACTTAGCGGTTATACCCGTGTAAACCAAACATACTATCAAAAATAAAATGACTATGTTGAAAGTCTATCAACTAGACAACAAATGCTAAAAAGAAAATATTTTATTCAAGGTCGCCAAACTGCCATAATAGATAAAAAAAAGGGGGACCAAACCCTTACAAAAGATGTCCCAATAAAATAAAGGTCACATACCCCCATCTCGCACTAATCTTTCATAGGGCGTTTCCCTGTCTTGATCCACTTTCGACGCTCCTTCTCTGAGAGCTTGCTTGGGTCAAACTTCCAGTTAGAAATGGGCATTAGGGTTCGCCCCCCGAGAGGCATGAGAGGGATTTTCGGGGTGAGGGAGCGTAGAGTAAAACTCCAACTCGGGAAGTACCAGGTTGTGAGGAAAACTAGGGAGACTCGTGATTGTGCCATCCTATAGCCCACTCATACTAAATCTTTAATCTTGGAACTCGTGCCTACTTGTCTATTCAAAGGCTTGGTCGCGCTTAGTCGGGATGAAGCAAGGCTAGCTTTGTGCTCCACACTCATATCCTTAATCTCACAGTGGAGCCGATCCTGCTCCCCCCTCAGCTGTTGGACCTCTTCCAGAACACGAGTCGCCCCTTTCGCTTTCTCCTTCCATTTCTCGGTCTTAGTGCTAGCTTTGGCCAACCCCTTCCCAAGAGCTCTCTTTAGATCCTCCATGTCCCGATTCAAGGACTCCCTTATCTTAGTGGCAAGTCCACGTGCTTCTTTCAAGGCCTTCTCTAGTCGAGCTTCCTCTATCCGATCATTCCGTAGAGAAGCTTGGAGGGCATCACGTTCGTGGACGACGGTCGTTAGAACAGTCAGACTCGCCCTCCATGTGCCTAAGGCATCCCGGAGCACTATGAGCTACCAAAAGTATGTAGAGGTTAAAAGCCAAATGACAGCGAAAAGGCCAAAAATATTATAATCTTAAGGGAAATAAGGAAGCAAGATATCACCTCGCAGATACTCTTTGCAGAACTTCTCCCACAAGGCTCCATCACTGAAGCCACCAAGAATCTTACGGTTGGCTTGGTTCAAAATACCGACTTCAAAAGCGGCGGTAATAGGAGGCATCTACATAACCCTCCACAAAATTGAAGGCACCATCATATCGGAGAGTAAATCCTTATCCGGGGAGGCTCTCTTCCTACTCTCTTACCTCACCGGAGGTAGAGGGTCAATAGGAGCTTTCCCTTTACTTTTTTCTGATGATCGAGTTGACGGACCCTCGTCCTTCTACCGAAAAGGACTATCGATGATGGGGATCCAACCTGCCAATTAATCTGAAGAAGCCCCCACCAGACCAAAATTAAGAACGGTACCAAAAAGAGGCATAAAGTAGTTAGCTAAGTGTTTCGCCATAGCAGGATCCATGGGTTGCGGAACACCTTCAGCCGAAATAGTCTCACTTTCGGGAAGAGTCTTAGCCATAAACCCTAAGACTTCGTCACCATTCGTAGACGTAGGCTACCTGGGGTACGCGGTCAATACTCACCATCAGCAGGGGAGAATGAATCATCCGCAGCGGCCCTAAGCTTACGACGCCGCTCAATGCTCTACAATTCCCAGTCGGCAGATGAGCCTCGGGATCTCAAGATGAAACAGTCTAAATCTACATCTTTTAGGGCAAATAAATTTCCTCAGAACGGATCCCGTGCGTGGCAGGCCATCTCCTCGCTTGAGAACAAGAATAGAAACTCGGTTAAAAAAAATAGACAGAGTATTGTATATGTACTCATACAAGATATCGAAGCTACATTTGAAAAAAAAATATAAAAAGAGAGAAGTACTTACGGAACCCGTCATGAAGACGAAGCAAAGCCGCAGCAGGACGCTCATCCAAACCTTCTTATAAACTCGCCAACATCATGGCTATAGGGTGGCGTAGCATCAGGATGTGTCATACACCCCACTAAAAAGGCCCCTCCGACCTAGAAAAACGGCAGCTTCCATGTGCACCTCATTAACAGTAACGACATACCCCAAGGCCCCACTGGGCAGGCACGTCATCCCGGTGGGGAAGTGACTCTCCGATAAGGGGCACATAAAAATATCTCTTGCGCCAGTCTCCATTACTAGACGACTCGTTCCATGTCGTCGACACCAAAAACATGCATTGTTGTCACGAGTAAGCACCATAAAGAAAGGTGAACCAGGCGCAGTTGGCCTCAACACAAACTCACATGCAACATTCTGAGGGGTGCAGGGGATATCCAAAGTATGTATCCCACCAGACAACGGTAGGAGGCGGGAGTCAATTGACTCTCACAAATCTGCCAAAAGGCCAAAATATCCCTTAGGATCGGGTGAAAGAAGCAGCGGAGCCCACAGAGAACCAGCTCCGAGTATACCATCATGTAACTCTCCGGGGGATCATACGCCCACTGTAGGTTGGAAGGAATGATTACATCAACATGCTCCAGAAAAATGTTGAACGACCCCAAGAGATCTAGGGCCTCCTCCATAGTCACGACTGACGTCGTGGACCCAACTCATAGTCTACATGTCATGTATTTCGACTCAAAGTTTTGGTGGGTAAAAACAGAGCCATCGGAGGGAGGATGGTAAGGAGTAAGGTAAGAAAATGCCGCAAAAGTTCGATGTGCCACAGCTAGCGACAGAGCCCAGCCTTCGATGACCAGAGGTCCGTCACCACCGGCATCGCAGGATCGATTACCACCGGAGGCGAGTATCCCTTCGGCGGCGAGTTGGTCAGGATACCGCAACGCTGCTATGGAGGTGAAAAAGTGGAGTGTAGAGAGAGTCATGTGAATTCTCCTCACTAGAATGAACAGAGGTAGTGCTCAAAACCATGGCCAGGAAAAGAACAAAGCATGATGAAAGGAAATACTTATAGACAAAATTGGGGAAGTGAAGAGTGTTAGGAAGAATGATACAAGAGGCCCCTTTGTATAGGCAGGGGAGACGGTTCATATTCATAGCCGGATCAAATTCTCGCCCACATTCAAACAGTGAGACTCTGCAGTCTCCCACCCACGACCTCTCGTAACCGCCACGTTCCTCGAATCATTGCTACCCTAATTCTCAGATGTCTCCATAGGGGAGGTAGACCAGCATTTTGACTTCCCATGTCTACTCGTATTTAATAACCGCCCATTCTCGATGCCGTCAATTTAACAAACTGATGGAAGGGGTGATTCAAAAGAACGACCGCAATGGGAACCTGCAACCCCGAGTACCCCCACGGAAAGGTCGAAAACGCCTATTACATCACAGTATCTACGAGAAATCGTACGAGAAATCAATTTTTTTCTAAGTACAGTAGCCTCGTGCATCAGAACCAAAGCTAAGTACCTCATGGCACAACACTCATGGATACTCACACAGAGATCGTAAAGACTCCTACAACTGATGTCCACAAGCACCCACCAAAAGGGTCAAAAAAGATTCTAAGTACGAAGGTCAGGGCTACTCATGCGAAAAATGGAGAAACTTTTAAAGTACTACGCTCATGAATACCCGCACGCCAAAAAGAAGAATAAGGGGAGTCGAAACCTTCTGCGCACGGTAAGAATGGGGATCCATGTGGGAAAGCAAAATTTTTCTAAGTATAGAATTGCCAAAACAATATATCGTAAAAGTAATAAATTTGGTGGTAATCCCGACCATGAAAAGGCTAGTCAGTAGCCAAAATTCCATTAAACATAAAAAAACAGGGTGGGTGAGACTTCCCGATACAACCTCAAAATAAGGCCATATGGCCACAAAATCATCCCTAAGCTACATACAGCTAGGGGAGGGAAAACCCTGGGACGAAACAGGGGGTCGGAGAATCTCGAGAGCTCGGAGCGCCCTCTTGCAACAGCGACAGAGCTGCTTCAGGATTTTAGGGTGGGGTCATCTTGGCGAATGCACCCTGACTGAACAACCCAAACTTCTTACCCATCTTCTTGCAAGCCTTAATCCCCACAAGAGGTGCACAACATAGTAAGAGGAAAGCTGCTCCCGGTACTCCTTCTCCACGACCGCCTTTTGAACCGTCAGTCTACCATCATGCTCTAGCACGGTCGAGGCTAACTCAGTCCGAAGCAACACCACCACTTCATTTGGCAACCTGCAGCTTTTGCGCCCCCTCGGCCTCCCTCTCCAGGAGATACTCTTTCTCCCCATTCATTGTAACCAAGTGCTCATTCAAAAGGCGATCCGACTCCTCTAACTCTCTCAGTCGAGTCGATCGACCCTCAACTTGGGCGGACAACTCCGAGCAGCGAAGAAAGCTGGCACGACCCTTCGCCTCAACCTCTCCTAGCCTCTTCTTCATGGCATCCTTCTCAAGAGCGGCCTCATTGTAGGCGTGCATGAGCCCCTTCAATCCTATCGGCCCCTGCATCACAAAATAAAAGCAAGTGTTAAACACTAAGCACTTGAACAAGATTAAGGCACACAAAGGAATGAGCTCACCAAGGTTGCGGAAAGTTTCACCATGTGACCGTACTCTGTAGGGCTCAAAAGAGACTAGGTCAAAGAGGACACCAAAGAGGCCAATTCATGGGAAAGGCCGAGAAATTTCTCTCCCAGTTCCATGGCACCCTTCAGAAAGGAGTGCAGCGGGGGATGGCATGATGGTGCCCCAAGTAACGTCTTCCTCAGTCGACACCACCAAATCCAGAACCATTGAAGGACCAGAAGACCCAACATCACGACGCCTGGGCCTCAAATGCGACGATCTCTGGGCTACCGACTCCACCCAAGCAGTCGGAAGCTGAAAGTAGGCGTGTCACTTTCCTCAGCTCCTTCGACGTCCACTCCACCCTTAACTTAGAACATACCCTTGAGTCAGTCATTCTCTATCTCATATGTAGATACGTCGGGCAAATTTGCCAAAATACAAGAAGCCCCGGGACTTCCCTCAGCCCGAGTTGGCAAGGTTGCCTCGTCATATGAGTCCAACAATAAAATATACGAGCCCATGGAACCTGATCTCCAAGAGGCTTTAGCTCTGAAGGACCAGGACCCTTCTCACTCTCTTGACTCGGATGGGATGGAGCTTCTCGACTAGTGCTTCTCCCCTCTGAAGGCTCATTCGCTGACAACCCTAAACCCCCGGGTCCTCCAAACCTTCTTGTCCAGAGCCTTCTTCCCCTAAGTCGGGCGAGGAGGTAGAGCATCACACCTCATCTTGTCCATCGTTTTCTTTACGCACAGAGAGGTGCAAAAAGCAAGTTAGAAAAAAGGAAAGAAGTTTATCCAGAAAAAAATTACGAGGAAAAGAAACTTACTTATAAGAGGACGCTTATCCCCAACATCGGGAGCCATGGCAGTAACATCGTTTAGGCCACAGTCGGAGTAAAGAGACATGAAGACATGGGTCTGCGACATCTCACTCCAACTAAAGCCTTGGCAGAAAAATCCTTCTGCTGAGAGTTGGGTCATGGCAACAATTGGGTCGCACTCAGTTGGAACTCGGGGATTAGTGATCAACGCCCTCGAAATCCTCTACAGGACATTCTTGTTCGAGTGACGGAGGAAGAAGAACTAGTCCTTCTAGCTGCTGTGTGACCCCGAGAGCTCATAGTTCACCCTCTTGGTTCCGCATAGAGAAGGTGTAAAAGAGTTTGTCCCCTGAAGAGCTCGTAATATCAAAGGCACCAAAGAATCAAGCCACAGTACAGGGATAGTTATAGGTCGTACAGATGAAGGCAAAGGCCACTAGAGTTGACCATCCATTAGGAGAAAGCAAACTCGGACAAAGCAAGCAGGCCTTAAAAACCTCATGATAGAACACCTGAAGGAAAAACCTCAACCCCACCTTGATATGGACGAAGTAGACTGTGGAAAAACCCTCACGAGGGGAGGTCACCTTCTCATTTTCCCGAGGCACCTCAATCTCCAATTCAATCACGTCCGTCCCATATTTGGTAAATTCGGCCACGACCTCCTCACCTGACCTAACCGTGCTCACTACGTCCTCTGCCAAAACCCTAGGTGGCATCGCCGCAGCCGTCGACTTCTTCGCCCTTTTGGCAGAAGCCTCAGCCACCCCCGAGGCAGCGTGGCTTCACTGCGAAGTCCCTTCAGCCACAAGAGACGTCGCCACCACCGGAATTGCCATTACTTGCTCATTAAGTAACAAAGAAGACTATTACTTGCTTGTTAAGTAATAGAGTAAACGAGTTACTTTTGGTCAAATCGTAAAAGGAGTGACTATTCTAGGGTGCTTAAGTCTCCATACTTAGGTTTTTTTGGCCATGTCTTATTGTATGGAACTTCATATTCTCGATCACAAGTCTTAACCTTTACAAGCATGATCTAAGCTTATTTGCACAAATCGAGTGCGTTTTGGTTCGTACGATGCCCGTTGATCCATTTGATTAACTATTACTTGCTCGTTAAGTAACAAAGGAAACTATTATTTTCTTGTTAAGTAATATAGTAAACGAGTTACTTTTGATCAAATCGTGAAAGGAGAGACTATTGTAGAGTGTTTAAGTCTCCATACTTAGTTTTTTTGGCCATGACTTGTTGAATGGAACTTCGTATTCTTGATCACAAGTCTTAACCTTTACAAGCATAATCTAAGCTTATTGGTACAAATCAAGTGCGTTTTGGTTCGTACAATGCCCGTTGATCCATTTGACTAACTATTACTTGCTCGTTAAGTAACAAAAGAAATTATGACTTGCTTGTTAAGTAATTGAGTAAACGAGTTACGTTTGATCAAATCGTGAAAGGAGAGACTATTCTAGGGTGTTTAAGTCTCCATACTTAGTTTTTTTGGCCATGTCTTGTTGTATGGAACTTCATATTCTCGATCACAAGTCAGATATAAAATATATATATATATATGATGAATTTATTTTTATTTTTTGTAATTGGATATATATATATATATATATATATGTGTGTGTGTGTGTGTGTGTGTGTGTGTGTGAAGATTTAATTTGTTCACTTTTTGTATTTTTTGTTGTTTTTTGTATATTGTTAAAAATGTAAATTATTTTTTCAAATAGTTACATATATTTATATATATGTTTATATATTTTTTTGTATTTTTTTGCTTTTTTATATATTGTTAAATATAATATTGTCCCAAATGGTTATATACATATATATGTGTTTATTTTTATTGTATATATATAGGGGTGCAAAGTGTAGTTTATTTTGGGATGCAAATACAATATTTAAAATTATTAGGGTTTGTGTAAAAAATATTTTTTGACTGAAAAATATGACGTGGCAGAGCAACTTATTGATTGTATCGCCACTTAGACAATTTTGGCCCGAATAAAGGGTCGAGGGCTTTTTTAACAAAATATTTGAAACACATGGGACATTTAAACAAGGTCCAAAAAAATTGGCATATTAGCTTTTTGAAAAAAGATAAGAGGCAATTTTAATAATTCGTCATTTACTTTATTATAATTCGTATTGAAATTTATTTTCAATTCAAAAGTTTCTTCAGAAGTATATGATGGACTATTAACAAAAATGTAATATTTTATTTATTAAGGAAGAAAATGACTTTTCATTTTATACCACACATTTATTCGTTAGAAGAAATAACTTTTTTGCGTGGGAGAAAAAGATTCTATAGTTATCACATAATTGATTGATTTCCATAATGCAAGAGTGTGTGATTAATTGGCACAAACAATATTTACATACTTAACTTTATAGTAATTGATCGACAAATGCGGACTAGAGACTAAAATATAACTCCCATGAGAGCAACAATTATTTTTTGAAAATGTGACTAGCAATCTTTATATTGGCATTCCCCATTGTTCTATTTTTAGTGTAAAACTTTCATGATTGAAGTGGATAATAATAGCGTCCAATCATTGTTCTGTATAAACAAAGATTAAATATAAAAGCTATATATAGAAAAAAACTGTCACTTTCGTAGATTAATTGAATAGCCACTAGACTTAAAATGGGCGGCGTAATAATCCAACTCGTGAGCTATCTCCAATTCTCCGTAATACTAAAACATTACACACTATTCAAGAGAGGTGAATCTGATTCTTGTAAGAGTGTTATCAATAACAAACACCCTCTTGGATCCATAAAAACCTCTTTTCTCTCGCCCTTCCATATTTCGAAAAGGCCAGTCTTCATTTCCCGAAACGGTGAATGAGGTCGCTTTCTGAAAAAAGATAATATTTGAAAAAACTTGTGGTTTTGCATGATGCGTGATGCGTGATGCGTGATGCGTGATGCGGCAAACATAATCATTTATCGGAATAATGGGGCCAAAATTTTCGTTAAAATCAATTCAATTATTGGACAGTTTAATAATATAGGATTTACCAAAAAGATTGATTATGTCGTCAAACAACACCCGTTTTTAGACGGAGAGCACTAGTTCTACATCTTTTTTGAGAGCCAAAAGCAA
This sequence comes from Linaria vulgaris, assembly GCA_948329865.1. Taxonomy (NCBI): domain Eukaryota; kingdom Viridiplantae; phylum Streptophyta; class Magnoliopsida; order Lamiales; family Plantaginaceae; genus Linaria; species Linaria vulgaris. The sequence goes on from OX415250.1 coordinate 73,062,429, forward strand.
TTCAACATTATGTAATAATGTCTAGGGTTTTTACTTTTTAGCATACCACCACTTGTAATGTGCAAAGAGCCACAGTACCCAGTAAAAAATAAATAGGTACATTAACTCTCAATAATCTTAAAGTAGTGCAAAATACACCTTTATGTCAGGAGGTGCATTACATTTGCCAAAATTTGAGAGTGAAATTAGCTTTTTTCTTACCCTTTTCTCCCAAAAATCGACTTTTAATTGTTTTTATTTTAAATTACATAAATATATATGAGGGATAAAAGCATCAAGCCCCCTGAACTATGCATGTTTTTGCGAGTTGCACCCTAAACAAATTTAATAAGCGTTTTACTCCCTAAATTATGCACGTCAGTTCGATTTGCCCCTTCAGTGGAATTTTTGATCATTTTTTGCCAAAATATTCCTCGTTCGAGGTCTTTTTTCGCCTACTTTTTGTTATCAACTATCAAAATACATCTAGTGCATAACATATGAGTCGGGTAGGGGAAATATTCTGGCAAAAAATGGTCGAAACTACACAGAACCGACAAATCGCATTTCCGACCATTTTTGGCCGGAATACCCTATTCGAGGTGTTTTTTTTTTCAACCTTTTGTCATCAACTAGCGTAATACATCTATTACAGCATATATAAGTCGGGTATGGGGAATATTCCAGCCAAAAATGGCCAAAGATCCACTGAAGGGGCAAAACGCTTATTAAATTTGTTTAGGGTGCAACTCACAAAAACATGTATAGTTCAAGAGGGCTTGATGCTTTTATCCCTATATAACTTACTAACTAACTTACTGAATAAGTAAATAAATAAATAAATAAAAATCAAATAGAAGTACAAGATACAATTACATGAGAAATTCAACCAACGAGGTAGTGTGCACATATTTAAGATTATAGGTGGATAATTTACCTATTTTAACACACCCTTCAACCGAAGCGGGAGGTTCTCACACGTTGAGACTAGACCAAAAGTCACCGAACATGATATGAGGAAGACATTTAGTGAAGATGCTCATGATTTGATAGCGGGACGGAACATGTAGAACCCAAATATGACCACACGCAACCTTCTCTCGCATAAAATGGATATCCATCTTAATGTGTTTCATGCGTTGATGTTGAACCGGATTGCCCGAGAGATAGATTGCACTTACATTGTCACAAAAGACAAGCATGGTGGAAGGGACCGGATGATGAAGCTCCAAAAGAAGGTAACAGATCCAACACGACTTAGAAACAACATTTGCAACACTCTGATACTCAGCTTCAGTGCTAGAGCGTGGTAATGTAGGTTGGCCTTTAGAAGGCCATGAAATTAAGTTGTCAAGAAATCAGTCGGTTCAAAGATGAAGGAAATAGATGTAGCCCGAGATGCAGTGTACCCTAAATATACCACACAATCCTCTTATGAGATTGCATGTGTTCCATGTGGGGACCGTGCATATGAGTCCAAAATAATTAACCGCGTAGGAGATGTCGGGGTGGGTGAAGGTGAGGTATTGAAGAGCACTGGAAAGACGACAAAAATGAATCGGGTCATCGTAGGGCACACTATTCATGGAAGCACCAAGCTTGGGCTTAATGTCGATCGGTGTGAGACTAGGTTTGCAAGATCCCATTCTTGCACGTTCAACAATTTCGTTGGCATACTTCCGTTGAGAGAGAAACATGCCATTGGAGTTGTGAGTCACGGCGATATCTAGAAAGTAGCTTAAGGTACCAAATCCTTCATAGCGAATTCGAAAGAAAGACGACTCATATTAGAGAGGTGCAAGTCGGTATAGGATGTCGTGAGCAAAATATCATCCACATAGAGCAAACAATAAGTTGTGTCCTTACCGCGATGATAAACAGAGAGTGATCCGAGGTGTTATAAAGGAAACCAATAGAAGCGACATCATCGACAAATCATTGGTATCAAGCACGAGGGGCTTGCTTGAGACCATAAAGAGACCGCTTGAGAAGAAAGGCGTAGTCCAAATGCGAAAGGTCCTGAAAATGTATAGGCTGATGCATATACACTGTTTCATTGACATGGCAGTGTAAGAAGCGTTCTTGACATCTAACTGGTGAACAGGCCAAGATAGAGATAAAGTGATGTTGAGGACTGTGCGGATCGTAGACGGCTTAGCCATGGGGCTAAAAGTTTTCATGCAATCGATGTCAATCTGCTAAGACCTGCCATCACCTACAAGAACGGGTCTTCTGTTGCTCGAAAGAACCATCAACATAAAATTTATGATGGAAACCCTAGATAGAACAAATAATATTGACATTAGGAGGATGGAGGACTATCTTCCACGTCTTATTTTTAATAAGTGCATTGAATTCATCTATCACGGTCGATTTCCAATTATGGTCGTATAAAGCGGCCGTAGGGTTAGAAGGAATGGGAGATTGAGAGGAAGTGGCATTTAGGTTAAAGAGCTGCTTGGGGCGAAAAATAATATGCTTGTTGCGAGTGGCCATCTGTGGAGATAGAGTGGAGGTGGCGGTATATTTAGAGGAGGGAACGACTAGGAAAGTTGAGAAAGATATCAAGTTGGTGGAGAAGGTGGAGATAGAGGGAATGAGGGTTGAGGTGAAGGCGAAATGAGGGACATGGTGGCGTGAAGCCGATTGGAGGAGTTATGTTTGAAGTAGATGAGAGAGTTGGGGATCGAGAAACTCATAGGAATGAGTGTGGATCGGACTAGGGTTGGCGAAGGGAAATGTGCCTTCGTCAAACACAACATGGCGGCTTGTAATGATTTCTTTGGTGGCAAGATTATAGCACTTGTATCCGCGATGATTAGAAGGATATCCAAATAAGGATAAGAAGTGGATTGGGCTTGTAGTTTATTGATGGTGGCAGAGGGAAAATATGGAGACATAAGCATCCAAATACTCGAAGGTGTGAGTAAGAGGGATTTTTTTAGAAGAGGGTTTGGAGAGGAGTCTTGGAGCTAAGGCGTGAGTTGGGAGATATTGATGAGGCAGGTGGAGGTGTTTAAGGCGTGAGGCCAGAAGTCGGGCGAAATCGAGGCGTGAGCAAGGAGGGTGTGCATCATATTGTTAATTGTTCGGATTTTACGCTCGTCCTTGCCATTTTGAGAAGAGGTGTGAGGGCAAGAGAGACGAAATTGCATGCCACGAGAGTTAAGAGAGAGTGAAAAGAGCGATTATTATATTATGTTTTGTTGTCACATTGGAAAGTCCTTATGTCACATTCAAATTGGTTTTTAATGTAGTTTCTTAGTGACAAAAAGATATTGTAGACTTGAAATTTTTGAGTAAGAGGAAAAGTCCATAAGAAATTAGTGTATTAATCCAAAAACAAAACTTACTAACGAGAACCTGGCGTGCTTAAAATAGGTGACGTCCAAATATCACTGTGAATAATATCAAAAGGCATAGAAGTAACAGAATTTGAAGAAACAAAAGGTAGTTTTATGTGTTTCCCAACTGAACAAGAAGAACAAAAACTAGAACTATTTGATGACAGACAAGTAACTAAATTGTTATGACTAAGAAAACGTAAGGGATAAGCGCCCGGGTGGCCCAAACGTGCGTACCACATAGAGGATGGAAGGGCAGCAAATGAGGATGGATGTGATGACGAAGGCGACTTAGGAAGGAGCCCCGACGATGGCAAGTTGATTAGCCAACATCTTGAGTTTCTGACAATAAGCAATGACGCTAGAGAAGTCGTCAAGAACCGTGTGGGGGAATTGGTTTTCGAGGTGCACGGCGCGAGAGTTTTTGTTGTCTTTAAACAAATCAGCAAGACGATTACATGCACCCATCGCCATGGATTTGGGCTCAATGATGGTGTGGAGGAGATCGTTGGAAATAGTACCATAGATCCACTGAAGAACAATGGCCTTGAGACGATTCCAGATGTCGTTACTAGGGGTAGTATCGTCAGCGAAAGAGGTTGGGATAATGTGATCGAGCACCTGATACGCGGGAGCGTGAATCTAAAAGAGTTCTGACCAAGAGGTGTAGTTGCTCGCCTTAGAAACGTGAATATAATTAATTTCTTGACGTTAGCGACGGCCAAAGTTGAGAAAAATTTGGAGGAGGCGTCCATGGAGGAGGCGGACGAGGTTACAGCGACGGTGGTGGTAGAGGAAGAAGACGGATCAGAACTATGGTTAGTCATTTAGAGGGAGAGAGAGAAAAACAATGGTGGCTATATATCATGAAAGATAATGTTTCTCGATGGGATTCTCATTAATCAATCAAATATATATACATATAAATATTACACACACATATATATATATATATATATATATATATATATATATATATAAGAAAAGTGCCCTACTCATATAGAAATTAACTATAAGATCTTGCCATATCTATACCATACCAAAATATCTACATATCTAATATGACAATTTCTCCACTTTGCCGCTATAGTCAAAGACTGAGAGAAATCATCAAAATGTTTTTCAAATGTGCATTAAGTGAACCACTATTTACGCACTTGTCAAAAATATATTTTTATTTCCAGAAACTTAATTTGGACGAACAAAAACTTATAATAACAAGCTTGATTTCCAAAATGATCACAAAAATATAATAACAAGCTAATTTCCAAACTCATGTAAACAACCATATTAAGTTTTCATACAAAAAATTCAAGAATACGAAAAATAGTACACTCAACCAAATGAAGGAAACATCGATGAGCGTTGCAAAATCTTCATAAAAAATTGAGTAAGAAGTTAAAGATCTTCTCCTTAAACTCTCATATTTGCTTCTAGCAACCTCGAGCATAGGTTTTCAAGGTACAACATCCTATCAGGAAAGCAGCTTGAAGCTTAGGAAACTTTCCCATCAGATCTGACGATATTCGCAGAACCAAAAATGTTATACGAATGTGTAACAATTGTTTTTGTGTTTATGGAATGTTAGATTTTTGCATAAGGTCTTATGTATTGGATAGAAAAAATTGTAATAGCCAGGACCATATTCAATGAAATTTAAGTTTTCGAATTAAGGTTGATGAAAACATATAAGACGTTCGTCCCACGAATAAAAACTTATCGAGTGTGTAGTTAAGGATTTTAAAATTTAAGTATATAAGACGTTCGCCCCATGATATAGGACTTGCGCACGAAACACTGCAATAAGTCGAGACGGGCAAACCACGATAGCGAGAGAAGTCTGTTTCGAATTTACTTCATAATCATGCTTGGTTTAACAATATAACCAAACTCAAGTGTAACACTTTTCATAATCTTACTTCATAATCTTGCCTTTTAGCAGTTTCATTCCGCATAGACCGCGAAAAGCGTCATGCCGGAAGCACATTCGGCCCCAAAGAGGTCAAATACCCATCTCATGTCTCAATCCATATAGACCACGAAAAGCGTCATGCCAGAAGCACATTCGGCCCCAAAGATGTCGAATGCCAATCTCATGTTTCATTTCGCATAGACCGCAAAAAGCGTCATGCCGAAGCACATTCAGCCCCAAAGATGTCGAATACCAATCTAATATCTCATTCCGCAAAGACTGCAAAAAGCGTCATGATGGATGCACATTCGTCCCAAATAGGTCAAACGGAAGCCCAACTTCTCATTCCGCAAAGACCGCGAAAAGCGTCATGCCAAATGCACATTCAGCCCGAAGAGGTCAGACGTGAAAATGATATCTAAAACCAAATAGAATGCTTGGTCTAAAGTGGATTGAGGAAAATCTAATGAGAACACCACAACTGTTGATTTATTCATAGAATCAGCCAGAGTATAACCACGAAGGTCCAACAAAACTATATATTAAAGTATTGGTCAAACTAAGCTATGATATTAGCTACAAAATTGGCTTCTCAAAGAACGCCATTACAGAAGGGATATCAGAATATACGAAAAATAAAAGATGGCCTAATATCATCAAAACTATATGTTCAGATATACACTACTCTCCCGATGACTGGGGGACTCCGAACGCAAAATAAGACCAAGGGACCGTGCACAGTTGGCACAATTTTTTTGAATTTGATCCTCGATCAGCAGAGCTCATTCGATTGGTCCCATCCTTCCGGTAACCTAACCTCCTCCTATTCAGATAGACCGCCGAAGTGCCCTTCACGCTGGTAAATGCTGGGAGAGATTAGATTATGCTCATTAAGAGCCTAGCCAATAACCTCGACATGCGATGAAGTCGCATCAACGCCAAAAAGTGGATTTACTTCAGTTGGCGGGTTTGGATTACCACTTTTTGTCACGAATAAAGGACCATGTTCCTTCTGTGGCATAGTATCTGGAGGATCATGAGGAGTAGAAATTCTGTTAGGCTCAGCAACAAATTCCAACGCTTTCTCTACATGAGACTCACTTTCTATCACAAGAGACAGTTTCATTTCGTCATCGCTGTTGCCAAAAGCAGCATGAATAGCATTCGTCACTCCGACGGGATAAACTGGAGGTCCATTCACAACGCCAATATCTGCAGTTTCTTGTCTTGTTGGCAGCACGGGATCTGGCATGGCCACAACAGGCATAGAATTACCTCGTCGTTCCTCCCATAGACGAAAGAAAGGGCCACCAATTTTGTATTTATATAAATAATATTTATCTTCTACATGAAGCATTTTCTTCATTTATTTTTTGCCTCATTATATTAATTTTTTCAAGGGTGAGCTTGTTACATTTCACAGCAAAACGTCGAGTGAGTTTTTTTTGTTTTTTTTTTTGGCTTGTTTTCCTCTCTAAAATTATGCACCGCAGACCCTGCTTTTAGAATTCTTCTTATCATGGTCTTTTGCATACTATATATAAGTCTACGGTGCAAAATTACAAAAATACTTATATGAAATGTAACCAAAAAAAATATTTTTATTTTCAGAATCTTTTGCAAATTAAAAACCGACTTTTGATATATGAGAAAAATCAAATTATCAAAAAAGAAAAGAGAAAGATATATGAGAAAAATCCACAAATCATGCTTCCCACAGGCCACAAGGACAAATATGTTCTCACTTCTCACCTTTTATAGTACAACCGTCTGCGATCGCGTGTTCGGTGGTGACTTCTACTATTTTTTTTAATAAAAGTCACAAAAATATAAGTTACTTTCTGTATTTCGTATTTCGGGCCAGTTCACCCGCATGGAGTGCCTTTGTAGAATTAATGAATTATCTGTTAGATTTTCAAAAGCAACAGGCACTTGGATTAACGTAACATTAGTCCTTCATATGGTTAATTTAACTTTTAGTTTGAATGCTGGGTATTTTAGGAAGGCCCATAATAGCATTCTGGTCGGCCCAATTAAGTAAGGCCCAATAAGTTTTCATCAAACAATGACCATTCGACCGATACCTGAGGATCGAACCATGCCCATTCCAATTTGATCGTCCACCAGTTTTATATCGAACAATGACTAGATTCGACACTCGACACGATTCGATCATCTTGAGGTGTTGATCTTATCAATCATAGCAGCATAGTCGAACCATATCCATGCAAGGTTCAAAAGCATCGAACCAAGATTATTCGAGACTCAACAGATTTGACATAGAGCAACATCGAACCACTACAATTCGAGATTTGTGAATTGAACGCCATTCATTCTATCCATCCATTTCTTTGTCTTAGAAGGTTATTTAAACTGACTTTAGATTTGCAATATGCAACAGGTGTTCCGGACCAAGCTAGTTCGTACCTTGTAATAGATTAGCATTATTTTGGCATAGTCAAGCCCATTGTAACAGTTATCGGGTGTATTGTAACCCGGAAGAAATAAGACCAAAATATTGCGTCTTCTGTAAGAACATCGTTTAAATTGCGTTTAGAATTAAGTAACTAGAATGACGAAGAGACGGAGCGATCTGTCAGGCAGAGTAGTCAAAGCAAAAAAGAAGCCCAGAACAAGTAAAGTTGAGAATGGAAAGAGACCCGAGCCTCAGGAGCAAGGTTGGGAGAAAACATAGAATGAACTGATGAAGCAGTGAGAAGAATTGAAAATGGAACCACTCAGGGAGTTCAAAATAGTTCAGCTATTTAGAGAAAACACTGAAAAAATCATCAAAATCGGAGAAGTTATGAGCTCTGAGATAGATGCAGCATTGGTAGATTGTCTCAGGGAGAATGCTGACATTTTTGTCTGGATTGATTCTGATTTGCACGTGATAGATCCAAGAATAATAGTGCACCGACTGAATGTGGATAAAAATGCGAAGCCAGTGAGGCAGAAGAAACAAAATTTTAGCAAAAAAAAAGAATTAAACGGCCAAAAAAGAAGTTTTGGAGCTTTTAGCTGCCCGGCATATTTACGCCTTGAGATTCTCGGAGTAACTGAGCAACGTTGTGCTAGTTTTGAAAAAAGAGGCAACATGGAGGATGTGTGGATTAGACTGATCTGAACAAGCATTGCCCGAGAGACTCGTTTCCTCTACCCAGGATAGATTTGTTAGTGGATTCAACAACAGGATGTGCATTACTAAGTATGATGGTTGCTAAGAGCGGTTTTCACCAGATCTTTATGGTTGTAGGTGATCATAGCAAAATGGCCTTTGTAACTGACACATGAGTGTATTGCTATAGGGTGATGCCTTTCGGCCTCAAGAATGCTGAAGCAACTTTCCAGAGATTGGTCGCAAAGATATTTTACTATCAGATTGGGAAGTCCATGAAAGTATACATTGACGATATGTTAGTCAAAAGTATGAAGGCGGAAGAACATGTCCGTCATCTGGATGAAGCATTTGCCATCATGAGAGAATACAGAATGAAGTTGAACCCAAAAAATGCACATTTGGAGTGACCACGGGGAAGTTCCTGGGATACGTAGTGAACGAAAGGGGAATCGGGGCTAACCCAGATAAAATCAAGGTAGTACTAGACTTGCCCTCACCAAGAACTGTGAAGGATGTGCAATGTTTGGTAGGTCATCTGATAGCCTAGGCAGATTTATATCGACTTCAGTGGAAAAGAATCTACCTTTCTTAAAGGGTATGAGAAAAAATAAAAATTCCATCTGGGCGCCAGAGTGTGAGGAGGCTTTCGAGCACATGAAAAGATATTTGGTCAGTCCTCCGCTCCTGGACAAGCCAGAAGAGAATGAGATGTTGTACTTATATTTGGTCGTATCTTCGCATGCCATCAGTACGGGTTTAGTAAAGGAAAAGAGAGATCAACAACTACCCATCCACTATGTGAGCAGAGTTTTACAAGGCGCGGAAAGGAACTATTTGGAGATAGAGTTATTCACTATAGCAATCATAGCTACAGCGCGAAAGCTAAGGACATACTTCCAATCTCACCCGATCACGATTGTTATGGATAAGCCATTGAAGCAAGTGCTGGCAAGACCAAAAACCTTTGGCAGATTGGTCAAATGGGCGATTGAACTTAGTGAATTCGGTCTCGAATTTTGGTCCCATACTTCCATCAAAGCGCAGGGTTTGGCAGGTTTCATGGCAGAAACTTTGGGCAATAGTGTGGCAGGATCCACAAATTACATCTACTCAATCTCAGATCAAGGAGGTACTAGTAGGGCTACAGCCACATGGATACTGCATACTGATGGTTCCACCACGAGCCATGGATGAGGGATTAGAACCCACCTTCTCTCTCCTGACCGTAGGGAATTTGAATTTGCCATTAGCTTAAACTACATGGTGACCAACAACGAAGCTGAACACGAAGTCATGACAGCAGGGGTAAATCTGGCATTAACGCTCAACATAGAGCACTTGGATGTGTTCATGGATTCTTTACTAGTAGCGAACCATTTCTCAAGTAAATACGAGACAAAAGAGGAGATGATGAAATTGTATGCTGCAAAGGTTGAGATGCTAGCAGAGCGTTTCAATTTTTTTTGATATCTCCCAGATTCCTCGAGATGAAAACAATAAGGCCGACGCATTATCTAAGTTTGTTAGTTCTTCAGAAGTCCTAGTCAAGAAGCGAGTAACACTCTTGGCTACTAACATACCATCTATTGGGATATCGAAATATAATAGCACTAGGGCAAGAGTTGAATACATATTACCGATCAGGGAGAATCCGTCTTGGAAAGACGAGATCATGACTTACTTGGTGGATGGAATATTACCTGCAGACCCAAACACACATCCCAGAATGCGTTACAAGGCTTACAGGTTCACAATTCACAATGGAGAACTATACAAACGATCGTTCTAAGGCCCATTGTTGCGTTGTTTGACTCCACCCCAAGCTCATTACGTCATGAGAGAAATCCACGCTGGCTGTTGTGGAAATCATTTCGGGCAAGAGCATTGGCCCAATGAATTTTGCACCAGGGATACTATTGGCCGACTTTACTGAAGGATGCCACAGCTTTCTCGCGACATTGTGATAGCTATCAGTACCATGCCCATTTGATTCAAAGGTCGGCACAACCACTGCAGCCTCTTGATGTAGCATGTCCTTTCGACCAATGGGGAATTGACATAGTCAGACCACTACCGGTAGCCAAGGGCCAAAAGAGATTTCTGGTAGGGGCAGTGGAATATTATACCAAGTGGGTTGAGGCCGAGGCCAGGTCCGTCATAACAGAGAAAAATATGATCGAGTTCATATAGAAGAATATCAGCCGACAGTTCATTGGCAAGGAAATCAAATCATAATTTGCAGAACAATGGATTTCCCATAACATGACCTATGTCTATCATCCTCAATCGAACGGATAGGTGGAATCAACCAATCAAACACTGAAAGATTATCACGAGAGGAGATTGAGAGATACAGGGAATAGCTGGACAGAGGAGCTTCAAGGAATATTATGGGCTTATAGAATGATGCCCAAGACATCGACAGGGAGACGCATTTTGTTTTAGTGTATGGGACAGAGGCAGTTCTACCGACCAAGATTGGAATGCCTACGCGCAGGATACACGACTACGACCCAGATCTGTTACCCCGATTGCATCCAATGGATCTAGATATGATAGGCACTACGAGGGAAGATGCTTATCAATGTACAGTGGAATTTAAGGCAGCCATGGCCAAAAGTTACAACAAAAGGGTCCAGTTCAGAAACTTCGAAGTGGGAGACTTGGTTCTAAAAAGCATCGCGGCAAAATAACATTTCGGGAAGTTAGAACAAAATTGGGAAGGACCATACATGGTTATACAAGCTAGCTTGCGAGGCTATTACTATCTTGAAACTATGCAAGGTCGCAAGCTTACGCACCCATGGAATGTACAACATCTAAGATGCTATTATGCGTAGGCGTTGATCAGTATAGCGTGCCAGAGCAATATCAAATTGTATGAACTACGAAGGCTTGAGTCCCACATAACATTTGGAAAACGTAGGCACCTCAGTAAGAAACTTAGCTCAATCCCATCTTCATTAAAAATAAAAATATTTCTTTTGGCTAACACTGCAAGAAGAGTCATTATGGAGTGACATAGCCAAACCTAAGAAACAAGAGGGAGGCCAAACGAACCACAAATTTCAAGAAGCACATTCGGCCCCAAAGAGGTCGAATGCCAATTTCATGTCTCATTCCGCATAGACCGGGAAAAGCGTCATGCCAGAAGCACATTCAGCCTCAAAGAGGTCGAATGACAATCTCATGTCTCATTCTGCATAGACCACGAAAAGCGTCATACCAGAAGCACATTCGGTCCCAAAGAGGTCGAATGGCAATCTCATGTCTCATTCCGCATAGACAGCGAAAAGCGTCATGCCGGAAGCACATTCGGCCCCAAAGAGGTCTGAAAGTGCAGGTATTCGGCCGATGTTAGTTTAACAGTGAAGTGCAGGTATTCTGACAATGTTAGTTTAACATTGAGAAATCAATGTTAGGATAACATTACTGGAGCAGAATCCGATTTACAATCTTTATTAATTTCTTCATTATTGTTTTGCCTTTTTCACTTAACTAACTAAGTTCCATAGTTGTAATTGTCTTTGATTATTATTCAGGAAACAAACTTGTCATAGGTTGGACGCTCAAGTTTCCAAGAAGGAAAGTTTCCTTAATTACGCAAACCACTCTACAAGGAAAGAAGAGTTCGAGTGGAACTAGGAATGCTTTCCAAGTTCAAGTCCTGATTTGAAGAAGGAGTCTTTCCCTAGTTAGATCACTAACGAATGAACTATTATTCAAGAAGGACTGCGAGAACAAAGAAGAAGAGTTCAAGAAGGAAACAAGGAGAATTACCAACCGTGTACAACACACCTTGAAGTCGAAGATCAAGAACATATATATAGGTGTGAAGTACATCAAGACAAACACAAGACAAGAGCCAATCAATCCGAGAGATTAATTTACAGTTGTTGAGTGTTGTCTTGCTTTAGCAAAATTTGTGAATTGTTAGGATAGATCTAAGAGTGGGGAGTTGTTAGAGATATACGAAGCAATTCTTGTGTGCTTTGCTTAGTTCAATCAATTTAAGAGTGAGGAGCTTGAGAATTGAGAGAACGACCTTTGTTAAAACCTTCACGGGTTATTTTGCCTAAGGCTCGGAAGTTAATATAATTCTATATTCACTTCTTAAACTTGGTGTTTGTTTATTCCGCTGCACAATTCTTCTGGACTGTTGTTAAAGTAACATCGCTGAGTTAACAACGTTGCAAATATGCTGTTAACTCTCCAGTGTTAAGTTAACAACAACAACGTATCAACCCGATCCACAATTTCAATTGGTATCAGAGCCAAGCACCAACTTCACCGGTGTTTGGCGTTGATACGACAAGATGGACAATTCCAACCCTAATACCAGCAGGTTGCCTGTATTGGAGGGTCCCAACAACTATGCCTACTGGAAGATCAGGCTCAGAGTCCACATCAAATCCATCGACCTAAGAGCTTGGGACGCAGTACTAGAAGGCTACACCATCCCCTACTTGCCAAGAGATGGAGATGCTGATTTGGTACCTAAGCCAAGGGGACAATGGACAGCCAACGAAATTGCTCTCTACAACTTCAATGAAAAGGCCCTCAATGCTATTTTTACTGGGTAGGTAATCATATGTTCAAACTTATTCAAACTTGTTCTACTGCTAAAGCTGCGTGGGAAATTCTTGAATTACATTGTGAGGGTGATGTGGCTGTGAGGGACTCTAAATATAGAAAACTTTTGAGGGACTTTGAGAAGATAGAGATGGGTGAGGATGAAAGCATTGATAGTTATTTTGAGAAACTTCTAGATATTGCTAATCAGTGCCAAAACTTAGGTTTTATCATCCCTAATCAAACCATGGTCTACAAAGCCTTTAGAACATTATCTTCTAAGTTTACTGTCAAAAGAATTGCTATGAATGAGTCTAGAGATATTGCCAACATGGACTTTCAAACATTAATGAACACTCTAAAAGAATTTGAACTAGAATTCCTAGGAAAGTCCAGTAAACAACTTGCTTTAGCCTTACTAGGTACTAGCTCAGATTCTACAGGGAGTGATGAGGATGAATATGAGTTGATCTCTTCTAACTATGGTAACATCACTAGGAAGTTTAGTAAATTGGGTTACAAAGATAAAAATAAAGAAAAACAACCCAGTAATGCTGCTGTTAGTTATAAGAAATTGCCCCCAAAGTTTGTAAAATACATGGCATCTAAGAGCACTCCTCAAGATGCTGAGAAATTGAAAGATGTCCAGTGTTATGAATGTAAGGGATATGGTCACTTTAAACATGAATGTGCTAACACCCTCAGAACAAGAGGGAATTCTCATTGGGTCTGTGTAGATGACTTTAATGAAGCTGACTTCGAATCTGGAACAAGTGCTGATGAACAATCAGAGGAAATCAACACTGCTGCGCTCTGCACTCGGATCATCTGGTCAGGAAAAGACTCCAGAAACTGCCAAGAATCTCAATGTTACTCTAACATTAGAGAACCAACAGCAAAGCAGGAGATCTTCTTTGGAGACTGGAACGGCAATGATACACAGGTTAACCATGACACACTCTCTGATTGTGATGATACTAACTTTGATTGTTTTCATGGCTCAGTTGATCTAGAAGAGGAGTACTTCAATGAAGATGAAATGTCCCAGGAGGAAATTCTTGATGACCTGCATACAACCTTTCTCAGACTTGAGAGAGAGAATGTCAGACTCATAAAGAAAAATAAAGCACAGAAGCATGACATTGAATGTTTGAAGAACACGTTGAAACTCTATGAAAGGGATCTTGACAAAGCTGAAGCTGAGCTGAAAGAGGTAAAGGAGAAACTCAAAAAGGATTCTCAGATCATAGCCAAATGGAATGGAGGTACTTCTAAACTTGATGAGAACTGAACATGAGTAACTCAGGTACATGTGGTCTGGGATTTGTTGAGAAACCTTCCACTTCAGATGTTAATTCTGCCTATCTAACTACAAGCTTTGTTAAAGAATCTGATAATGTGAGTATAGGAACCATTAACACTGTTAAGAGTAAACCTACTTTTATCTGCCATTACTATTTTCAACCAGGTCACATTAAACCATTCTGTAGGAAATTTATAAAAGAATGTGGTAAGAAAACAGCCTCTGCGTCCAATGTTAATTCTACAACAGGTTCTGGTGTTAGACTAACATTGGGTGCAGGACAGAAAAGTAGAACTTGGATAGAAAAGGCTAAAACCCCTAAGATTAAAGGTGTGTGCAATGTTGTTTTCTCTGCTGTGTACTCTAACCTTTCAGGTAACTGGTACTTCGATAGTGGATGTTCAAGACACATGACAGGCAGCAAAGAGAATCTTAAGCAAATGGTACCTTTGAGTGCTGGAACAGTGACATATGGAGGAGGCACCAAAGGAAAAATCATTGCCAAGGGGACGTTGAATGTTGATGGATTCCCTCCCTTGAAGGATGTGTTGTTGGTAGATGGGTTAAAGGCAAATCTAATCAGTATCAGTCAGCTGTGTGATGATGACCTACTGGTTACATTTGATAAGATATCTTGTGATGTTTATGATAGTGACAATGTTCTTGTGATGACAGGTACTAGATCCAAAGACAACTGCTACCTAGCCCAGGAGGAAGCAGAATGTTTCCATGCCAAGATAGATGAGGCTTTTATATGGCATAGGAAACTTGGACATGTTCACTACAGAAACCTTGAGAAATTACAGAAAGTTGATGATGTAAGAGGCTTACCAAAGCTGTCTTGTCCAGGTAAGCTTGTGTGTGGTGATTGCCTCAAGGGTAAGCAAACCAGAGCAGTTCATACACCCCTACAGGTACAGAATGCTAACCCTAGATCTAGTAGGTGTTTTGAATTGCTGCACATGGACTTAATGGGTCCAATTGAGGTAAGTAGTCTCAGTGGCAAGAGATATGCCTTTGTGATTGTAGATGACTTCTCTAGATACACTTGGGTAAAATTTCTTAAAGAAAAGTCAGAAGCTTTTGATCAGTTCAAAATTCTTTATGCTAGTATTAAAAACTTGTATGGCTCCACTGTGACAAAGATTAGGTCTGATCATGGTAAAGAATTTGAAAATGCTAGTTTTGATAACTATTGCAATACTAAAGGTATTTTCCATGAATTTTCAGCTCCTAAGACACCTCAGCAGAATGGGATTGCTGAGAGAAAGAACAGGACTCTTCAAGAGATGGCCAGAGTTATGCTCAATGCCAAAGACTTATCCAAAAGACTCTGGGCTGAAGCCTTAAATACTGCTTGTCACATTAGTAATAGGGTGTATCTTAGACCTGGAACTAACATGACTCCATATGAACTCTTGAAGGGTGTAAAACCAAATGTTGCATATTTTCATGAATTTGGATGTGATTGTTATCTACTGAATGACAGGGATTATCTGAGTAAATTTGATTCTAAAAGTGAAAAATGCATCTTTGTAGGATACTCAGCCAATAGTACTTCCTTTAGAGTCTACAATCTTAGATTGAAGACAATTCAGGAATCAGTGAATGTTGTGTTTGATGATTTCACTCTTGATACAGGTACTGGTGACATCTCAGTTCCCAATGTTGAACCAACAGTGGAAACCGAGAATGTTACTCCTGACAATGTTACACCAACATTGGAACTGGAAGCTGGAAACACTGAACAAGAGTCAGGGAATGATGTTAGACTAACACCAGCGAGATCAGATGTTAGAATAACATTAGAGGATTCTGACTCAGAACATGAAGGTTCCTCTGAACCTAGAAGAGACCCCCCGGCTAGGATTCAGAAAGACCATCCAGCATCCCAGGTAATAGGTGAACTCACTGAACGGGTAAGGACACGCAACAGAGAAAGACTTGACTATAGAGATATGGTAAAACGGTGTGTCTGCATGAACTTCACTTGTACTGTTGATAATGCCTCTTGTTTTGTCTCCACCATAGAACCTAAAAATGTGAATGAAGCCCTTCTTGATAACTTTTGGATTAATGCCATGCATTATGAACTATTACAGTTTACTAAGAACAATATCTGGATACTTGTACCTAGACCACCTAATGTTAATGTAATAGGGACGAAGTGGATATTTAAGAACAAGAGTAATGAGGAAGGGGTTATAGTTAGAAACAAAGCTAGACTAGTTGCTCAGGGGTACACACAGGTTGAAGGTGTAGATTTTGATGAGACATTTGCTCCAGTTGCTAGGATTGAATCTATTAGGTTACTTCTAGCCATAGCATGTTGTCTTAAGATAAAACTATACCTAATGGATGTAAAGGGTGCGTTTCTGAATGGGCTGATTGATAAGGAAGTATATGTTGAACAGCCAAAGGGGTTCACAGATCCTAAGTATCCAAACCATGTGTACAAGCTTGAAAAGGCACTGTATGGTCTTAAACAAGCACCTAGAGCATGGTATGAAAGGCTTACAAAATTCCTTTTCAGTCTTCGTTTTGTTAGAGGTGATGGAGATAGAACACTGCTTGTCTTGAAGAAAGATTCTCATGTCTGTGTTGCTCAAATATATGTAGATGATATTGTGTTTGGCTCAACTAACAATTCTATTCTAGAAAATTTTGTTGAATCAATGACAGGGCAGTTTGAGATGAGTATGATGGGAGAATTAACTCTCTTTCTTGGTCTTCAAGTAAAACAAACAGGTAATGGGATTTTCCTAAGTCAGGAAAAGTATGCAAGAAATTTGGTGAAAAGGTTTGAATTAGCAGATTCAAAGCCTTGCAAGACTCCCATGTCTTCATCTGTGAAGATATCCAGGGATGTTAATGGTGCCAATGTTGATCCAACATTGTACCGTTCAATGATAGGGAGCTTACTCTACCTGTCTGCTTCAAGGCCTGGCATAATGTTCTCTGTCTGTGTTTGTGCTAGGTACCAGGCATGTCCAAAGCAGTCACATCTGATTGCTGTGAAGAGAATACTTAGATACATTTCTGGCTCCTTGGCCCTTGGTATATGGTATTCCTATGACACTAACACAAATCTTGTAGGTTTCAGTGACTCAGACTGGGCAGGTGACACTGATGACAGGAAGTCTACAAGTGGAGGATGTTTTTATCTGGGGAACAACTTGGTCTCATGGTACAGTAGAAAGCAAAACTGTGTGTCACTCTCCACTGCTGAATCTAAATACATAGGAGCAGGCAGTTGTGTCACTCAGCTAGTATGGCTTAAACACATGCTACTGGATTATGGGTTAGACAGTGATACCTTACTTATGTTTTGTGATAATCTTAGTGCTATAAGCATTTCTAAGAACCCTGTGCAACACTCCAGAACTAAACATATTGACATAAGACATCACTTTCTGAGAAACATGGTATAAGATAAGCTCATTGACATTGAACACATTGAAACTAACAATCGGCTTGCTGATATGTTCACTAAACCCTTAGATTCTGAGAGGTTCTTCAGTTTGAGGAATTCTCTTGGCATGTGCATCGTTTAGGAATGTTAGTTCACCAGTGTTGATATAACACCACTGTCTAGCACTGGTTATTGGTTGTGGTGTATCTGTAATTCTTTTTGTGTCCTTCTGTATTCTCTCTTCTTGCATATAACATCTTTGTTAGAGATTCTGTTGGGTTGTGTGGTTAAACTGTATGGAGAGATGAGTTAACTGGTGGACAGGTACATATCAAGAGGTTTGTTAAGTAAAACTCTGCTGTTAGTCTGTGAATGTTAATCTAACACCAGGAGAAGCTGGGGTACATAGAGCTCACTACTCTGATGTCATTCAGTTGTGACTTATCCGTGTTAGGTTAGACGAAACATGAAGAGAAGCTGGGGTACATGATGTTGAAAGCTTCATTGACATTCAGTGTGCTTATTTTTGTGTTTTGTCTATGGCCAAGGTTATGCATGATAGTGATCTCTACTACTGGGGTGTTTGAAGTTTCGACTGCTTGCATTCAGTAGGATTGCTCACTTGGTATTTCGCTTGTATACAGGTTGGAAAACAAGTATGCATGAGGGACTCGGGTGGAGAAGTATATGATAAATGTATTGTCTTCATTCAGTTCCTTTGTACTTGTCTAATTTGTTGCTGATAGTTAAGTTGCTGGGGTGTGTGGGGTCTTGTGCTGCCCACATTCAGTGATGAAACTATCCTTTGACATTCACTAGTTTTTGTTCAAAATAGTTCATTAAGATAAATTGATATGTCCTGATCCCAGTCAGTAAAGCTGTTTGTACTTGGTTACCATCTCCCAATGTTAATCTAACATTGATGCATGCTTTCTAGTTCTGTATTCCTTTTTTCCTTGTGTCGGTTTGGGCTTAGGGGGAGTAGTAATCCTAGGAATCATGTGTTGAGGCATACTTTATGGGTGACTCACTGCAGGTAAAACACTATGTTTTGTGATCTTCTATGCTATGGGAACATCCCTTCCCTGGATATGTATATCCACTCTGTGTTTTTTCTGGTTGATGTGTTACTTACTCATACTGATGGTCTGAATTTATGTCTTGATACCTAAGTACTTGGGCAAGGTTCCAGATCAGTATACAGGAATATCTCATGCTCTCACATGATGTTGCCTTGGATGAAGCCATGCACCTACAACTTTCCTCCATGGTGTTAACTTACCAATGTTAGTCTAACATTGAAACATTGTAACTTATAAGTTTTCAGGTTTGAAGACCGCTCTGGTTACGTGTTAATCCAACACTGACACGTGGTAAGATGAACATGGGTGTGATCGTGTGACAGTGGTCCGATTATGTTGGTAACATGTTACAACACCACTATCTCTACTCTTCAGCTGATTATTGTATAATTTGCCCTAATCTTCTTCTACTGTGTACACGCTCAAAATTTTTGCAAAAAAAAAAAAACAACTCTCTCTGCAAAATCAAGTTTCGATTCTTCTTCTCTAAATCACTAACAATGGCACGCAAGTCTTCAATTGACACTCTTGCAGCAGCTGCAGAATAGATGGAGCAACCTAGACGCCGCTGGACCAGAAGTGCAACTGCTGAAGCCATTACCACCGCCGCACCAAAGAGGAAATCCACTTATCAACGGCGAAAGGGCAAGAAAGCTGCTAAGGGTGATGTTGATTCAACACCAAAAACTTCAGAGCAAACCTCCACTCCCACCAACCCTGAAAACGAGGTAATGATGGCTAACCCTACTCTGGATATACCTGATAGCACTGTTGTTGGTATTGAGGGGGAGAAAGAGGCCCCGGTTGTTGTTGTGGGTGAGTCTGAGGTTGTGCATGAGGTCCCTGAGGGTAATGCTGGGGATGAATCTGTGGTTGCTGAGGAAGTGGTTGAGCCTACTGAGGCTGATGAGGATGAGCAGGATGCTGCTGATGAGATGGAGACTCTTCCTGAGAAAGATGATCAGGTTGAGGAAATTGGGGCTGAGGAGGTTACTACTGAAGGTAACCAAGATGCTGGTGAGGATGACAGTCAACCTGAAGAGGTTGAGAGAGAAGAAGATGAGAGCCTGACTCTCACTGACTTAGCTACTGCTGCTAAGAAAAGAAAGGGAAAGCAGGTGGTGGTTGAAGCTTCTGAGTCTGAGTCAGAAGAAGAAAAAGAGGAGGAAAGGGATGAAGTAGAGGAGGAAGATGAGGAGGAAGTTGAGGATGAAGGCCTACAGGGAGGTGATGACCCTGCTGATGTTACTCCAACATCAGATGAATACTTTGATCTGCTTGAGGAGGAGTATCGCAAGAAGCCTTATTCTGGCTTCTATGTGTCTGCTGAGGCAGAAGTGCTGTGGGAGGCTTATCAAGCCAGGGTGATTCACACTGAAAGGAACATTGATGAGGAAATGTTCAAAGAAAATAGGTTGTTTGAACTGCTGGAAGCTAGAGGGGTGTTGGGCTCTGTGATGAATCAGGCATCATATGTCCCTGATGTGATCAGAGAGTTCTACATGAACCTCTCTCAATGGGTGTCCCACTAGGAATCTCCCAAGTTTGGCAAAGCTTGGGTCAGGATGAATGTCTATGATATCAGCCCCTCTGTGATCAATGAGGCTTGGGGACTCCCTGACCCTGAGGAGACTGAGGATCCTAGCATGAATGAGGTGATCACTGACCTCACTGGTGGACTGACAAGGAAATGGAATGACAGTTTTCCTACTACAAAGCTGACCTCCTTAAGTGCTGTCCTTCACAAACTCTCCACCTACAACTGGCTGCCCTCTTCCAACACCACTGTGATGACAAAAGAATCTGCAAGGTTGGTGTACAAACTGAAGAATGGGCTGAGTGTGAATATAGGGGAGAAGGTTCTGAGGCACATGAGGGAAGTCACAACCAAGGCAAAGGGAATCATTCCATATCCCTCTCTGATATCCAGCATTCTGGTGAAGCAAGGCTTCAAGACAAAGAAGACAGAAGGCTGGATCAAGAACAAGGCCAAGATGATCATCACCAGGAGCTACTTCACTCAGATCAGGATTCAGGATCTGCCATGGAATCCCAAGGATGGAGCTGGTCCAAGCAGGAAGAAGAAGAAGAAGAAGACTCACAAGTTTGCTGCTTCTTCAGTTCCTGTGGCTAGTGGGGATAGCTGTTCTGTCATTGCTGATGCCTTTGTGGAGGAAACCTTGGTGTGGCTGGACAGAGAGTTCAAGGATACTCAGAGAGAGATAGCAGACAAGCAAGTAAGGCTGCAAGAGATAGACAGCCTCAGGAAGCATTTGAGGGATCTGCCTTCCTCACAAAAAGGGGGAGAATGATCAAATTTCAAAAATTTCTGAGTTCTGTTAGGTTTCTGTCAGCATGAACAATTTTTTTTCCTTTGTTTATTTTTCGGTTTCATCAAGGAGTGTGTTCCTTGCTACTTGTATGGTCTGTAATTAAGTACATTTCTATCTTGTTGCTTACTGCTTCTGCTTATGATCATTGAACTTTGGATACAAAGTACTAACTCTGTTTTGCAGGTGTTAACTGTTCTCTGATGTTAAAATAACATTGAGATGTTCAATGTTAGAATATCTGTCTGGGTTCGGTGTTAAGCTAACATTGACAAAGACAGACAGGTGTTATGACAACATTGAAAGTATCAATGTTAGAATAACATTGGAATAGTCCCTTCTGAGTTTCAGGGGGAGCGTACTTAGTTTTCCATTGTGATCTGATAGTTAAGTTTGTTTGAATAATTTGATCTGGTTAGAACAGGTTCTTAGGTTTTGTGATTAAGGCAAAAAGGGGGAGATTGAAAGTGTAGGTATTCGGTCGATGTTAGTTTAACATTGAAGTGCAGGTATTCTGACAATGTTAGTTTAACATTGAGAAATCAATGTTAGGATAACATTGCTGGAGCAGAATCCGATTTACAATCTTTATTAATTTCTTCATTATTGTTTTGCCTTATTCACTTAACTAACTAAGTTTCACAGTTGTAATTGTCTTTGATTATTATTTAGGAAACAAACTTGTCATAGGTTGGATGCTCAAGTTTCCAAGAAGGAAAGTTTCCTTAATTACGCAAACCACTCTACAAGGAAAGAAGAGTTCGAGTGGAACTAGGAATGCTTTCCATGTTCAAGTCCTGATTTGAAGAAGGAGTCTTTCCCTAGTTAGATCACTAACGAAGGAACTATTATTCAAGAAGGACTGCGAGAACAAAGAAGAAGAGTTCAAGAAGGAAACAAGGAGAATTACCAACCGTGTACAACACACCTTGAAGTCGAAGATCAAGAACCTATATATAGGTGTGAAGTACATCAAGACAAACACGAGACAAGAGCCAATCAATCCGAGAGATTAATTTACAGTTGTTGAGTGTTGTCTTGCTTTAGCAAAGTTTGTGAATTGTTAGGATAGATCTAAGAGTGAGAAGCTGTTAGAGATATACGAAGCAATTCTTGTGTGCTTTGCTTAGTTCAATCAATTTAAGAGTGAGGAGCTTGAGAATTGAGAGAACGACCTTTGTTAAAACCTTCACGGGTTATTTTGCCTAAGGCTCGGAAGTTAATATAATTCTATATTCACTTCTTAAACTTGGTGTTTGTTTATTCCGCTGTACAATTCTTCTGGACTGTTGTTAAAGTAACATCGCTGAGTTAACAACGTTGCAAATCTGCTGTTAAATCTCCAGTGTTAAGTTAACAACAACAACGTATCAACCCGATCCACAATTTCAAGGTCGAATACCCATCTCATGTCTCAATCCATATAGACCCCAAAAAGCGTCATGCCAGAAGCACATTCGGCCCCAAAGATGTCGAATGCCAATCTCATGTTTCATTTCGCATAGACCGCAAAAAGCGTCAAGCCGAAGCACATTCAGCCCCAAAGATGTTGAATGCCAATCTAATATCTCATTCCGCAAAGACTGCAAAAAGCGTCATGACGGATGCACATTCGGCCCAAATAGGTCGAACGGAAGCCCAACTTCTCATTTCGCAAAGACCGCGAAAAGCGTCATGCCAAATGCACATTCATCCCGAAGAGGTCAGACGTGAAAATGATATCTAAAACCAAATAGAATGCTTGGTCTAAAGTGGATTGAGGCAAATATAATGAGAACACCACAACTGTTGATTTATTCATAGAATAAGCCAGAGTATAACCACAAAGGTCCAACAAAACTATATATTAAAGTATTGGTCAAACTAAGCTATGATATTAGCCACAAAATTGGCTTCTCAAAGAACGTCATTACAGAAGGGATATCAGAATATAAGAAAAATAAAAGATGGCCTAATATCATCAAAACTATATGTTCAGATATACACTACTCTCCCGATGACTCGGGGGACTCCGAACGCAAAATAAGACCAAGGGACCGTGCACAGTTGGTACAATTTTTCTGAATTTGATCCTCGATCAGCAGAGCTCATTCGATTGGTCCCATCCTTCCGGTAACCTAACCTCCTCCTATTCAGATAGACTGCCGAAGTGCCCTTCAAGCTGGTAAATGCTGGGAGAGGTTAGATTATGCTCATTAAGAGCCTAGCCAATAACCTCGACATGCGATGAAGTCGCATCAACGCCAAAAAGTGGATTTACTTCAGTTGCGGGTTTGGATTACCACTCTTTGTCACGAATAAAGGACCAGGTTCCTTCTATGGCATAGTATCTGGAGGATCATGAGGAGTAGAAATTCCACTAGGCTCAGCAACAAATTCCAACGCTTTCTCTACATGCGACTCACTTTCTATCACAAGAGATAGTTTCATTTCGTTATCGCTGTTACCAAAAGCAGCATGAATAGCATTTGTCACTTCGACGGGATAAACTGGAGGTTCATTCACAACGCCAATATCTGTAGTTTCTTGTCTTGTTGGCAGCACGGGATCTGGCATGGCCACAACAGGCATAGAATTACCTCGTCGTTCCTCCCATAAACGAAAGAAAGGGCCACCAATTTTGTATTTATATAAATAATATTTATCTTCTACATGAAGCATTCTCTTCATTTATTTTTTGCCTCATTATATTAATTTTTTCAAGGGTGAGCTTGTTACAGTTCACAGCAAAACGTCAAGTGAGTTTTTTTTTGTTTTTTTTTTTTTTTTTGCTTGTTTTCCTCTCTAAAATTATGCACCGCAGACCCTGCTTTTAGAATTCTTCTTCTCATGGTCTTTTGCATACTATATATAAGTCTACGGTGCAAAATTACAAAAATACTTATATGAAATGTAACCAAAAATAATATTTTTATTTTCAAAATCTTTTGCAGATTAAAAACCGACTTTTGATATATGAAAAATCAAATTATCAAAAAAGAAAAGAGAAAGATATATGAGAAAAATCCACAAGTCATGCTTCCCACAGGCCACAAGGACAAATATGTTCTCACTTCTCACCTTTTATAGTACAACCGTCTGCGATCGCGTGTTCGGTGGGGACTTCTACTATTTTTTCAATAAAAGTCACAAAAATATAAGTTACTTTCTGTATTTCGTATTTCTGGCCAGTTCACCCGCATGGAGTGCCTTTGTAGAATTAATGAATTATCTATTAGATTTTCAAAAGCAACAGGCACTTGGATTAACGTAACATTAGTCCTTCATATGGTTAATTTAACTTTTAGTTTGAATGATGGGTATTTTAGGAAGGCCCATAATAGCATTCTGGCCGGCCCAATTAAGTAAGGCCCAATAAGTTTTACATCAAACAATGACCATTCGACCGATACCTGAGGATCGAACCATGCCCATTCCAAATTGATCGTCCACCAGTTTTATATCGAACAATGACTAGATTCGACACTCGACACGATTCGATCATCTTAAGGTTTTGATCTTATCAATCATAGCAGCATAGTCGAACCGTATCCATGCAAGGTTCAAAAGCATCGAACCAAGATTATTAGAGACTCAACAGATTTGACATAGAGCAACATCGAACCACTACAATTCGAGATTTGTGAATTGAACGCCATTCATTCGATCCATCCATTTCTTTGTCTTAGAAGGTTATCTAAACTGACTTTAGACTTGCAATACACAACAGGTGTTCCGGACCAAGCTAGTTCGTACCTTGTAATAGATTAGCATTATTTTGGCATAGTCAAGCCCATTGTAACAGTTATCGGGTGTATTGTAACCTGGAAGAAATAAGACCAAAATATTGCATCGTCTGTGAGAACACCGTTTAAATTGAGTTTAGAATTAAGTAACTAGAATGACGAAGAGACGGAGCGGTCTGTCAGGCAGAGTAGTCAAAGAAAAAAAGAAGCCCAGAACAAGTAAAGTTGAGAAAGGAAAGAGACCCGAGCCTCAGGAGCAAGGTCGGGAGAAAGCATAGAATGAACTGATGAAGCAGTGAGAAGAATTGAAAATGGAACCACTCGGGGAGTTCAAAATAGTTCAGCTATTTAGAGAAAACACTGAAAAAATCATCAAAATCGGAGCAGTTATGAGCTCTGAGATAGAGGCAGCATTGGTAGATTGTCTCAGGCAGAATGCTGACATTTTTGCCTGGATTGATTCTGATTTGCACGTGATAGATCCAAGAATAATAGTGCACCGACTGAATGTGGATAAAAATGCGAAGCCAGTGAGGCAGAAGAAACGAAATTTTAGCAAAGAAAAGAATGAAACGGCCAAAAAAGAAGTTCTGGAGCTTTTAGCTGCCCGACATATTTACGCCTTGAGATTCTCGGAATAACTGAGCAACGTTGTGCTAGTTTTGAAAAAAGAGGCAACCTGGAGGATGTGTGGATTAGACTGATCTGAACAAGCATTGCCCGAGAGACCCGTTTCCTCTACCCAGGATAGATTTGTTAGTGGATTCAACAGCAGGATGTGCATTACTAAGTATGATGGTTGCTAAGAGCGGTTTTCACCAGATCTTTATGGTTGTAGGTGATCATAACAAAATGGCCTTTGTAACTGACACATGAGTGTATTGCTATAGGGTGATGCCTTTCGGCCTCAAGAACGCTGAAGCAACTTTCCAGAGATTGGTCGCGAAGATATTTTACCATCAGATTGGGAAGTCCATGAAAGTATACATTGACGATATGTTAGTCAAAAGTATGAAGGCGGAAGAACATGTCCGTCATCTGGATGAAGCATTTGCCATCATGAGAGCATACGGAATGAAGCTGAACCCAAAAAATGCACATTTGGAGTGACCACTAGGAAGTTCCTGGGGTACGTAGTGAACGAAAGGGGAATCGGGGCTAACCTAGATAAAATCAAGGTAGTACTAGACTTGTCCTCACCCAGATGTCGCACCTTGTCACCCAACCTAGCGATCGCAGTTTTTGCCCCCTCATTCAGTGCCTTAACAGAATTACTCTCCTGTTTCAAGGAGTCATTTTCCCTCTTCAAAGAAGTAGTTTTGGCATGAAGAGCCGCCACACTATCCTCAGCTCTTTTAGCCGTAATGCCAGCTTCAAGGGCGTCCTTAACAGCTTTTGTATTTACCTTGGCAGATTCCCGAGCATGGGTGATTGCAGTGCGACGACTATTATTATTACTGTTCACACTAGCAACCAATTTGTCGACCACAACATTATGTTGGTCCTGGACTTCAATAAAACCACTATAATCCTGACACAATCGATACATCACAATCCCGGTAGCCGCAAAAAATAAACGCTCGAAGCGCGCCAAATCGAGATAACCCAATCTATTCACTACTGCACCACGATCGAGCTGAGGCCACATTCCTTTAATGATCTCTACTGACTGCTCCTCCCGCAATCGATATCCCATCAGCTTAATATTCAGTAATTCTGAAGTCTCATCGTTCAAAAATTCATAATCAACAATGCTGCCAGACGGTGCCGGCCTTGGATTGCCCTAAGGTCGAGGTCATTTTCGTGAAGGCAGTGGGGCCTCTCCAGCCTCAGCGATAGCATGTGTCTCCAGAACACGCCTCTTAGCAGCGGCGTACCAATTTTTACCCCCTGAACTAGATGAGCCCTCGGTAGGTAACCTTGGCCCACGCCTAAAATTTGGATTCTCGGTGTTGAATCATGCTAGATTAGCAGCGATCATGTTATCAACTGCATCAGCCTCTAACATCATCCAGATTTGGGAATTCGTCCCGACTTTAACCCTGCCTCCAGAAGCAGTCGGAGTCATGACGAGCCTTCGCGGAATGAAATCTTCAAGCCTCTCAAAATTGCTCACAATGGGAACCCAAGTGCCTGCGGATACTCCTCCGATCCAAATAGTAGAGCGATCTGATGATGCCGGAACAACATAACTAGCACCCCAATTAACCTATAAGCTCCCAGGGGGCCTCATAGTAGGTTGCCTCCTTGCGAAAACTCCCGCAGATTCTTCAGCAGGGACAATATCATCCATGGATGGGCCTAAGTTCGAAGAACCAACCCTATCGGCGTTCACATGGGTTGCATAAATGTTCTCTGGGGATACGACTGGCTTCCTGCGATTCTCAGACTTCTTTCGCACCATTGGTAAGTTATAAGATAACATGATGATTTTAGTTTTAAAGCACTGTCGAATCGCCATGATTCGACCCTAACTGATCGATCAAATCCTGATAGTTTGATATAGGAAGATCGAATCTTGAGAATTCGACAAATCCTTTATATAGCCCCACCACCACCTTTATTCTGAATTCGACATAGTTCAAAAAAAAACATGATCAAATTCGAATCCGACCTATTCGAGGATAAGATACAGGTCGAATTCCGCCTATTCTATCGTTCACCAAATACATTTTTCTAAACCAGCATGGTGATCGGTAAGATTTTCCACCCTAACATGATTTATTACGGATTCCAAATGGGGGGAATATTTTCAAGGGGTTTTTTCCAAGCAAGATAATCAAGCCCGCGGACGCAACACGCAATATGATACGAAAAATTGGGTGACGCGTAACCAATTTAAAAGTTTGGGACTCACTCTTGTACCAACACCGACTCCCAAACTGGGATGACTATATGATGGTGATATTTTAGGAAGACCCAGAATAGCATTGTGGGCCGCCCCAATCAAGTAAGGCCCAATAAGTTCTATATCAAATGATGACCATTCGACGGATACTAGAGGATCGAACCATGCCCATTCCTACATAATTCGAAGTCGGGACGGGCCTCACGAGATGGGATCTATAAATACCCCGTCCTCCAACACTAATAGAGACTTTTTGAATACTCGGCACTCTCACATATCGATCGAATTCAGTGATCCGATACTCATCCCGATTCGATCGTCCACCAGATTCGACACTCGACCCGATTCGATCATCTTGAGGTTTTGATCTTATCAATCTGAGCAGCATAGTCGAACCGTACCCATTCGAGGTTCAACAGCATCGAACCAAGATCATTCGAGACTCAACAGATTCGACATAGAGTAACATTGAACCACTACGATTCGAGATTTGTGAATCCAACGCCATTCATTCGATCTATCCATTTCTTTGTGTTAGAAGGTTACCTAAACTAAATTTATGCTTGTAATACGAGTAGGTGTTCCAGACCAAGCTAGTCCGTACCTTGTAATAGATTGACATTATTTTGGCATAGTCAGACCCATTGTAATAGTCATAAGATGTATTGTAACCTGGACAAAATAAGACCAAAATAGATGTCTTATTAAAAATGGCAAACCTTTATCGCGTAAGTTAAATTTCTTTAGTGCAGTTTTCTTGATTATTATTAATTAGCACCAAATTTAGAAAAAAGAGTGTGTTTTTTTGTTTATAATTTACTATTTTTCAAGAACTAGATCTGGGCAATCCCATCTGCTATGTATATTAATACCGGGGCGGCCCTTACCCCCGATAAACGTAAGACTAACTAGCTCACTACAAGAATCCGGGGTCATTCGTGACCGCCGGCTCGTGACCGCCGGGCGGTCGCGAGCATCCGTGACCGCCCGGCGGTCGCGGATGCCACCGTGATCGCCCGGCGGTCGCGGATGCCACCGTGACCGCCGAGCGGTCGCGGTAAACAATACCGTGACCGCCCAGCGGTCACGGGAATCCATAGGCGGGAATCTTCCCGCCTATGGCCCGCCAAGTGGCGTCCGCGACCGCCGGGCGGTCGCGGATGCCACTCGTCCGCGACCGCCCAGCGGTCGCGGATGCCAGTGGGCGGGATTTTGCCCGCCATGGCGTCCGCGACCGCCAGGCGGTCGCGGATGCCACTCGTCCGCGACCGCCCAGCGGTCGCGGACGCCACTAGGCGGGAAAATTCCCGCCTACTGGCATCCGCGACCGCCCGGCGGTCGCGGATGGGAGGGGGGTTTTCTATATAAACCCCCCTCCTCCTCTCTCATTCCTCACATTTGTAAGTTCTCTCCTCTCTCTCTTTTAAATATTTATCTTTCTAGTTTTTTAATTATGTTTTTTAATTATGTTTTATATTTAATGTTTTAGTAATAGTTTTAATTGTTTAATTATAAGTTTATTTTTATTAATGTCAAACTTAGAAATAATGCCTTTAGGAAATTTTTATAATTTAGGAATAGTGCCTTTAGAGAATCTTTATATATTAGAACAAGTAATCTTTAGGGGTTCTTTAAAACTTAGAAATGATGCATTTAGAGAATCTTTATTTAATATTAAATTGTTAGTTTAGGTAATTTAATGTATTATTATCCGTCGCGGTAATTTAATGTTAAACTGTTAGTTTAAATGCATGTCTAATTATTGGTTAATATTTTTTAGTACAAATGATCTTTAGGGAATTTATAACTTAGAAATAATGCCTTTAGAGAATCTTTATATATTAGAACAAATAATCTTTAGGGGTTCTTTATAACTTAGTACAAATGATCTTTAGAGAACTTTATAACTTAGAAATGATGCCTTTAGAGAATCTTTATTTAATATTAAATTGTTAGTTTAGGTAATTTAATGTATTATTATTCGTCGCGGTAATTTAATGTTAAACTATTAGTTTAAATGCATGTCAAATGATTGGTTAATGTTTTTTAGTACAAATGATCTTTAGGGAATTTATAACTTAGAAATAATGCCTTTAGAGAATCTTTATATATTAGAACAAATAATCTTTAGGGGTTCTTTATAACTTAGTACAAATGATCTTTAGGGAACTTTATAACTTAGAAATGATGCCTTTAGAGAATCTTTATTTAATATTAAATTGTTAGTTTACTTAATTTAATGTATTATTATTCGTCGCAGTAATTTAATGTTAAACTATTAGTTTAAATGCATGTCAAATTATTGGTTAATGTTTTTTTTGTAGAAATAACCCCTTTATGGAACTTTATAACTTAGAAATAATGCCTTTACAAAATCTTTATATATTAGAACAAATAATCTTTAGGGGTTCTTTGTAACTTAGTACAAATGATCTTTAAGGAATCTTTATAACTTAGTAACGACTGAATTTTAGAGAATCTCTTTGAATCATCTAACTTAGATAATTTCTCGTAGTTTTCTAGCATATATTCGATATGGCAGGCAGTCGTCGTCGTCGGGTTGGCAGTGGTCAACAATGTTCAAATGTTTCTGATGTTTCTGATGATGCGGATGTTCCTGATGTTCCCGATGTTCCCCCTACTGCTAGTGGGCGAGGTAGTCTTGGACCTCGTATAGTTATCACACGTGGCGGTCGTAGTTGCGATGCCGCAATCCCCAACGCGTCTACATCGTTGACGCCTTTACTACAGCGCCGACTTTCTTTTGATGCCGATGCCGTGCCCGATGCCGCACCGACTGCATCTGGATCTAGGGCTAGAGCACCATCTTCCGCTGGTTCCACCGGAGCTGGCCCGAGCGAGAGGCCGAGTGATACTCCAGCATCGGGAGTATTCAATGTCACGCAACAGCGCCCAAGAAGAGGCACCTCCAAAGGTGCACAACAACCCAATGACCCGAAACAAAGGCAGATCATTAAATTGTGTCCTCGTGGCCTGTTTATGAACCCCTCTAGCAACGAGGTTGCGACTACGATCACGGAGTTGATCAGACTGTTCATGAAGGAGTTCTGGCCTACCTACTTGACGATGCCCAAAACTGTGCGAGGCAAAATGTTTGTTAAATTTACGGTGAGGAATTATTTCACAACTATATCATATTATTTAATTTAATATATTCATAAATCGAAATTTATTACTTGGCAGAAAATATATGGTGTTCGTGAGAGAGAAAAACACGCAGTACAACGGGCCTACGAAACGAAGGCGAAGTTGTGTTATAAGAATTTGATTTACAACACGAAGAAACAATACTTTGAGAGGGTTGTGGATCCGAAATGGGCCGGAAAAGACAAAACTTGGATGCACGACGGGTTAGAGGCGGCGGCGATTAAGCATTGGGCCACTGAGGATCATCAAGAGCTGTCGCATAAGTCTAAGAAAAACAGGAGAGGAGGCGAGGAGCCAATTGAGGGGGTGAAGGCACCTCCCACTTTTTTTGGTGGATCCCGCGACCTAGAGGAGCTCAGACGTTTGCTGGTATGAATTATGAAAATTAACAATATGGGTGTAATTAAGTAATCTTAATATATGCGTAAGCCAATTTTGACGTACTCTTTCTTGAAATGTGTAGGCTGAGGAGGACCGAACACGAAAAGACCCTATTCGATATGATGAGGCCTATAGACGTGGTCACACGCAGCGGGTGAAGGGGACGGGCGGTAACACAGGAGTTCCAGCTCGGCGGACTTGGGTAGATGCTGTGGCGAAAGCGCAATATGTAAGTTATTTCAACCGCATACTCCTTTTAAATTATTTATTCCAATATAAGTATTGATTCTTTCAAATGTTAATGCAGAAAAAGTACATGGAACTAGTGAGGGAAAGATATCCCCGCCCAGCTAAGCTCCCGGTGTTCGATCCCGACTGTTGGACCGAGGCATTTGGTCCTGTGAAGAAGGGGAAGGCGAAAGGCTTGCCGAGGGATGCACGCCCGGAGGCGTTCAGCATTAAATACAGGAAACAAGAAGATTATTCACAGGCCTGCATCGACGAATTACAAACACAGAATGACCGCACTATCTATCGCAGTGATCAAAGGATGACTGATATGAAAGCCACTATGGAGCTATGGAGATGCTTGCTTAATGAGAAGGTGAACGTGGACCTTCCACCGATATCAGATTCTATATTCATGGGGCATGCACGTAGGAACGGAGCTGTGATTCCACCGGTTCGTATGCCGCATCGTAGGCCAGATCCATTTGCTCCCAGTTCTTCCGATAGGCCTGCGTATATCGAGGAGTACTCTGATGACGATGATGACGTCGATGTCGATGATATTATGGCGTCGTTGCAGACTGACGATTATGTGGAACTGGGTGTTGAGGATGGTGTTGGGAGTGGTGAGGATGATGAGGAGGATGATAGGGAGGATGATGGGGAGGATGATGACGGGAATGGATGTGGGTTGGATGATAGTTCGGATGATGATTAGTTGTATTTTCATTATTGTAATGTTGGACTGTTAAATTTTCATTATTGTAATGTTGTACTGTTAAATTTTCATTATTGTAATGTTGGATTGTTTAATTTTCATTATTGTAATGTTGGACTGTTAAATTTTCATTATTGTAATGTTTGACTGTTAATTTTTCATTATTGTAATGTCTTTTACAACACTACCAAATCGTTACAATTAAAGTGCGTCACAAAGTAATGTTTTAAATTATTACAAAACACTTGAACTATTCAGTATCACTAGTTAGCTCCACGTTTTCACTTTCTTCGTCTTCCTCTTCAGCTTCTTTTTCTCCTCTATCTTGTACATCTTCGACGATCTCAAACTCATTTGCCCACCCCAATTGTATATCCATATCAAATGCGCTAAAGTCTACGAACATATTAATTCCTACAGATGCGTCCTCTTGGAACACTTCCGCTGGCATCCCTATTTCTGTTTCTGTGTCGCTGGAAGCACTTAGTGACGACATGTCGATCACGTGCCTAGCCGGTATAGTAGATACAGCCATCCATCCATTTTGACCTGGTCGACCATTCGTAAGTTGTGGATACGGGGCGTAGTACGACTGTCGGGCCTGATTGGCAAAAATAAAAGGCTCGTTGGTTGTGAGAGACCACCGTGGGTTAATATCAACGAGTTTGTACGTCTCGTGAACACGAGTCCCTCGAGCTCTAATATCATACCACCTACACTTGAAGAATACAATGTATAGCGGTCTTATGTGCCCCCAATATTCCACCTCTATGATTTCGTTCAATGTCCCATAGAAGTTGGTGGCGTGGGATCCTCCCATGTCCCCCTCCACATAAACCCCACTACAATCACTCTTCTTAGGGCCCAAACGCATATCTGTGTGAAATCGGAACCCATTCACAATGTACCCTTCATAGTACAACACTGAGTTGAGAGGACCTGCGAGCAACGGCTTAACACGATCGTCTGTCATGTACTTGCCACTCGAGTAGGTCTGCTTGAACCATGCCACGTACTCGCAGTTTCTCTTCTTTTGTACCTCCATGGGAGTAAGTCCATTACACTCCTCCTCAATAAACAACCTGTGAGTTACACACAAAATAAGTTAGAAATACGTGATACATACAAGTTATCCTTAATAAAGAGCGTTTGCACGTAAAATAAAGAATATTGACTTACTCGACCCATCCATCCAGCTCTTCACAATTAAGAAGCGTGTACAGTTCAATTTGCTCCAACTCTTCGGACGACAACCGCCTCTTCTTGTTTAGTGGCCCAAGGGCCTTCCCTTTCTTTCGAAATAACATCAGCTCATCATCCCACTCTGAACTCTCAAAAGTCTCGTTCCTATTGAGACGGTTATATCTAGTACTCGCGGAGATACCTAGATATTGTGCACACATATTGGATAGCTCTGAAAGGAGGTAGGAATTCGCTATGCATCCTTCTACCCTTGCTTTGTTCATCACTGACTTTTTAAAATCAAACATACGCCTGGGAATACCGAAAAGTCAATAACATATAGAATAACAGTAGCGAATTAAACTCATTAAACATTGTGTACCTCTCGAATGGATACATCCATCTGTAGTGAACCGGGCCGCCTACTTTAGCCTCGTATGGTAGGTGTTGGCTAGCCGTTGGCATTCGTGACCGCCCAGCGGTCGCGAATATCAACTAGCCGTTGGCATTCGTGACCGCTGGGCGGTCGCGAATGTCAACTAGCCGTTGGCATTCGTGACCGTCGGGCGGTCGCGAATGCCAACTAGCCTTTGGCTTTCGTGACCGCTGGGCGGTCACGAAAGACCCTCATTCGTGACCGCCCAGCGGTCACGAATAATATTCATAAAAGAAAATTTGATTTTATGGATTCATCTTGATGTGTTTATGATTTTTAACAATAAGTCTCATTACTACATGTAAATTGAAGTAATAAATTAGTACAACATTAGTAATTAACATATTAAAATAGCGAATTAGATGTTATTAGGCGAGTTATGAACGAATAACCTATTTTATGTTCTACAACTAATCATCATATACACTTAGTTGTTTTAGATGTAATGTGTAATTTTGTGATAAACTCTCTTTTAATTTACTTAGTAGTAAGTATTTTATCAATTTAACAAACATCGCACCTTAATTAAACAAACGAAAATCAAAACTTTTGAATGAAACTTATTCGTGACCGCTGGGCGGTCACAAATAAGGGTCTTTCGTGACCGCCCAGCGGTCACGAAGTATGTTCGTGACCGCTGGGCGGTCACGAAGTAGGGTTCGTGACCGCCGGGCGGTCACGAAAGACCCTCATTCGTGACCGCCCAGCGGTCACGAATAACATTCATAAAAGAAAATTTAATTTTATGGATTCATCTTGATGTGTTTATGATTTTTAACAATAAGTCTCATTACTACATGTGAATTGAAGTAATAAATTAGTACAACATTAGTAATTAACATATTAAAATAGCGAGTTTGATGTGCTTAGGCGAGTTATGAACGAATAACCTATTTTATGTTCTACAACTAATCATCATATACACTAAGTTGTTTTAGATGTAATGTGTAATTTTGTGATAAACTCTCTTTTAAATAACTTAGTAGTAAGTATTTTATCAATTTAACAAACATCGCAACTTAATTAAACAAACGAAAATCAAAACTTTCGAATGAGACTCATTCGTGACCGCCAGCGGTCACGACCTAGGTTCGTGACCGCTGAGCGGTCACGAAAGACCCTCATTCGTGACCGCCCAGCGGTCACGAATAATATTCATAAATAAAAATTTGATTTTCGAATAAGGGTCTTTCGTGACCGATGGGCGGTCGCGAATGGGCGTCATTCGTGACCGCCCGGCGGTCACGAATAACATTCATGGTGAAAATTTTGAATTTTTCAAAAAATTTGAATTTCCCCCTAATTCCAAGGTCTTTCGCGACCGCCCGGCGGTCGCGAAAGACCTTGGAATTGGGGGGAAATTCAAATTTTTTGAAAATTCAAAATTTTCACTAAAATTCTATATATACCCACCATTCCACCCATTAATTTTCATTACACTCACATTATCTTCTCTAAAAAACTCAACACTTTCTCCTCCTTTCCTCATTTCCCAATCCAAAACATAAACACCAACAATTTTTCTTCTCATCTTTCTTTATATCTTCAAAAAACAAAACACAAACTCTTTTATTTTCTTCTTTTCTTTACTTATAACACAAATCATTCTCTTAAATGATGTTTATATAAAAAAACCGGTATTTTAACACCTTATATTCGCAAAAAACAAATATTTATTCCGGTATTTTACCGGAATATTTTTTTTATTTCGTTTAATGTCATTCGTGACCGCCGGGCGGTCACGGATGACTTGAATATTATCCGTGACCGCCCGGCGGTCACGGATGGTTTAAATATTATCCGTGACCGCCGAGCGGTCGCGGATGACCCCGGGGTCATCCGTGACCGCTCGGCGGTCGCGGTGTTGCCCGCGACCGCCGAGCCGTCGCGGATGACACCGGGGTCATCCGTGACCGCCAGGCGGTCGCGGGAAACACCGCGACCGCCGAGCCGTCACGGATGACCTCGGGGTCATCCGTGACCGCCAGGCGGTCGCGGTGTTGCCCGCGACCGCCGAGCCGTCGCGGATGACCTCGGGGTCATCCGCGACCGCCGAGCGGTCACGGTGTTGCCCGCGACCGCCTGGCGGTCGCGGATGAGCCCGGGGTCATCCGCGACCGCCCAGCGGTCGTGACCGCCGAGCGGTCACGGATGACGTCCACGACCGAGGGCATCCGCGACCGGGCATCCGCGACCGCCCAGCGGTCGCGGATGACCATCCGCGACCGGAAATGGGTCATTCGCGACCGCCCGGGCGGTCACGAATGACCCTTTTTTCTTGTAGTTCAGCTATTGGTAGATTGTCTCAGGCAGAATGCTGACATTTTTGCCTGGATTGATTCTGATTTGCACGTGATAGATCCAAGAATAATAGTGCACCGACTGAATGTGGATAAAAATGCGAAGCCAGTGAGGCAGAAGAAACGAAATTTTAGCAAAGAAAAGAATGAAACGGCCAAAAAAGAAGTTCTGGAGCTTTTAGCTGCCCGACATATTTACGCCTTGAGATTCTCGGAATAACTGAGCAACGTTGTGCTAGTTTTGAAAAAAGAGGCAACCTGGAGGATGTGTGGATTAGACTGATCTGAACAAGCATTGCCCGAGAGACCCGTTTCCTCTACCCAGGATAGATTTGTTAGTGGATTCAACAGCAGGATGTGCATTACTAAGTATGATGGTTGCTAAGAGCGGTTTTCACCAGATCTTTATGGTTGTAGGTGATCATAACAAAATGGCCTTTGTAACTGACACATGAGTGTATTGCTATAGGGTGATGCCTTTCGGCCTCAAGAACGCTGAAGCAACTTTCCAGAGATTGGTCGCGAAGATATTTTACCATCAGATTGGGAAGTCCATGAAAGTATACATTGACGATATGTTAGTCAAAAGTATGAAGGCGGAAGAACATGTCCGTCATCTGGATGAAGCATTTGCCATCATGAGAGCATACGGAATGAAGCTGAACCCAAAAAATGCACATTTGGAGTGACCACTAGGAAGTTCCTGGGGTACGTAGTGAACGAAAGGGGAATCGGGGCTAACCTAGATAAAATCAAGGTAGTACTAGACTTGTCCTCACCCAGATGTCGCACCTTGTCACCCAACCTAGCGATCGCAGTTTTTGCCCCCTCATTCAGTGCCTTAACAGAATTACTCTCCTGTTTCAAGGAGTCATTTTCCCTCTTCAAAGAAGTAGTTTTGGCATGAAGAGCCGCCACACTATCCTCAGCTCTTTTAGCCGTAATGCCAGCTTCAAGGGCGTCCTTAACATCTTTTGTATTTACCTTGGCAGATTCCCGAGCATGGGTGATTGCAGTGCGACGACTATTATTATTACTGTTCACACTAGCAACCAATTTGTCGACCACAACATTATGTTGGTCCTGGACTTCAATAAAACCACTATAATCCTGACACAATCGATACATCACAATCCCGGTAGCCGCAAAAAATAAACGCTCGAAGCGCGCCAAATCGAGATAACCCAATCTATTCACTACTGCACCACGATCGAGCTGAGGCCACATTCCTTTAATGATCTCTACTGACTGCTCCTCCCGCAATCGATATCCCATCAGCTTAATATTCAGTAATTCTGAAGTCTCATCGTTCAAAAATTCATAATCAACAATGCTGCCAGACGGTGCCGGCCTTGGATTGCCCTAAGGTCGAGGTCATTTTCGTGAAGGCAGTGGGGCCTCCCCAGCCTCAGCGATAGCATGTGTCTCCAGAACACGCCTCTTAGCAGCGGCGTACCAATTTTTACCCCCTGAACTAGATGAGCCCTCGGTAGGTAACCTTGGCCCACGCCTAAAATTTGGATTCTCGGTGTTGAATCATGCTAGATTAGCAGCGATCATGTTATCAACTGCATCAGCCTCTAACATCATCCAGATTTGGGAATTCGTCCCGACTTTAACCCTGCCTCCAGAAGCAGTCGGAGTCATGACGAGCCTTCGCGGAATGAAATCTTAAAGCCTCTCAAAATTGCTCACAATGGGAACCCAAGTGCCTGCGGATACTCCTCCGATCCAAATAGTAGAGCGATCTGATGATGCCGGAACAACATAACTAGCACCCCAATTAACCTATAAGCTCCCAGGGGGCCTCATAGTAGGTTGCCTCCTTGCGAAAACTCCCGCAGATTCTTCAGCAGGGACAATATCATCCATGGATGGGCCTAAGTTCGAAGAACCAACCCTATCGGCGTTCACATGGGTTGCATAAATGTTCTCTGGGGATACGACTGGCTTCCTGCGATTCTCAGACTTCTTTCGCACCATTGGTAAGTTATAAGATAACATGATGATTTTAGTTTTAAAGCACTGTCGAATCGCCATGATTCGACCCTAACTGATCGATCAAATCCTGATAGTTTGATATAGGAAGATCGAATCTTGAGAATTCGACAAATCCTTTATATAGCCCCACCACCACCTTTATTCTGAATTCGACATAGTTCAAAAAAAAACATGATCAAATTCGAATCCGACCTATTCGAGGATAAGATACAGGTCGAATTCCGCCTATTCTATCGTTCACCAAATACATTTTTCTAAACCAGCATGGTGATCGGTAAGATTTTCCACCCTAACATGATTTATTACGGATTCCAAATGGGGGGAATATTTTCAAGGGGTTTTTTCCAAGCAAGATAATCAAGCCCGCGGACGCAACACGCAATATGATACGAAAAATTGGGTGACGCGTAACCAATTTAAAAGTTTGGGACTCACTCTTGTACCAACACCGACTCCCAAACTGGGATGACTATATGATGGTGATATTTTAGGAAGACCCAGAATAGCATTGTGGGCCGCCCCAATCAAGTAAGGCCCAATAAGTTCTATATCAAATGATGACCATTCGACGGATACTAGAGGATCGAACCATGCCCATTCCTACATAATTCGAAGTCGGGACGGGCCTCACGAGATGGGATCTATAAATACCCCGTCCTCCAACACTAATAGAGACTTTTTGAATACTCGGCACTCTCACATATCGATCGAATTCAGTGATCCGATACTCATCCCGATTCGATCGTCCACCAGATTCGACACTCGACCCGATTCGATCATCTTGAGGTTTTGATCTTATCAATCTGAGCAGCATAGTCGAACCGTACCCATTCGAGGTTCAACATCATCGAACCAAGATCATTCGAGACTCAACAGATTCGACATAGAGTAACATTGAACCACTACGATTCGAGATTTGTGAATCCAACGCCATTCATTCGATCTATCCATTTCTTTGTGTTAGAAGGTTACCTAAACTAAATTTATACTTGTAATACGAGTAGGTGTTCCAGACCAAGCTAGTCCGTACCTTGTAATAGATTGACATTATTTTGGCATAGTCAGACCCATTGTAATAGTCATAAGATGTATTGTAACCTGGACAAAATAAGACCAAAATAGATGTCTTATTAAAAATGGCAAACCTTTATCGCGTAAGTTAAATTTCTTTAGTGCAGTTTTCTTGATTATTATTAATTAGCACCAAATTTAGAAAAAAGAGTGTGTTTTTTTGTTTATAATTTACTATTTTTCAAGAACTAGATCTGGGCAATCCCATCTGCTATGTATATTAATACCGGGGCGGCCCTTACCCCCGATAAACGTAAGACTAACTAGCTAACCTACCGATAGTAAATTAAAACTACACTATTGTCAGTAAATACGCATTAATCATGAACTGAATATAATGTAATATGTAATTTATAAGTTTTTTTTTTTTAAAAAGTGTTTAAGTTCTGGCAAGAGAGCATCCCGATACATCTCATTACAATATAATTAGAGTGACATGCAAAAGACAAATTGGATGCCAGTGATTCTGACTTGAATCATTTTATAAATGTTGTGTTTATATCTTTCCAAAAAGATATAATAAAAAAAATCTCCAAAAAGATACAATTACTAAATATCCGACAATTTCTGTCACAAGCTATAGTATAGATAAAATTGTGAGTTGTGATTTTTATTTGATGACGGATTCTGAATATGACTATAAAAGTCATTATAGATCTAGTCTGCAATATTTTATTATTAATATTATTGTTATTATTATCATCATTATTTTTATTAATATATTTAGTGTCATTATTTCCATACATAAGCGTGTAGATGACTGTGTACCTAAATGAGAAAAATACTTTGTATTTTTCAAATTATTAGTTATTATGGTTCGCTTTTCCTGACGGAATGTGGAGATTATTAATTCATCGAAATGTCAAAGAACAATATTTTTCTTAAGAAAAATTTAGCTCCATATACATAAAATTACTAGATAGCCATAGTGACATGATATCAAATGTTCGTTAATTCTCAACATACGAACTCCTACGAATCACATAAATATACCTATAACTTCTTGTTGGTCGGATCACAAATAAGAAAATAATAATGAATTTAAAGGAGGGATGTTAGATAGAATCAGGTTTGAGGCACACGTGGAAGACGTGATTCTTTTAGAGTAGAATTTCCACCAATGCCGTGGTGCAACAACCACTACAAGAGAAACGACATTTTCCGACGGTACGAAAACCGTCGAAAAATGGCATTTCCGACGGCCTTAACCGTCGGAAAAGACCGACGAAAAAGGTCTCGTCGGAAAAGAGCTTTTTCGTCGCATATGTCGTCGGAAAAG
Source organism: Linaria vulgaris (assembly GCA_948329865.1). Classification (NCBI taxonomy): domain Eukaryota; kingdom Viridiplantae; phylum Streptophyta; class Magnoliopsida; order Lamiales; family Plantaginaceae; genus Linaria; species Linaria vulgaris. The sequence continues at coordinate 73,102,821 of OX415250.1, forward strand.
CTCTTTTCAAACGGCCAAGTGCCGTCGAAAATACCGACGGTCTTTTCCGACGGGTTTATACCATCGGAAAAGACCCCTTTTCTGACGGCATCATATCGTCAGAAAAATCGCTCCTGCGTCTGCTCCTCCCGGTCCCTTGCCACTTCTGACCGCACATCGTGAATCTCTTTCTCCAAACCCGCAACGGTTTCATGCAACCCAACAGTAGCCACCGTCATCGGTTTAGGTGTTCTTAGCGGTTCGAATTTGCGCCCTGCGACTTACCATACTGTGTGATGGTATTGTGCCTATTTTTGCCTCAGATCCTCCCATGTGTGCCATTATTATCTGCAATGGCTCCAATATCTATGTCAAACTCAAGCGGCCATTTCTCTTGGGGACCATAATTATCCTCGAGTGCTTCAAAATAACGTTCCTACAATGTTCAAAGCAAATAAATGAAAAAGGTATAGGCACAAAACAATCATATACCTGTTTAAGATAACTTACATAATACCCTTCTACTGTGGGGGGATCCCAACAGATTATTCGTCCATCCGGATCTGTTATTGCGTGGTCCATCACGCATTGCTGGTCGAAGCTTAGCATATGCGGAGAACCATACTATAACAACATTGTTTTTAAACAATATTAATGGTAAAGAGTAACTCAATATCACAAAATATATTTTGCAAACAAGGAAATCCTAACGTATCGTACCGTTTCATAGCTCCTCTTGTGTGTACTCACAGATCCACCATGGTACGTAGCAAAGGAACCCTTAACGTCAACGCTCTTTGTCTTATTGGATTCTCGATTCTCCTTTGCTTTCTGTGCGAGTTCAATCGTCCTTTCCTTCACCCAATGATCACAGTACGTCGACTCGAAGCCTCGAGGTAGCCAAGTCTTTTGGTACCATTCGAGGTCTTTATCTCGCTTCTTGTACATATTTTTGCACTCGTATATGGATTCCTTCCATGTGGATTGTGCCACCCGATGGAATGCCTTTGTGATTTTAGGCGTTTCCTCTACATCTCATTTGTATATACCCTTCGAAATATAATAACATATAAAGTATAAGGATAAAATACTGTGAAATGTGTTAAAATAAGTTAAAAGAAGATACCCTGAAGTAGGTTATAAATTTTTGTTTTTATGCCTCGGATAATTGAGAGTAATATATCGTCGGTTCGGTCACCAAGGACTTTATTGTAAAACCAATTGATCGCTTTATTATTGTCGTAAGATCCTCACATAAATCTTAATCAAAAATGAAATTGTCGTTCACCCCAATTTTGAGCTTCCATTCGTTGGTGTTTGAAGAACCTCGACCCTTCCCACGTCCCCTAGGCGGCCTAAGGCTAGTAGAAGTAGATTCAGAAGCAACAGATGCTGGCGAGGGTTGCGATCCCGACAAAGCTCCTTCGTTGTTGACTTGTAGAACTTCGTCCATCAAGTCATGCGGAAAGATTGAACGTGGAGGAGTAATTTCAGGTGGCAAGACTGGATCTGGGTCCCTTAGGCGGGGAGCAGTAGCTCGGTTCCGAGTGATAGTGGGGCGTTGTGGTGGTGCATGCGCCGGAGTAGGGGCCTGGGTCCGAGTTGTAGTTGGGCATTGTTGGGAAGCAACCGGAGTATGCTGAGTTTGTGGTGGAGGTTCCTCGATATGTTGGGTAACTTCGTCGGGACTAGTTGTTTCAACGTTGCCACCATGCCGATATTTAAACACACTAGCAAAATTGAGCATCCCTAGGGTTTTCGGTAACCCTACATTGGAAATATATTTTTTAATTTTTTTCTGTTTCACTTTTCCTTTACTTTTATCGATAAAATTGTTGCGATTATTTTTATCGGCCATTTATAAAAATGACGATTTTTTGAAATATATATATATATATATATATATATATATATATATATATATGAAGAAAGAAAGAATTGTATATATATAAAATGAAGAGTGATTGGTGATGATGAGTAAAACAAATTAGGCTTGGTATTTATAGAGGTTTTTCTTTTAACTTGATCGACGCCTTTTTCAAAAGGCGCCGGTCCCACCGTCTTTTTCGTCGGTACTTGGTCTACGGAAAAGACGGGAAGGCCCGCCAACGTTTTTTTATTTATTATATTTTTTTCCTTTCTTTTCCGACGGTTTAAGCCCGTCGAAAAGTTTTCGACGGGCTTATACCGTCGGAAAAGGCCTTTTCCGTCGGCCAGGTGACGACGGAAAAGGTTTTTTACCCATTTCCGACGGCCGATTCCGTCGAAGGCCGTCTGAAATGGGTGTTTTTGTTGTAGTGAACCTCTCGACATCTACTCCCAAGATAAAACAAACCTTCAAAAAAATTTGACTTGCACTCAAACAAGAATCTCCATGAACTCGAATAACCCACAATTGCCTTCTTATATGGAACACTTATATGAAATGTATTCTTAGTAATGTAATACTTGTACACATTAGAATATATATGTATATGGATGTAAAGTTTATATCAACGGCAATAAGAATATTCTGTATTTTCAGATAATTTGTTTCTGAATGGTTTTTGATTTATCAAAGTCTGTTTCCTGTAGAGAGTCCAAAACTATATATATACAAATCTCACCTCTACCAAAAGACGTTGAACCGGTCATATATATAATAGGGAAAACGGGGATATTAGACCCAATCTATTCGCGTTTTTGCGATGTTGTACCCAACCTTTGATTTTTTACCGCGATGTACCCAACCTTTCATTTTTAAAACATGTTGTACCCAAACTAACTTTCCGGCAAAATTGGAAATTTGCAGGGGTAAAACCGGTACTACACTCAAAAATTAAAAAAAAATTAAAAAAAAAAGAAAAAACAAAAAAAATACCCCCCCTCCTTCCCCGATCGCCTCCCCCACCCCACCCCGCCGATTTGCAGCAACACCGCTGCAAATCGCGATGAATCACCGCGATTCGCAGCGGTGTTGCTGCAAATCGTGGGGGTGGGGTGGGGTGGGGGGGGAGGGCGACGGGGAAGGGGGGGGGGGTCTATGTTTTTATTTTTTTTTTGTTTTTTTAGTTTTTTTTTTAATTTTTATTATAAATAAATGAAATGACTATTTTGCCCTCGTGCAAATCGGATTGCTGATGTCACAAGATCAGAATATGACGTTTTTTTGCCAGAAAGTTAGTTTGGGTACAACATGTTTTAAAAATGAAAGGTTGGGTACAGCGCGGTAAAAAATCAAAGGTTGGGTACAACATCGCAAAAACGCGAATAGATTGGGTCTAGTATCCCCATTTTCCCTATATAATATTTATTGGTGGCAAATGGGTCAATCCAATCCAATCCAGGTCCAAACCAATGAGATCCAACCCAATAAGATCCAGCCCATATAAGATCCATTTATACTAGATCCCTCCAAAACCAGATCGGATTGGATCCTGAACCGGATCCATGAGGATCCACGGATCCAATGCTTGTAATTTCAGATCCAAAAATTGGATCTACATGGATCTAAAGGTGGATTTTTTCGGATCCAAAGCCAGATTTGAATCGAACCATAGGCGGATCCATGAAAACCAAGACCAGATCGACAAATCCAGTCCACAAACCAGTGAATTTAATTATATGAATGACATATCAACAAATCCAATCAACAAAACCTCTCCACCACAAGCTACAGTTCAACAAATCCAGGACACTTCTGCAACACGGATCCAACAAATCCAATCGGTGACTTCGCCGGAACCCTATGCCGAAGCTCCCCCGCCGCCCTCCAAAGCTTCCTCGTCGTCCCTCTCCACCCCCTACACACCATCGCTGACGGCAACAACCCCGACGGCGGCAGCCTCCGCATAACCTCCCACAAACAATTTGTAGTGAAATCGCTCAATGGACCGCAAAATTTACCGAATCAAATCACAATTGAATCGCACAAATCGAACAAACAAAATAAGAATAACAATCACAGCAAAGAAAAGTAAACAATCACGAAGAACAACACGCAATTTACTCGGTTCGGCGTTCTCTCAGCAATGTGATGAAGAACCCTAATCCAAGGGAGAAATCGAGATCCAATTTTATTGAGGAGATATAGAGTACAATTGGTAACAAAAACTGTTATGAAATCGGCTGTGTAACAGAGTATATATACTGAGGCAGTTATAACTAACTCGCGTGAAGCCCACGGCACACTGAATTAATCGCCTGCCCTAATCTGACTCTCGCCGCCGAGTTGCAACAGTCGCTCACTCAGTTTCAACAGCTATACAAGCTTTCACTGCTACTCAAGCTACCCCAGTTGCAACTACGTTCAAGATGGTAGAATTATGGAAATACCACTGAGCCAAAAGTCACTAATTCCCATAATTCTCCACCTTATTTCTGTAACTCTACCTCAATCACAAAATTAGCAAACCAACTCCTCCAACTAGTCGTGAACACCAGGACTAACAATTCTTCAGTTGAATCAAATCCAGGCAATGATCAAACTTGCTGCTAGGCAAGACTTTGGTGATCTATCTGCTGGATTTTCCTCAGTTGCAGCCTTCTTTACCATCACAGAGCCACATGCTATCACCTCTCTCACAAAGTGAAGTTTGATATCCACATGTTTGGTCCTTTCATGATAAACTTGGTTCTTCGACAAATGTATTGCACTCTGATTGTCACAATGAACTGTGATCACATCATCTTGAATCTTCAGCTCCTTGGCAAACCCATCTAACCATAGAGCCTCCTTGATTGTTTCTGTCAGTGCAATATACTCTGCCTCAGTAGTTGATAATGCAACTACTCTTTGCAAACTAGCCTTCCAACTAGCAGCAGTCCCAAATGCTGTAAAAACATATCCAGTAAGTGATTTTCTGGAGTCCAAACATCCAGCATAATCAGAATCCACAAATCCTTGAATGTGAGGCTAATTCTCCATCAGATGTTGCAACTCACCAAACACCAGAACTTTGTTGATGGTGTGTTTCACATACCTCAGAATCCATTTCAATGCCTTCCAGTGCACCCTTCCAGGATTAGCCATGAACCTACTTATCATGCTAACTGAGTAAGCCAAATCAGGTCTAGTGCAGACCATGGCATACATTAAAGATCCAACATCATTTGCATAAGGAATCTCTGCCATGAACTCCTTATCTTCCTCAGTGTTGGGACATTGATCAACACTCAATTTGAACTGTTGAGACAATGGAGTTGTAACTCCCTTAGTTTCAGACATTCCAAATTTCTCTAGTATCTTCTTAAGATACTCCACCTGAGACAAGTACAACAAACCTTTAGATCTGTCTCTTCTTATCTCCATACCCAGAATATTCTTAGCTGCTCCTAAATCCTTCATTTCAAACTCTCCTTTGAGTTTGGCTTTCACAGTTGCAACTTCGATCTTGGTATTACTGATGATCAGAATATCATCAACATACAACAACAAGAATGTAAACTGCTTTTCACCCTTGAACTTAAAGTAGACACAGTTGTCATACTTACTCCTTGCAAAGCCAATCTTCATCATGAACTCATCAAATCTCATATTCCACTGTCTTGGAGATTGCTTCAGACCATATAGAGATTTATTGAGTTTACACACATGATCCTCCTTGCCTTTGATCTCAAATCCTTCTGGTTGCTTCATCAGAATGATCTCATCCAAGTTCCCATATAGAAATGCAGTTTTAACATCCATTTGTTCCAACTCCAGGTTATACTTGGCCACAAGAGAAAGCAATATTCTGATAGACATGTGTTTTACCACAGGAGAGAAAACTTCATTATAATCAATGCCCTCCCTTTGAGTAAACCCTCTTGCAACTAACCTTGCTTTGAACCTTCCCTTTTCAACACCAGGGATTCCTTTCTTTTGCTTAAAGATCCATCTACATCCAACTGACCTAGAGCCCTTTGGTCTTTCAACAAGATCCCAAGTATTGTTATCCTTCAGAGACTTCATTTCTTCAGACATAGCCTCAAGCCATTTATGTCTATCCTTGCTTTTCACTGCAGCCTTGTAGTCACTTGGTTCCTCTTCCAATAAACTACTTGCTGCTACCAGGGAATAAGCAAGCAAGTCTGCATAACCATACCTTTCTGGTACCTTAGTTTCCCTTCTAGCTCTATCTCGGGTCAGCATATAGTTGGATTCCACAGCTTGATCAACCACTTGATCAACAGGTTCAGTTCCAGTTGCAACTGGCTCTTCTTCAAGTAACCAATTTCCAGGATGATCTGGTTCACTATCAGCCATAAGCTCCACCTCAAGCTGATAACCACTATCTTCCTCATTTCTTGAGTTAACACCTTTGTCAATCTCAATAGCCTGCACAGGTAAATCCCAGTTTCTTTAAGAGCCATAGTGTCCTCATTGATCACTACATCCCTGCTTATAAGGCACCTCTTGTGACCTGGTCCAAGACACCACAATCTGTAGCCCTTCACTCCTTCTGGATATCCAAGAAACATACACCTCAGTGCTCTTGGTTCTAGCTTATCTTGTTTGATGTGTGCATAGACAGAACATCCAAACACTCTCAGATGACTCAAATCTGGTTTGTGACCAGACCAACTTCCTCTGGTGTCTTCATATTTAATGCTGTAGAAGGACATCTATTAATAAGATATCCTGCTGTTGCAACTGCCTCTGCCTAGAAAACCTTTGGAAGGTTAGCACTCAGCAGCATACATCTCACCCTTTCAAGTATGGTTCTATTGAATCTCTCAGCTTTGCTGTGGAGTTCCAGCAACAGTCTTGTGCCTTACAATACCATTTACCTTGCAATACTCATTGAATTCAGCTGAACAAAACTCCAGACCATTGTCTGTTCTCAGTCTTTTCAGTTGCAATCCAGTTTGTTTCTCTATCATTGTCCTCCAGTTTTTGAATGTTTCAAATGTCTGGTCCTTAGTCTTCAACACAAATAGCCACAACTTTCTAGAATAATCATCCACAAGTGACAAGAAGTATCTTGCTCCAGAATGTGAAGCAGTCCTTGAAGGTCCCCACAAATCAGCATGAACATAATCCAAAGCTCTCTTAGTTCTCTGTTGACTAACATTGAACTTAACCTTATGAGCTTTACCAAGAACACAATGTTCACAAAAACTGATCTTCTCCAACTTTTCAGCTCCCAACAGACCTTGCTTCCCCAATTCTAACAAACCTCTTTCACTCACATGTGCTAATCTCTTGTGCCACAATTCAGACTTAGAAACAGTCCCCTAAACAGCTGCAGTTGCAACTATACCAATGACAGACTTTCCTTATAGTATGTAAAGGGTATTTTCCCTTGTTCCTCTCATCACCACTTGTGATCCTTTGAGAACCTTTACCATACCATTCTTTCCCAAGAACTTGTACCCTGTTTTCTCTAATACACCAAGAGATATCAGGTTTCTCTTGAGATCAGGGACATATATCACCAATCTCAACAGTTTCTCAGATCCATTGTGGAGGCTGAACCTACAGATCCTATACCTTTCACCTTACAAGGTTTGTTATCTCCCAAGTACACTGTTCCACCATCAACCTCTTCATATTCTTCAAATATAGATCGATGTGGAGTCATGTGAAAGGAACAACCAGAATCTAACACCCACACATTATCTAGATCCCTAACAGAAGCCATTAGAGCATCAGCAGACTCATACCCTTCTTGTATACTTGCAACAGTGTCAGACATCTTAGCCTTGTCACCACCAATATGCTGTCTTTTAGGACAGAACTTCCTGGTATGACCCTCTTTCTCACAGTGGTAACAAATGAATGGTTTCTTCCCATTCTTTCCCTGTGACTTGGATTTCTTCTCCTTCTTACTACTTTCTTTTTTCTGATTCTGTCCCTTCACTATTAGTCCCTCACCATTCTGTGATTTCTTTGCATTCCCTCTCTCATTCAATTCCTTGGAATTTAGAGCAGATTGCACCTCATCAAGTGTTAAAGAATCCCTTCCATATATAAGAGTTTCCTTAAAGTTAGCATGAGATTTTGGCAGAGCACTTAACAATAGTAAAGCCTGATCTTAATCATCAATTGCAACATCAATGTTCTCAAGATCCAGAATCAACTTGTTAAACATATCAATCTGTTCCTCTATCGATTTGTCATCGTGCATCTTAAAAGAATACAGAGCCTGTTTAAGATACAAACGATTTACCAACGATTTGGTCATGTACAAGCTTTCAAGCTTCAACCAAACACCAGCAGCAGTTTTCTCCTTCGAGACCTGTCGCAACACCTTATCACCCAAACTCAGGATCACTGCACTATGAGCCTTCTCCATCATAACCTTCTTTGATTTTTCATCAAGATCCTTATCGATGTTCGTCTCATCCATTGCATCAACCAATCCTTGTTGAACTAATAGTGCTCGCATCTTCAACTGCCACAAACCAAAATTGTTTTGCCCTGTAAACTTTTCTACATCAAATTTTGCCATCGCCATGATCGACTCCACGTTCACCGCACCAATTTGTAGTGAAATCGCGCAATGGAACGCAAAATTTACCGAATCAAATCACAATTGAATCGCAAAAATCGAACAAACAAAATAAGAATAACAATCACAGCAAAGAAAAGTAAACAATCACGAAGAACAACACGCAATTTACTTGGTTCGACGTTCTCTCATCAATGTGATGAAGAACCCTAATCCAAGGGAGAAATCGAGATCCAATTTTATTGAGGAGATATAGAGTACCATGGGTAACAAAAACCGTTATGAAATCGACTGCGTAACAGAGTATATATACTGAGGCAGTTATAACTAACTCGCGTGAAGCCCACGGCCCACTGAATTAACCGCCTGCCCTAATCTGACTCTCATCGCCCAGTTGCAACAGTCGCTCACTCAGTTGCAACAGCTATACAAGCTTTCACTGCTACTCAAGCTACCCCAGTTGCAACTACGTTCAAGATGGTAGAATTATGGAAATACCACTGAGCCAAAAGTCACTAATTCCCACACAATTCAACGACAACTTAGAGGACCCACCTCCGAATCACTCAAATCCTCCCCAGCCAACCTGAATTCGTCGAACAACAGTGCCCGCCGCGGCCTCGGCGGCGGAAAGAAACGAATCATTGACATGACCAGGCGAGTTGTCCATCATTGACGTCGACTACGGTGGCGACAGCGGCGACGTCGGAGGACTGACTGCGACGGCGGGTGGCAGTGATGGCATAGTGGTGGGTTAGGGTTTTCTTTTTAGCTTTTGTCTTTTTGATTGAAATGGTTTTTTTTATATGAATTATTGAAGATTTGAAGTGAAATACTAAAATCCAGGAATCAGAAGTGGTGATTTTTATATTTTTAAGTGGCTTGGATCCGAGTGGATCCACTAACGAATCTTTGCGGATCCAAACTCGGATTTACACGGATCCAAGTGGATCAAGAGATGGATCTGCACGGATTTGTACTGATCCAACTTCGGATCTGAATGGATCCAGATCCATTATCAATCCAATGGATTTAGATAGGATCCAGATCCGGGCGAATCCAAAATGAATCAGATCCTGTAAATCCAAATCGGATCTGAGTAGATCTGTGGATTTGGATCCCTTTTGCCACCCCTGATAATATTCAAATGAAAGGTTGCAATGTACATAACAGTTCATATTCAAAAGGAAGAAAACTTTGATCCATTAAAAGTTTAAAACTCATAAACTTAAATAGGTTTAATAATGTGTAATGCAGTCCACCAGACTATGTACACCCACCAATGACAAAACACCTTTTTATTTAAATCACTACATATCTATTAATAATATAAGCAAAACATCACATTGTAGTTTGTGACACCAAGACCAAAATCACCCACTTCCCTAAATTTTTCAATTTTTCCGTTAGGAAAAATAAAAGATCAGCTTAATATTTGAAAAATAGGATAATATTTCTTTATCCAACCACCTTTCCCATGTTTTTTAAAGACAAATATCACAATTATAATTAAGAAACAACGCGGTCTCACACCTTCTACAAAAAAAGTTTCCCTCAATTTTTAACTGAATTATTTGGAAGTTCAAATATTTCAAATTTGTTGAATTCAAAATTGAAGTAACTGGAGGCCACTACTCTTCCCATTTGGTTGGTTATTGGATATTGAAAATCCAACGTGCTTATTTTTATCAATTTAAATAAGACATGAGCAGTAACTTTGTTTCTTCTTTTTTTCCTTTAATTTTCTTTTGTTTGTTTGTGAATCATTTTAAATACTCCATTCATGTTTTATGCATTACTCTTCCTAAAAAATTATTGATCTTTGAATTTGTGCAAGTCATTCCTTTAATATACTTATCATGCATGGACACAAGGAGATTTTCGATTGAGGTGAGGAATAATTAATTTGCTTCTTTGTTTTTCCTTTTAATGATTTCACTTATTATGTCCACATTCACTAACATTTTCCTGATATTAATATTAGATAGTAACCAACGAGCGGTATCTGCAATATTTTATTTAATATTGTTCTTTTCGCTTTTTTTTCTCTAAGGTATTGCAAAGCCTGTTTTGTCCTGAAATTATTAAGGTTGAATTCATTTGATGTTTGATAGGTTTCTATCATATTTTTATTGCAGATGGATTGACACTCTCTCGGCTTGAAAGATAATTTGATTGTTTATAATCTTAATAGTACAAAAGATTATACCTAATTTTTTAGGTAGTTTTCACTCAAAATATTTTCTAATGTAATATTCTCAGTTAAAAAGTTCAAGAATTGTTCACGTTGTTTCAATTTTAGAATCACTTAATCTTATCATGAATATTTTGAGTGCATGAGGAATTTTCCGTTAGTTTCTATTTTCTTTTACTGAAATGATTTTGTTTTCCATTATTTTAGTCATACCATGAGTTTGTTTTTACTTTCAAATCTTTTTTTTAAAAAAAATTGTTTACTTTTTACAATTACTAATTTTGTCTTTTAAACATCAATTTGGTAGAAAACTCAAAACCTTAACTGTTTACGCAGAAGAGAATTGGACAAGGTATAATCATATGATATTATTGGTGTGGACACCTTCAAAGTTTAAAACTATTACTCATTTTGCGATGATTGAAATTGATGCTCTTAACAGTGTCTTTTTTTTTAGTTTATCTTCTATAGAAGAGATTGTATTGAAATGCTATTGAACAATTTGATCTCAAACAATTTATTTACATAGAGAATTTATAGTCATGGGTTTCATCTATTTTCATATGAATTACAATAAATAAACACGCGTTATTAAGACTTGAATTCGTCGATGTAGCGTCAAAACTTCAAGTCATTAAAATAAAAGACAAGAAAAATTAAGTACAAATAAAATTTGTATTTCTTCAAACAATATGTGATTACAGCCTCTAGTAATCCTCTGATTCTTTTCTACAACAAATAATCTTGAAATTTGGTTGATTTGAGAGTGGATTTGATTTTGATCTATTCCACGTGTGTTTGGGTTGAACGTTAATCTAAGGGCTTTTGAGCTTGATCTTGAATTAACAATTTACTTGATTAGATCTTCGCGACGAACAATTTGATCCTCGCGACAAACTTGTTGAACTTGTTGAACGTCAATCTTCTTTAGAGAAATCTTGATCTTCAAAAATACTTGGATGTATGACAAACGTTGATGCGAGGACTTGGCAGCTTGATCTCGGACCGAACGGAAACTTGATTTGGAATTTGATTTGAAGATTGTTGAAGAACGATATGATCTTCGTCTTCGGTTCTTCGGATATGTGGACTTTGATCTTCTTTGAAATGGACTTTGATCTTCAAATAGTTTTTCGAGGGCCTTGCAGCTTGTTCTCGAATCAAACGGACTTTGGGCTTGAAGATCGTTGAAGAACGGTATGAACTTGATGTCGAATATGCTGAATTTGTTGAACCTCGATCTTCCTTGGCAGAAGTGTGATCTTCAAAAAATGATTATTTGGTGGACTTGAGGCTTGATGATGGATCAAACAAAGGTTTTCACGAAGAACGCCTTGAATCCCGTGAAGAACGCTTGAAGATGGATGAACTTGGTGGAGCGAAAAACTTAGAGCTTTTTCCTCTTTAAATTGTGAATATTTGTGTGTTCCTTTTTCTTTATGAGAGGACCCCTATTTATAGTTGTAAAACCTAGAGCTCCTTGCTTGTGATTGGTCGATTTTATTTTCAAGATAAGCATAGATTTAATTTGGCTTGCTTATCAAGAAACACATCATATTTCCACATGTAATAATGTGATTGGTTGAAATATATCATCTTTTCCATATGGCCTTGTTTGATTTGTTGAATCGCCTCATCATTTTTTCACGTGGCTTTATTTGATTGGTTGCAATTCTCCATCTTTTCCATGTGGCTTTATTTGATTGGCCAACAATATATGTATTAGAAAATCAACCAATTAATCTATTAATAATTGGAATTTAATTTAGTAAAATTCCAAATTAAAAATAGAAATAATTAATTTAATTTCTAATAATCTAATTTGGCATTTGTCAATATTTAATTGGAGAAAACAAAATTTATTTGTCTACAAATGCCCCCTTGCGACTTGTCACGAATAGCATTGTAAAAATACGTCTTGAAGTGAATATGTCGCAACATATTTATTTATGGGCTATCAATGAGATTAATAGAAGATTGTGACTTCACTTTGAAAAATCAATCTTTAGTGAGCCTCCATGTGAATTCTAGTAGGGACTATAATGCAATTTGAGCATCAACCCCTTTTCCTCACGCATGATTGCTTCTATATTTGTTTTTAGGGTGGTCCATGTAGACCACCTGATTATACCACCACACCTCGAATAGGATTGAGTCACGCATCAGCACATTTTTTTTTTAATTTCTCCTTAAATCAAGAATTTCAATCCCACTATAACTACAAGACTTATAGTGTCAATAGGATTGAAACTTCCTCTTGAGAATTCTATATAAGATACGAAGAACACCCTCTTTTCTTCATCTTCATTCTCTTTGTTTTTTTTTTTTGTTCTTCTCCTCCAAATTCGGTTTCATCTGGCGACGAAGCACGTAGCACATTGGCGGAATTCCGACGGGTAAGGATTTCGCCACATATTTCGTCGACGGTGCGACAAGCAGACAAAGAGAAGCTTCTTTTTTTTTTCTTCTTTTCCGTTGAATATTAGGAATGCTTATAATATATGCAAGGATTTAATTGTGTCAATCCTTTTTTCTTGCGCAGTGCAGCCATTCGGAGAAGACAATCAACTTACGGGCACAAGAGCCGACGAATGAGGCTTCTTTTTCTTCTTCGTGCGGTAGGTGAATCAATTTTTATTTTTTTTGCTCACAGCGGCTGTAGCAGTTCTTTTTTTTTTTTTTGCATTCTCCGTTTTTTTATTATTTGCTCTATTCTTCTCCGTCAATTGCTAACTTGTCTCTCTAACTCTTTTGCTTCTTTCTTTGCATTGATAGTTCACGTACAATGGTGAAATTCGGTCACGCCTATAATTCGAAGGGAATTGAAACTCTAACCATCACCGGCGATGAAAACCAATCGACCCAACGGGACACAATATTGGAGGTCGGCACCCCTCTCGCCGGAATTTACACAAGCAGATGACCCACTTTGATTAACATCATTAAACCTAAAGATTGCACCGAAGAGTTTCCCAAGTCCTCCAATCGATCTATGTCGTCGTTCGTGCTCCGGTCTCCTCATCACCGAGTATCAAACGACGATCTTCCTTTTGATACCTTGAGGCGGCGTATTGCCAAAGGAGATGCCATGTGGGGCGATGCCCCCGGATATTGGGAGTGGACAGAAGATATCCTTATTCGGTGCAAGCCTACTCTTACTTCCACCAATACGTACGAGCCAATCTATGCATCCCTGTTCACGTATGAGTGCAATTTGGAAATCATAAAAGCCTTGTGTGAAGCGTGGTCACCGTCTACAAACACCTTTGTCACTTCACTTGGAGAGCTTTCAGATTCCCTATGGGACTTGAAACATCTTGTCGGTCTGCCTGTCGCGGTCATGCAGAGCTTTGTGCCATGCATTTCACCTAATCCGAGCACATGTTGGTGATGACAATCCTCGAGTGCCAATCATAGAATGGATCAACTTTTGGTCGAAGAACAAGCGGCGGAAAGAAGACATTCTCATTTGTTGCAAGAGCAAACGACTTCCACGAAGGTATATGACAATCCATGCGTTTTGTTATTCACAAAAATTACAACTTGGTATTCATGAAAGCTTACGCACGTAACAATACTTGATGAAGATCGGATCTCTTGCAAGGAGAGGAAGAGCACACTCAAACCGTAATTGACACAACCTCATTGGTGAGCTTGAAGGAGGGACATTCTTTTCACAACTCGGCATCAAAGAAGCCATGGAGGAGACATTGACCTCAATACTTGACTTCAAAGGCATCCAAAAGGAAGAGACATTGCATTCATAACTTGGCGCCAAAGACGTTCAGTGGGAATGGACTTGTTTTCACGACCCTACATCAAAGACACTTTGGCAAGAGTGACATTGTTGATCCTACATCAAGGACACCTTGACATGAGCGAACATTGTTTTCATTGCCCTGTATCAAAGAAAAATTGAAGGAGAAAACATTCATTCCACGACGTGGCTTTAAAGACAACTCGAAGGAGGAAACCTTCTTTCCGCGACTTGGCTTCAAAGACAGCTTGAAGGAGGAAACCTTCTTTTTGCGACGTGGCTTCAAAGACAACTCGAAGGAGGAAACCTTATTTTTTCTACTTGGCTTCAAAGACAACTCGAATGAGGAAACCTTCTTTTCGCGACGTGGCTTCAAAGACAACTTGAAGGAGGAACCTTCTTTCCACGAGTTGGCTTCAAAGACACCTTGAAGGAGGGAATGCATTCATGACTTGGTTGTGCACTCAGCTTTGTTGTTGCATCGTATCTCAAGGAGCTTTACTTAACATCTTCAATAAAACATAACTTGGCAAAAGATTATGACTGAACTTAAAATTTCTAAGCTGCCTATGTACCTCAATAAAAAGGATCAAGTCATAACGTAGTTCAAAAAAATCAAGATTGATTTAAGGGGGTGCCGTACACAGTTCATACTCATGTGGGCCAGGAGTATTCATTCTTTAACCACTTTGAACAAAGTGGGGTATTTAAAATTTAACCACATAAAATATCTTTAGTGGGGTAAGTTATCATTTTAACCACATAATTTACCATTGGTGGTTGCCATTCACAATTTATACTCATGTGGGCCAGGAGTAACATGTAGTTTAAGCTCGTGCATCATGGAGCAATTGACTTGAAGACTTGGACACTTGAAGAACATGCAGACCTTTTTGCTCGTGCCTAGGAGGACTTGAAGACTTGAAGGATTTACAGACCTTCAACGTGTCTAGAAGACTTGCGCATTTCGTTTGAAGACATGAAGGATTTGTAGACCTTTTGGCTCGTGTCTAGGAGACTTGAAGACTTGAATTATTGCTTTGAAGACTTGAACTTGAAGAATTCGTAGACGATATGGCTCGTGTCTAGGAGGACTTGAAGATTTGAAGGATTTGCTTGATAACTTGGATTTGAAGGATTTGCATACCTTTTGGCTCGTATCTAGGAGGACTTGAAGATTTGAAGGATTTGCTTGAAGACTTGGATTTGAAGGATTTTCTTGAAGACTTGGATTTGAAGGATTTGCAGACCTTTTGGCTCGTGTCTAGGAGAACTTGGAGATTTGCATGATTCGCTTTGAAGACTTGAAGAATTTACTTTGAATTCAAATATGCAAACAGTTTATACTTGTGTTAAGTAGAATGTTGATAGTTTATACTCTTATCAAGGAGTTTATATTTTGGCACTTAATTTGAAGATTTTAGATAGTTTAAGCTCGTATCAAGGAGCATATAAATTGACACTTAATTTGAAGATTTGAGATAGGTTAAGCTCGTATCAAGAAGCTCATTGGTTGTAATGAAATTTGATGTCGTTTCATCATCATCTTTAGTATCAAGGACTTGAATCGAGTTTTTTTCTTGAGTAGAGTTTATACTTGTCTCTATGTCATTCGCGTGTGTCGCCAACTCTTCAAGGTTTCTTGGTTTGATTCCTTGAAGTATGTAGGAGAGACCCCCAATCCATCCCTTGAATGCAAATCTCTATGGCTGAAGTTTCAGTTTCTCTTTGCAGCTTAAGATAGATTTCTTCATTTATTGATGTACTCAATCAGTGACTCGTCTTCTTGTTGCTGGGAATTTACAAGGTCAATCATGCTCACAGTGCATCGAGTGCTATAAAACCGATTGAAGAACTCACTTTGCAAATCTTTCCAGCTGTCAATGGAGTTTGGCTCAAGATTGATATACCAATCAAAAACGACGTCTTCTAAGGATCGAACGAATTTCTTGACTAGAAGGAGTCTACCCAAAAGGCATTCGTGGAGCGAGTGGTTCAAAAGGTAGACTGGAAGACTGAGGACGATGCAGATGCAACTTGGACTAAAATGGCTTGTTGTATCAAGAAGGCAGCTAAAGACCTCTTAGGTGAATCCCGAGGTAGTAGCCTGACAGGTAAAGACACGTCATGGTGGAATGAAGAAGTGAAGGCGGCAATCAAGGCCAAACGGGATTGCTACAGGGATTTGAAGAAGAACCATGATGGAGCAAGATTTGAAAAGTATAAGCTAGCCAGGAAAGAAGCAAAGAAAGCTGTTGGACTAGCGCGAGAGGCTGTGTACAAGGAAATTTATGAAAAGAGGGATAGCCGGGAGGCCGAGAAGGATATATACAAAATTGCTCGCATTAGAGAGAGGAAGACTAGAGACATAGGTGCAGTGAAATGCATCAAAGATGAAGGTCAGTTTGTCTTAGTGCGTGAGGATCAGGTCAAAGCACGGTGGAGGGAGTACTTCGAGGGCCTGTTCAATGGAGGCCCCACCCAAGCAGTGGGTGACATCTCGCAGTCCCCTCAGGATCTGAACCGTAATTTTATGCGCCGTATTAGAAGGTCGGAAGTCAAAGATGCTTTGAAGAGGATGAAGACTCGAAAAGCCGTTGGCCCAGATGGTATCCCTATCGAGGCTTGGAGAAGCATGGGAGAGATAGGGGTGACCTGGTTGATGGACCTCTTTAACAAAATATGGCGAACAAATAAAATACCAGAAGAGTGGAGGAAGAGTACGCTAATACCTCTATATACGAACAAGGGCGATGTCCAAAACTGTTCTAATTATCGTGGGATAAAGCTTATGTCTCATACCATGAAGCTATGGGAGAGGGTGATCGAACACCGATTGAGACAAATTGTTCCCATATCTGAGAATCAATTTGGATTTATGCCCGGAAGGTCGACCATAGAGGCCATCCATTTGATTCGTCAGCTCATTGAACGCTTTCGAGAAAAGAGTAGAGATTTGCATATGGACTTTATCGACTTAGAAAAGGCATATGACAAAGTACCTCGAGATGTATTATGGTGGACCTTGGTGAAGAAGGGGGTACCCATTAAATATATCAACATCATAAAAGATATGTATGAGAATGTGGTGACAAGTGTCCGAACTTGTGGCGGTTTAACAGACGCCTTTCCAATTACAATTGGCTTACATCAGGGGTCAGCTTTGAGCCCATTTTTGTTTGCCATTGTAATTGATGAAATCACCAGAATCATCCAAGACCGAGTCCCATGGTGTATGTTGTTTGCAGACGATATTGTCCTCATCGATGAGACGAGAATGAGAGTTAATGCTAAATTAGAATGATGGAGACAAACATTAGAAGCACGAGGATTTCGACTAAGTCGAACAAAAATAGAGTACCTCGAATGCAAGTTTAGCAAACAACGAAGAAACAACGATGGCACGGTTCAGTTGGATGGCCAAGAGATACCGAGAAGTGCATATTTTCGGTATTTAGGCTCCATACTGCAGATGGATGGAGAGTTAGATGGAGATGTCAACCACCGCATCCAAGCTGGATGGACAAAGTGGAAGAGTGCAACAGGGATCCTGTGCGATCGTAACTTTCCTCTAAAGCTTAAAGGAAAGTTCTATCGTACGGCTATTAGACCTGCTTTGCTTTATGGCTCCGAGTGTTAGGCTATTAAGCAAAGTCATGCACATAAAATGAACGTACAGAGATGCGCATGCTTCGGTGGATGTGCGGTAACACAAGGAGAGATAAAGTGCGAAATGAAGATATTCGGCATAAATTGGGTGTGGCGGCCATTGACGAGAAAATGCGAGAAAATCATTTAAGATGGTTTGGGCATGTTAAACATAGACCCATAGATGCACCGGTACGACGAGTTGAAGATCTCGACTTAGGACAGACGGCTAGAGCTCGTGGGAGACCGAAAAAGACGTGGATGGAGGTCATACGAAACGACATGAAGCTAAAAGATCTAAATAAAGACATGCTCATCAACCGAAACCTATGGAGGCAGAAGATTCATGTTCACGACTCGACGTGATTCATTCATGGTTCATATAGCCTACCCCAATTTAATTGGGATTACAGGCTTTGTTGTTGTTGTTGTTGAAGGTCTCCATCAGTTCCAGCATTATTGCATGTTTCGATGAAGTGAGCAACATGTTGTTTTGGGTCTCCTTTTCCATCGAATCTTTGAAACTTCGGAGGTTGATAGCTGTCGGGCATTTGCAATTGCTCTATTCTTTGAGTATAAGGCTTCGTGTAGGCTTTGGAAGTCTTGTGTTGAGCTATATGTTCCTTTGCAACTACTTTGATGAACTTCTTCAATTAATTGGCGGAGACAAGGCCTTGTGAGAAAAATTGAATTTGTTGGCTTGAGGACTTAGAATATTCTCCAAAATCCGCATCTTGAATGATTTCTTCAAAAGACTTTGTGTTCGCCATGATGTCTTGCTCTTCTTTCCTCGCAAGACTTGACTTGTGTAAAAGATAAGTGGCTTGGATTTTTTCACTTAGGACTTCATCAAATTCTTGAGCTTCAACTCCTTGATCAGCATTTGCATGCGTCCTGCCTTGACCGCCACTTTTTACATCTTCTTGTTCGTTGGGATGAGTTGCGACTTCAATTGCGTCGCTTGAAAGTTTGATGCATCCTTGAACTTTGACTTTGTCAATGACTTCTTCAATGTTGTGGTTTCTTCACGTCTATGTACTTGTGTTGTGAAGCTCTCAATAGCTCTCGCTAGCCCAGCAACTCACTCCTCCATTGAAGATGCTTGATTCTTTTCCTTAGCTTCGTGTCTTGCCCCCGGTGCGAGTGTAGCTTGCATCATCGGTTGCGAGTAGCCTCTGCTTGTTGCCCTCATTGACTTACCCATTGTTGAGCAACGTTGACTTCTTGTGACTTCAAGCTTGTAGACTTTCTAGTAGAGAGATGAGAGGTAGAGATTGTCCCACCAGGCGTGCCAAAACTTTGTAGCGTCAAAACTTCAAGTCCCTAAAATAAAAGACAAGAAAAATTAAGTACAAATAAAATTTGTATTTCTTCAAACAATATGTGATTACAATCTTTAGTAATCCTCTGATTCTTTTCTACAACAAATATTCTTGAAATTTGGTTGATTTGAGAGTGGATTTGATTTTGATCTCTTCCACATGTGTTTGGGTTGAACGTAAATCGAAGGGCTTTTGAGCTTGATCTTTAATTAACAATCTACTTGATTTGATCTTCGCGACGAACACTTTGATCTTCGAAACGAACTTGTTGAACGTCAATCTTCTTTAGAGGAATCTTGATCTTAAAAAATACTTGGATGTAAGACAAACGTTGATGCGAGGGCTTGGCAGCTTGATCTCGGACCGAACGAAAACTTGATTTGGAATTTGATTTGGCGATTGTTGAAGAACGATATGATCTTCGTCTTCAGTTCTTCGGATATGTGAACTTTGATCTTCTTTGAAAGGGACTTTGATCTTTAAACAGTTTTTCGAGGGCCTTGCAGCTTGTTCTCGAATCAAACGGACTTTGGGCTTGAAGATCGTTGAAGAACGATATGATCTTGATGTCGAATATGTTGAATTTGTTGAGCCTCGATCTTCCTTGGCAGAAGCGTGATCTTCAAAAAACAGTTATTTGGTGGACTTGAGGCTTGATGATGGATCAAACAAAGGTTTTCGCGAAGAACGCCTTGAATCCTGCGAAGAACGCTTGAAGATAGATGAACTTGGTGGAGCGAAAAACTTAAAGCTTTTCCCTCTTCAACTTGTGAATATTTGTGTGTCCCTTTTTCTTTATGAGAGGGCCCCTATTTATAGTTGTAAAACCTAGAGCTCCTTGCTTATGATTGGTCGGTTTTATTTTCAAGATAAGCATGGATTTAATTTGGCTTGCTTATCAAGAAACACATCATATTTCCACATGTAATAATGTGATTGGTAGAAATATATCATCTTTTCCACATGGCCTTGTTTGATTTGTTGAATCACCTCATCATTTTTTCACGTGGCTTTATTTGATTGGTTGCAATTCTCCATCTTTTCCATGTGGCTTTATTTGATTGGCCAACAATATATGTATTAGAAAATCAATCAAGTAATCTATTAATAATTGGAATTTAATTTAGTAAAATTCCAAATTAAAAAGAGAAATAATTAATTTAATTTCTAATAATCTAATTTGACATTTGTCAATATTTAATTGGAGGAAACAAAATTTATTTGTCTACAGTCACACTAAAGTTAAGTTTGCACGCGATCTCCGCGTGAGCTTTGTGGCTAGTATATATATATATATATATATAACAATCCCCCATATGATTTAAAATAAATAGTCAATATAAGAAGGCAATCTTTACCAAGCAATAGGTAAAAGTGTCTTGCGGACTTGAACTTTTACTTGGTATTAACAAATATTCATTTGTAGAAACATAGTGAACATAAGTCTTGAACTATGAATCTTTAGCACAAACTTAAACTTGTCATACACTTAGTGTGAGTATATATCAAGTTCTCACGGGGTAGCGCATTTAACGGCCGTGCACTTGTATCTTGTTTTAACAAATGCGCTAGAGACAAGTTCAAGCCCCATAGATCGCAGCTCCACAATCACATCCGTATATGTGAGTTCTTCAAGGGTGATCTGCAACTCAACACCCTACCAATGGTTATGAACTCATTTGGAGTATACACTCGACCTTTGTTTCGTTGCAGTACAACACCAATTATTGCATAGGAGGGATCCTCTTGTAATAATTTTATAATTTTTAATTTTAGTGTTGTCCAACCACTCGATCGACTTGTTGTTACCCATTGAACCTTCGTCTTGGGACCTCCAATCAGTAAGGTTGGGTTGCCGTTGTCGGTGAGTTAATTATATGGACTTCAATCCCATCCCCTTCGCAAATTCTTCTACTCGCTTTTTCCTGAGTCCTTTAGTTAAAGGATCAACAATCTTCTTTTCGGATCGAATATAGTCTATAGAAATAATTCCCTTATCAATGAGATACTTTATCGTTTTCTGTCTCAAACGTAAGTGTATTGATACTTTATCATTTTCTGTCTCAAACGTAAGTATCTCTTTTTTTCATTCGAATTCTTTTGCTTAGACTTAGCTGATTGACTATCACATAAAATCGAGATAGTCGGCATAGGTTGACAAACAATCCTTTAAGCCACTCTGCATGTTGGCCAGTAGCATTAAGGGCTATCATCTCGGCTTCCATGGAAGATCGAGAAATACAACTTTGCTTGGATGATTTCCGAGACACAACTGCACCACCAAGTGTAAAGACATACCCAGTAGTAGCTTTGTATTCATCAGAATCGGAAACCCAATTTGCATCACTATACCCTTCAAGTATAGTGGGATCCTCGTATAATGTATACCGTAGTATATAGTTCCCTTCAAATATCAGGGTTACTAGTGTAACGACTAAGTCTCCCTACTGCTTGTGCAATATCCGGTCTAGTAGAGTTTGAAAGATACATCAAAGCTCAAATAATTTGAGAATATTTCAATTGAGCAACCGGATCACCACAATTTCTCTTAAGTTTAATAGAAGGATCATAAGGAATAATCAAAGGCTTACAATCAAATTTATCAAACTTCTTAAGAAGTTTCTCAACATAATGTGATTGAGTTATCGTGATTCATTCTCGTGATTTAATCACTTTTATGCCAAGAATCACATCAACCTCTCATAAATCCTTCATATCAAAATGTTTGCACAAAAGAGACTTAGTTTCATTGATAATGCTCATATTGGTGTCAAAAATTAAAATATCATCAACATAAAGGCACATAATTACACAATCAGATTCTTGTATTCTACTATACACACACTTGTCATAATCGTTTACAAGGAAACCACTTGAGATAATAACTTGGTCAAATTTTTTGTGCCATTGTTTTGGCGCTTGTTTCAAGCCATATAAGGATTTTAGGAGTCTACACACTTTATGTTCTTGTTTAGGCACTACGAAACCTTCGGGTTGTTCCATATACAATTCTTCCTCGAATTCACCATTTAAAAAGGTTGTTTTCACGTCCATTTGGTGAATTACAAGATTATGTATAGATGTTAAGGCTAGAATGATTCTAATAGTGGTGATTTTCGTCACCGGAGAGTAAATATCAAAATAATCAAATCATTCTTTTTGTGAAACCCCCTTAGCTACTAATCTTGCTTTATATTTTTGTATGGAACCATCATGTCTCAAATTTTTTGTAAAGATCCATTTACATCCTATAGGCTTGCAACCTTTCGGTAAATCTATTAAAGTTCAAGTTTTATTACTCATTTATGATTCCATTTCAGATTTAATAGCTTCTTTCCAAAACATGGAGTCAACTGAAGCTATGGCATCTTTGTAAGAGTTAGGATTATCTTCAACAAGATATATGTAGAAATCATCTCCAAAAGATTTTTCCACTCTAGCTCTTTTACTACTTCTTGGTTCATAAATATTTTCGTTTATTCTTTTACCATTAGAGCTAGAAGAGCTAGTGTTACGAGTTTTTGTTATATTAGTTTTCATTGGAAATGATTCTTCAAAGAATACAACGTCCATAGATTCCATAATAGTATGAACACGAATATCAGGGATTTCAAAGAATACAACATCCAAAGAATACAACATCCATTATATAAACTCTATAAGTAGGACTATTAAGTGAATAGCCAATTAAGACACCATCTACAGTTTTTGGTCCCAACTTATTAATTGATTTAATAGGAACTTTCACTTTACCTAGGCACCCCCCACATTCTAAAATATTTAATATTTGGTTTATGACCCTTCCAAAGTTCATAAGGAGATTCATTAGATTTTTTATGTGGAATTCTATTTAGAATATAACAAGCAGAAAAAATTGTTTCACCCAAAAAATTATTAGGTAAGCCTGAACTGCTTAACATAGAATTAACCATATCAATTAAAGTTCTATTTTTTCTCTCGGCAACTCCATTAGATTGAGGAGAGTAAGGAGCAGTTACTTGATGAATAATACCATGTTCCCTACAAAATTCATCTAGTGAATATTCTCCTCTTCGATCCGACCGAAGAACTTTGCTCCTCGAATCCCTTTGATTCTCAACTTCATTTTTATATGTATTAAATATATTAGAAACTTCATCTTTAGTTTTAATAGCATGGTTTATAGCAATATCTTGAGAAGTCATCTATGAATGTGATAAAGTATATTTTTCCATTTCTAGAAAGAGTTTGAAAGTCACACATATCGCTATGGATTAAATCCAAAACCTTATAAGATTTATTATTAGTTGTCAGAAAATAACTTCTAGGTTGTTTAGATTGAACACAAATCTCACATTTGTCATGAAAATTTATTTCAGATTTAGGAATAAGGTGCAAATTCATCTTCTTCTTTATAGTAAATAATTTGACATGTCCAAGGCGACCATGCCAAATATTTGAAGATACATCAATATTATAAAGAGAGTAAATACTTTTACAAGTAGAAATAACATTTAAAATATTCATTTTAAACAACCCATCTAATACATAACATTTTCCTATAAAACAACTATTTTTACTTTTTACAACTTTATTTGACTAAAAAAAGAAGTCTATAACCATGTCTAATAAGGAGGGATTCGCTAATTAGATTTTTTCTAATATCAGGAACATGTTGCATTGCACATTATATAGGGACAAGGTAGCACATTATATAGGGACAAGGTCTTTTCTGAACTTAGTTGTAATTCAATCCACCCTTCTACTTTAATTTGTGCAGCTACGCCATTTCTCATGTTTACGGTTTTTCCAACTGTAACCTGGTAAGTTGAAAACAAGGACTTGTCATCACAGCCATGAATATTAGAGCCGGTATCAGTCCACCAATCGGTGGATTCATAAGCTAAATTTATTTCACAATTGGAAATTACTGACCCAACATCAGTTACATCATTAGAACCGGTTGTCACCACATTAGCTTGTTGTACTGGTGCCTCGTATGCATCATTATTCTTGTCTTTGCGATGATGACAATTCATGGCGACGTGCCCAGGTTTACCGCAAACATAATATCCCTTCTCAGAGTTATTATTATTCTTATTGATGTCACTTTTAGGTTATAAATTATCCTTATACTTCTTTTACTTTTACTTTTTATAGTTATTCTTCTTGCTGTTTTCAACAAGGTTAGCATTATTAGATTCTGAGAGTGCTAGCTTTTCCTTTTCTCTTTGTCTTTCTTCTATTTGAAGAGAGACCATTAAATTATCAAGTGATTTGACAATAGATCGTATTATATATATATATATATGAGTGTCGGTTACAAGTGAACGGTCTAGCAATACAACGAGTCTATCTCAAATCAGGCCTACACTATGTATCTCGCGTAGACTTGGTTCAGAACACCTCGAACCAACGCCTCGATGCTTGGAAAGCAGTGGAATATCGGTGACTAGATCGGACGTATGTCGGTGATTGTCTTCGATATGATATCGGTGATGCCCACCGACGTGATATCGGTAATGTGATGGTATGACGTGTCAAAAGCGCAGGAGATAATCCCGATATCGAATGTGATATCGAGAGTCAGATCGGTGATGTATTTCGATGTGATGCATGGTAGCTGAGGGATAATAATTGCTTATTTTGGGATCCGGGCGCCGCGTATTTATAGTCCTCGAGATCCGGGGACCACAGTAACATATCGGTGATTATTACCGATATGACATCGAAAGTGGCCCCCGATATGGTCCAATATGGGCTGATTTGGGCCAGGCCCAATATGCGGGAAATGCCCATATCATGTAGTCCCCCAATTTGGGGATTCTTGTCTTAGAGATAAGAATTCGCAAATTTAATTTTAAATTTCTGGGTTACCTGTACCCTCCGTCCCGCCAGTTCAAATGACGGAGATCAAATATGCCCTAATGCAGTGGGCGCATAGTTTGAGGTCCTCGTTTGAATTCTGTGTTCTTTGGAGTTGAATTTCTTATAAATATGGGAGTTGCACTTCGAGGCTTTTTTGCATAATAGAATGGGATATCGGGGTTCATCGTCGATATCACGTCGAAACGCATATTCGATATGATGTCGAAAGTATATTTCGATGTAGTTAAGGCCTCCATCTATAAGTAGGGCTTGTAAGAGACTCTGAAGGTCATAGTTTTTTGCGTTTTCTCTGTCGTTTAGTCTAACCACATCGGTATGTATATCGGTAATCATATTCGATATATTCCCCGACGTGTGTTTTGACATCGTCGTCGTTCTTGAATTATTTATTATTATTTTCTCATGTTGATACTCTGATTATTCTGTAGGTGCATTACCTTTTTCTGAGATACTTCGTTAGAATGGGGTTTAGACAATTGATGCGTAAGCTTCAGGCCGATCGTGATGCTTAGAAAGCTGCTGAAACGGCTGCAGTCGCGGTGGCGCCTGAAATAAGGTCTGAGGTCTAGCTTTGACCTGAATAATGCAGCCGCTGAGTTTCTGGCAGAGGCGTCGGGAGTCGAGCAACCTCCCCCTAGCACTGTAGTGCCTGAACGTATTAATGAAGAGTGTTTTAACAATGTTCCTGCAACGTTTGCATCCCTTAGCCAGGACATCCTTGATGTGGTGGGCGGCCCGGATGGTGCGGCCACCCTCTTTGAGGTGTTGACCTCGAAACAGGAGGGTGTGGTTCCTTCGCCTGACAGGGCTGTATCGACAGAGAGACCAGTTGCGAGGTCTCCGTCTGGTGAATACGTCGCTCCACGTTCTGAGTCGTTGGCCAACATTTCTTTGACCGAGAACGTTGGAGGTTTGGAATCAAATACCCATGTCAACTTGGTTGACTTTGTGGATGCGCCTTTTACTGTGGGGTCGAGTTCTTCCAACCCGAACCCTATTAGTGGCAAGGGAAAAGCAACCGTTTCCGGTATGACCAACAAGGGTAAAGGGCCACTGCAGGAGTCCTCGACATTGGGGGGCTTTGCCCCTACGTTTCCTAGGATTCCAGTTACGAAGCATGCCGTTGACCTGACTAGGATATCCGGCAATAAAGGGTCTTGTGAGGGGACTACCCACAGTGTCCACTCGTCTTCGAGCTTGGGCCCTCGGAAGGCGGGTGTCGTCAAACCCTTGAGGCGAGTAGAATTCCCTGAAGTAGATGTTGTACGGGGCATGATGCGGTCTTTTCCTCCTCCTGCGAATGTGCGGGTGCTCACAGAATTTGAGCGGGCCCAGAATATACGCCGCAACACTCACATGTTCCAAAGTGTACGTATCTAAACACGACTTCGATTGTTTTTATTTGAATGTTTAGCATAATGTTATGTATTGTATTGTGCAGACGGCCAAGCTGGCGGTCTCGTGTCTGAAGACCATTCGTGAGTCCAAGGGTGACCCTGACGTTGTTGCTGCCGAGCTCGAGGCTGATATCTTGAGGATGGGGGAGTTCAACCCCATGGTGTTGGAGAGGTTGGAGGTTGAAAAAAAGGATGCGCTGAAGACATGTCGTATGCTCCGGTAGGAGTATGATTTGTTGAAGGGCAACTTCAAAACATTAGTGACTGAGATCGACCAAGGAAAGGCGCGTGAATTTGCGGCCAACAAAGAGCTGGAAATACTGAAGGCTGAGGTGGCAGCGGTGAAGGCTGCTAACGAACGTCTCTCGTTGGAGCTCTCCACTGCCAAATTAGCTCCCTTGGACTTGGTATGTATCTTGTGTACGAAATCTGTTTCTATTTTTTGTCCTCTTGTATTTAATAGAGTTCAACTTCTAGGAACGTCATCCTGATCTCCTCCGAGTTGGGACGGAGAAGTTTATGGAAAGCTCGAGCTTCCGAAATCTAATTTTGAAGGTTCGAGATGCTGCATTTCATGCTTGCATAGGGCAAGTATTGAGAAATGACGGTTTCAAAGACTCCCTCGAGTTGAGTGGGTTGAACCCAAGGCATGATCATAATGATCTGCCGATTGGTGGCCTAGATGAGGTGGAAGAGAGTCCGGCCGACCCTGACGTGTTTTCCGAGGTCGTTGAGAAGAAGACTGAAGGGTCCTCGTGGGAGTAGCTGCTTACTGCCTTTATTGTAACTTGAATTTATCCCTTTCCGTACTATCTCCAATTCGTGGTTCTGTAACTGAATATTTATTTCTCTGTTTTCTTCATAATATGTGACTCTTCGTGGCCTTGTTGTCTGATAACTTGTTGATTTATTATTGTCATGATGATAGAATATGCAGTATTCCGATATCTGAGCCGCATTCATTTCGTTCTCGTATTTGATGAGATTCGTTTAATCTGTTTGTTGTCAATCAAGAAATGATTAGAATTTCCTCGGGGTTGGTAGAAACACGGGTAATCTGCCACTGCTTATGTGTTTAGGATCGACCCCATTATTACAGGGGATATTCTTCTTGTGATTAGGGGCCCATAGGGCCTGCCTTTTCAGCTAGTTTGTTTATGGAATTTTCACCCAATAGGCTCTTCACCTAGCTTAATTTATGGGATTTTCACCCAATAGGCTCTTCACCTAGCGTATTTTATGGGATTTTCACCCAATAGGCTCTTCACCTAACTTGATTTATGGGATTTTCACCCAATAGGCTCTTCACCTAGCGTAATTTATGGGATTTCCACCCAATAGGCTCTTCACCTAGCTTGATTTATGGGATTTTCACCCAATAGGCTCTTCACCTAGCTTAATTTATGGGATTTCCACCCAATAGGCTCTTCACCTAGCTTGATTTATGGGATTTTCACCCAATAGGCTCTTCACCTAGCGTAATTTTATGGGATTTCCACCCAATAGGCTCTTCACTTAGCTTGATTTATGGGATTTTCACCCAATAGGCTCTTCACCTAGCGTAATTTTATGGGACTTCCACCCAATAGGCTCTTCACCTAGCTTGATTTATGGGATTTTCACCCAATAGGCTCTTCACCTAGCGTAACAGTTCGCGTGGGTAGGGGCCCATCCCATTATCACAAGGAACCCGCTGTCGTTCAAATGTTTAGCGTCGACCCCGTTATCACAGGAGATATTTTTCTTGTGGGTAGGGGCGCATCCCGTTATCACAGGGAACTCGCTACCGTTAAAATGTTTATGATCGACCCCCCGTTATCACTGGGGATATTTTTCTTGTGGGTAGGGGCGCATCCCGCTATCACAGGGAACCCGCTACCGTTGAAATGTTTATGATCGACCCCGTTATCACAGGGGATATTTTTGTTGTGGGTAGGGGCGCATCCCGTTATCACAGGGAAACCGCTACCATTGAAATGTTTATGATCGACCCCGTTATCACATGGGATATCTTTGTTGTGGGTAGGGGCGCATCCCGTTATCACAGGGAACTCGCTACCGTTGATGGGTAGGAGCATTTTCTTTGTCTTTTTGTTTATGTCCCTTGATGACTCTGTCGTCGTGGAGTCTATGGGTTAGTAAGCCCTGTAAAACATCACATACAAGAAAACATTTTCGATGTAAAAGCTAATATGAAAGCACAAAATGATGCGCATGTGTTATCTGCGGAATGTTCCCTCAATCTGGGAATTTCAGTTTTATGCAAGAAAAGGTGTTTCCATTGCGTTCTAACGGGACTGTTGTACCTGTTTGTACATGTTGTACCTGTTTAGATAGATAATATTGTCCGATTAGGACATATCCCTGCCTGAAATATGAGATTCCACAAAGCAACAAATAAAAAGGTAATGACGGATAACGGTCGAAGGCTAGGTAAACCTAACCCGCCTACGTATCCCGTTGAATGGGGAATCAGACCGGCGTAGTTCCCCCTGTTTTAAGTTACATGCCGACCCACGAAGGGGCAAAATAAGAGATAACGGTCGAGGGCTAGGTAAACCTAACCCGCCTACGTATCCCGTTGAATGGGGAATCAGACCGGCGTAGTTCCCCATGTTTTAAGTTTACAGACTAACCCACGATGGGGCAATGTTTCCATTGTTTGAACATAATTTAAAAACTACTGAAATTTAAAATACTGTTATGTTTGCTCCTCATGGTGATCACTCCATGCGCGGAATGTATTCTTGGTGTGGGACTTGTATTTCTTGTCTTCTTCTGATTCTAGGGTACTTCAGCGAGTCCACATAGCACATCCATCCTTGTATCTGGTCACCTAGAATTTCGCCAACTCCTTGAGGTGTCGGGAACTTAATCTTCTGGTAATAAGTAGAGACCACTGCCCTGATCTGGTTGAGCGTCGGTCGGCCAATGATGGCGCGGTAGGGAAATGTGATGTCGATAATTGTGTATTTTATCGGTGTCACCCGGGTGCGTGGGCTTCTGCCAAACATGGTGGGCAATATAACTTGTCCAAACGGCACCACCTCTGCTCCACCGAATTCGGTCAATGGGGTGGATATCAGCTTTAGCCGGTCCGGGGCTATCCCCATCTACTCGTAGGCTTTTGAGAATATCAGGTATGCGGAGCTTCTGCTATCCACCAACACTATATGCACCTGATATTCATCCACATTAATCGTGATAACCAATGGGCAATCTAGTTTCCCTGCGGTCAATGCCAATGGACTAAGTTGCTCCAAGTCTTTCCTGGTGAAAGAAATCTCCTCCTCGAAGTACGCTTCCGGCATGATTGCATTGATGTACCCGATGTAGGCTCCACCCTGGAGTCTTCGTGTTATGGTTTCTCGGTCGTGAGCCGTGTCAGCTCCCAAGCCTCCTCCGTTGATCACATTTATAACGCCTCTACTCGGGGCATTCACTATGGTCCTACTACGCTCCTCGGGTGCCTCGATCATCTTCTGCTTTCCTCTCCTGGGTGAGTAATCTCTTCTAGGGGATAGAGAACGTTTTGCCCCTCTAGCATCTTCCTTGGCGCTCCTGACAAACTCGACCAATTTCCCTTCTTTAATCAATCTTTCGATTTCATTCCTCAGGTGCGTACAGTCCTCCGTTCTGTGTCCAGGTTGACGGTGGTACGCGCAATATTTGCCCGATGACTTCATCCCGGGAGTCTCATTCAACGGCCTGGGTTCTGTCAACCATCTGTTTCTTTTCGCCACGACCATCACCTCCAGAATACCTCTATTTAACGGGGTGTACGTCCTTGGGCGCCTTTCCCTGTTGCGATCTCTGTCTGCGTTCCTGCTGGAAAACGAACCCTGACGCGTTGCCATCATCTCGTCCTCGTAAACCATTTGGTTTGCAAGCATGTTGATCTGTGCTATGGTGGGCTCAGTCAATTTGATTAGCTCCCCGGCGAACCTGCGATGGGTCGTACCCTTGAACAGCATCATCATGACATGTCCGCCATGCGGCTTATCCACCTTCAACAGTTCATCGTTGAACCTCTTCATATAGTCCCGGAGGTTCTCCTTTTCCCTCTGCTGCACAGCACCGAGGTGTAGCAGATTGGTCTTCATTCTCTTTTGGCTAGAGAATTGGTTCTCAAATTTTTCCCTTAGTTGCTCGTAGTCCGTTATGGATCTGGCCTCCAGCCTGGCGAACCAATCCAGTGCAGCGCCCGTTAAAGTGGTGGATAGGATCTTTGCCTTTATGTTTCTCGAGTAGTTGTGCAGGTTCAGAATGCTATCGACCTGATGTAGATGATCTGTAGGATTACTTCTTCCGTCGTATGGCTTGATCACTGGGATCTTGTCCCCTCTTTGCAATACCTCAGCCTCTATCTCATCCGAAAATGAGGTCCTACTGCGACCCTTCCCGTGACTCTGAGTCACCTTCATCGTCAACTTTGCCCTCTCGCGGTCTAGCTATTTCATTCTCATTGATATTACCCGCAATATTTATGCATCCTCATTCTTTGAATATGCAATCTCGGCGCGGTCTCGGCCTCGTTCCATCCTCCGGATTACTTCCGCCCTCTCGCGGTCAAGCCGTTCCATCTTTCTCGCTATCTCTCAATCCAGGGTTCCCGGGGTCCCGTCTCTCCGTCCTGTCGTAAGCAGTAGACGATATCTCTCTGAAGGAGTCCCTCGTATCCTCTTGTTCATCATATCCTTGCCTTGCCCTTCTCTCACCCGCTCTCGATTCATGGGGCCTCGCCCGAATGTCTCTTGCCCTTTGCTCCGCCAGTCGTGGAAGCAAAGTCTCCAATGTAGAGTCCAGCGCCGCTCTTACAGAGGCGTTGATCTGCGCTTGCATCTCCGGGGATATGGCGGCGGGGTGAAAGGCATTTGTTTCTGCCACCTTCAAAAGTTAAATCCAGAAAACTTTTCGATTTTATGAAATATTGTTCACCATGTGATATCATTTTAAAATTTTCAGCAATGATTATTCTTATCAAAATAGCCAAATTTTAAAGGATAAACAATTTACATATGACATATTACGTTAAGCATACAAATATGAACATAATTCTACTATAAATTGTTGGTCGAATATACTTGCAAAAGTCACACAAATAAGAAAATAATAATTAATATAAAGGAGGAATGTTAGATAGAACCCGGTTTGAGGCACACGTCGAAGACGTGCTTCCTTTAGAGTAGAATTTTCGCCAATGTCGTGGTGCAACAACCTCTCGGCGTTTACTCCTTTGATACAACAAACCTTCAGAAATCCTTGACGTGCACTCGAACAAGAATCTCCACGAACTTGAATAACCCACAATTGCCTTCTTATATGGAACACTTATACGAAATATATTCTTAGTAATGTAATACTTGTATAGATTAGAATATATATGTATATGGATGTAAAGTTTATATCAACGGTAATAAGAATATTATGTATTTTCAGATAATTTGTTTTTGGATGATTTTTGATTTGTCAAATTCTGTTTCTCGTGGAGAGTCCAAAACTATATATATTATACAAATCTCATCCCTACCAAAAGACACAAAACCGGACATAGATATAATATTCAAATGAAAGGTTGCAACGTAAAGATCAGTTCATATTCAAAAGGAAGAAAACTTTGATCCGTTAAAACTTAAAAGTTTAAAACTCATAAACTTAAATAGGTTTTATAATGTGTGGTGCAGTCCACCAGACTATGTACACCCACCAATGAGAAAAACACCTTTTATTTAAATCACCGCATATATATATATAACACTTCTGATGTTACTCCATCCAAAATTTAAGTTGAATTAAAATTGAAGATATTGCAGATTATAAATCATTGGATAGAACTGTCAATTATCATTGAGACCTCACCACTTGTGCTAGTGGAATAAAACGACACATTTTGTCCATGAATTTTCCTTTAAAGAAATCTCCTATCCTGTTAACAACTAATTATATACGAGTTAAACAAAAAATCGACAGTTGAATAATAGAGAATCTTAAGCATCTTGAAGTGTAACGGGCCCATGCTAGAGATTCATCAACCCTACCATCTCCTCCACTAAAAATATTTAAAAGAAAGGAAACTAAAGGAAAAAATTAAAAATAGAAAGCGACTATACTTAAGAGAGCAAATATTGGCCCCATAACTAATATTTATAGCATATAAGAAGCTTTATTGTTATCTAATATTTAAAAGTTATAGGCCGGGTTTGTATGGTAGTTTTCATAATCCCACAAGTATAAGTGTACATTGAGTAATAGGGCGTATGATTGAAAATGGGTTTGGTTGACAAATGCTGTGATGGTTAGTTGGATGAGTAATATTAAAACATTGGTTCGGTACACATGAGTTATTAACCCACGTTATTGGTCATTTACATCTTTATCCCTTACATTACTTCATCCATTTTAACTTGAGTTACAATACCTCAACTTCACAATTTTCTCCACAACTCGCCTCACGCTGCTCACTCAACGGCGTTGAAGCATCCCATGGACTCACCATCGATTTTCGCCATAAATGACTTTTTTGAACATGACAAAGAAAACACCCATCCTCATTTATATGTTTATGACATTGCGGTAATTTTCATGCTCTCCATAAAAGACATTCGATAACGAAAAACGCATAGCATCAACAATATCAGTTAAATTTAATAGTACAAGATAACAAGTACCGAATCTTGTCATCCTAACACTAAAATACGCTTTAAATCATACCGATTTTATATGCAAATCATTGAATTTTCATCTAATTAATGTTAAAAATATACAAACTAAAACAGATTCCATATCCAACTTCTTTGCTTCAAAAAATTGAAAACTAATACAAGAAACCCAAAATCCGTTAAATAAAACGAAAGATGAAGTTGATTTATTACAAGAGTCTACTTGCAACATATTTTTTTTCTCTTACGAGTGTGGCAAAGTGGAAGACAGGAATGTTTCGGGAGGCATGTGAAAGATTTTTTGTGCGGGCTAGTTTGCTTTGGGTGATTCTTAGTGAGCATATTATTAGTTCCCGCATAAAAAAACTCTAAATAAGCCTTTTTATTTTGTGTTTGCTAACCACCATAAAAATATCTTTTTATCACCTTATTAAGAGTAGTATGGTGTTTGTTTACCATGACTTCCCTACAAATATTGTGACATAGAGCAAAAGCCCTTAAAAGTAGTCCCCAAATTAAAGACAAAAAATACCCATAGAAATCCACCATTTTACATGTAAGGTTTGTGATATAGCAAGGTCTTCAACTAATCCCACCTTCCTCAAATAGCTTACTTCCCAAATTATCTCACACCATAGCCAAAATCGCACCTCAAGCCGTAAGGACGACAAGGAGATTGCCTACTTTGAAAAGGAGAAGACTAAGCCCGCGAAGAAGTTGAAACAACTAGTGAGCATACCCTTTGTCGAAAACAAAAAACATTTCCCTAAAAGTCCACCTTCATTGACTAACATAAACAATTCCAAACCAAGCCCATTTTATACATATGGTGGTTATCTTAATTTAAAGAAGCTCCTTCATTTTGTGTGAAAATGGTGAAATAGATTTGCAAGGAGGAGAGGAATATTTTGCCAAACCCCAGAAGGGGAAAAATTGAAATGTGTGGTTGAAAAATTACGTAATGATTACATGAGGGCATGTGGGTCTTTTTTTCTTAAAAAAAATACTAGGACGTGGATGTAATTTCATGAAAAAACTAATCTCCACACTAGTAATTGGAGAGGAAGGTCCAAGTTACAATAACTCCATTAAAGGTGCCACATAAGGTTAGTAAAAGGCTTCCTTTCCTAACCATCAAGTAAAGCAAACACCAAAAAAAAAAAAAAACTCTGATAACTCTTTTAGTGGGAGATATTTACCAAAGCAAATGAGCCCTCTATATTACTGGTTCGATCGAAAACTAGCGTGGGGTCCTTTTTTTAAAGGTGAGCTATCACTCCACGTCAAACTTTCGAAATTATATCTAGAACCACGAAAAACTTTGAGTTTGTTAAAAATCTCACTTCAAGTAAAAAACGTAATCGAGACAAAAGAATTGTAATGAAAAAAGATAAATGGATTTATGACAAACCTTGACACGAGGTAAAGTTGTCTAAGTATCTCACTAGAATAAAATCAAACCAAATTTAGTTTTCATTTTCGTGATCGTTAGAGGGCTAATTGTTTTGATATTCTTCCGGTACTAGGACCCTTTTAGGTCGATTTTTGATCCTTAGGTCGACAATGTAGGTCAACTCTAGGGGCAAAATAGTCATTTCTCTTGATCGTTGTTTCCAAATCAGACCACTTAGGTCGGCAAGATCAACACAATGGTATTTTTGTCATTTCACTAGTTAAGGTCGCACTTCTTAAACCCCACTTATCCGATGCAAAAGTAATAATTTGTCCTAGGTCGATGTAAAACGTATGATGGGAGTTTGTTAAGTGAATGTGTATTCAAAATATGTCCTCGAAAATAGTTGGCTTCGATGGGCCTGAATGTTAGGTCTTGATCCGTAGTTTAACAACATTGGTCGGTGAAGTGTTCCATAGGTCGAAATTTTGTGAAAAATATTTTGATGTGGGCCTAGATGTTGATGTAGCAATGTCAATTAGGCCTGATATTTGTCCAAACTAACCCTTAAAAATAGTGTATTTACTTTTATGTCATTTAGGCATTTGTGGCATCTTGAACCTATGTGTCACACGTTGATTGGCATACGTGTATGCATAATTACAGCACACTAGGTACTAATAAAAGTAAAATTTCCATATTAATAAAATGTCATTCAATTATAATTACAAATCCTTAATAGAAGTGTAATATATGCTACCAAACGAAGCCTTGAATGATCCACAATATGTTTCATTTTAGGTTGAATCATTGTAATTGAATCATCATTGATCTTATTGGGCTTGAGTGTAATGGACTTAATACATCTAATGATGCAATAACATTCGACACCACGGGGAGGGCGAGTTCGGGATATAGATCGAGTGAGTTTTATTCGCAACGTTCCTGAGCCTGAGAGAAACGAGCGGTGCCTTTATTGATATTCATGAGAGTGAGTAGGTTACAACGGATGGAACTCAGTTGGGGATGAGAGAGCTATTACGAGGATAACTTTGGGATTACAAGTATGGGCACTTTTCTAGTAGCTAAGTGCTAAATGCCATACTAAAGTCTATGTGTGAGAGTGAGTGAAAGAGATGAGGCTAAAGCTGAAAAAGGTGTAAGTGGAAGTAAGCTAAAGTCTTGTCTCCAACTTCGTTTTTTCGTTGTGAAAGTGCTAATAAGGCCGTATTTGTACAACTTTGATGTGGGTTTTCGACCAATCGCTGTAAGTCTTCTGCTGGGAGTGATGGCCTTGATCAGGCAGCCAATTAGGTGGGTCTTCTTCTGCGCCAATGGGTGTTTTTGATGGAGGTAGCCTATGGCAAGGCTTCTTCTGCACCAATGTGGGTCGTCGGTTGGGGTAGCCAATCGGGTGAAGTTCTCTGCTTCCAATAAGTGTTTTAGGCGCTCTAAACCAATGGGCATTGTCGCCTTTGGGCCCAACGTTGGGTCTGATCTTATCCTTATTTATGGTGAGTGGTTGGGAGTTAGGGAATAAATTCGTACTGAGTTCCTTCTTGTATCCTCTCGTTGCTTCTCTCGGTCCATCGTTAATTGACACCTCTGCTTTCCTCGTCCTGCTAAGAGGTGAGAATAGAATGTTAATGAAATATTTTCGAAGTGTTGGTTCACTCGTATTAAGAGTTTATCAGAAGTTTTTTCCGAGTTGGTGTAGATAAACCCGGTGGGGACTATGGCGAGGAAAGGCTCATAGGATATTACGATAGGAAGACTTTATGAGGTTGATGCGATGTTCATTTTGGTGAGACTCAGAGGCCGAGTGTCATAGGAGAGTACCGCTAGGGTGGCGTGGGCGTGTATGACTCCACGGAGGGGAGGGTGTAACGAGGGTTATCCGCACAGAGCGGGCAAATCTCGATTTGTTAAGTCTCATCGGTATACTCGGATATGTCCTCCGTACGGGTGGAGCGTTACCGTGAGAAGGGTTCCCGTCGACCCTATCTGTTAGGAGAGGATCGGGGGAGGCCCGAGGGGCGCAACCCGATTCCTTCCTTCTGGTGTGGTCGATAGTTATGTTCCGAGTGTCTTGGAATATCTCTCGTTACTTCGAGAACCGTCCTCCTCCGATGAGAGAGAATAGATATATTTTATATTATTATAATCTAATATAATATTTTTAATTTTGTTTTGACAACATTTCTTTAGACAAGAGTTTATGAGGTGCCGCAAATATCCATGCGTGGGGCACTACACTACCTATACTCGGCCACAAGTGTTGCAATTATTAGTAAAACAGTATTTAACGTTTAAAATTGTAAATATTTTCCCCTGAAAATACTGGCAAAAGAGAAAATGTTATAATGCAACCAGTAGCCATCAGTATTAAAAAAGGAATCTAAGGATGGGCCATGGTGTTATTATTTCTCTTATATATATATATATATATATCTTAATGGACACTGAAATTATTGGCTATATTGTATAAACTATGGGCAAATTCCATGGACCTCCCCTGAGGTATCGTCTTGTTTCAATCACCTCCCCTCTAGTTTCAAATAATACCATCTACCTCCCTTCTGTCAGTTGACTGCTAGTCAAAGGTTAAAATTAAGGACAAAAAAATCAATTTAGAGAAAAACTAAAAAAAAATTATATTTACAAAGACTAAAATATGTATTCAATTTAATAGTGAATGTAAAAGAAGTCTCCAAGTAAGTGAGTATTCTTTTCATATTCTTTTAATCTTCTAAATTTTATGCAAGATTTCTTAAGCCAATAGGAAATTGAAAGAAATATTGTAAAGTATATTTTATTACTAAATAATATGAGTGTGTTAAAAGATATATTTCTTTTATTTTTTGTAAATGCAACTCTTTCAAATTAGAAATAGGATTAACAAAAATATTATGAGGTTTTAAATTAGAACGTAGGTAGACTAAGCAAAATTTTGAATAAATATTTTCACTCTTTTTCTTTGATAATAAACTATGTTCTAGAAAATACAAGATCATTATAGATACGTTTGTGCTCTGTTTTTTTCTTTTATTTTTTTAACATCTTAAATTAAATATTGAAGTTTCTTGTTGAAATATATATATATATATATATATATTTCAACAAGAAACTTCAATATTTATATATATATATATATATATGATAATCAATTAATATGAAGATAAAAAAATTGTGATACTTTTTTGTTATATATTATCTCAATCATGTTGGAAACGATGTGTATGTTCTATTTATATGGAATTAAACTTAAATATTGTTGTTGAAATATTTTGAATTTAGATTTAATCAGTAAAACAGAAAATTGGGGGAGAAAAAAAAGAAGTGAAAACATATCTAAACCAATCATACTTTATATTCCTTTTTTTTCATTAATTTTATAATTTATATTTTTTTTTGGGCTCCAAATGACTCAATTATAATTCATTTACGATAATTAGACGGTAGGGGATATAAGTTACAGAATTAATGAAAAAAATAATATAAAGTATGACTAATTTAGATTTATTTTTACTTCTTTTTTTTCTTCCCCCAAATTTTTGTTTTACTGATTAAATCTAAATTCAAAATATTTCAACAACAATATTTAAGTTTAATTCCATATAAAAAGAACATACACATCGTTTTCAACATGATTGAGATAATATATAACAAAAGTGTATATCACAATTTTTTTTATCTTGATTATCATATATTATATATATATATATTTAAGATGTTAAAAAAAAACAGAGCAAAAACGTATCTATAATTGTATTGTATTTTCTGGAACATGGCTTATTATCAAAGAAAAATAGTAAAAATATTAATTCAGAATTTTGCATAGTCTACCTACGTTCTAATTTAAAACCTCATAATATTTTTGTTAATCTTATTTCTAATTTGAAAGTGTTGCATTTACAAAAAATAAAAGAAATATATCTTTTAACACACTCATATTATTTAGTAATAAAATATATTTTACAATATTTCTTTCAGTTTTCTACCGGCTTAAGAAATCTTGCATAAAATTTGGAAGATTAAAAGAATATGAAAAGAACCCTCACTTATTTGGAGACTTCTTTTACATTCACTATTAAATTAAATACATATTTTAGTCTTTGTAAATATAATTTTTATTTAGTTTTTTTCTCAATTGACTTTTTTGCCCTTAATTTTAACCTTTGACTAGCAGTCAACCAACAGAAGAGAGGTAGGTGGGATTATTTAAAACTAGAGGGGAGGTGGTTGGAACAAGCCAATACCTCGGGGGAGGTCCATAAAATTTGCCCTATAAACTATAAAGTAGGACAGGAAATAAATATAAATATAAATATAAAAAAGAGTAGTCCCACTCCCAGTAAGTATTTTTGTATGTAATAATAATATAATAATAGGAAAAAGGAAAGAATCTTGAGTAGGTTCACGTGGAGAGGCCCACATGAATTGATTTCACCAATCAACCCCACCGCTCTTTCTGTATCGCCTCTCCGCTTCCTCATATCTATAAAATTATAATAATAAGGGAGAATTACACAAATGACCCCTCACCTATGAGTAAATTACACAAATTACCCTTCTTCTTTGGGAAATTACATAAACTACCCTTATGGTCAAAAAAGTTAAAATAATTAAGAAATCATAGCAGAAACTAAAATTCGCAGATAATTTATTTTTTTCTTAGAAGAAATTAATTGTTATCAATATTTTTTGTCTTTTAAAACGAGATAAATGAGGTTTAATGCAATAATTTTGACTTATTTTTTATTTATTGTGCAAAATAATTGAAGAGCATGAATTTACATTCAATAGTTTGAAATAAAAAATTACGAAAAATCGGTCATAAGGGTAGTTTGTGTAATTTCCCAAAGAGGAGGGGCACTTTATGTAATTTATCCATAGTTGAGGGGTACTTTGTGTAATTCTCCCTATTAATAATAATAATAATAATAATAGTACACCCTTAGGTCTCTTCATCACTCTCACACACAGTGACACACACACACATACACCATTACAAGGGAAGGAGGAGGCAGCAGCAGCAAGTAGCAACCTCAGAAACAAAATATCCGATTTCTTCTCTTCCTCCTATAAATATACCCACCCTTCCTTCATTCTTACCCTGCTATAAATAATAATAAGTTAGCTACCTAGGTAATGCAGCAAAAAGGAAGCTCCACCAATCGACGATCCAGATCATTTTCCCGATCCCGCATTGCCGTTGAGGGTTGTTAAATCAATCAATAAACAACAACAACAACAACAAAAATCTCTTACTCAAATCTAAATCATAATCGCCATGGCTGCAATTTATGGTGAATTTCTTCAATTCTTCTTATGATTTTATTATTTGGTTCTGTTCTGAAGAATAAAATAAAATAATAATAATAATAATAATAATAAGAATATAATAATAAAATTGGGGAACCTTTTACCTTTTTGCTGTTTAACTCTATGCGCAGAGAAAGAGCGTGAGGTTCAAAAGCTTTACTGGATGGAGCATTCTGTTGACCTTACTTTGGAGGCTATGATGCTTGATTCCAAAGCTTCTGATCTCGACAAGGAAGAGAGGCCTGAGGTATGTATATATGTCATGTATACTTACTTTCATTCTCATTTACCTATTTCAAAATTCTACTGTTGATGTATTTATTATTGTTGTATTTGTTTTGAGTGTAGTTATTATTAGCTCTTCACTTATATATATATATATATATATATATATATGTCTGTTGTCAATATTGGTCACCCTTGTTGTTGCTGTTATGGAATTGATCTTTGTGATGTGATGTGATGCTCCTTATATTGTGTTTTCATTTGCATGTTTGTTTTAAATCTCTTCTTATTAATGTAAAATGTATCAACAACAAAATCTTGCGTGCATAAGTGAAACTCTCAAACTAGTAGTTATGCAAGTCATTTTCTTCATTTTAAGCCTCCCACTTACTTTATTCACTTTTAATTTTGTGTGTGTATTAACGAGGTAAGATTGGTCAACTTTTTACTCCCTCATGTTTATGGATTTTCCTTCATTTTGGAACATATGCTGCTGCCTGCAACAATGGGGCTTCCTTTTCACCCACTTCGCTGTTTAATAACCAAGGCCTAACAACAAAAGTATAACACTCTGGTTATGATTGTAACTAGGCTCTACCACTCATCTTTATGTTTAATGCCTAGGTGCTTTCTCTGCTCCCACCGTATGAAGGAAAGTCTGTTCTGGAACTTGGCGCTGGTATTGGCCGTTTCACTGGTGAATTGGCAAAAAAGGCTGGACAAGTTGTAGCATTGGATTTCATTGAAAGTGTGATAAAGAAGGTTCAGTGCTGTACTTGGATTTAAACTCGTTTCTGGTGATTCTATTCACTAAATTATCTGTAAGTTTGTTGAACGTAAACCTATGATGATATTTTGCAGAATGAAGCTATCAACGGACATCATGAAAACGTCAAATTTATGTGTGCTGATGTGACATCCCCAGATTTGAGCTTTCCAGAAGGATCTTTGGACTTGATATTTTCAAATTGGCTGTTGATGTATCTCTCAGACAATGAGGTGAAGTTCCTAACCTAATCTCTTTTTGTGGATTTACCACCCCCTACTGTTTGTTGTACTGAAAATTTTTCTTTACTAGCACAATGTTCAGAAACTACTTGCTTTGCTTTAGTGGCCAATTTTATGTTTTTGCTCATCGTTTCAGGTTGAGGATCTTATCAAGAGAATGGTCAAATGGTTAAAAGTTGGTGGCTATATATTTTTCCGCGAGTCGTGTTTCCATCAATCTGGAGACCACAAACGAAAAAATAACCCTACCCATTACCGCGAACCAAGATATTATACCAAGGTTCCAACCTTTATCAGTTTCTCTCTGCGAAGCATAAATATGGGTTTCCATCCATAGAAGTTATATTGTGCATTTCCTGCGTATTTTATCATCAGAATTTATCGTAAAGTTTGTCATTTTTCTCTCGAACAGATCAGAATACTAATAAACAAACACGTGATAGTTTCCCTATATATGAGTGATGGTATTCAAGTAATCAAAGTCTGAGATCTATCGTATTAGTATCTGATTGACTTCGATAATTGTTGAGGCTTTTAACAAAATTTTGTTATTCCAAGAACTAAACGTGAACTTTGCAGGTGTTCAAAGAGTTATATTGTGCATTTCCTGTGTATTTTATCATCAAAATTTATCGTAAAGTTTATCATTTTTCTCTCGAACAAATCAGAATACTAATAAACAAACACGTGATAGTTTCCCTATATATGAGTGATGGTATTCAAGTAATCAAAGTCTGAGATCTATCGAATTAGTATCTGATTGACTTTGATAATTGTTGAGGCTTTTAACAAAATTTTGTTATTCCAAGAACTAAACGTGAACTTTGCAGGTCTTTAAAGAGTTATATTGTGCATTTCCTGCGTATTTTATCATCAAAGTTGATCGTAAAGTTTATCATTTTTCTCTCAACCAGATCAGAATACTAATAAACAAAAACGTGATAGTTTTCCTATATATGAGTGATGGTATTCAAGTAATCAAAGTCTGAGATCTATCGCATTAGTATCTGATTGACTTCGATAATTGTTGAGGCTTTTAACAAAATTTTGTTATTCCAAGAACTAAATGTGAACTTTGCAGGTGTTTAAAGAGTGTCATCTCTACGATAATTCTGGAAACCCTTACGAACTTGCTCTTGTTGGTTCCAAGTGCATTGGAGCGTATGTAAAAAGCAAAAAGAACCAGAATCAGGTGATTCTTCTTGAATTTCTTGTTTTTGTCATAATTTCTGCACATTGCCTATTTTTCTCTTCACTTAGCCTGTGTCCCAAAATTGTCAAGGCACTGACCAGGATATCGGTTGGAGTGCGTTGGTGGTACTAAAAGAATTTAGGTTTCTGCTATTATCTTGATTTACAATTAAGGTTCCTGTTTTGTTGGGGCTTGCTGTTAAGTTGTTTCGCTTCAAACATTACAATCTCACTGCTAGGAGGGTATTGGTTTAGTGATGAATATTGGGAGCCACCCTTTTTCCCTTTTACTGCATATGAATATCTTTATTTTCTTAAGTATCTAATAAAGAAGAAAGATACCATGGTCCATGTATAATACATGCTATTTGAATTGTTGCAGATTTGCTGGCTTTGGCAAAAGGTCAACTCTGACGATGACAAGGGATTCCAGAAGTTTTTGGATAACGTCCAATATAAGAGTAGTGGCATATTGCGTTATGAACGAGTTTTCGGAGAGGGATTTGTGAGCACTGGAGGGATTGGTATGTTGTGGAAACTTTAGCTTTTCTTCTCCACACAATAAGTATTGTGCTCAAGTTAAATGGTAGAACCAGTAAGTATTACATAATGTCTACAACAAGACACATTTATATCATATCACAACTCCATATAAGGTGGCAATTTATCTGTCCTACTTAGACCGAGTGAATATTTTGTTTCTGTTTTTGTTCTAAACCTCAGAAGTTCTAAGCTTTGTCTCGAAGAACGCATTGCATATGCTTATGTTTTCATC
This sequence comes from Linaria vulgaris, assembly GCA_948329865.1. Classification (NCBI taxonomy): domain Eukaryota; kingdom Viridiplantae; phylum Streptophyta; class Magnoliopsida; order Lamiales; family Plantaginaceae; genus Linaria; species Linaria vulgaris. The sequence continues at coordinate 73,145,976 of OX415250.1, forward strand.
AAGTGTTTTTCTTAATAGAGATCATGCTTCTGGACTAAGGAGCGCAACTCTTTGATTTTCAATCAATGTCTTGCTAGTATCAGTTTATGTTCATGATATGGCATTTATAAGGTGGTTTGTTCATGAGCAGAGACAACTACCGAGTTTGTTGCTAAACTGGATCTCCAGCCTGGTCAAAAAGTCTTAGATGTGGGGTGTGGCATTGGAGGAGGTGATTTCTATATGGCTGACAAGTATGATGTTCATGTCGTTGGCATTGACCTTTCGATCAATATGATTTCCTTTGCCCTTGAACATGCAATTGGTCTCAAGTGCTCCGTTGAATTTGAGGTTGCTGATTGTACCAAAAAAGAATATCCTGATGGCACATTTGATGTGATCTATAGCCGTGACACAATTCTTCATATTCAGGTAAGTTATACTTATTTGCGTTCTACTAGTTCCGTGGTCTTTCACGAGATTTCACGTTCAAACTGTGGTTCCTCTTTATTGTGTGTGTGTGTGTCTGTCTGTCTGTGGAGTAATAATTTGCTGGATATAGATTATGATTTCATTTCACTAAGAATTTTCTTCGTCACTGTTATTCAAAATCGCTATCACCATTCTTAGATTCATGCCTAAGATAAACTTGGCGAAATACAAGCATCAAGATCTCCAATTTGCCTATTTCTACAAGTTGCAACTTGCCATTTTCGCCCTCCAATGAGGGTTTTTGCTATTTTCAGTAGGTGAGAAATGATTTCTTTTTTTTTTTGATAAAAAGTGAGAAATGATTTCAGTATTTGCATAACCAAATCTATTCAAAACTAAGAGCACAGACACCGAGAAACTGACATATGTTATATACATTTTATTTTAAATTATCTGTAAATCTTTTGTTTTTAAATATGATTTATGTTTCTATTATAATGTCGTAAATTCACATGAGAATAGTATGGTACTTCAGTCATTTTCTCCAGTCCATTTCATTCCGTGCGTTTGCCTACTAAATATAGGAAAAAAACATTGAATAGATCATGATGTGGTTCCTCTGATTATCCTTAGGGCATTTCAGTGCCATATTTTTCCTATCTCAGTGACACTTATGAATTAGCAAATATTTGACAAAGACATCTGCATCTCCCATTTTTAGCGCTACCGTTTCCATACTTCCACCCTTCATCTTCAGAAATGTTTTTGTAAAATACTTGCGTTGCTGCTCTAATATACAAACCATTCATTTGTTTTCCAGGACAAACCTGCTCTGTTCAGATCATTCTACAAGTGGCTGAAGCCAGGAGGCAAAGTCCTCATCAGTGACTATTGCAGAAATGCTGGATCTCCATCTGCTGATTTTTCTGAGTATATTAAGCAAAGGGGTTATGATTTACACGATGTTCAGGCTTACGGCCAGGTACATGGAGCAAAAAAAAATATTAAACTTATATATGTGTCAGCATATAAGATAATACCTTTGTCACTACAGCATTCCTTTTGATGTTTTCGTATGCCTCTTTCAGTATCCGATATTATTATAAATAAAACCTTTATTTCGTCATATGCCTCTTCAGATGCTCCGAGATGCCGGCTTTGATGATGTCATTGCTGAGGACCGAACAGACCAGGTACGCGCAGTTAAATCGGTTGTTTTCTAATAAGTTTACTTCTTTATTCATATCCCAGTTACTGAAATCTTTGCTTTCCTGATTTCCAGTTTCTAAAAGTTTTAGAGAAGGAATTGGACAAGGTGGAGAAAGATAAAGAAGTCTTTATAAGGGACTTTTCTGAAGTGCGGTTCTTTATACTTCTTTCTTTCACTTGCTGTTTATCCTTTGTATGTATCATCTTACTGAACATTTCTATTGTTGGTCTGATGGCTGCAGGAAGACTATAATGACATAGTTGGAGGCTGGAAGGCCAAACTTGTAAGGAGTTCGTCTGGTGAGCAAAGGTGGGGGTTGTTCATAGCCCAGAAAAAGTAAACTTGCGAGCCTATGATTGATGTCCTCCAGTATTGTGTGTGCTTGTGTATCTTATATGAAGTTGCTTTTGTACAATAAAATTGGTCGTTGATAATTGGCCAATTAAGACATGGGTTCTATCATTTTATGTATGATCTTTGAAGTTTAACCATTTCATAGCAGTTTATGAACGATGCTGAGAGGTCTGCTTTATTTTGTATTTTGGTATGAGCAACTGTTTAATGTTCTCTTTGAGTATTAAGCTTTCAGTTTGATTTGCCGTAGACTGAACTTTGTGGAAGCAACTCCAGTCTCTTATTTGCTACGTTTTCTCTAAACGTAAAGATCTATTGTAATAATCATGCGTGATGCGTGGATGGTTATAGACTTGTAGTAAAATATTTGGATAATGTAGGAAATTAAATTTTTGCTACTAGGTATCTACTATCTTGTAACATCAAAATTATGAAGCCCATCACAATTAGGTGTAACGAGATCAGGCTTCCTGTGTTCGAGTACCTGGCCCAGGGTAACATAACAATGCTACCCGTGTCCCGTCCTCCAAAACGGGTACCCTTTTTATTAGTATAAGTAGAAGCTGAAACAGAAAAATCTGAGTCAAAGGCAGTGTTTCTAAAACCGAACCGGATTGGCTGGTCCGACTGGTTTCACCGGTGACCGAACCTCGATCCGGTTCAGAAGGTGGGCAAAAACTGCGGTTCGTCAACAGTGGCCTGAACCGTCTCGAAACCCGGTTAAATTGGGTTGGACCGGTCACCGGACTGGTCCAAAAACCGTTCAACCTGCGTTGGGGTATTGTTTTTAAAAAAAAAAAAGATAGATCTGGAAAAAAAGATGGAAGAACAGTTCATTTCGGGCTTTCTTTGATTTCAGTAAGATATGGGTGAGTTTAGCTTTTTGAAGAAGGAAACTATGGATTAAAAATTTAAAATAAAGAAATAAAACTGAAAGAGAAAAAGTTAGAAAAAAGGATGAAAATGGAAAGAAGTTACTGAAGCAAAAAGGTACGTATTATTGTGAAGAAGAAAATGTTATGTGATTAAAGAGGTGATTTTGAGCCCAAATAGGTGGGCCTGTGATTGCGAATGGGCGGAGAGGTGGAAGGCTGGTCCGTATCAAATGCTTATGTCAATTTATCAAATAAAATAAAGGGGGAATTACACAAACTAGCCCTCCTGTTTGAGAAATTACACAAACTACCTTTATAGCCAAAAAATTTAAAATAATTAAGATAACATTTCAACTTCAAATTATAGCAGAGACTATAATTCGCAGATCTTTTATTTTTTCTTTGAGGATACTATTTGTTTTTTATTTTTTTTTTGTCTTTTTGAACGAGAGGTTTAATACAACAATTTTGATTTATATTTTATTTCCTTTGTAAAATAAGTGAAGAACTGTTATAAATATGACAAGTGGAATATGCATAGTGGCAATTGTTGAAAATTATGTACATATATTATTTTATAATAATAGTAGTTGTCGTAAATATTGTAAGATGTTGGAAATTCTTTCCTATACAAGGAACCATCAAGATGAAGAGAAAAACACTCATTTACAAGTAATATACTCCTTATTTGCTCTTCTTTCCCTATGTTCTTTTAATATATTGTTATAAACCTTAATAGTTTAAGTTTTCTATAACGCGTTATCAGCACGAATGTGCTCGCTCCGATACATTCCATTAATCTTTCTTTTTTCATATGTACAATATATCCTTACTCTCCAAAGAAAAAAAAAAGATTATAAACCCAAAATATTCATACTCTTCAATGAATCCTTCGCCAAAAATTTAGTATAAACCCAAAAAGAGGATTTAGTGTTTCAAAATTCAGTTCCAGTCTTTAAATACAACGTTCAACGTTAAAAGGTATGAAAGTATATATATACTTGTTCATCTATCTCCATTATTATAGACAACGAGTACTACCGCCTATCTATAATTTTATGATTAGATGAAATCCTCTTTATATCTTATTGTCATCTAACTCTAACACTAGCGTTATTTTTAACTTTCGTTGATGCTTGAGTTAACCCCAAGCTAGAAACGGCTACTGACAATTTATGTTTTACTGTCATCTAACTCTAATACTAACGCTAATTTTAACTTTCGTTGATGCTTGAGTTAACCCCAAGCTAGAAACGACTACTGATAATTTATTATTATGGAAAGTTTTACCTCCTATTATATTGCTTATTTTATTCCATAAGCCCATGAAAATTTTTACATAGTAATGTGGTGAAAATTATTTAAGCACTTAATTCATTGCAATTATTTTACGTGTTCACATTATTCCTTAAGCCCATGAAAGTTTTTACATAGTAATGTGGCGAGAAATATATATGTATTTACTTATCATAATATTATTCCATATGCCCGTTAAAATATCACTAATGCAGCGGAAATTATTTTACATGTTATTACAATTAATTTTTGCTGCTAAATTATTAAAGACATTACCGTTCATAAAACTTGCCAAAATGATTGTATTTCTAATGACTATAAACGGCTACTTACATTTTTCCTCTATAAATATACAAATTTCATAACACAAATTCCACACAAATCTTCACCTTCTTTATCTCATCTTGCAAAATGATCTCTACAACAACATCGATCTTGATCCTCATTTACCTTTCAATTTTTATGTTTATACTAGTAGATGAGGACACTCCTATGTTTATCCTTATGATATTCCTCCCTTTCATCATAATAATGTTCGAGTTCAAGATTTGGCTAGAGATGAGATAATTATATTGTATTATTGTAACAATTGTGCTTCTATGATTATGTGTTAGATAAAATGTTTCGATCCTAATTATGTTTTTCTTGGTTATGTATTTAGCTAGAAAAATGTCTAACCTCACGAGTACAGTTAGTTGTAACCTCAATATCACTGGCAAGAATTATGGACAATGAAAATCAGATACAAAATTGTACCTCAGATCAAAGAGTATCGTTGAAACTCTTGCAGCAGTAAATACAAATACGGATCCAGAAAAATGTGAGATTGTGATCTATATGAGGAAACATTTAGATAAAACCTTAAAGAGAGAATATCTTGATGTTACCGATCCTCATGAATTATGGACAAACCTATTGGAAAGATATGGCCATCAAAAGGAAATAATGTTGCCAAAAGCCACTGATGATCGGAACAATTTAAGGTCCAAGATTTTGAAACTGTAAGCACATACAACTCAGCGCTTATGGAGATTCGTTCAGATTTAATTTATTGTGGAAGAAAGCTTAATGATAGAGAAATGATAGATAAAACACTTTCTACACTTGCAACAAAGGTTGTTAATGATAGAAAGTTACAATAACTTATTGATGAAAAATCATCAATCTCGTCCTCCAGGAGCACATGCATTACCTGATGCAAATGCCATTATTTTTTCAAACTCCTATGGACGAGGTAACAATGATAATGCCAATCGAGGTCGTGGTCAAGGAGAGGTGGTCATAGATGAGGATATGGCTATATAGGTGTACGCGGTAAAAGAGGTGGTCGTGATCGTGGTCGTGGTCGAGGGGGTTTTCACAACCCCTCGCATACCAACACCGTCTTTAAGGTCCAAGATTTTGAAACTGTAAGCGCATACAACTCATCGCTTATGGAGATTCGTTCAGATTTAATTTATTGTGGAAGAAAGCTTAATGATAGAGAAATGATAGAGAAAACACTTTCTACACTTGCAACAAAGGTTGTTAATGATAGAAAGTTACAATAACTTATTGATGAAAAATCATCAATCTCGTCCTCCAAGAGCACATGCATTACCTGATGCAAATGCCATTATTTTTTCAAACTCCTATGGACGAGGTAACAATGATAATGCCAATCGAGGCCGTGGTCAAGGAGAGGTGGTCATAGATGAGGATATGGCTATATAGGTGTACGCGGTAAAAGAGGTGGTCGTGACCATGGTCGTGGTCGAGGGGGTTTTCACAACCCCTCACATACCAACACCGTCTTTAAGAATAACCACGAGAACAAAGAAAAATATAAAAACTCTGAAGATTATTGTTTTAAATGTGGAATGAAAGGGCATTGGGCCAACAAATGTCGTACAACAGAACATCTTTGTAAGATGTACTAAGAAAGTTTGAAGGGTAAATAAAAGCAAGTTAACCTTATCGAATAAAATCCAAATGATGATTCTACCTTTATGGAGGCGACGGACTTTACTGATGACTATGATGTTCGTTTGGTTTAATATGTGTTTTGTGATCTTCTGGTTGAATATGTTTAGTGTGATTTATGTTTTAAGTTGTATTATCTGCTTCCTGCATTTCTGTTGTGTGCTTTCAATAAAATAACCTCTTTTCAAGTATTTACAATGTTTATTGCAATATTTGTTTTAATATTGTGTATTTGAATTGAAGCATGATATGGAGTATACCAGTGATTTCTGCCTACTTGACTGTTGTACAACTTATACAATTCTCACAAGTAAGAAATAGTTTACATATTTAGAACCCTCAAAATTTCAAGTCGGTACAATATGAGGTCCTATTAAATTGAGTGAAGGATCTGGTAGAGCTACTTTTACTTTACCAAATGGAACAACGTTTATCATCAATGATGCCTTATTTGCCCCAAAATCCGAAAGGAATTTATTGAGTTTTAAAGATATATATATATATATATATATATATATATATAACATGGATATGATATTGTGTCAATGACCGTGAATAACGCTAAATATGTTTTCATTACTAAGCATATGCCAAGAAAGAAAAATTTTCTTGAAAAACTACCATATATCTCATCAGGGTTGCATTATACATATATTAATGAAATCGAATCAAATATGGTAGTCAATGAAAATCCAGAATTATTGACTTTATGGCATGATCGACTAGGTCATCCTGGTTCAACAATGATGCAAAGAATAATTGAAACTACACATGGACATTCATTAAAATGATCCAAACTCAATCTGAGCAACAGTAGTCCATGTGAATCATGTTCTCTTGGAAAGCTAATTATAAAATATTCACTAGTTAGAATTAAGACATAATTACCCACATTTCTTGAAAGAATTCAAGGTGATATATGTGGACATATTCATCCACCATGTAGACCATTTCAATATTTTATGGTATTAATTAATGCATCAAGTCGATGGTCACATGTCTGTCTATTGTCTACTCGCAATATGTCATTTGCGAGATTTTTGGCTCAAATAATTAAAGTAAGAGCCTAATTTCCTGACTATACGATCAAGAAAGTCAGACTTGACAATGCTGGTGAATTCATATCTCAAGCTTTCAATGATTATTGTATGTCAATTGGAATTACGGTTGAACATAGTATTGCACATGTACATACTCAAAATGGTTTAGCTGAATCATTAATTAAACGTCTTCAATTAATTGCTAGGCCATTATTGATGAAAGCTAAATTGCCAAGTTCTCTATGGGGTCATGCAATTTTACATGCTGCATCACTAATTCGCATTAGACCAAGCTCGTATCATGAATATTCCCCATTACAACTTGCTTTCCGTCATGAATCCAATAATTCTCATATAAAGATTTTTAGTTGTGCGGTTTATGTTCAAATTGCACCACCATAGAGAACAAAAATGGGACCATAAAGAAGGTTGGGAATATATGTTGGACTTGACTCACCATCAAAAACAGATATCTTGAGCCTCTAACAAGTGATGTCTTTACGGCACATTTTGCCGATTGCCATTTTAATGAGGCAAATTTTTCCGAACCCAAATATGTAATTGCGAATGCCAAAATATGAATGATTGGGATAATTGGAAAGATGCTATGCAAGCTGAATTAGATTCGCTTAATAAGCGAAAGGTATTTGGACCCATTGTTCTAACACAGAAAAGTGTGAAACCAGTAGGGTTCAAATGGGTCTTCCTTCGCAAACGAAATGAGAAAAATGAAATTGTTAGGTACAAAGCTTGCCTTGTCGCACAAGGTTTTTCTGAAAGACCTGTAATCGATTATGAAGAAACGTATTCTCCTGTAATAGATACGATTATATTTCGATTCTTGATCAGTCTAGCGGTCTATGGAAATCTAAACATGCATCTCATTGATGTTGTCACTGCTTATCCCTACGAATCACTTGATAATGATATTTACATGAAGGTCCCCGATGGACTTAAATTACCCGCAACATCAAGTTCCAAACCTAGAGAAATGTACTCAATTTAATTGCAAAGATCATTATATGGGTTAAAGCAATCAGGTCGCATGTGGTACAATCGTTTTAGTGAATATTTATTAAAAGAAGGATATATAAATAATTCTTTATGTCCATGCATTCTTATTAAGAAAACATCATCTGGTTTTGCAATTATTGTGGTTTATGTAGATGATTTAAATATCATTGACACTGACAAAGAAATTCATTTAACAATGAATTATTTAAAAGATGAATTTGAAATGAAAGATCTTGCAAAAGACTAAATATTGTCTTGGTTTGCAAATTGAGCATGTTAAAAATGGAATACTTGTGCATCAATCAAATTATACTAAAAAGATATTGAAACGTTTTAACATGGATAAAGCAACACATTTGAATCATCCTATGATTGCAAGATCATTAACTATAGATAAAGATCCATTTCGTCCTTGTGAAGAAAATGAAGAAATTATTGGTTCTGAAGTTCCGTATTTAAGTGCCATTAGAGCTTTAATGTATCTAGCTAATTGTACTAGACCTGATATATCATTTACTGTGAATTTATTAGTCAGGTTTACCTCATCACCCACAAAAAGGCACTGGAAATGAATTAAACGTTTATTTCGTTATTTGCAAGGAACTGTGGATCTTGGTCTATTTTATCCTAACACTGCAGAACAAAAATTGATTGGTTATGCAGATGCATGTTTTCTATCAGACCCGTATAAATCCAAATCTCAAAATAGATATGTATTCATGTATGGAGGCACTGCTATTTCATGGCGTTCTAAAAAACAGACACTTGTTGCAACATCATCCAATCATGATGAGATTATTGCACTCCATGAAGCAACCAGGTAATGTGTATTTTTACGATCAATGACACATCATATAAGAAGTACATGTGGCTTACCTATTAGAGATGTCCTACAACAATATACGAAGACAATTCTGCATGTATTACACAGATGAAAGAAGGTTTGTCAAGAGTAATCGAACCAAACACATACCCCCAAGATATTTTGCCTACACTCAGGAACTCGAAAAGAACAAAGAAATTAATATCCAATATGTTCAATCATGTGACAATATGACAAATCTTTTTACAAAGGCACTCCCTACTGTAACTTTTAAGAAACATGTTCAAAGTATTGTGATGCGTCACCTACGAGACTTATGAAGAACTGGAGATGCCAACTTGAGTGGGGGTTCACACGGCTGCACTCTTTTTCCCTTATTAAGGTTTTTATCCCATTGGGTTTTTTCTTATAAGGGTTTTAACGAGGCAACATAAGACGTGTGTAGAAGACGGATCATATACATAACAAAATCTTCAAATGGCTAAGGGGGAGTGTTATAAATATGGTAAGTGTAATATGCATAGTGGCGATTGTTGAAAATTATGTACAAATACTATTTCATAATAGTAGTAGTTGTTGTAAATAGTGTAAGATGTTGGAAATTCTTTCCTATATAAGGAGCCATGAAGATGAAGAGAAAAACACTCATTCACGAGTAATATACTCCTTATTTGCTCTTCTTTCCCTATATCCTTTTAATATGTTGTTATAAACCTCAATAGTTTTAGTTTTCTATAACAAGAACATGAATTTAAATTCAATAAAATGTAAAAAAAATGCAAAAATCCAACCATAAGGATAGTTTGTGTAATTTCTCATACAGGAGGGGTAGTTTGTGTAATTACCCCATGATTGAGGGATAGTTTGTGTAATTCTCCCTATTTTATATGTGGTGACATAATGTTAGGGCTTGTTTTTTTGGGCCTGTTGCAAACTTATGAGGCCTTGAATCCTGTTGAACCTTATATTTATGAATGTAAGAAATACATATTGCAATTGTATGTCTTTATTTACTTACCAGTAGTTGGTTGAAATATAAAATACGTTAACATTTAAATTAGCAATAATATATCTAATCTGCTATATGAACATGCAAACTCATGCATACATAAAATATTTAATATTATGATATATGCGTACATAATCTAGATGTTACTTATCAAAAATTAAACAATCAATATGTTGGAATATTTACTTGTTACTTGTAAATGGAATATTTGATGTGATTCTGTAGAGTTTTATATGTATGATTTAATGTGATTAACTAAAATCAGGTATCTTGCTAATTATTTATAATATTTTTTTTTATCAAAATCAATAATATTAAAATATAAGAAATACATTGATATATATATATATATATATATATATATATATATATATATTTGATATAAATAATCGTCTACCGGTTGAACTAGTGGTTTAACCGGTCAAATCGATCGAATCTGCAACCAGTAAGGTTTTCGGTTCTTTGTTCGATCGGGTTTTAAAAACACTCAAAGGTAGGCATTTTTAGACAATAATTTCGTGGTTACATGCCATTGGAAAAGTTCAAATTAATTAAAAAACTAGTAGAGTTTGGCCCGTTGGGTTGCCTTGATGCGATTGAGATTAGATGAGGGTGGATTGATTATAGTGGATTAAGATACAAATTTTCAAGTTTGGTTGAATAAGAGACTAGAAGAGATTGATTTTGAAAATGTAACGATTTGTCCACAATACCCTTTAATTTAAAAATTATTCATTTCTCTATACAAAGTTTAGACATTTGATTTTAAATACAAATACAAATATGACATATTTCTTATTTTATTTCTTCTTCTTAAAAAACAAGATCTTCTTCTTCATTTGAGTTGAAGGAACTAATCAATATTTTGCAATTTCAAATATAGAAGTTGATTTTTTTTCTCAAACCTTCACATAAACTTTTACTGTTTATATAGGTATTTTTTTGTGTTCATTAAAATTAATAACAAGATAAATACATGCGGGAGTTATAATTTTCTTTGATAATAATAATGAATAATTATAATTAATTTACTACTTATTAAATAAAAATTAGAAATAAAGGAAAATAGAGAGAGAGAATATATGTTGTTGTCTTCCCCACTCTCACTTAATTCACAGAACCGACCACCTTCCTTCCCACAACCTAAACTTCCATAACTAGTTGTTGGCAACTCATTCAAGTTCTCTGAAACTCAATCGGAATAAAATTTAGAAAACAATAATCGAAAAAAAGTCTAGATCTCAAATGTTTGAGGCATAGAATTGCAGAGAACGAGGAGGTGGCGTGGCGAGCAGCAAGTAAAAGCAAAAATGTGGGGCGGCAAGCAGCAAAGCGGTGCTGAGAACTAGTAAGGAGAGACCTGGATGAGAGAGAAAAGGATGAGGTGAAAATGAAGAGGGTAGCTTTGTCCAACAACACAATTGCTATGGACAAAGTGGAATTTCACATTGAATTAATTTCACTGTTCAGCCCATATTTCGAATCGGAGGAGTCTGAGGCTGATCGATTGGTCTGCTGAATACCGGGTCATCCAGATTGACCCGGTAATGAATCTGTGTAACCAAAGTAGTGGGGCTCCCCTGATTAGCCCAAATAAATTCTCTGAATATGGCCTTATAAAACTTACCAAACGAGCCCTTACTTATAGTTAGCGCGCAAATTTCTTCCTGTTTAATTTAGAGGCTTTAAAGGGACAAAGGGGACATATATCTACATGAGGTACAAATAACAAAGAATTGCTCAATGACTTGTTCGTAATTCAACTTCTTGATCATTCACTACAAGATTTAGGAGTCTTTAAGGGAAGAAAATGGTCCCCAATGTCTAACGGGACAGAAAGACTAGGACCTGAAGCATCACGACCATCACCCTTAAACTCATGTTCATGATCAAGTAAGCGAACCTCGAAATCATTACCCAACAAACCCAACTTCTGTATCCGACCAACAGTTGTGTCGACTCTGAGTTTGAAATCATTCTCCCCTCGTAGAAGCCCAATTTGAATAAAAGTAGATAATCTCAGGAAGTCCCTAGCGATGGCCTGTCGATAATGATCAAATTCGAGAGTTTCTATCAACTTAGCATTTCGAGTCTCGAGCAACACTATAGATTCCCTATACGAATTTCGCTCTTGTTCTAAAAGTATATTTTGCCGACGCAGCTGGTCAGCCTCAACTTTAGCTTCTTTAAGCTCTTTTTTCTCTTTCAACTTGAGCCTTTCAAGCTTTATCATGAGCCTTTCTCGCGCGAGTCTCGGCTACACGTGTTCGTGCATTGGCTTTATCACGAGAAGTATGACAATGAGCAACCAACGTCTGCATTTCCTCGACCCTCGCCTCATGTCTAGACTGAACCGCGACCAACAATATGTAGTCATTACAGAGAGAATAGAAGATATGGCCAAACTGTCACAGTGGCGACACATGAGACTTATTAAGCATACAACATAAGTAGTGCATGAAAGAAAATTCCTGAACGAAAACCTTACCAATTAAAAGAGCATTACGCACATCCGTTGCACTATAGCATCTCCCAGGTCCTGAGTCAGGATATTAAGATCGACATTCAGATAAATTCTACTCATGCTTTGAACAACATCTTGTTCACGCAGGACCTGGCCCCCCATCTTCATGACTAGCCGATCAGACGCAGGGTCATGAAGGAAGTCATAGTTTCTCCTAGTGTCTTGAGGAGGAGCGGTTCTCCTATCATGGTTGGCCTGTGAGCCCTGACATTGCCACCCTATCGAGCGAAGGGACAAATTCCCTTGGTTCTAGACCTCCAGTCTTTCCACCATCAAGAGGGTTCAACGCACCAAGTGACTCCTTCAAAGACGAAACCCCATCATTCATAGTACCACCTTGGGAACTCTCATCGGCCTCCTTTATAAGGGCTTCCTCTTCAAAGTGAGCCCTAACGTTGGGATGCCAATAATTAGGAGGAGCACTAGGCGGTAGCGGCGCTACAACAATATTATGGGGGTTGGCGGCAAGCCGACTTTGTGATTCAAGCTCTGCTTCCACAGCCCGCAACCTGCCTCATCCAACGCCAAACCTTCTTCAACGTTTGAGAGAGTCCCTACAATAATACTACCACCTTCTTGGCTTGGCTGAAGCGCCTAGAAACAACCAAGAAAATAGGTGTTTTGCTCATACATGTGAACAAGCGGGAGCTTGACTTCTACAGCTATACTAGGGACCCGCATAAGGCCGTCATCCAATGCCCCCTCCGATGGCGATTCACCCGCCATGTTCACCCTACTGAGTGGGTTAACTTCAGATAGATACGTTTCAAAAGTTTCCTCCTCACGAGCCGATGACACATACGACCACGCATACACGACATGTTTCCTGTGGGGCAGATTCTTGACTCGGACCATTTTTTCACCTAAGAGACGGGAATGAGCATCAAAATACATAGTAGTAAGAATAACATGATCGATCGCAGAACATATGGATATCATGTCGAAAAGACATCGAAAACACATCGAAAATGACATCGAAAACACATAAAAAACAAATTCGAAGGCATAATAAAATTCATATCGAAAACGAGTCCTGACATACCTAGCGAATTCTCGATATCAACTTCGATATACAGCACGCAAAAGGACAAAATCTGGAATAAAATATTTGGATGAGGACAAAGACAACAGGACCAGGTTTTATAATAAAAATAACCTGGATCCAGAATACAACTAATTCTATGGATGTCGGGAGTACATCGAAGTTAATATTTGGCATGGATCCGATATGCACAAATTTCCGACTTATGACTCTACGAATTGCTTAGAAAAATGGGGGAGTATCGAAACACCTATTTTAACTAACCAATTTCCTAATCGAATAAGTCGAAAACCTGGGAAGAGTTGTGGGTACCCCAAAGAAAGAGAAAAACCTACGAATAGAGTTCATTAATTATTATGCAAAATAATAACTTCGGAATTGGGATAATACATGATATGGGTATTTTCCGTATTGGGCCGGCTCGGAAGAGGTGCCAATCATCATTATTCAACTTAGCTCACAACTACCTTAATTATGAGGAAATGCCGCACCTCATTGGTCTGATTCATTGGAACAGAATGCAACAAATCTCACCGGTGCAGATCCATGATTGGAGCAGACTAATTTCCATGCATTGGCTCAGTATCACCCTCGAAGACCATTGGAGTCGATATCATCATTACCCGTTTAGACAAACTGCAGTCAACCCACACTATTGGTCACCTCCTAACATACGACTCCTATTGGCGCATAAGACCTTCACGTCATTGGCCACCAGCACTTCATGGAGTAAAGACGTCTAGACCAACCCCTATTGGCCAAAGACCCCTGGGACTAACACTATAAGTAGTCCCTCATTTCAGCAGAAAAGGACAACATACAAGCACATTGTTCACCACAAAATCAACATACAGATCACTCTCCACAATTTTACACTTTATTGTACTTACAGTTTATTGCATTTTTCTATCTCTCACTCGTGTTTTCACATGACCCCTTGTAATTCACTCAAAGTCCTTAGTAAAATCACCGTGTCTCCTTTCACTCAAATTCCAAGATTAGCGTTCCGAACAAAAATCACTGAGTAACGATATCCTTGAATATCTCGACCACACAGGCTCGGACGATATTGCCTCACCAGTACGAGTAGTAAAAAGATTAATATTTTTTTAAAAAAATTAAAATTATACTATATCTTTTAAGTTATTATAATAGATTAAATTGACATACACTCTCATTTGTGAGATTTTGTTTATATGCGCTTTTTGTCCGAAAAATACGTACTTTAATTTCATTTAACAAAAACTCATTATGAGACCAAATGTCGTACTGTTAAATATTAAAGTATCATGAGAAGAATAATTGACGGACACTTCCCATCATAACAAGACATAATTGGGTAAAGTTCTTATTATAGGAGAATCTTGGGTCAAAAATCTGAAAATACCCAAAACAAAAGGGAAAAAGAAGAATGACAAGAAAATATAAAAGGGGAGAACTCATATTAGGAGAATATCTTGGACCAATATCTAAATATAACCTAAAATAGATGATGACCTCTTTAACCGGTAACTTATTATTTAAAAATAATAATAACACATGGAACTGGACTGTAACTTTACAGTACCTAGGCCATATAATTTTTCACATCGTCAAAGTTTTTGGCACACCGATCTCGCACTGGCGCAATCAGTGTCCATGCTTCGCACTGAGACGCATTATAAATTCTTAGTTCTCGCGCTAAGATTTCTTAGTTCTTTTATTAAATTTAATGAATAATCATAGAAAATTTGTAAAGAACGAAACAAATGAATGATAATAAAGAAGAGTCGAAGCACATGGAGAACAAAACTAGGTCGAGAATAAAATAAATATTGAATGTTGGTAGTAATTTAAGACTTATACCTTTGTCTTTTCACATTAATAATTTAAAAAATATTATATAAATTAATTATCATGAGTAGTTTTAAACAACACTCAAACATATACGAAATTATATATCAATATTCAATATTTAAATATTTTTAATAAATGCATTAAGGCGCATTGAAATTTATGTATTTTTAGATTTGGAGAACTGGCGCACACTACACCAAAACTCACCATTTCCAACGGTACGGCGACCGAGAAGCCGTTGAAAATGACTTTTAGTCTTTTCCAAGGGCTCCTAGCCGTCGAAAAAAGGGGTAAGTATTTTCTAACTGGTTAAAACGGTTGGGAAAGGTATTTTCCAACGGCTCTAAAACGTTAGAAAAATATATTTTCCAACGGCAAAAGCGGTTGGAAAAGAGACTGAATTAAGAAAAAAATATTTATATGTTAAGTTTTTACCAACGGCTTTCGTGCCGTTGGAAAAGACCTTTTTCCAACGGTACTAAAGTCATTAGGAAAAATATATAAAAAAACAAAAGAAATTAATCATAGCCAACATTACCAACGGCTTGGCCGTTGGTAAAGATCATTACCAACGGCACCGTGCCAACCAATTACACACTTTTTTATTTTGGTCCCTATCAAGGCAATACTTGGCTTTTGGTTTTAACGTTCTACCATCACCAATATCAATTGGAAAAAGCTCCTGCCTAGTGGGACACAAATCTTTTAAGTCTCTTCTAGCAACCAAGTTGTCTTTTGTTTTATCTGAATCGTCCATCGCTGTGTTCTTGATGTTATCGAAGAAGTTCTTCTCGTAGTGCATCACGTCAAGATTGTGACGGACAAGGTTCGTACTCCAGTATGGTAATTCCCAAAAGATGCTCCTGCAACACCAATGACGCGACGTCCCGTACCCTCTTACTTTTGGTGTGTTAGCTTTCGTAGACACGTTAGGAATTTGTGCAACAATTATGCCCATTTCTGCCCCAGATCTCCTCGGTGCAGGCCCATCGTATTCTGTTTTCCCGTCAAAGCCCCTTCCGTCATGGCGAAATTCGTGATCCTCTAGCAAAAAATGGCGGTGGCAACCCCAGAAGGTTGGTTTCTTACCATAAGCCAAAGTGAACGACTTCGTGTTCTCCATGCAGTACGGACACGAAAACTTTCCATGTGTGCTCCATTGGGACAACCATCCCGTACACCGGGAAATCACTAATAGTCCACATTAATGCGGCCCTCAACTGAAAATTATGTTGTCTGAAGTTGTCATAAGCACTAACACCCTCTTCCCATAATACCTTCAACTCATCAATTAACGGTCGAAGCAAAACGTCAATATTTTGTCTTGGGCTCTTGGATCCCGATATTATCAGGCTCAAGTAAATATACTCCTCTCGCATGCAAAGATCTGAAGGTAGGTTATAAGGAGTAACGAACACAGGCCAACATGAGTATTGAGCTGAGAAGTTCCCAAAAGGGCTGAAGCCGTTAGTGCAAAGACCTAGACGAACGTTTCGTGATTAGGCTCCTCATTGCAATCGGCCTCTAACAATTGGCCTCCGAAAGTATCATCAAGTACAACCCTAAATGGTATTTCGTCCTGTATAACTACGGGGTCATTGCTAACTTGTTGTCTTGACGATGACGCCCCTACATTGCTACTTTGCACATTATAATTTTCCCCGTGAAACACCCATACATTGTACCCGCCTACAAAGCCCCATCGATATAGGTGAGCGGCCACATCGGTTGGACTCAAATATTTTCTGTTGTTGCATTTTATACATGGGCATCTTAGATTCAAACTAGAGTCTAGATAACGTTTTTGCATTAAGGCAAACTGCAAAAACTGCACCACACCATCGGTAAATCTTTCATTCACTCGACCCCTCTCGCCTAAACGTTCGTACATCCAATTTCTATCTTCGTTTGGATTCATTATTACCTATACAATTAATAATTTTAACCATTAGTACGACGACGTGACTAGTTTTACACAATTTGAATAATATATATATATGCACAATTAGAACGTAAAATTATAACTATAATAAAATACGTACCTCTTGTAGAAACCCCTCCAAAACTAGCGTTTCGATAACATCCGCCTAGAAGCCAACTCGTTCCTATTCATATTTGCATAGAAACAACATAGATTAGATAAAATTAAAATACCATGAATGTATCGAATATTAAAAGAGTTTACGAATGAGGAATAACGAACCTTTTTTTCCAACAAAGTTATGAATTGTGAATTGGTTCAAGCCATTTTGCTCGTTATTTATAGACTAGGTTTTTTTTAAAAGACTCTTTTGTGACGGTATAATGCCGTCGCCAAAGACCTTTTTCCAACGGGTATACCATCACAAAAGGGTCTTTTCCAACGGGTATACCATCACAAAAGGGTTTTTTGTGACGGTATACGTCACAAAAGACCTATTGTGACGGCTTCTGCCCGTCACAAAAGGTTTTTTGTGACGGGTAGAAGCCGTCGCAAAAAGGTTTATGTCAAAAAAAAATTAATTATTCACAACAATTTCTCCTCATCTATAGATACCCCCACATTTTACACTCAAAATTAATTCATTCATCAACATACACTTCTCTCTCTACACTTCTCCCTACACTTCTCTCTACAAATTCTCTCTTCAAATATATACATCTACTTTTTATCTTTATTTTGCAATATTAAGAGTTTCTTTTCCTATTTTGGGCTTTTATTTATTTACATTTATACTATAGTAAATATTTTTTTTCTTCTTATATTTATATTTTTGGACTCCAAGATTAATTTGTGTTGTATTGTATTACATATAATCGTTTGTATTTATATTTTGATTTCGTGTTTAAATTATATATATACAAATTTGTTTATTAAATGGATTTTGTTTAATCTTATTTGAAATGTAATATCTCTTCTGTTTTTTTTAGAATTTTAAGAAAGATTAATAATTTTTGCTTATATTTATATTAAAATTTTTAATTGTTTTATGAAATTTCCGACAATATATATATATATATATATATATAAATGTTTAAATCACAATTATTATTTTTACAAATTATATAGGTTTTTCCAACGGGTCACAACCGTTAGAAAATAGCATTTCTAACGGGTCACAACCGTTGGAAAAGAGCATTTCTAACGGGTCACAACCGTTGGAAAAGAGCATTTCCAACGGGTCACAACCGTAGTAATAGAGTATTTCCAACGGGTCATAACCGTCGGAATAGAGCATTTCCAACGGGTCACAACCGTTGGAATAGAGCATTTCCAACGGGTTATAACCGTCGAAAAACCTATTACGCGTTAACAAATTATGTTTTAATTTTTTTTCCCAACGGATTGCTCTTGTCACTATATAGGTATTTCCAACGGTATGAACCGTCACAAAAGAGTTTTTTCCAATGGTATGAACCCGTCACAAAGTGGTATTTCCAACGGCATGAGCCCGTTACAAAAGAAGTATTTCCAACGGCATGAACCCGTTACAAAAGAGGTATTTCCAACGGTATGAACCCGTCACAAATAGACCCTTTTGCGACGGTACAAACCCGTTGCTAATGGACCCTTTTGTGACGGGTTTATACCGTTAGAAACGGGGAGAGATTATACCAACGGTATACAACCGTTGGTAATGTTCTTTTCCAACGGTAAGCACCGTTGGAAACGGTCTTTTGCTACGGGGTTATTTGTGACGGGCTTTTGTGACCGTATGTCCGTTGGAAAAAGGCTTTTCCAACGGTTTTTGGGGTCTTTTCCAACGGTTATAAATTGTTGGAAAAGTCACGATTTGTTGTAGTGGCACCCGCATTCGCACTCGCACTCGCACCCGTATCCGCCTTATGTGACCTAGTACAGTACAGTGAGGATGACATTTTTCTTTTGGAAATCGAAATAAAATTATTTTTATTTTTCATTATAAATTCTGTAAAATCTACAATTTTTTTTTTTGCGATTCTTAGCTTTGCAGTGATCGATTTGATAAGTTATAAATCCTAATTTGAAGAGAATAGCGAATTTTATAAAGATATAGGAGAGAAAATTGAGGAAATTAGCAATATAAAAAATAATAAATAAATACTACTTAGGAAAAAAACAAATTGATACGAACTACTTAGATTAGTTGATTTGACAAACGGCAAATATATCAAAAGTTTTTAAAGGAAAATGTAATTTTATGTGCAATAGAAGATTTTTTTCGAAGGCAAAAATGGCTTGAATTCAAATGCCTTAATTACCCTTACGAGAATAAACCAAAGAAATAATCCGTATCGATCAAATTAGCACACAAAATCTCGTCCAAATAAATATTACTGATGACCATATCAAAACACAAGATCCCGATGGGTCGATCGAGCAATCAATGTTAAATGCCACCTACATCTCACTTTGTATATAATGACAACAAAAACCAAATGAGAGTGCACCAGCTTTAATATCAACAATAGCATCAAATAATATTACAGGCCTTTTAGGATTGTGAAAACATGGGTGTGAACATGATGATAATGTTAATGTTAGTAGTCATCATAGCCATGGCTTTGTTGCTTCAGAGTGCGGAGGGTGGTGTGCCCGTATGTTGCAATCACGATCCTGCCTGCTGCGAACGCGCGCTCGCAGCTGCTGCACGTTTCCAAAAGTTTTCACCTTAATAACTATTTAATTATATGATCCCACCCCTACGTGTAAAAACAATGGTAATTGTCCTATATACGTGTGGTGGTACTTGGTCATCATATCAATAAAGGGTTTTATTGCTTTTGAATATTCGTCATCTGCTTATTGCACTACAAGATTTAGGGGTCTTTAGGGACCGCCCGGGCGGTCCCTAAAGACCTCCGGGCGGTCCCTAAAGACCTTTAGGGACCGCCCAGCGGTCACCAAAAGGCGGTCGCCTTTGCCCTTGGTCCCCTACCCTTTGGCGACCGCTTGGCAGTCGCCGGGACCGTCTTCAGCGACCGCGAACTTAGGGACCGCTCGGCGGTCCCTAAATACAAATGGGGACCGCTGGTAAATGGGGACCGCCCAGCGGTCCCCAAGCATAAATTAGACTGGGGACCGCCGGGCGGTCCCCAAGCACAAAGTACAACTGGGGACCGCCTAGCGGTCCCCAAATCGACAGAATGATTTAGGGACCGCCCCGCGGTCCCAAAGCTTCTGCAGCGTTTGGGGACCGCTAGGCGGTCGCCAATCATATAGGGACCGCCGAGCGGTCCCCAATAATATTCAAATCCAACGGGACCGCCGAGCGGTCCCTAAATTGATGAATATTATTAGGGACCGCCGAGCGGTCCCTAAACTGATGAATATTATTAGGGACCGCTCGGCGGTCCCTACCAGTGCGACGGATTAAAAAAAAACCCAATAATATTCCGGAAATTACCGGAATATTATTGGGTTTTTTGTATAAATTGCGTGTAAACATTTACAATAACAAAAACAAAGAAAATAATGACAAAAGAGTAAAATAAAATGAAAGTTAACATAATAAAACATAGAAAATAATGAAATAAATGATAGTTATTAAAATAAACCAAAAACAATGTAAATAAATGAAGAACATAAGGTTTGGTGTTTTCTTGAAATTTGTTAAAAAACAAAAGTGTTTTGGATTTGAAGAAATAAAAAAAAGAAAAGAGATGAGTGTTTTTTAAAAGAAAGAAGAAGAAAGGTTGTGTTTTAGATTTGAAAAAAAATAAAAGAAGAGTATTTCTTTAAAGGAAAGAAGAAATGAAATTTTTTGGGTGTTGGTGTTTTTGATGAGAGTTGAAAATTTTGATAGGAGAGTGGTGATATATATAGAGGTGAGGATGAAAATTTTGAATTTTCGAAAATTTCAAATTTCCCTCCCAATCCCGCCTATTTCAGTGGATTTAGGGACCGCCGGGCGGTCACTACATCTATTTAGTGACCGCCAGGCGGTCCCTAAATTGAGCTTTAGGGACCGCCTGGCGGTCCCTAATAATATTCATACCTTTTTTTTTTGATTTTACGCAACGATCTCCATGTGTTTTTGATTTTCAGCAACAAACATCATTACAAAATGTCAATTGAAGTAACAAATGATTCTATAACTACTAATTTAGTTCTTTAATAATAGATTGAATGAGATTGAATGAGTTTTTAACGTTGAACCTATTAGACGTTATAGTACAATTAATCATCACATGTTGTTTCAATTTGCATGAAACCTTGTAATGTTGTTTCAGCATCACCAACTCCATCATCACCAACTCCATCATCACCACTGTCCATGTCCTCGATGTCATCCAAGCCACCATACATGTCATCCTCCTCATCATCGGAGTCGGTCCAATACACTGGTCCGACGGAGGAACTGGGAGCAAATGGATCAGGTGTATGTCGAGGAGGCCTCGAAAGCCGGGAACCCGAGCCACTCCTAATAGCTGAACCCATGAAAAACTCTGATGGAATTTCGCGAGGCTTCACGCCTGTCTGCGTCTCAACATCCTGCATATAACTCTGGAGTATGGATAGTAGACCGTCAACTCTCGGATCCTGGCTCGTCCTCAACTCCTCGTTCTGCGACTGCACCGACTTCGCGTAGTCCCGCTCGTAAGTCCTTTCTCTCCTAAACTGCATCTCGTAGTCCTCTGGATCGGCCTCGTTCGGTAGGCCCCTCGCCTTCCCCTTCTTTACTTTCCCTATGGCCTCATTCCAGCACTCGGGATCCCACGGTGGCAACTCCTCTGGCACAGGATATTTTTTCCTCAACTCCCTCAAGTACTTCTTCTGTTGAATTTTTAAAATGAGATTATTAGAGAAATTATAATAAGTAAATAATATTTTTCAAAATTAAAATCACTTACGTAAGTCTTCCTAGCCGCCTTACTTTCCCAGACGCGCTGCAGTGGAACACCAGTCCTACCGCCAGTCCCTTGCACCTTCTTCGTATGGGCCAGCTTGTAGGCCTCATCGTGTCTAATAGCAGTCTCACGGGTGGGATCCGCCCGGGCCTACAATTTAACATTCAAATAACAACGCAAAACTAAACTAACAATTATATATGAAAATAATTTAAACTGTGTCCTCCTCGCCGAGCAATCTGTGACCTGCGCGACAACTTCTGATGATCGACTGACCCCCAGTGAGCTACCGCCTCCGCCTCCACTGTGGTGTTCATCCAAGTCTTCTTTTTCCCAGCGTACTTAGGATCATTCACTCTCTTGAAGTAAGATTCCTTCGTCTTGTGAATCATACGCTTGTAAACACCCCTCGCCTTCTTCTCGTAGGCGCGCTTTACTTGCAATTTAATTGAATGACGAACCCCATAGATGTTCTACATAAGAATTAAAACACAAATATTTGGTTAATACAAATAAATAACAAAATTGAGTTAGTAGTAAACACGAATAATTTCTTACCGTAAATCGTGTGTACATCTCATCCCGTCTACTCTCGGGCATCGCCAGGTAAGATGGCCAAAAATTTGTCATAAATTTTCGAATGAGGGACAAGATCGTCGAAGAAACCTCACCACTAGGGGGATAAGAAAACCCGCCTCTAGACAATACAATAACCTTCTTATCTTTCGAATCTGCGGGTGGATCGACCCCTATAGTAGGTCCCCTACACGGTCGAGTCGCGGTCGACGGATGGCTCGGTCCATATCCAGGGGAAGCTGTAGGTGAAGGCCTCGGAGCTCCTGATGACCCGATAGACGGTGGTCGATGAGTGCCCGTCGACTCTGAAGATGGTGGTCTCTGAGCTCCTGTGGACCCCGACGACCGTGGTCTAACGTCGGCTGGAGACGATACACGCTGCGACTGGATAGCCTCTGCTGCATCAGGGCTAGGAGACTCCACAAAAAGCTGGCGCTGTAAAGTAGGCATCAGTGAAGTAGATGCCCCACCCGACCCACGGCCTCGGGGCTGCTGTATGACTGGTGTGGTCTCCTCGCTCTCGGCCCGAGGCGCTATAATACGTATCCTATGAGATCCCAAACTACCTCGCCCACCTGACTGGCTATTAGTACCTCGGCCATGACCCTGACTCTGACTACCACTACTTCGACCCTGACTCTGACTACCACTACTTCGACCCTGACTCTGACTACCCCTACCTCGACCCTGGCTCTGACTACCACTACCTCGGCCAGAAGTGGCAGTACCTCGACTACGACCCTCTTTCGAAGGAGGGCCTGTACTCGACAATGGTGGTCTACGCGGAGGATCGCTTGACATGACGAAAAGATGTCCTGCCAAAATAAGAAAATTATCTAAATTAGAACATCGATAGATTGTTGATTTACTTAATAAATATAAACTTTAAATAACAATTTCACATTCAACTAACAATTTTACATTCAAATAAAAATAATAGATTTTATCTAACACAATAACATCTAAACTAATTAAAATCTACCACATATGAATAGGTGATCGCCTGATCTTTTTCTTCACTACAACTCAGTCTATTTTTTTTATATTTACTGCAATTCAGTCAATTCACTTCAAGAAATCTACTTTGTTCCAAAATAGATATTAACGTTTGTGCTATCGGTTAGGCAGTCTACATATTATACATATATTTCCAACAACTAATCAATATTTTCTTGTTTTAATAATATTGTTTGTTTAACCACCCCTACAAGCTCTGGCAGGGAAACTAGAACTAATATATGAAGCTTCGAAGGAAATTACATTAACAAAACACCAATTTATAGTTGATAATTTGTAGACCTTTGAAGATAATTCCAGATTGTTCTGAGATTCTAAGATTACAGTTTTGTTCATAAAAAACGCACGAAGTAAAATTGCAATAACACCAAACAACACTGATCATCATCTAACAAAACCAAAAACCAAAACAACACTGATCACTCCAAAACCAAAAAAACATTCAAAAATTTCAAATGTCAATAACCGTAGATTATAAAGCATGTAAACTGCAAGGAAGTAACAAATCAAGCACATAAAATAGCTAGCAATCAGAAAAGTCGAAATGTACAAATTATGGAATGAAACGATAAAATTTGAAGATTAAAGAGCATAAATAAGGAAACATACAAATTACGGAATGAAATGGCGGTCGGAAATGGCGGACGACGGTCGACGAAGGACGGGGGCGGACGGCGGTCGACGAAGGACGGGGGCGGACGACGGTCGACGAAGGACGGGGGCGGACGGCGACTTGGTGGCGGTCGCGGTTGGTGGGAGGGAGAGAAGGGCGACCGTGTGGCGGTCGCCTAGAGAAGGTTACGACGGAAATCGCCGGCGTCGGGGGAGGGGGGCGGCGGGTGGGTGTGTGTGAAGAAATTTGGTGTGTGTGTGTGAGAGAGAGGCTGCCAAGGGTTTAAAAACCCTTGGCATGGCGACCGCACAGCGGTCGCCACATGCAAAATAAAATGGGCCCAATTTTCTGGGCCCATTTACTTGGCCGCCATTGGGCCATTTTGTTGGCCCATAGGCGGGATTAATCCCACCATTGGGCCTGGGGACCGTCCAACGGTCCCCATTTTGCTACGGGGACCGCCCGGCGGTCACCATGACTTTAGCGGTCGCTAAAGTCATGGTGACCGCCGGGCGGTCACCATGGGGGGGTCGCGAAAACCCCCCAAATCTTGTAGTGTTGGATCTTCTTAATTTTTCTTTTGATCATAATGCTGTTTACAACAATTTTCTTGTGCTGGAGAATAAAGCGGAACTGTACTTTAACTAAATCCATGTACACTACAAGAATAATCCGCATAGGAGACGAAAATATGGGCACCAAAATTCGTTCCTACCTAATTGGAATGACATTTCTGTTCCCATTGCCTGTTATCCATATTATATATTAAAACATTGTATGCACATATTAAAGGGGACTAGTATTTGGTTCCCATTGAGTGTTGTGCCCGTTAGTGACACCTCATCGCAATGGGAACCAAAATGTGGTTCCCATTGATTAAAAAAATAAACAAAAAAAAAGAGTATTTGATGGTGTTTTGTGGTGTTTTGGCAGTAGTGGTTGGGATATTTATGTTAAGTTGGAATATTTTGATGAATGTTGGTTTTTTTGGCACAAAGTTGGAATATTTGGATAAATGTTGGATTATTTGGATTTAAGTTCGAATATTTTGATGAATGTTGGATTATTTGATAAATGCGATTAAGTTTGATAGATTATTAGAACTCGTTTTACCTACAATTTGATAGATTGTGCGATTTCGATACAAGTCGTGTTGGTGTTATTGTCGGTTTGCGTATTTTTTGTAGTGTCGATAAATAATGATTGTTAATTGGTATTATGATTAAATCTAGTTTAGTTGGACTCATATTTAATAAATGAGAGTATGTTCAGTTATGTTTTGCTTCTAAATTTGTGGTCAATTAAGTGAGTGTGTGCATGCATATGAAGATTGGGTCAAATCTCAAAATGATTAATCAAGTATCAGTTACAATTAGTTTTTTTCACAAGTCAATTTGCCAGCAGACAAAACTTGCTCAAAGTCAAGTCAATTGTAATCAGGGTCTCTATCATCATAGACAAACTCTTCTCCTTCCTCCTCATCTTCAGCGTCATCGCTGTTGCTGGACTCAGGTTCTACTTCGTCTTCATTTGCTTCCTCAAACTCGTCATCAGCTAACTGGCTCATATTGAAACCACTGAAGTCAACAACCACCTCCACAGTTGGCACATTGGTTTCTTGAAAAACCGGAGGAATAGGAATCGATATCGCCAGATTTTTCATTGAACTTGTGTCGACAATGTGTCTAGCACGAGTGTGGACAACTGCCCACCAACCTCTTCGCAATCTCGGAGACTGGCATGGGTACGGAGTGTAGTATACCTGTTGGGCTTGAAATGCTAGAATGTAGGGGTCTGCTTCTCCTGATGGAAGGCGACGTCGAGGATTTATCTCTATCAATCGATGTACCGGGTGAACATATAAACCTTGAGGTGAAATATCATACCACACACACTTAAATAGAATTGCTCGGCACTTTGTTTCTCACGGATAGTCTAGTTCTAAGACCTCCTGCAACATTCCATAATAGAAAATTTCTTCTAGTTCCCCCCACTAGCTTTGACACACACACCGCAATTCATCTTTTTCTTACCAACGACATGCTCCTCCGTATGAAAACGAAGACCGTTAATTCTATAACCATTGTACGAATGTGCAATGTAATTCGGACCATGCCCCAACGAATGTAGACGCGAATCTCCACTGAATCGACTTGACATCACTATTTTTTTGAACCACCTAACAAATTTAGTATTGCGTTTCTGGTGAATCTGATAATCACTCAATCCAACGCACATCTGCTCGTCAAATAACCTGTTACAAAAATAATGAGGTGTTTAATATGTCAACAATTAAGTAGAATTTTTCGCTAGTTGAAAAGTAATTAATATACAACAATAACTAATATCGTACCGTAGGTAGGGGTCCACTTCAATACAATTGAGAAGAATATACAACTCTGCCGATCGATACTCATCTCTCGATAAATGTATGTCATTAGCTTTACCAATAGTGTCTCCGGATGCCTGAAACACTGATATTTGAAATGCCAAACTTGGATCGGCCCTAGTCTCATTCCTGTTCAACCGATTTGCCCTAGTTTCAACATCATGCTTGAAGTAATGAGAAGTAAAGTTTGTCAGCTCTGAAGTAAGATATGCTTGAGCAATAGAGCCCTCAACACGCGCCTTGTTGCCGACAGAATTCTTAAATTCGAACATTCTCCTAAACGATGTCATAAAATAGAAACAATGAGACAATATTTTCCAACAATAGTGTAACGACAATGTATATATAAAATTACATTTGTTACCTTTCGAAGGGATACATCCATCGGTATTGCACTGGACCACCCACCTTTGCCTCCCACGGGAGATGTATAGCCAAATGCTCCATAGAGTAAAAAAAAGCGGGCGGAAAAATTTGCTCTAGCTTGCAGATCGTCTCCACAATGGTTGTCTCGAGGCGCTCCATATCAGATTTGCGAAGAACAGTAGCACACAAAGATCTAAAGAAGTTACTAACTTCTACAAGTGGATCCCACACTGTATCTTCTAAGAACCCACGAAAAGCAATTGGAATTAGGCGTTGCATGAACACGTGACAATCGTGACTCTTCATCCCTGTCACCCAGAGGTGTTGCATTTGAACACAACGAGATATGTTAGAAGAGTAACCGTCCGGAAATCTCAACTCACACAACCATTCACAAATTACCCTCTTCAGATCTTTAGTAAGACAATATTTTGCCTTCCGCTTGTAATCTCGACCATCCCGACCAGTTACCAGGAAAAGGTCACTTTGGGTTGTGTACAACCGCAAATCCTTTCTAGCATTCAAGTTATCTTTCGTCTTCTCATGATCATCCATTATAGTATTCTTAATATTGTCAAAAAAGTTTTTCTTACAATGCATTACGTCTAAATTGTGTGGGATCAAGTTACTAGACCAATACGGTAGCTCCCAAAATATGCTCTGCCGACACCAATTATGTTCCACCCCAAATACCTCGATTATTCCATGACTTTCTCCGAATCCCACTGGTGGAAGATCACAAACGTGGGCATTCATTTGTAGCCCTGTTCTTCTCTTAAATGGTGGATCATGTTCCATTTTTTCCTTGTAAAAATCAGTGACATTGAATCTCAAAGGGTGGTTATGACGTAGAAATCGTCGGTGACAATCGAAGAAAGTTGTTTTTCGACCATGTTTCAACTGAAACAATTTCGTCTTCTCCATGCAATAAGGACACGACAAATTACCATGTGTACTCCACTGCGATAACATGCCATATGCGGGAAAATCACTGATAGTCGAAAGCAAAGAGGCACGCAGTTGAAAGGTTTCCTTTCTGAAGCTATCTTATGT
Organism: Linaria vulgaris; assembly: GCA_948329865.1. Taxonomy (NCBI): domain Eukaryota; kingdom Viridiplantae; phylum Streptophyta; class Magnoliopsida; order Lamiales; family Plantaginaceae; genus Linaria; species Linaria vulgaris. The sequence continues at coordinate 73,174,196 of OX415250.1, forward strand.
TGGGACACCTACAACCCACAATGATTTTAGCTCATCAATCAGTGGACGAAGGAACAAATCTAGATTTTTTCCTGGACTTTTTGGCCCCGAAATAAGCAAACTAAGGAATATATATTCTTGTCTCATGCAAAGATCGGGTGGTAGATTGTACGGCGTTACAAGAACAGGCCAACACGAATATTGTGATGCGTTACCAAAGGGCGAAAATCCATCCGTGCAAAGTCCTAGCCTCACGTTTCTTGCCTCAGCGGCAAAACTAGGATAGGTCCTGTCAAAGTGCTTCCAAGCTTCGCCATGTGCCAGATGAATCATTTGATCAGTATCACCTTGGCAATTTGTATGCCACGTCATATGCTCCGACGTGGTGCGAGACATGTACAATCGTTGTAGGCGTGGTGTCAACGGAAAGTACCACAACTTCTTGCGAGCAACGAGCTTCGCTTTTTTACTCGTATTCTGTTTTAACTCATACCAGGGATCTCCGCATTCGGGGCATGTAGTAATAGTGCTACTTTCGGATTCCCCATAAAAGAAGAAGCAATTATTAAAACATACGTCAAAAGTTTTGACCCCAAGACCCAACCTCTTCATGAATCTCTTCATTTCGTATAAACTGTCAGGCAAAGTTTCTCGGGCAGCCTGAGGTAAGAACCTATGTTCTTGCTTAATTAGCTTGTCACAAGCAACGGTGCTAATCCTGTGCAATGTCTTAATTGCCATAAATTCGGAAACCCACTCTAATTTAGACATTTCTAAACCTTCTCCTATGGGTGTCTCAGCTGCACGCAACATTTCAAAGAATTCATCTGCTTCACGAATTGAGCATTCAAGAGTGAAATGAAAAAAAAAACAAAGGAAGAGCTTTCAAGTACGTTACAAATGAAATGAGGAAGAATGTTAACACTACCTATATGAAGAACTTACTCACTGCCAATTTTCAGATCCATTAGTAATGGGAACCAAATTGTTGGTTCCCATTGCTTCAAATTGGACCAAATTCGTGGAACGAAGCACTAACATGCGAAATATGTGGCTCACACTCTTCTCAAAATTGTGTGGGTCACCTTTAGGATAAGATTAATTATTTTTAGTCTCTTAGCAATGGGAACCAACAATTTGGTTCCCATTGCTTCAAATTGGACCAAATTCGTAGAACGAAGCACTAACATGCGAAATATGTGACTCACACTCTTCTCAAAATTGTGTGGGTCATCTTTAGGATAAGATTAATTATTTTTAGTCTCTTAGCAATGGGAACCAAATTTTTGGTTCCCATTGCTTCAAATTGGACCAAATTCGTGGAAGGAAGCAATAACATGCGAAATATGTGGCTCACACTCTTCTCGAAATTGTGTGGGTCACCTTTAGGATAAGATTAATTATTTTTAGTCTCTTTAATAATAATGTTGGTCAATTGTAGAATTTTGATTTTGTTTCTCTTATTTGGATATATTCAAAGGGGGGAAATGTAATTACACTTATATTCCAAATCAACTCCAAATATTTTTATTTTTTTAAAATACCATTACTTTCAAAACACTAACTAGGAAAGTCTCGTCCATATCAATGTGGCAAAATACGGTAAATAAACGTTTGGGGGAAGAAAATATAAATATGAAAAAGTTAAAGAACATCTCCGAATTCCATTTTTTTTTCACCGGTGCATTCAAAACGCTAAGTAGGTGTGTTGTTTCAAATCTCGTCCAAATCGGAGTAACGAAATACGGTAAATAAAATTTGGGGAAGAAAATATAAATATAGAAAAGTTAAAAAACATCTTCGAATTCCATTTTTTTTTCACCGGTGCATTCAAAACGCTAAGTAGGTGTGTGTTGTTTTAAATCTCGTCCAAATTGGAGTAACGAAATACGGTAAATATAATTTGGGGAAGAAAATATAAATAGGGAAAAGTTAAAAAACATCTTCGAATTCCATTTTTTTTTCACCGGTGCATTCAAAACGCTAAGTAGGTGTGTTGTTTTAAATCTCGTCTAAATTGGAGTAACGAAATATGGTAAATATAATTTGGGGAAGAAAATATAAATAGGGAAAAGTTAAAAAACATCTTCGAATTCCATTTTTTTTTTCACCGGTGCATTTAAAACGCTAAATAGGTGTGTCGTTTCAAATCTCGTCCAAATCGGAGTAACGAAACACAGTAAATAAAATTTGGGGAAGAAAATAAAAATATGGAAAAGTTAAAAAACATCTCCGAATTCCAGTTTTTTAAAACCGGTGCATTCAAAACGCTAAGTAGGTGTGTCGTTTCAAATCTCGGCCAAATCGGAGTAACGAAATACGATAAATAAACATTGGGGAAGAAACTTTAAATATAGAAAACTTATTAAACATCTTCGAATTCATTTTTTTTTCACCGGTGCATTCTAAACGCTAAGTATGTGTGTAATTTCAAATATCGGCCAAATCGGAGTAACGAAATACGTTAAACAAACATAATAATACAAATACTATATCTCTCTTCAATTCTAAACCCTAAACCCTAAACCCTTAACCCTAAACCCTAAACCCTACACAACACACTTTACATGTCTAAATTGTATTTTCTTACATAGAGGTTGTTACACACCTTCGATCCAAATTTTTTTTTCATCATACAATATCTTATGGAAAATTAGTGTGTCCTCCTAAAGTTTGTTAAAAACGGAGTTACGAAAGTCCTTCGAAAAAGTTTTGGGGAAGAAAGTGTAATTATGCAAAAGATGCAAAACAACTTAAAATTCTAATTTTTTTTAACCACTATTTTCACAACACTAATGAGACATGCACATTTAAATTTTATCAAAAAATGGACAAACAAAACACGTTTAAAATTTATTTGTGGTCGAAAATGTAACTATGAAAATTAATAAGTTGGTGGACCAATTAGCAAAGGAAACCAATGTTTCTGGCAATGGGAACTAAAATTTCGTTCCCATTGCAGATACACTTTTCTCTATATATACCACTCCAGTAGCGTTTTTTCTTTGCAAAATAGATAGCAGAGAGCAGAGAGCAGAGAGCAGTGAGCAGAGAGCAGCATGCGCCATTTTTCAGTTGCAGGTATTTTTTTTTTCAACTTTATTAATTCATCTCCTTCATCTCCTTTTCATCTATATCTTCAACTAACATTTTATCTTGTAGGTGAAGCTTACAAAATAGTCAAAAACAACATGAAACCAAAAACCAAAATCGAAGAGGTGAATAACAAGATGAACCAAAAAACCGAAATTGAAGAGGTGGTGAAGAAGATGAAACCAAACCGAAATCAAAGATGTTGTATATCTACAATTCATTGTTATAATTTGTGTTGAGTTGTATTATCTAACATTCTTCAATTCCTCCGAAATTTCTTTTGTAATGTATGAATTTTATTTTTACACATTATTCCTATTAATCAATACAACAAACTTTGTGGGGATTATAGTTTGAAATTAAACGAATTTACACCAAATAATCAAGTTTCAGAAAATACAATCAAATTAAAAATAAAAATAAATTAGAATTTAAAATTAAAATTAGCACCATCTTACACAATCAAAATTTTTGAATCAACCAAAAATAAATTGGCGGCACTTTCTTACACCAAACTGAAAAATTTGAATCAAATTAATTGAAAAAGGCGCCATGATTTCCCACATTTTGAAATTTGAAATTTTCGAGTTTTTCATTGAAAAATGGCGAATCTCCGCCAATGTTTTTTTATAAATTTCGAAACAGCAATTGGAACGAATATTTCGTTCCCATTCTTTGGCTCAGTTAGTTCCCGTTACTATGAACACTGTGTTTCCTATGACCATATTGGGGGTCCCAGTCCTAAGCAATGGGAACCAGATATTCGTTCCTATAAAGCAATAAAAACGAAATATTGGTTTTCTACATGGGAACAGAAGCTTTGGTACCCAGGCGTAACGGAAACCAAACACGTTCGTTCCTATTAGCAATGGGAACCACTTAATTCGTTCCCAAGGCAATCGCCACGGGGGTAACGGAGACAGAGCATTTGGTGCCCATAAGTGGTTCCCATATGATCTACGGGAACCAAAAAAGGGGCAATTGGAACCTAATTAATGGTTCCAATTGTGCAGTTTTCTTGTAGTGAGTTGAATCGGGCGCGGAGCCAACAAGGATTTTTTTTTTTTGTTACAATTTTTTTTTTAACTAGTCCGTTCTAATTTATTGCAGAAAATATAATTCAAAAAAAAAACATAAATTCAGTAAAAAAAAACACAGCATCATAGTACTACATAATAAGGACGATATATAAATCGCTCTTTAAGAAAGAGTGATTTTTTTTCCAAATTATTTGTCTTGAGTTTTGTCTTCTTACAGTATAAAATTCCTCAAGTTTTATTTTGATTAACTTTGTGCATGATTGTTTTTTTTAGTTGATATTCGTATTAAATCGTATATATATGGTATAGCACCATCTATAGCCAATATCCCGAATTTAGAAACATTAAATCGTGTAGGGCTCAAAAGGATTTAAAAGCTGGCGCAATAGTATACTTCGTAAATTATGATCCGAATATATACAACAGAATCCATAAAAACCATTAACCCCAAAATCTTGTCCATAAAAACCATTAACCCCAAAATCTTGTATCCTACTAAAACAAAATATGCGTATATTGTTTTGTGGTAATATAATTGGACATCTTTCTTTTCCATTACGTACATTTAAGACACAATAGTAAAAGAATAATAAATTAAAAAGTAGTAAAACAAGTCATACGAATTATTATTAACTAGGCCGTACTAGATCAGAAAAATATATAAATGAAATTAATGTATAATAATATTCACTTCATACAAGCGGCTGGGACAATGTCCTGGACAAAATTAGGCCAAAAACGCCACGAGCAAGCAATTGTGACGTGAAGTTTGTGAAGCAAAAGCCCTAAACAATGGGGCGTGCCCCCAAGGCTTAAAAAACAGATAGGCTTGCAGGGGCGGAGCCAGAGTTTTACAAGTGGGGGTGCGATATTATACAAAAAGTTAAAAATATATGTTAACGGGTTTGGAATTATTCCCTATTTAATGGAAGATATTTATATTGGGTCGGAACGCCCTGCCCGTGATTCAGAAACAATCGCAGGTGGAAATGACTGGAAAATAATCAGAATTACAAGAAAGTTTCCTTCCTTTATTCACTGAACTTTTCCTCCTCTTTGTGTACTAGTAGTAAGTTGTACTAAGCTGGACTTAGTTATCTCTCTTCTATTGATCACTTCCCTTTATATAGACTGTGATAAGGGCATGTGTCATTGTGCATGTGCCTAAGTAAAGACAGGTGTCGTTTCATTTAGTACAGGTGTAAAAATTTAGGATAAGGTTTATCTTCTATCTACTCAGCGCTGACTAGATTAATCTTCGTATCTTCTGATAGCTCCGAGGACCTCTGATGTACGGTTGTTTTGGTAGGGCTATTCTTCCGAGGGGCTAGGCTTTTGTTGACACATAATAAGAATGCTCGTATGAAAGTAAGGACTGGTGTATATGTCTTCCGAGGGGCTTTATCTCCCTTCCTTGACCCGGGTTTGTTCTTCAATGACTGGGGTGATCTCTGAGGACACGGTAACATAATCGTTAATAGTATAATGTGATCTTCGTGGGCTTGCTTTAACCTCCGAGGGCTTTCTTTCTTCTCCGAGGGCTGTATTTAATCTCCGAGGGCTGTATTTGCTCTGTTTGACATGAGATGTTTCTGTCTAAGTTCTCGGAATATACTTGTTAGGCACTCTTTCCTTCATTTCTGACTTTTCCTTTGAGAAGGAGTCTTCGGATAATGTTCTGAGGGCAACTTTTATTGAGGAAACATGCTCCGAGGGCAGTTTACATTGAGGAGTGTTCAGCAAGGAAGTTTTCTTGTAGGTTCATGAGACTCGGGGTCCGTTGTGGTCCCTCTTGGTGCATTGGTGGATATCGGAGTCGCGCGGATCCATCGGGGTTGGCTCTTTTTCCGATGCCGCGTTGATATCTGTTTTTTATTCACCTTTTGACTTTCCAAGGGACGCTTATGTTATTCCTCGTGTGCTCTTTTATGCCTTTGTTAGGTTAGTAATCGAGAAGTAGAACAGCATCCGAGGGGGTCTCCTTATTAGGAGTGGTTACATCTCATCGGAAGTACTTGTGACAATTGTATTGTCCATGTATCGTTTTTTCCGAGTAGGATTAATTTTCTTCTTTTCCCTTTTTATATTTTTATGGTTAACACTAGCCCCCCCAAATTTTGATTGTCTTCGTAGAGACATGCAAAATTTTAATCATAGTCCTCAGTGAGGCGAGGGGTTAGTTCTTGTTTTGATCTTCCCTATATTATATTTTTTTTTATATATTTTTCCGAGGGAATATGCATTAATTTCAAAAACGGATTATATAGAACTTACCTTATTGCCTCTGGGGGTACTGCCCTCACACACGCGGAGGCTTCGGAGCATGGATCGCAAATAGCCGTTGATTGGCTTCAAACTTCAAAATATCTGACCGTTGGTAACGGTCAGATATGTAACGGCGTGGCGGATGCGGGGCATACATGGAGCTTTAAATAGGCTCCACGTGTGGGAATTTTGTGACCGTTCGTTCTTTACACTCCTATAAATAGGAGAACTGTTCATTCTCTTTTCCATTCTCTCCATTATAACTTACGATATCTTCCTCTCAAAGCGATAATCTCCTTCCCTAATTTCTGTTCTTAATCTTTTGCACTTCAAATTCCCAGCAGCCTTACTCATTCCTTTTCCCTTTTTCAAAAACATTCTTCTCTCGTTATTATCCATGGCTTCCTCTACCAATACTGATTCTATCGCCGCCGCCACCTCTTCTGAAGTCACCGCTCCGATCGATTCTTCCGTAAATGTGAGGAGTATTTCGGTGGGGGTTGTTACTCGTAAACGTAAAGGGGAGATAGCTGCTGCTACTGAGGGCGGCGCCACTTCTTCCAAGAAATCTAGGGTTTCCAAATCGAAGAAGCCGCCTCTTCGGACTTTCGCCAAGGTGGAGAAGGTTCCCAGCATTGTCACTCGGGAGCAGGTGTCTGATATGTTCACTTCAACCGGGGCCTTTCAAAAGAACATGGTATTCCAAATCCCGACGAAGGATGAAAGAGCATGTTATCCTCCTCCGGGTATGTTGACGGTGTTTTTTGCCCAGGTGAAGTACGGGTGGCGGTCGTTCATGCCACCTTTTTTCTGTGAGCTTTTCAAGGCTTGCAATATCTGCCCAAGTCAAATGGTGCCGAATGGGTTTGCCGCTCTTTGCATTTATGTTTTTTGGTGCCAGGTGAATGGGCTAGAGTGTAAGGTGGACCACTTTCTCTCGATTTTTGATGTGGCGGTGTCACCCGGGGGGTACCCCTTCTATAATGTTCGTCACTGGGACAACTCGAGGAGTTCCACGAAGAGGATTCTAGGCGCCGCGATCACCTCACATAGCGTCTGGAAGAACAGATACTTCTTCGTGGAGCCCGTTAATGGTGAGTGGGACATACCCTTCGACTGGAGAGAGGGTACAACTCCCGTGCATGCTCTGGACCAAGAGGTGGTTTTATCTCCTATAATTTCCCAACACAAGTTGATGGAGTCAGAGGATTTCACGATGTTATTTGAGACCTCTGGACTTCATCACATGGTTTTTACCGACGACGCCGTGGAAAAGCCCCTGTCTCTGACTCCCGATGCGAGGAATCTTTTTCGTAAGTCTCTTTATTTGTTCCTTTATTCTTTCTCCGAGTATGGCAGTAAATTATACTTATATATGTTGTCTTCGGGGTGATGCAGAGGAGGTTATGGCGAACTACTATTTATAGTCGAGTCCGAGGGAGCCTACTCCGAGTGGTGCTTCCGAAATACCAGAGGAGGGTGATCACGAGGAGGAGGAGGTTAACGCTCCTGAGGGCGGGCATATGGGTTCAGAGAAAGGTGGAGTTCACGAGGACCATTCTCTTCTGTACATGGATATGACGGGGGTTATCAGGAGCGATGTTCCCTTGTGTCAAGTGGCTCCTACTTCTTGGGACTTGGCCTTGGTGCCCATTTCTAGATCTGAGACGGGGGATTTACCTGCCTCCGGATCTGATATAGGAACTTCCCCGAGAGTTTCCGAGGAGGGGGTCTTTCCAAGAGTTACCGAGGAAGAGTCTGTCCAGAAGGTCACTGAAGTAATAGATTTGTCTTCTGAGGATCCTTCTCCTACGCCTCCGATAGTTCCCGAATCTGCTCCTCGTGGTAAGTTCTTATGAGTTTTTAACGAAAATTTTCATATTCTCACTATAGATTTCCTTCATGTGCTAATGTTTTCCTTCTTGGTGCAATGGCTATAGATAAGGGCAAGGCTCCGATGGTGGAAGAGCCCTCTTTATACGGTAAGTGTCCCTTACCCGTCCTCTTCTACTAATAATTTTTTCTAGTTTCATTCTCTTCCTTACCTTCAATGATTATCTTTTGTAGAAGAAGAGTTCCTGGCCCAGTTTAATATTCCCGAGCAGGAGGCCTCACGAGGGGATTCCGAGGATATTCAAGGGGAATTTGACCCTTCTTCCGAGGACAGAGATGTGAATGAGGGGATCTTGAATTCCCTCATGGGGGAGACTGGTCCATCCGTAGCAGTTGGCGGTTCTCGGACCGTGTTTACAAACTCGAAGGTGATGATTCCAGTACCCGGAGCTACTCTTCCGGGAAGCTGCATTCCAGCAACTTCCTTTGTTCCAGTGACTCTTTCTCCGAGAGGTCACACCTTCCAGGCGCCCATTCCTCCTAGCGGACCTGAGGGGCACTTCTCGTCTCGGATAGTGGGGGAAGCTTATCAGGACATTCTCCAGTTTTTTGCTTTCTCCAGTTCAACACCTGCTGAGGGGTATCAATTTTTGTACACCAGTCTTAACTGGTTGGGACTCATGGTAAGTTTCTTCGTACTAGTCTTCTCGGGATTATATAATGCATTTGTGTTAACTTTTTTCTTATTAATCTCTCCGCAGATTGGAAAGACTCGGGAGGCGGTTACCGCTGTGGAAGAACGTGGTCGAAAAGACATAGAGGAGGTGGAAGTTCTCCGAGCGCAGCTAGCGCCTCTTTTGGTCCGGGACAAAGAAAGCCAGACGAGGGAGGATGTTCTCCTCACCAAGATTTTTAACTTTGAATTCGCCCTTCAAGGAGCTGAGAAGGCAAATGAGGACTTGTACCATAAGTTGACCGCTGCCGAGTCCGCTTATAAGAAAATGGAGACATCCGAAAAGGCTGCAACAGCCAAGATAGCTCTTCTGGAGAAGGAAAGAGAAGAGTCCGAGAGAGTCTTTACTGCTCGGATCGCCGCTCTTGAGAAGGCAGTAGCAGAAGGTGGTGAGAGGGAAAGGAGTCTCCAGGAGACATTAAGCCAAGTCACCGATAGGGCTGAGTCAGCCGAGGGAAAGTTAGCAAACTTCCTTTCTCCCGAGGATGTACAGGCTAAGGTTGATGCAGCAGTTCAATTTGCTCAACAAGAGATCTCTAGGCAGCACTCGGAAGTTTCCGAGACAACTTCCCACGAGCTCTTAACAGGCCACCTTTTGTGGGGTTACTTGGAGTGTGCCAGGCTGGCCAAGTCTCTGATAAGGTTAGATGTTGACTTTTCAAAGTCTTTTGACCTCCGCAAGTTGAAGAAGCCAACTCCCGATGATTGTCATTACTTTGTAGGGAGATTTGGAGGTTTACTATCCCCTAGGGATTCTCCCGCGCCTTCTCCGATGCGATCTGCCAGTAGTCCAAGTCCGAGGGCTAGTGGTTCCGGGGGGGTATTTTCCCTAATTTCTCGCCTTGCTCCGCTGGGTTCTTCTGCCGAGGAGACAACTCCTTCACACCCTTCTACCACGAGGGCATAGTCCTTTCCTTGTAATTTTCATTTCTTGTTCTAAATAAATGTTCTTTGTACTTATCTTCCTTTCCGAGGGCTCTTCGTCTTCTTAAATAAATATTTTTCCATTTTTCATTTCTTTACCTTTTGTTTTTATTGTAAAAAATTTAATTAAGAAGGATAATGATAAACAATATAAAATTGCTGACTAAGCTTATCTCCTAAGTAGGAGGTGTTGTTTTGCATGATTAAGTAAGGTACGTGTCACATTTAATTAAGAAACTTTTTTGACACGTGTCCCTTACTTTATGCAATATGAATCTAATCCTTTTCTTTTAACCACGAAATAAAGAGTGTATATATATTTAGGCTACATACTTAACCTTATGATCATAACTTTATAATCATAAGTAGTCTTTGATCTTTTTTCAATTTTGCCAATAGCTGTGAGCACAAGAATAACACTTACCCGAAAAGATGATGCCTCATTATTATAGAAGAAGTGGTTCAGTTTCATCTTGTGGTTCCTCTCGGGACACCGCTCGGAGTCCTTCTAGACCATCAAGAGTTCCTCCTATTTCTCGTGAGAATTCTTCTCCGAAGGATAACTTATCTGAAAACCAAGCGCCACTTGGGGCTAGTTCCTCTTTGGGAGTAGCTCGTAGGTTTCCATCTACAAATTCACGTAGAGTAAATCATGTCCGAGAGATATTCATGGGCAGAGAACCGTATTCTTTGGCAGATGAGTCTTCAGAATTTGATTTGATTCCTCTTAATCCATCCAGATTGATAGGTAGGGGACGCGTAGGATCCACTACGAGTACGGAGTGCGAGAACTCGATAAGATCTCTTTTTGCCAGCTATAACCTGGATATCGAAGAATATGATGTAATAGTGCCTTCCTCGGGCCAAAGAGCTTATGCGCCTCCCTCGGGTTATCTAACTGTTTACAACGAACAATTGTGTTGTGGGTTACAGACGTTTTTCCACCCCTTTTTCCAAATACTCTTCCGCTACTGGCAGATATGTCCGAGTCAGTTAACACCAAGTTCATATAGTCATTTGGTGGGATATGTTCTGCGTTGTGAGCTTTTAAACCTTCCAATGTCCCCTTATCAGGTGGGAACAATATTTGCCCTTCGACCTTGTTCGGAGGGGACTCCCTTCTTTAGCCTGGCCTATCGGGACAAGGAAAATATCTTCACTCGTGTATCCAATACCCACTCTTGTAGAGGGGATTGGAGGCGGAGATTTTTCTTTGTCCGTCCGAGAGGTCAATCAGCCAGATCGTGGGGGGTACCCATCCGATGGGGTCTGGGATATATTGCTCCTAACGCCGAAACAAAAGGTCACGAGAGGGAGGTATTGCTTCACTCAGGGCTTTTTTCTGGTTCCTATGACATATCCGGGCTGCTGGACTTCCCCGAGGCCCTGATTTTAGCTGGTTTGCAAGAGGGAGTGGAGGGATGTACTCCTACTTCTCGTCCTCTTCACAATAACTTTTATTTCCGTAAGTTATATTGATCACTTCTTACCTGTTTAATTTGTAAATTTTCTGGGTGTCCTCGGACTGTTGGCATACTGATGTTTTTTACAAGCGCAGAAATGGGAGCGTTTTCTCTCGGGTCTTTCGATGATGTTTTTCTGGGACAGGCTTTGCACGGTGGTTCTAGATTGCTGGAAGTTGGGGGTTCTGATTCCCTCGTAAATGAGGTAATAGTTGATATCTCTTCAGAGGAGGAGGGACGGGAGGCATCGCCTATAGCAGCCCCCCAGTAAACTTTATAACTCCTCTCGGAGGGCCGGATCCGATAGCAGATTCTTCCCCAACAGACTCCCACATAATTCCCGTGGTGTCACAACCTTTACCCCGCACTTCTGCCGTGGTGAATGCGCTAGAGGAGTATCTTCTCTCTCCCCACGCGGAAGACTTGTCGCCCCTTGAGGGTGTCCCTGATCGTGTTCCCGCACCGCCACCCGAGGGGAATCCCTTCCTAGAGAGATCTTTTCCCCCGAGGACAGTCAGGATGTTTCTCCTCTCGGATCAGCTGTAGGGTTCTGTCGAAATTTTCTTAGTGGCTTGCTGAATGTGACTGATTGCGGGTTGATAAAAACCCTTTCAGTGTTCGTTCTCCAGGATTTAGCTTGCAAAGACCTGTGTGAGGTATTTTATTTATTTTATATATTCTGTTTGCTACTAACCTGTCATCAATGTCTGATGGAGCTTGCTTTATTTTTTGAGCATATCTATATGGTACTAGATGCCCTCGGATCTTATGGAAGCTCTTCTTCTGACCCGGGTTTAGTATACCGCCATCGGGACGAGTTGGAGCAAGGTCTCTTAGAAGCTCAAACGGAGATAACTCAACTGAAGGAAATTCATGAGTCCACCCAGGAAATCCATAACAATGTGTTGCAATCCGAGAGGGATAAGGCGTGGGACTTAGAACGCCGACTGGTGCTAGAAAGAGCTCATGTATTGAATTTGGAGAGGCGAATAGGAGAGTTTCATGACCAAATGAGGTCTTCGGAAGAGCAATTGACGCAGGCCCTAAAGGAGAGAGATGCCCTTAATCAGCAAGTACTAGGGCCTGCTCGTGCCCAAGCTGTGGCATTGGTTATGGCCCGTGTTCAAGCGATGTTGGAAGTGATAGGTCCGTCTAGCTTTCGTGAGTCCCTTCAAGATGAGATGCGAGATTTGGTCCATATAGGCTATCAATTATGTCGAGATGCTGTACAAACTTTGCCAGAGTTTCCCCCAGGCTTGCTAATTCCGACACTTAACATCCGTCAAGTTTTAGAGGAGTTTCCCTCTTCACCTATTAGGGATTCTTCAATTCCGATGGTGTTTGTTGATGATCCCGTTTCCGAGGAGAAGCGCCGACGAATCATCCGAGAAGGAAAACGTCCTATGGGAGGAGTTTAACTCGTGGAGGGATATTATACAGTTTAGTTCATAGTACGAGGGGCTTTTTTCTCTTTTTTTTTTTGTTGGGTTGCTAAGATGACTCATATGTGGAGTTATCATTTTGTCAAGCAACTCTGTTTTCTTTTGTAATAAAACCCTTCGTATATGAATAACTTTTCTTATTCAAGTATGACTATTACATTAAGCACAATACTTTCTAAGGTTGACTGAGTTCCAGGTATTACGAAGTACTACTTCTTCGGAATCAGCAAGACGATAGGTTGTCGGCCCTACAATTTCCACTATCTTATAGGGTCCTTCCCATCGGGGATCTAGTTTACCTACATTCTTGGAAGCCCCTACTCGTTTCATCACTAGATCTCCAACTTGAAAGGTTCGGGGCTTTACCTTAGCATTGTAATATCGCGACATCCGAGCCTTGTACTCTTTCACTCGGAGGGCTACTCGGGCTCTCTTTTCCTCGAGCAAATCAAGGGCGAGGGCCAGATTTGAGCTGTTGGTTACTTCCTCGTATTCCTTAACTCGCCAACTTTCTATTGAGACCTCCGAGGGCAAGACAGCTTCACATCTGTAGGATAGACTAAAAGGAGTTTCGCCCGTAGCGACACTTTGCGCGTTCCGATAGGCCCATAGTATCCCGGGTACTTCCTCAACCCACTTAGCTTTGTGCCAATCAAGTCGGGCCTTCATGTTTGTCAAAAGGGTTCTGTTGGTCCTTTCTACTTGGCCGTTTGCTTGAGGGTATCCCACCGAAGCAAAGCGGTGTTTTATTTCCCAATGATCACACCATTTTTGTAACCCTTGATCTGTAAATTGCAGACCGTTATCACTTACCAGGTTCCGAGGGACACCAAAGCGACAAATGAGACTTCTCCAAAGCAAATTTATAACGGCCCCTGCGGTTACCCTAGCTAGGGGTTCCGCTTCCACCCATTTGGTGAAGTAGTCAACAGCTACTAGCAAAAATTTCTTTTGACCGGAATCAGGAATGAGAGGTCCAAGTATGTCAATGCCCCATTTGGAGAACGGGCAAGGATTAAGATGGGGTTCCCACGGGGCCGCAGGTTGATGAATCCGAGGGGCGTAAGCTTGGCACGGTTTACACTTTTCGACATGGTTTTTGCTATCTTTAGCCATCGTGGGCCAGTAGTAGCCTTGTCGAATCAAGCGTCCGACCATGCTTTCGCCGCTAGTATGGCTTTCGCATACCCCCTCGTGAGTTTCTGCTAAAGCTAGTTGGGCCTCCTCTTCATTAAGGCATCGAGCATGGGGACACGAGTATGTTCTTCAGAAAAGTATCCCGTCTTTGAGGAAGTATCGGAGAGTTTTTCTGAACATCGTTCGCTGAATATTCTTGTCCGAGGAGTATCCCTCGGGATTCTATAAATAGGCCTTGATAGGAGTTACCCAGCTAGACAAGGGATCTGATATGGTATTCACCTCTTTGCCTCTGCTTTTTTCAGACTCGTTGACATGAAGTAGAGTAATCCTCCGAGTTTGTACGTCGGCTGTTTGGGTAGCCATTTTGGATAAAGCGTCGGCCTCTTGGTTTTCTTTTCGGGGAATTTGAACTATATCATATTCCTCAAACCATTCGGACCTTTGGCGAACAACTCGGAGGTATTCTTGCATTCTTTCTTCTTTTGCTTCGTACGATCCTTTGACTTGCTGGACAATCAATTGAGAATCACTATGGAAGAGTATTCTCTTCATTCCCCCTTCCTTTGCTAGTCTCATACCAATAAGGAGAGCTTCATACTCAGCTTCATTGTTGGAGAGGGGATAATCTATTCTGATTGCGAAATGGAGCCTTTCTTCCTCTCCTTCTTGATTCACAAAGATAATTCCCTCCCCCCCATGCGTACTCACCGAGGATCCATCTGCATACGCGTGCCATAGTGGTTCATTCTCCTCTGATCCGATGCCCGTAAGTTCCATTACAAAGTCCGCTAGGACTTGTGCCTTGACGGATGGTCTCGGAGTATAGGAAATATCATACTCGGTGAGCTCCACGACCCATTTTATTAACCTTCCTGAGGATTCGGGTTTGTTAAGAATGGTCCTTAGGGGGTACTTTGTTAACACTGTAATTGGATGTGAAAGGAAGTAGGGGCGCAACTTGCGGGCCGTAGTTACCAATGCTAGGACAAGTTTTTCAGTTAAGGTATACATGGTCTCGGCTCCGAGGAGGGTTTTACTGACATAATATACTGGACGATGTTCTCCATCTTGCTCCTTGACCAACACGACACTGATAGCTTCTTCTCCGACCGATAAATATAGAAATAGCTCCTCTTGAGGTAAAGGTTTTACCAGCAAGGGTGGTTGTAACATGTACTTTTTCAGTTCTCCGAGGGCTTCCTCGCACTGAGGGGTCCATTGAAATTCTTGACATTTCGAAGTATTTTGAAGAAGGGAAGCCCTTTCTCTGCTGACTTGGAGGCAAAACGACTCAGTGATGCCATTCTACCAGTCAGTTTTGAACGTCATTCACTGTCTTCGGGGTAAGTAACCCCATGATGGCCTCTGCTTTCTCAGGGTTTACTTCTATTCCCTTCTCCGTAACCATAAACCCCAAAAATTTACATCCTCGGATGCCAAAAGAGCATTTCCTAGGGTTAACTTTCATGCCAAAGTTATCCATAATGACCAATGCTTTCCTTAAATCTTCGGGATGTTCCTCAGCAGTGTTACTTTTGACTAACGTGTCATCCACATAAACTTCTACTGATTTTCCAATAAGTCCTGCGAACATAAGACTTACTAACCTTTGGTAGGTAGCGCCAGCGTTTTTTAGCCCGAAGGGCATGACTAGGTAACAAAAGGTGCCTGCATCCGTAATGAAGCTGGTTTTATCTTGATCTACCGCCGCCATTGGGATTTGATTGTATCCCTGGTCTCCATCTAAGGTTGACAATAGTGCACATCCAGCGGTTGAATCAACTAACTGATCTATGCTCGGCAAAGGATAACAGTCCTTCGGGCACGCTTCATTAAGATTAGTAAAGTCTACGCACATTCGCCACCTCCCTCCATGCTTGGAGACTAATACGACATTAGCTAACCACTCGGGATAGATAACTTCCCGAATTTGCTTCAAGTTGAGAAG
Source organism: Linaria vulgaris (assembly GCA_948329865.1). Taxonomy (NCBI): domain Eukaryota; kingdom Viridiplantae; phylum Streptophyta; class Magnoliopsida; order Lamiales; family Plantaginaceae; genus Linaria; species Linaria vulgaris. The sequence continues at coordinate 73,190,056 of OX415250.1, forward strand.
GAGTTGTATTTCCGAACAAATAATTTTATTACGCTCGGGCCCCATTTTCCTTTTCTTTTGTTGAATAGGTTTAGCTCCGGGCTTTACAGTAAGAAAATGTTGGCATACCTTGTTGCTAATTCTCCCAGGCGGTCCTCCTTCCCATGCAAAGAGATGGTGGAATTGCTTGAGGAGGGAAATCAGTTGAGTCTCTATAGTTGATGTCATGTGAGTACCCATTTTGATAACCTTCTCAGGGCTTCCTTCCACCAATTCTACCATCTTTAATTCTTCCACAGGTTGAACTCGTGTTTCTTCGGTTTTGCGCTTTTATTGTTTCCGAGGGTGGGCTTGTCCTCTTCCGAGGGGATGGCATTCATGCAACATTCCCTGGCTTTAGATTGACTTCCCCGTACCTCTCCAATTCCCGAGGGGGTAGGGAATTTTACCTTAAGATGCAAGGTAGAAGGGATGGCTTCAAAGGCTCGAATGGATGGTCTCCCACAAATGGCATTATATGTCCTTGAGGAAGCCTCCACAACCCAAAATTTAATGGGCTCCGTTCTCCGAAGGGCTCCCTTTCCCCATGACATTGGAAGAGTCACGGTTCCGAGGGTGTGACATGTTTCCCCAGAGAATCCTACCAAGGGTACTTCAGCGGTTTCCAATTTTTCTTGTTTAAACCCCATAGCAAGGTAAGTGGGCAAGAAGAGTACATCCACAGAGCTGCCTGTGTCTATTAGGATCCGTTGGGTTTCATACCCGTAGACAACAGCTGAAATAACTAACGAGTCTTTGTGGGGGTATATTATACCTGTAAGGTCCTCGGGACCAAAGGTGATGTCAGGCAGAATTGATTCTTGGACCGAGCAAACTGGGAATCCTTGCTCCACTCGTCTGACTTCTTTCAAGTATTTCTTCTTTTTACTTTGGGGTGTCATTGAAATCTCACCTCCTTCAATCATGTTGATGGTTCGTCCAGACGGGGGGTTATGTTTATATGAGTCCGGTGGAGGAGGCAAACTCCGATACCCTATGGTCCGTTCTCGGGAATTTTCCTGACGGTCCTTGTTTCTCTCTTGGGGTCGTGGTCGTCCAACTATCCTTTCCCGTGACCTCCGATTGAGGGTCCTTTCTCGTGACCTCCGACTGGGTGTCATTTCTTCTTCTTCCTCTTCTTCTCTTCGTGACCTTTTCCATACGTTTGTCTTGGGCTCCCCTAGATTATTTTCCTTGAGGTAGTTCTTCAAGTATCCTATTTCTAGGAGACGAAGTACCTCCCTACGAAGGGTGGTACATTCTTCCGTGGTGTGTCCGTATGTTTTATGGTATTTACAGTATTTACCCGTGTCCTTATCTCGGTTAGGGAATTTAATCGGTACGGGCCAGTGAAATTCATTGCCACCTTTCATTATATTGAGCACTTATGGGGGAGTGATGGTCATGGGAGGTAAAGGCACATGTCGTAGGAATTTCTTAACCACCCCGCCCTCGTCTTTACGAGGAGGAGGTTTTCCCTTTTTACCCATTTTCTTAGTCTTTGCTTCTCTTTCTGCGCGCTCTAGGTGCTCGTTATCCTCCTGCTCCATTTGCCTCTTCGTTTCTTCCGCTTCTTCCATCAAAATGTAAACTTCTGCTTTTTGCATAAGTTCATTCATTTCCGTGACACGATTGCCCATAAGGTATCTGAAGAAATCTCCTGTTCGAAGTCCTTGAGTCAATATGTCCGCCATGATGGTCGGACTAATGTTGGGGACATCTAGTGCTTCATCCGTGAAACGCTTTATATACCCTCGTAGGGGTTCATCCTTTTTCTGTTTAACGGTGAATAGATGTGTGGCGAACTTAGGATACCTTCGATTACAAGCGAACTGTCGTACAAACAAATGAGCTAATCAGTCAAAGCGAGTAATAGAACTAGGTGGAAGATGAGTAAACCACACCTGGGCCCGTCCTCCGAGGGTGACAGGAAACACGCGGCACAACACATGGTCAGAAGCAGAAGATAGGTCCATTCCGACCAGATATTGATGGATATGGTCCTGTGGATCCCTTCCATCAGCTTCTCCGGTATATAGCGGAATGTTGATGGGTCGCATCCCCGAAGGGATAGAAGCTAAAGCAATTTCGGGTATAAAAGGAGAGGTTTTGAATGTGGGATCCTCCTCAGGAGCCATGGTTTTCTTGAGATCACCCAATTCTTTTCGTAAGTCGTCCATCATTCCCCACAAGGAGTGTTCACAATCTCCTTGGTACTCCGAGGGGTGGAGAATTTCCCCTCGACCCCTTTCTGGGGTTCTTTCATACCTTCGGAGTATTTGTCGGGGTTCTTGATGCCAAGGGATTGAGTTGGGATTCCGCACCACCTGAGGGGTATCCCTCTCCGAAGGGAAATTTCTGTCCTTGGAAGATATTGAGGACATGTTTCCGAGAGGTTCCCTCCTCAGGGGTGCCCATGTGGCATCTACCAGTCTTTCGTAGACAGACCGGGGAATATTAATAAAATCTCTCGTACCTGATTCGTAATTGGACAGAGTTTCTTCCGAGTCGCTGTAATGGATTGGAAGGTTTTCACTTTCGAAGAGATCATCCATACCAACCGATGTTTGCTGAATTCTCTCGAAGACAGATATTATGGCGTTCCCACGGACGGCGCCACTTTGTTAACGGGTTTGGAATTATTCCCTATTTAACCGAAGATATTTATATTGGGTCGGAACGCCCTGCCCGTGATTCAGAAACAATCGCAGGTGGAAATGACTGGAAAATAATCAGAATTACAAGAAAGTTTCCTTCCTTTATTCACTGAACTTTTCCTCCTCTTTGTGTACTAGTAGTAAGTTGTACTAAGCTGGACTTAGTTATCTCTCTTCTATTGATCACTTCCCTTTATATAGACTGTGATAAGGGCATGTGTCATTATGCATGTGCCTAAGTAAAGACATGTGTCGTTTCATTTAGTACAGGTGTAAAAATTTAGGATAAGGTTTATCTTCTATCTACTCAGCGCTGACTAGATTAATCTTCGTATCTTCTGATAGCTCCGGGGACCTCTGATGTACGGTTGTTTTGGTAGGGCTATTCTTCCGAGGGGCTAGGCTTTTGTGACACATAATAAGAATGCTCGTATGAAAGTAAGGACTGTTGTATATGTCTTCCGAGGGGCTTTATCTCCCTTCCTTGACCCGAGTTTGTTCTTCAATGACTGGGGTGATCTCTGAGGACACGGTAACAGAATCGTTAATAGTATAATGTGATCTTCGTGGGCTTGCTTTAACCTCCGAGGGCTTTCTTTCTTTTCCGAGGGCTGTATTTGCTCTGTTTGACATGAGATATTTCTGTCTAAGTTCTCGGAATATACTTATTAGGCACTCTTTTCTTCATTTCTAACTTTTCCTTTGAGAAGGAGTCTTCGGATAATGTTCCGAGGGCAACTTTTATTGAGGAAACATGCTCCGAGGACAGTTTACATTGAGGAGTGTTCAGCAAGGAAGTTTTCTTGTAGGTTCATGAGACTCGGGGTCCGTTGTGGTCCCTCTTGGCGCATTGGTGGATATCGGAGTCGCGCGGATCCATCGGGGTTGGCTCTTTTTCCGATGCCGCGTTGATATCTGTTTTTTATTCACCCTTTGACTTTCCAAGGGACGCTTTTGTTACTCCTCGTGTGCTCTTTTATGCCTTTGTTAGGTTAGTAACCGAGAAGTAGAACAACATCCGAGGGGGTCTCCTTATTAGGAGTGGTTACATCTCATCGAAAGTACTCGTGACAATTGTATTGTCCATGTATCGTTTTTTCCGAGTAGGATTAATCTTCTTCTTTTCCCTTTTTATATTTTTATGGTTAACAATATATTTTTGCTTTAATTAGACTGTTGCATATTAGAAAAAATAATGACCTTATGACTTATCAATATGAGATAATAATAATTGAAAATAAAGTAGAGAGGCTGGACCAGCACGGTGATAGGTGATAGGACACATTAATGGTTACGGTGGTAGTGTTTGTAATCTTGTGGATATTACTTCAAGTCATAGACCTAGTTTAGAGCTTGTTTAATCCTTTGCTAGATGGTAGTAATCAATATTAGAGTTGTAGACACTTGTGTTTTGAGCCTCATATAGGGGTATACCCCTTCTATACTGTAAAACTCTCCGATTTGGACATTCTGGTTAACTTTCTGCGAAACAAAATAATAATTGACAACATGATACGGCCCAAGATGAAGGCCACATGGTTTACTGATTAGGAAATTAGTTTATTGAGTTATGTTATTCTTATATTATGAGTATTATGTTAGTCTTAAATTAGGAATTTTTATTTAATTAGAGTAGTATTATAATTCTATTTCCTTTACTAGTCTAGGTTTATTTTGTCAAGATTTATTTTGTCTAGGTTTATTAGAATAAATAGTCCTAGTTTTGTAACTTTTATTCATTTAGAAAATAAGTAAAAGTTTAGTTATCTTAAATTTAGTCTCTCATCTTTCTTAATTAATTATTGGAGCTCGTTCTAGCTCGAATAGAACCCTATCACTAACAATTGGTGCTTTCATCTTTTGAACTCACTATATAAAAAAAAAAGCATGGATGTTTTGCTCTCCAAGATGCCCAATTTCATGGAATCTCTCTCCATCATGCAAAAAATCATGGATGAGTGTTTCTCCAAGATGTCAATAATGAGAATTGCCAACGAAGATATGTCTCGCCGGTTCGATCGTATGTCTGGCTTATAGCCAAAGATTGAAAGAGATTTGAGTGCACGTTCACAAAATCCTCCACCAATACAATCACCGCCTCCACCGCCACCAACATTTCCGCAGTCGTCAGCAATCTGCAACACTCAAGATCTTGATTTTGCAGTTGTCTTCGAAACGCCGAAGGAGACCACAAAAATTAAGACCAACATGGAAATAGTGACATTCCACATCAACGTGGCAATCTTACCACAACCTCAAATTAAAACTAGAGTAACCTTGTTTTTTCTTGCAAGAATCACATCAATTTAAGGATGGTGATCCTTCGCAACAATCTGATGACTTTTCATGCAGGTTATAAAGGCATAGTGACTAGGAATTGGAGAAAGCAGAAAAAAAGTCTTGAGGACAAGACCCTGTTAAGGGGGAAGGATTGATACGGCCCAAGATGAAGGCCGCATGGTTTACTGATTAGGAAATTAGTTTATTAAGTTATGTTATTCTTATATTAGGAGTCTTATGTTAGTCTTAAATTAGGAATCTTTATTTAATTAGAGTAGTATTATATTTCTATTTCTTTTACTAGTCTAGGTTTATCTTGTCTAGGTTTATTAGTATAAATAGTCCAAGTCTTGTAACTTTTACTCATTCAGAAAAATAAGTAAATGTTTAGTTATCTTAAATTTAGTCTCTCCTCTTCCTTAATTAATTCTTGGAGCTCGTTCTAACTCGAATAGAACCCTATCCCTAACACAACAAAGAAAATAATTTAACTTCAAGATAAAGGACGTACTCCTCTTCTTCAAAAAAGATAGAAAATATTAAACTAGCTAGCTCTAAATCTCGAAGTAACATATTGTTAATGAAATTACACCATCATTTTTTATCAATCTCTTAGACTCATTATAGCAATGCAAACAAAATAGAGCATGTGAAATTACTAGAATATGATATTCAATACTTTCACTACTTTTCCTAAAAATAAATGTCTTTTTGTTTTCTTTCTCAGCAACCAAAGACCTATGCGTACAAATATTTATGATTAATTGATATAGTATAAATTTTAAGAGGAAACTTTATTCATAATTTTTCTTTTTACATATCATCAATCTTACTTTGTGTGTGATTCCATTGATATAAAAAAACCTAACTAAAATCAAATCGTGCCATTATAGAAAGCAACTTTTAGTCTACCAAAAAAAACAAAAAACAAATAAAGGGCATGTCTAAAGAAGGAAGAATTTAACAAAGAATTGCTATTGTTGGCACTGGTTGCGTTAGGCTTTTCTTTTGAAGGTTATTCTATGTTAGATAAATATTTCAAAGCTTGATCAATTCTTTATGCAATTCAATATCAATATTTAGTGTGTTATGATAAGGTGTATTTACACTTTAATTCATTTTGGGATTAACATTTAGATGGAGTGAGAACAAATAATTAGATAAGTGGGTCATATTTTTATATATAAGTAATATAGAGAGATGGGCCATTGTTTAAATTAAAGTATTGGATCACAATTTTAGGGGGGCAAAAACTGATTGTGGACAAATTAATTTTGAATTTTATATTACATACTTACTCTAAATCAGTAAATAGGGAGGAGTTGAGGGGGTGCAATCGCCCCCACTGCACCCCCTTTGCGGCCCCTATACGCACGCCCCACAACAAAAGAAGTTGCGATTTTTTTATTTTTCTCCTTAGTTTTCTAGCCAACAAAATAAATTAGTAAAAGAAAGCCGGCCCAAACTATATAAGTATAGTCCAAACAAAAGGAAAAGGGTATCTTAAAGATTGAGAAACTTAAAGCCACCACCAACTTCGTGAAGAAGCCGTGACATGTTGATGTTGTAGCTCAATCATTTTTCTTCGTCTTGTATTAATTTTTAATAAAAAGAAATCTATGTTTCATTTATCACAAATTATAAACTAGTGTTCATGTGATTATCTTTTTTTTTTTTGCATATGAACAGTTTTGTTTTAACTCAAATATATTTTAAATATTCTCAAGTTTATAAAAATTAGTTTTTTGGTATTTATTCTATAGTTTTCACACTATTATATACTAATTTATAATATTATACTTAAAATAAATTAAAATGACAATATTTATTGGGGTTACGGTGTATCAGAATTGGAGTTCAACGGGAAGGAAATGAGGCCCCAGATTTGGGTCGATAAATTAGGGTTTATGGTGGTGGTGCAATGTTAAAAAAATGATCGACGGGAAGGTGGGAGTTGATGGAGATGATGATTATTATTTTTTTAATTGTATTTTTTTGTTGTGTTTTTTATATATTGTTAAAATATTTATTATTTTATAAATAGTTATATATGTTTTTTATTATTATTTATATATATGTTTATTATTATTATTTTTGTATATATGTTTATTATTATTATTTATATATATGTTTATTATTATTATTTATTATTTTTATAAAATAGTTATTTATATATATATATATATATGGTTATTATTATTGTTTTTATATATATTTTAGGGTGCAAAGTGCAACTTATTTTGTGGTGCAAATACAATATTTAAAATTACAAGGTTTTGTGTAAAAAAAAAATTGACCGAAAAATATGACGTGGCATTGACAACTTATTGACTAGGCTTAGCAACTTGTTGCATGTACTGCCACGTAGGCAATTTTGGCTCGAATAAGAGCCATGAACAATTTTGGTATTATTTTTAAAAGATATGGGGCTCATAAACAAGGCCCAAAAAAAAGACATATTAACTTTTGAAAAAAAGATAAGGGGCAAATATAATACTTCGTCCTATTCATTACATATAGTTTATTTTTTTAAAATATTATATAAATCTGTATAATATTATATAAAGGAAACCATGTTCTTTGAATTTCTTATTCACCCCTAGATACACTATTTAACTTTATCATTAGTTGGAATATAACCGGGTTTTACATTAATTTTATAATTATTTAAACATTCTCATTAATTGAAAGTTATTACTTAAAGTTAAAATCTCTTGCATTAAAAGAATGTTAAGATATATAAGATTTCTATCCATATTTAATTTATAATCTTTACCATAGAAATTAATTATATTATACGTAAAATAAATTGTTAATCATGCGGGAACCGTCTGTCAACGTTCCATTGATGTCCTTATTTATCCCTCGACACATTAATTAACTATTTTTATTAGTTGGGATATATTGTAATTTATTTTGACTTTATCAGTTTCTACCTAGAACTTCTCATAAAATACAGGAAATAATTATTACTTCACCCACTCTTACAAAGAAGGCTACGATATATAATTTTTTTATCCATAAGTAAACTATAATATTTACTATCTCATGAAATATATATTATACTTCATAAATTAAGGCGGAGACCGCATGTCAACATTTCTAGTATTATGTATTAAGGGAGGGATTGAGGATGGGGTATGCCGAAATGTAAAAGACGATCTACTTTCGAACATTAATAGTAGGAAACTATTTCATCAATTAAACATCTTAATATTAAGGCAATAATTTCAAAAGACTTGAATACGGTGGCCCCTCAATTAAATTATTAACATATCATGCAAGAATGTGTGATTTATATACATATTTAGTTGTGTGATGTTACACTACATGAATGTTGTAATATAGAAAGAGACGTAAAAAATTTAATTTAATCTGTTGCGAGCCTTGGTAGTGATTTTTCGCTTTCAAATATACTAGAAGGTAAATCTTCATTTTCGACATGTCACTAAGAAAACACGTGACATGTGTACACTAGCAAGCGAATAATCGGAAGCCATATCAGCAAAAATCAATGTGGCACACTGTTGGTGAATTTTCGCTTGCTAAGTAGTTACATTTTTATGCAAGAGACTATTATTAATATATCAAAATGAACAGTGATAAAAACATCAAGCCCCCTAACTTATGAGTCGTTTTTTACCTTGTCCCCTAAAAAAATATTTCAACTACTAAACTCCCTAACCTATTTTAACTTATGCGATTTTCACCACAAGTGTAGTTTTGGCCTTTTTTTGATCCGGAATAGTTTCAATTTGGGGTATTGTTTTGACTATTTTTTGCTACTAACATGCAAAATGCATCTAGTACCACATGTATGAGTCGCATGGGTGCGAATATTCCGATCAAAAATAGCAAAAAATACACCAGAGGGATAAATCGCACAAGTTGACAAATGCCAGGGAGTATAGTGGTGAAAAATAATTATTCAGGGGGCACACTACAAGACTGAGCGGTCAATAGGGACCGCCCAATAGTGACCTAAATTAGGTTACTCGTCTTCAGCGGTCCCTGAAGGTAACAGCGATCGAGGTCAATAGGGACCGCACAATAACGACCTACGTGCGGTCGCTATTGACCTTCAGGGACCGCTGGAGGGGTCAATAGGGACCTAATTTAGGTCCCTATTGACCCTGTTATATATCTTGTAGTGGCAACATCAAAAATAGCCCATAGGTTAGGGGTATGATGCTTTTATCCCAAATTGATAATTAAAAATCTATGTGCAACGGTCCAAAACAAATTTTAATACGAAATCATGGTGTAAAAAGCAAAGAAAAAGCTAGCTTTCAACCATAATAAATTGCATTCCTATAGCGGCAGAAATCATCTTCTTCTCCAAGAAACACACGCACCACGCCGTGAATGAACCGGGCAAGCTTCCATTCCGTCACTACACCTTCTAATATCGTGAAATTACTACAAATGTTCGTAGCTCTATCCTTTTTCTTGCCGTGTACCCGTTTATCTTCAACTTTTGTTCGATTTTGACCTTATTTGCATATAACATGGTACTTTGATTTTGTATATGTAGATTATATGTTTTTCGTAGTAGTTGTAGGACAATTTTTATTTTGTATTCCTAATATTGAAATATTTTTGAATATGAAGGTGATTTTGTATATTTATGGATGTAGGTTGAATTTGATGGTGAAAATAAAACTCTAGCTGTAAAGTGTAATTGTTTAAGTGTATATAGCGTAATTGTTATTATTTTTGGGCAAAAATATAAGATTAGAATATAACTTGGATAATAGTATAATATCAGAGTTTTAGGGTACACAATGCAATTGTTTAGATTTCGCGAGGGAAATATAAGATTAGAATTTAGCTTGGGTGAAAAGGTATGATATTATAAGTTTGACGGTGTAAAAGGCAGTTGTTTAGATTTATGAAGGACTAGCAAATGAAGCACGCGGTTCCCGCGAGCATAATTTTTTTTTCCAATGTCATTCTATGTGGGTTAAGGGTGAAGATTTATTTAGATAACATGTGCCATAAATTTGCAGTAGAACAATGGAAAAGAAGCAAATTATGGAAAAAATAAATCATTAATTACAATTAGTAGTGTAATTAATTAGTCTAACTTAATTTGTAAGGCTATTTTGGAGATTTAATAATATATTTTTTACAATGTAGCTAAAACTTAAAGGTTAAAGTTGGAAATCAAAAGATTGGTGTCACAATGGGTTTCTTTATATAATAGTATATAGATAAGAAAGATTTTAACCTAGTTTGGGTAAAAATTATAATATTATAAAGTAGGGTATAAATTATGACATTGTAACTTTTAGGATGTAAATTTTTGTTATTTTAGTTCATAAGTCTAGAATTAGTTTATCAGTGCGTGACATTTTAACTTTTTAAGGTATAAAGTAATAGTTTAGATTTAGAGAGCAAAATATAACATTGGAAATTAGTTTTGGGTAAGAACTGTATGATATTATAAATTTCTAGGTGTAAAGTATAATGGTTTAGGGTAGAATGGATCATATAGGATTAAATCTTAGTTTGGGTATAATGTATGATATTATAAATTTTATGTTGTAAAATATTATTATTTAGTTTCAGAGATTAAAATGTAAGATTAGAGTTTTGTTATTTGTGAAATGTATAATATTATAAATCTTTCGGCATAAAGTGTAATTAAATAGGTTTAGGAAAAAAAGTATAAGTTTACATAATCTGAAGAGTAATTATTTATGTTTGGAGAGTATTTTGATATATTAATATTTATTTTTAATAATGTTGATATAATATCAATCTTACTATTAACAATTGTTGTATTAGAACCTTAACTTGATCATTTCTAGTTATTTAAGAAATTAATAAATATATTGTATTGTAGATGTACATACCAGACCGTCCAATTCCAGAGAGGTAGGAGGTAGACATTCCCCTAGAGGTGTTGTTGCGGTAGTTCGAAGGAGGAGAAAGCCAATCCCGTAAAAGTGTTCGGGGCCATGGAGTGGTCATACCATACTCGATTCCATTCAGAGAGCAAGAGGATCGTTGGGTGTAGCCACGTCCGTTGGAGACATTCCACATCTGTTGGATGGTCGTTGGATAGAGTATTCTCGCATACTTTTGTTGGATCCAGTGGAGTTCCTAGTGGATGTTTAACGCAAATGTTAGTCAGGTCACAAACTGGTGGGTTCCATGCTGCTAGGATTAGAGGCTGGTGAATTATTACCACATATGTTTCTCGGATCACCATCTAGAGGGTTATCACACCTTTTGTTTTCGGGTTATAAGGCAATGGATTAACGCAATTATTGAGTGTTTAAAAGACGTTGTTTGAGTGTTTTTTTCCTTTAATGCTTTTAATTGATCTTTGTAGAATCTTCATTGATTTATGTCTTATATTGTAGTTTAGAGTCGAGTCGGAGAAAAAAGAGGCATAATCAAGTTGAATTGAGCATGTAAATGCATCAAAGCGCAAAATGGACCTTGACAGAAATCCATGACCTAAATCCAGGAGAACCGCCACCATGCGAGCAGCGTTGGGGAAGGAACATTGTTAGTGTTGTACAACAAGAAGGTAGCAGCCCGTAATAGGAGTATCACAGCCAACACTGTGCAACCAAGAACCAGAGCGACTGACGCTTGAGACGCAATAGACGAGCGCGACTAGTACTCATCTGGGGTTTGTCGGTTGATTTGGCGGGGGATGTGAGGCCGTGTGCGGATGGATGGCTTAGGGTGATGGTGATCGAGGCGGGTAAGGGAGGGGGTGAAGGGGAGTAATGGGGGAACGAGAGTTTTCGTTTCAGTCATTTATTTTGGTTATGGATAAGATATTATTACTTAATATTTAAAGTATTTTAACCTACGAGTATTATTTGAAATACCTATGTATATTACAAAACTCCCTTGTACAGTTTGTTAAATAAAATGGAAGGAAAAAGTCGGTTGCAGCTGTGAAGTGAAACATCAAAATTCAATAACCCTCTTGAATTTGTCTAGAAACACTTAGATCAAAGGTTGGAGGGCATATGTCTACTGGTATCAACCAGACCACCATTGCCCGGATCCCTAAACGGGAAGACCCCTAACTCCCTCACCACTTCCGCCCTATTAGCCTCTTTAATGTAAGTTACGAAATTATCTCCAAGCTTTTTAGTTGTTCGGCTTTGTCCTATTATGTATACTTTCATTTTCCCGTACCAGAACACCTTTACCCCCATTGTTGCATATCAGACAGCATTTTGATTGCCCAAGAGCTCATCAACACGATTAATAATCGTCACCGGGGCTACGAGGACTTCTGTCCATCAAAATTGATCTAGCCAACGCGTACGACCACATTAATTAGTCATTTATTAAATTTATGCTACAACATCGTGGCTTCACCCCCACCCTCATTGGATGGGTCATGGAATGTGTCCAAACTATTGAATTGAACGTGGCAGACAACGGTATGCGCTCAGCTGGATGGCATCCATTCAGAGGTATCACAATAATCCCCTTTACCCATACCTCTTCATCCTCTGTATGGAACTCCTTACTTCTGTCTTTCATTCTAGCAATCGAATCTGGGTACTTCCAGGGAGCCTGTACCAGCCGGTGTGGGTTGCCCATTTCTATACTCAACTTTGTTGGTGACAACTCATATTCTGCCAAGACCACCATGGCACCCTTCAACTCCTTTCACAATTCTTGGATTCCTTTCATACCATGGCAGTCCTGGGGCATAGCTATGAAAAAGCTCGGGTTATCTTTTCACCAAACATTTTGGTCGCCCGACGGGGTATGATCCTTTGACTCCTTCACATGGAACTCATGTCTACCCTTGACAAGTACCTTAGCCTCCTGATAAGAGGATAATTGTAGTAATTTATATACCTGATTTCTAAGGCTTTTGTGAACTTCTAGTGGCAATTTTACCCGTTTTAGTATTGTTTAACTGTTTTAACAGTTTGAGTCGAGTCGGAGCAAAACGATGCTTAATTGAAGGATTTCAACAGTTTTCACTACAAGGAGAAAATAGGCTATAACGCTACCAATTCCAGAATGCATATTGAATGAAGTAGATCGCAGAATCGAGGCAGAAACCAACGCGATGAGAAGAGCTCTGGAAAAGTGAGATTGCGCAATGAGGGTAAGATGTTAATTGCGCATCCCTAATCGAGCAACTAATGGAATTGGGGCGTGAATGGCTGAAACCCTAGAAGAAGCCCAAAACATGTAGAAAAACTATAAATAAGAGGGTTCATTCAACAACACAAAGAAAGAGGATCAGAGAAGAGTTTAGACACCTACATTAGCATACAAAAAAGAATCATAGGGTTAAAAAAGATAAGAAGTCCACCGCTCGTAGCAACACAATTATAGTTGAAGGGAGAAGGTGAACAAAATGAGGCAGCAATCAGAGTAGAGAAGAGCAACAAGGGGATCAAGAGTTTAATCTTTTCTTTTTCTTATTGGATTAATCTACTTATGAATTGTTGTGTTTTGGCTATGACTATGAGTAGCTAATCATCTTAGTATCCGAGGAAGGATGTAGTTAATCTCACATGGATACACCTTGAACCTGTGTTTCGATTACATTTATTGATGATTCTGATTTGTTGGAGATTATTTGTTGCTTATGCTACTTGGTTTATTTAATGCACACGTTTCCATGAGTCTTAATAGTAATGTTAAACTACCTAGTATTTTGTTGAATTATGTTTAGGAGTCTGTTAATGCAACACTAGCATAGTAGATCAAGCAAATAAATCTTTAGACATTCGACATTATCGTGTTCGTGGAATCTAAATCATTATTGGTAACTCATTCAATTCTAAAACACTGTATGGATCCTATGATATGGTAACTTTTGGTGAGGAGAAAGTGCTTAACCGCATGACGTCATTAGGGATTAGAAGGCTCTTTAGTGCATCGAAAGGTGGCTAACTTGCTACATCCATTTGGAGACAAAAAAACCATCAATAGATAGATGAAAACATAAGGGTCATTGGTACTTTTTCTATGAAGTACACGTATACAAGATTAATGAAATGTGATAATTAGATACCTTTAATTAATCAGTTTTACAGCATTAGCAAGCATTCAATTAACCAATTAAATTATGTTCTAGTTAGTTAGTTAGTTAGTTAATCTTTAGTTAATCATTTTAATTGCATTCTCTATTACATCTTTCTAGTACTTTAATTTGCATCTCTAGTTTAGCATTAATTTAGTTATAGTTTAGTTCCATGCTCTTTTAATCACCGTGATACTATTAGAAGATTTCAGCAGTAAGATTTACTATTTGGCAAATACCTACTCTGAGGGATTCAATTTTGGGGCAAGTTATATTTACTTACCATTTTATTATTACTTGACTAATATACTTGCAATTTTGTGTGCATTGAGATAATTGATAATACCAAAGCAACATACACACACATCAAGTTTTTGGATTTTTATAGTTAATTTTTTTGAACACTTACTTTTTAGCATTCTTATTTTAGGTACCAGTGATGTATGAAAAGAAGAGACAACGTTACACCATTACCATTTGATCCTGATATAGAAAGAATTTGCAGACATAACCCAAAACAAGGAAGAAGCATGTCGAACGCTAGAGATGATGCCGAACCACAAGGAGCACCAATTACCGGACACAATTTGGGGGGGGGGGGGGGGGGAGGATATTTTATTCGACGGGACAAGAGAAGAAGTCTTGCCAATGCTTGAAGGGACTGGATCATGCGTTGTTACAACTGAAGATCATGAACCAATCAAATCTGCCTTATTCTCTATATATCCCTCTCATCTCTCGGACACTCCAAGAGTTTCCCCTTGCAACCCCCCCCCCCCTACGCCACCCAAATCACCAATTCCATCTCCAATGGACCTCGTCACTAAGGGGGTTATTAAACTTAACTGTGATGGCTCGGCCTTGACATTCCAGAACCTTCAAGTATCAAAAGCGTGTTACGAGATCTTACATATATGATAGTTAGCGCTTTTTCGAAAGCGACGAGGTGAAACACCAACAATATGGCTGAACTTTGGGCTATCCGCCAAGGAGTACTTCTTTTTTACAACTTTCTGTTTCTGACCTTATTATTGAAACTAATTCTAAGTTTTTTTTAACAAACTGATTGAGACGTAGGGCCCTACAACCTCGGCAGAGATACAACCTCTCCACCATGGGATATGGAGGTTATGGAGCCATTTCACCCACCCATTCATCTCACGTAGATATAGAGAGGCGAACATGATCGCGGACGTGCTGAAACAAAAGGATTTCGCCTAGGCCCATGTGGACTCACCACTACAACCACCATTTTGTGCAGCTTGGATGAGTTGCGAGCCTAGTTTGAAAGATTTTGTGTTGTGTGATATTTCATGTACATATACGCAACTTTTTCACCAGCACCAACTCCGCATGTCTATGTACATTATGTGGCCTCATGCATAGTTAATAAACGTTCATTCATGTTAAAATAAAATACTTAGATGAATAGATGTGACCCTAGTTGGCTAGTTCTTTTAAAAAGACAAAGGAAGTGGTATTACCCTATTGGTGTGTTGAATCGAAGTATAAGAGATTAAAAGCTTGTTTGGTTGCCATGTGGGAATTAGAACAAATTCAATATGTTATAGGATATAGGGCTCGTTTGGTTGGCTGTCCTTTAAGGCCCAACTAATCAGGAGTGAACAGTCCAAAAACCATATTGTTTGGTTGCATGGAATTAAAACCGGGTCATTCATATAAGGTACGACTAACTCGGGCTTCATGAGCAAATATAATCGGGTGTGACGAGCCATTTTTATATTAGAAGGCATTGGTTTCTGTTGTGTTGATCTTGTGGTTGGTTGTTTGGGTCTCTTCACCGTTCGGCGATAGCGAGTTTACGAGTTGTAATTGTGATGAAGAGGAATTTTGGAGCATTGAGAACATATTGGAGTGCCAGAAAGTTAGTGATTTCTTGATTGCGGCGGCGTATTTCTCGATCCCTATTGAGTTGCTTTACTTTATTAGTTGTTCCAACATTTCTTTCAAATGAGTGATATTCGAGTTCATTGTGTTCATTGTGCTCTACGGTATGACTCATTTGTTGAATGGTTGGACTTATGGACCTCATTCGTTTAAGCTAATGCTTGCTCTCATCATTTTCAAGATATTTACAACTCTGGTTTCTTTTGCCACGACTATGATACTTATTATGCTCATCAACTATTTTCCTCTAGTGGCAAATGTTATTTGGTTTGGGATGATTGGAATAGTAGTATGCATTACTATTTGCTTTACACTCTGTTTTTAATTTCTATGTATCTTAAATTTCAATGCCAAAATTTCTTACTTGTTCTTCTACATATTTTGATGAGGATGTGAACATCTTGAAGAATTTATTTTCCTATAGGTTGTTAGTTTTGGTTTGTGTTTATTACTTTTTTGAGAAATAGGTATTAAACTCCTTGAATGCTTCAATTCTTGAATGGTGGCACTGTGACTTTTATGTTGTTATTTATAATGCATGATATTCAGTTTCAATTTAGCAAATATTGGAATTTATAGAACCTCATGGTGATTTTGTTGATGTAGTGTTTGCAGCCAAAGTTACAATCTTATCTCAGTTGTGCACTTTTATTTATAAGGGCAAAAGTTCATTCTAATGCAATGTTCTTGTTGATTTCTGATAACAAAGCAAATAAAATGACTCAAAATAAGCATTTTGCAGGAGCTGCAAAGAGCAGATGAGTCAAAAGGGAAATTTGATATACTAAAGAAACCTTTTCAATTTCTAGTTTTAGCCCATTAGGCCAGATCGTGTGCACTTTTGTTGCTGAGTCTTAATATTTTCTTTACTTTTTACTTGGGAAAAATCTTTCAAATTTTTGCAATGTCCAACAGATCTTCAGATGCTCTCCAATAGAGTTCGTGCTGCCCTTGATTGATTAAATCAACAAATGTAAGGTAATCTGTTTCAAAGATAATCTGGTGAATATTAAAACTTTTGAGGATCTGCAGCATCCTCAAAGGTTAAACCCAAACGCCGAATTTGCCGACATGAAATTGAATCTCGAGAGCTAATTTGGAGAAAAATGACATGAGGTTTCTTTCTCTCTTCATTTGGCGTTTTCCCCTAAATTAGTAGGTTTGAGAATGGGTGTTATGTGGAGTAATGTTAAGGGGGCAATATGGGAATTTACTACAATATTATGATAATTTTGGTTGTATATTGATAAGCAAATATGTTATTAGAATATAGCCAACAACTTAATAAGGAGTTACTTTTGTGCAACCAAACCTATTATTGGGCAAAATTATATGGATCCTAATAGAATTCTAGATGAAAATGGCCTAATCCTTCCCGCGCAACCAAACGAGCCCTTAACTTGATCACATTCGGTTATATTAGCTTTCGTTAAGATTTATCTCATTGAGAATAAAAGCGGGTCCCATATTTCAAACAACTTTGGTTGATAAGACATAATCCCAATAGCTCCAGATTAAAAAAATTACCAAATTATCCTTCACTCTCTTTGTTTCCTGCAAAATCACAATTTTGGATTTTTGTTTTGTATGGCAACACCCCCTAAAGAAACCTGCCTATTTTCCATTGAACTCATTCCTTCATCTTCTTTTTAGCTATAATTTGTAACTGTAAAGCAGCAATGTGAAAAAAATTGAGGTCTGCACAAAATGTTTGAATTTAATTTACCAATTCTGCAAATCTACGAACAACAGATGAATAATTTAATTTCGTTTGAATTTTTTTAATGTAAGGGTAAAGTTTGATGGAGCGAGGAAGATCCATTCAACTTATTTTTTCAACTCCTGAATAGTAGTCGACTTTTTGTTCTCTGTTTAACAGTTGGGATTTTGATTTTTGACTTTCACCTTTTCCCAGAAGGAAACACACCTGAAGGAAACACACCTGAAAGGAACTGTGACGGCGATATGAATAAGTTAGGGACGAGTGGAAGAAGACATTTTGCAAGAGGAAACACTATATTTGTGAATTGTGATTGATTCCAATGGGGTTAAAGGAAGACATGATTAAGTGTTGAGGGTAAATACGTAATTTTATTGATATGCATTTTCTTCAAATTTTCAAAAATATTGGGTAGGCCAGAAAAACACTAGGATTGAAAGTCGGTTCACCCAATTTCAATCATTCTAACCCGATGATGACTAAAATGAAAACCAAAATTGTACAGAGCCATATTACTAAAGATTAATTTTTAGTTATCCAGCCTATTAGGCTATACCAAACGAGCTCCAAGACCATTAGGTTTAGGTCTGTGTACAATTACGCAGTTTGATGCAAAAAAACTAATTAATATTTGTGGCCTGCATACAGTAGTCAAGAGCAGTCTGCTAGTAGGGGCAGATTGAATAAGACAGAGCTGCACTAAACTCAAGATATTTCATATATATATGCTATATGTCTATACAGTTGCCGGGTTACACGTTTATAATTTCCATAAAAATCATTTCATCATTGATTTGGGGCGATTTCGTATGCTGACTTGGCAGGCTGACGAAACACTCCATATCATGTTGGTTCTAGGCC
Source organism: Linaria vulgaris (assembly GCA_948329865.1). Taxonomy (NCBI): domain Eukaryota; kingdom Viridiplantae; phylum Streptophyta; class Magnoliopsida; order Lamiales; family Plantaginaceae; genus Linaria; species Linaria vulgaris. The sequence continues at coordinate 73,208,528 of OX415250.1, forward strand.
ATACTGGAACCAACTTTGTCCTATGCACACGCATGTACTCCAACCAACGCGGTGAGGGGAAGGATAGATCTTTCATGATTTCGGACTGGACTAGGGTTATTCCAAGCTGCCTACGTATCCCCTTAAGGGAATCAAGCCGAACGTAGTTCATTAGTGATAGGTTAAGTATACAACCAAGTATAATGGTATGTCGAGTATCTCGTGGATATCGAATGTGACATCGAAGGTGATATCAGAGATGATATCGAAGGCCTTCTATGTCGGAGATGATGTCGGGTACAATGTCGAGCGTGATATCGATAATATATACCGATGATATATATCGGGTGATATATCGAGGGTCTTCGATATAGAGTGAGCAGTGTATGAGTATCATTAAAAACATCTCTTGATTAGCAGAGTCCGGATATTTATAGATATCGGAATGCGGGCACCACTATACTATATCGAATGTTATATTCGATATACATATCGGGGCCCATCCCCGATACAGATGAACATTGGCTTTGCCCATGGACCAACCCAATATGGGAATTACCCACATCTACATTCTTGTATGTATATATGTATGTATGTATGTATGTATGTATGTATGTATGTATGTATGTATGTAATTACGTGTTGTAAATGTATGTATGTAAGTATATATGAGTTTTATTTTTGGTAAGAATGTATATGTATTTATAACCATATAATATTATATAAATATTATATATATATTTCGTATCAAAAAAAAAATATTATATATATATATATATATATATATATGTATTTATGTAAAAACAGAAGGAGAAGGGAACGATGTTGAAGGTGAGCGGGCGCGTATATGGGTATTTGAATAGAGAAAATCACTCAAAAGATCGATGAGGTAAGAATCGATCCATGCAGAGAAGATTCCGAAAGGCACGGCACAAATCAGACACGGTTAACGTGGTAGCACGTAAAGGTGATATATTGTTGCATCATGTATGATATGCGTGGCTTGTTCAGGACAATAGTAATTTGGGCATAAAAAGTACTACTAACACTAATATATCGACTGCACAATATGAGCTGTATATGTCAATTTCCATGCGCAACAGACAAAGATACCATTTATATATATCATCAGGGGACCGAGACAAGGAAGGTGAATTGGTGGAATTTTTTTAAATGGATTATAAATAATGCTATTTAATTTGTTAAGAGGAGGTACACGGATCCACATTTGTCATAGTCATTATAAGCAGTAAAAATCTTCTATGGCATTTCTCTATGACATTTCCTATGGCATTCATTTGCCAACATGTGTCCTTTTGAAACCAAATTTATATTACTAATACTTAGCTCAGAATCTTCTCTGTCATTTCCCAATGGCATTTCCTATGGCACTCGCAGTTTGCCAACACATGTCAGTTGGGGTCCAAATTTATATATCTTTGCTTTTTCATTGATTAGTCAACATTTACAAAATTAACGTAATGAAATTAAATTAATTCAATCTTGCCTTCCCCTTCTCTCTCCACCAAATCAACCAACAAAAACAAAAAATAAATAAAAAAATCAACTACACATGCTAAATACTAATAAAGTTTCCAGCATTCATTGAAAAATAATATAAAAAAACGTTTTCTACTTAAACTGACGCAAGAACCATGAATTAGCAACAGGTGGATTTAGCTAAGTTGATTTCTGAAAACATTTCTTATTAATATTGTCTAATTTAGAAATCCAATTATCATATATTGTTATTGAAAAAGAAAAAAAATCCAAAAAAGTAATTAATTTAATACTGAAATTTATCGAAATTTCTCTCTCTATATATATTTATAATGGAAAATTATTTATTTTACAAAACTGATAGTACATATGTCTTAATAGAATAATTTTAGTTACTTTTTTTTGATAAATAATAGGAATACAGCTTTATTTTCAATCTTCAATCACAACATTTTGAGAAATAAATAGTGTATAAACTAAAAACAAAGTTACACAGTAAATTAAATCTGATTTCTCATGAAATATTATAGTATTGTGCATTTACAACACAAGAAATGGCTAAGACTTGTAAAAATATTTTCATAATAAATATTTCATCACAAGAATAAAATAACAACTCAAAAGGTATTAGTTTGAATATCACTATGGTTTATAAACTTAAATTGTTAGTAACACAAGAAGTCCATAATTCAAGCTAAAGTAGAGATCATACATTCAATTTTGCCACATACTACCCAACAAGAAAATGTAATATGTATGGTCATATATAGATCAGTTTAATAATTTAAATTATTTACCTTTTGGATAAATTTTTTTTTAATAAAAATATATAATAACAGGATATCTAAATTACACATTTTTATTTGAATTAATAAGAAATGCTTTCAGAAATCAAATAAACCGAATGCTTATGCTGCTAATTTGAGGTTCTTATAGGTCAATTTAAGTAGAAATAGTATTTTTGTTATTCTTTAATGAATGCTGGAAACTTTATGGAAACTTTATTAATAAGAAGGGCCAAATATTTTTTTTGCCCTTTATTTTATTTCAGCTTCAGGTTTTGCCTTATAATTTTACAGGCTTAGAAAATGCCAGCTAACTTTTTTTTTTTTTTTAAATATGCCCGATGGGGTCAAAAGAAGGGCTGGGTTGTTTTTGTCTGACGTGGTGTCTGACTGGAACGCCAGTCGGGCGCCACGTCATGATTTTTTTTTATTATGTTGTTGCCCTTTATCTTCATATATATGTATATATATATGTATACAACTTTTTATAATCTACAATTTATAATGGTGATACAAATTATAAAAGAATAATAAAAAAAGAATAATTCATAGCATCTTCATATATATGTGTATATATATTATATATATACACAACTTTTTTATAATCTACAATTTAAAATGATGATAAAAATTATAAAAAGACAAAAAAAAAGAATAATTCTAGCATTTTCATATATATATATATATACATATGTGTGTGTCATCCACACACACACACACACATATATATATACAACTTTTCTTTTATCTTTTCTAATTCCTTTTTACATTTTTAATAACAATTTATAAAAACTATTTAAATTATAAAAAATAAAAAACGTATAACAAAAAAATACTGTTCATCATCTTCCCCAATCCCCACCTCCCCCCCCCCCCCCACTCCACCATCCCCACCAATTTTTCTACCACCTAGTCCCCTCCCCACTGCCACCAGCCTCCTCCCCGCCGCCTCCTACCACCACACTTTCGATTTTGCTCCCCCACCCCCTTCCCGAAACCACCTCCCCAGGACCCCCCCCCCCCCACCACCATCCCCACCATTTTTTCTACGACCTAGCCCTCTCCCCACCGCCACCAACCCCCCCTTTGCTGCTTCCCACCACCATACTTTCGATTTCATCCCCCTCCCCCACCCCCTTTCTGTAACCACCTCCCCAGCCCTCCCTCCCCGCTGCCGCCCCCCACCCGAAGAATCTTTTTTTTTTTTGGTTTTTTAAAAGAATTATTAGTTATTATTGAAATTTTTAAATTAAATTATATATTAGGTTTTTATAATAATATAATTAATTATAAAGATTTAATATTAACATTATAAAATAAAGGATTGAACCAAATGCAATAATTGGCATTTTTAGATATTATTAATTTTTTTTTGATCACGTGGCGTCTGTGTGGCGTCCTAGTCAATGGCCACGTAGCCGAAAATTGGCCCAGCCCTATTTCTGAGCTCGTCAGGCATTTTTTATAAAAAAATAGTTAACGAGCATTTACTAAGCCCGTAAAATTAAAGGGCAAAACCTGAAGTTGGCTAAAATAAAGGGCAAACAAATTATTTTGCCCTAATAAGAATGTGTTGTTAAGTTTTTTTTTTTTTTTTACTGTTTTTCTTTGGGTTGATTTGGTGGAGAGAGAGGGAAGCTTACATTAATTACATTTCCTTACATCAAATGCCCGTGGGATTAAATTTTGACTAACTTAGTGGGAAAGTATTAGTAATATAAATCGCCTAAATCGCATCAGCATGAAGATGGCAAGGCTTCGCTTGCCTTTAATCCCACTGATGTGGCGTTAAGGGTAATTACTCGTCCTCTATGTTTTTTTTTTTTTAAATTAATAGCAAATCGGTACAAAATAAACCAATATTTTACACTATTAGAAGGCGATTATCCGCCTCTAAATTATTTACCATTTTTTAAATAAAAAAGAGGCAAATGTTTTGCCGCTTTTATTTCGTCCAAAAAAATTCATTCTCCCCTTAATTAATTCTAACATTTCTTACCTTAATAAAAATATTATATTTGAATGATAATAACCACACCACATATATACAACCATTTATATTTACATGACTAATAATTCAAAAAACAAATATTAATATAATAAAACGAGGTGCATAATATCATTTAAATGTGTAAAATAATATGATTTGAACAAAAAAAATTTACTCTAAGACTTAAGTAATAAGATAGATTATTCCTATATAACATATTCACTACAAGAATCCAGGGTCATCCGTGACCGCCGGTTTGCGACCGCCGGGCGGTCACGAGCATCCATGACCGCTGGACGGTCGCGGATGGTACCGTGACCGCCCAGCGCTCACGGTAAACAATGCCGTGCCCTCCCAGCGCTCACGGCCAACAATGTCGTGACCGCCCAGCGCTCACGGGAAACAACCCCAGCGGTCACGCGATGCCATAGGCGGGAAACTTCCCGCCTATGGCTGCCCTAGTGGCATTCGTGACCGCTCGGCGGTCACGAAAGAGGGGTCCTTCGTGACTGCCCGACGGTCACGAATAATATTAATAAAAAAATGCTTTTAAGGATCCATCTTGATGTGTTTATGATTTTTAACAATAAGTCTCATTACTACGTGTGAATTGAAGTAATAAATTAGTACAACATTAGTAATTAACATATTAAAAAAGCGAATTAGATGTGATTAGGCGAGTTATGAACGAATAACCTATTATATGTTCTACAACTAATCATCATATACACCATGTTGTTTTAGATGTAATGTGTCATTTTGTGATAGAATCTCTTTTAATTTACTTAGTAGTAACTATTTTATCAATTTAACAAACATGCACCTTAATTAAACAAACGAAAATCAAAACTTTCGAATGAGACTTATTCGTGACCGTCTAGCGGTCACGAATAAGGGTCTTTCGTGACCGCTTGGCCGTCACGAAATAGGGGTCATTCGTGACCGCCCGATGGTCAAGAATAATATTCATAAAAAAAAGTTTGATTTTATGGATTCATCTTGATGTGCTTACGATTTTTAACAATAAGTCTCATTACTACATGTGAATTGAAGCAATAAATTAGTACAACATTAGTAATTGACATATTAAAATAGCGAATTAGATGTGATTAGGCGAGTTACGAACGAATAACCTATTTTATGTTCTACAACTAATCATCATATACACCATGTTGTTTTAGATGTAATGTGTCATTTTGTGATAAAATCTATTTTAATTTACTTAGGAGTAACTATTTTATCAATTTAACAAACATCGCACCATAATTAAACAAACGAAAATCAAAACTTTTGAATGAGACTTATTCGTGACCACCTAGCGGTCACGAATAAGGGTCTTTCGTGACCGCTGGGCGGTCACAAAGTAGGTTCGTGACCGCTCGGCGGTCACGAAAGAGGGGTCATTCGTGATCGCCCGGCGGTCACGAATAAGGGTCTTTCGTGACCGCTGGGCGGTCACGAAGAATATGGGGCGACTGCCAGGCGGTAACGAAAGACCTTGGAATTGGGGGGAAATTCTAATTTTTTGAAAATTAAAAATTTTCACCCAAATTCTATATATACCCACCATTCCACCCATTAATTTTCACTACACTCAAATTATCTTCTCTAAAAAACCCAACACTTTCTCCTCCTTTCCTCATTTCCCAATCCAAAACATAAACATCAACATTTTTTCTTCTCCTCTTTCCTTATATCTCCAAAAAACAAAACACCAACAATTTTTCTTCTCCTCATTCCTTATATCTCCAAAAAACAAAACACCAACTCTCTTATTTTCTTCCTTTCTTTACTTATAACCTAAATCATTCTCTTAAATGATGTTTTATATAAAAAAATCGCCCAAGCATACATTCTATTCGCAAAAAACAAATCTATATTCCGGTATTTTGTCTAAATATATTTTTTTGTTTCGTTTAATATCATCCGTGACCGTCGGGCGGTCACGGATGGCTTGAATATTGTCCGTGACCACCGAGCGGTCACGGTATTCTCCGTGACCGTCTAGCGGTCACAGATGACCCCGGGGTCATCCGTGACCGCCCGACGGTCGCGGATGACTGTCGTGACCGCTCGACGGTCGCGGATGACCTCCACGACCGAGGTCTTCCACGACTAGAAAAGGGTCATTCGCGACCGCCCGGGCGGTCGCGAATGTCCCCTTTTTCTTGTAGTGTTTTTATTGATTTTTGTTTTCTTTTTAGTGTTTAATTACGAGTTCATATATGTTTTTTCTACTACTGATTGTACCACAACTTGGAAAAAAAAGGTGTGATTAATGTTAGTAATGTTTATCATGGATAAAATTCCTAAAGAAATGGTTTCTGATTGTTGTTGTAGATCTAAAATATACAACAACTATGATCGGAGTTGGATGTACGCTAGAGTGCATAGTGGGGCTTATCTTAACCAAAGTTCCATATAAGGTGTTTATATATTTCTAAATACGCAACTGCTTAGACTAACCTTCTAGGTCGGGCAAAGTTAAGTGCCCTTGCAAACAATGTTATAACTGTAAGTGTTGTTCGAACCCGGTTTATAAACATAGTAAGAATTATCAGATTTTAATCATAAGAATCTTTAACATTCAAATACATTCAACACAAACGAATAAACATTCATAAGAATCTATAACATACAAGAACATAAAAGAAACTATAAAGAAAGGTGATAGAAAAACCTCAACGATTAATTAATTATTTTTCAGTGGACGAGTCAGAAGCAAGCATTTTTCCATTAAGATCACTATGTCGCGGCTACCGCTTCAAGCCCTCGTGCATCACTGACCTCCCAAGGTACAATGTCCTTCCCCCCAATAGTTTGTGAAGCTCAAAACTGCTCCCATCGAACACTAGTGATACTTGTAGAACTCCAAATTATTATGCTATGAGTTATATCCACGAAAAGGTTTTGATGTGAAGGATGGTTTATCTTCGGCGGTGAAAACATCCTTTTTATTGGGTGAAAACCATGTGATGGCCAAAAACACCTATGGAGGGATAATATAGAACTTTTCTTGTGAATATTACCAATTAGGAAATCACCATTCACACCCTCTGAGGCTCTAACACTTGGACTTTAATATATATAAATATATTATGTCCACACTTTATATAGGACTCAACTCCAATATAATTTATTAATATTTTGGCCTCAACGCCCAAATTAATTAAATTCTCCAACAATCCTCCACATGAAAGTAATTGGCTAAAATGCATGAGCCTAACAGTGCCATATGCAATTCGCAGTTCTGCTAGAACTTGTTGCATCGGGGTCGTGGTTTACAGGTCTTGAATCCTCCCTAGTGAAACACCATCGAATATACTTGCCAACCAGTGGACGTGATGACTTGAGCTGTTCAGCATTTTGTGTATACCACGACAATGATACTCACATGAGTCATTCCATTATCACTTTTTGGTTCATTCATTGTTTCTCCATTTCGGACCTGGAAAGTCTTGGATATATTCATCGAATGGTGTAGAGATATAGCCCTTTATCTCATCTCACAGAAGCGGCCCCTTCACATTCTACATAGGTGATCTCCCATTAAGGTATACTGTCATTCCCCGCTTGTTATCACAAGTCATTAAGATCATTAAAACCTAAAGGTTTCCTTCCATGTACAGGTCTATCACTCTCTCATCTTAGAATTGGGTTGGGAACTCAATTTCTAAAGTGCTTTGTTTGGCAACCTCTCCTAATTAGGTAGTCCCATTGAACCTACAAATTGGGGTTTACTATTCAGGTTAGGTTGCCATTGTGGTTGAAGCTCTTCGTGTGCTTCAATTCATTTCCTTCAATGAAATCACTACTAAGTCTCTCGTTAGACCTTTAGTCAATGGGTCTACAATATTCTCTTTAGACCTCACAAAGTGTATGAAAATTACGCTAGTTTTTAACAACTGCCATACTCTTTTATGTATGTGACGTATATGTCGAGACTTCCCATTGTACAAATTGCTTTGTGCTCTACATATGACTACCTGATTATCCTAGTACACGCTAATATGAGGCACTGGGTTTGGCGACATTGAAATATCTTGTAGAAAGTTTGAAAGCCAATTAGCCTCGTATGTTGCAAGATCTAACGCTATGAACTTGGACTCCATAGTTGATATTGTTATGCACATTTTCTTTGCAAGATTTTTAAGAAATCGACGCACCTCCAATAATGAATATGTATCCACTTGTAGATCTTACGTTCTTGGAGTCTGCTGCTGGTCAGACACTAAAATCTTTTGACGATAAATGTCCTTATGCTGCTGAGCTGAGAAATGTTCGGCTGTTGCACTGAAGGTTTCACTCCGTGGGGAAGCGCTGTTAATTATTGTTCTTGTTTGCTAGTTTTCAAGACCCCCTACAATCTAGCTCCTTACATGTGCATCATGTAAGAGTATATATTTTAGTCTTTGTTGATCTCTGGACCAAGGAGCCCTAAAAAGAACCTTGACGCGATATTACGACCTCTATTTGATGAACTTCATTCGTCGTGGTTTAATGGAGCTCTAACTTACAATACACTTCGATAGCTAAACATTGTAATGTGAGTGCATTTGATGGGGACGATAAATGATTTTTCTACTTATGGAATGCTATCTTAGTGGAGTACGCATAGTAAGCTATATTGTTTGTATTATATAGAGAATGTAAAATCTCTTTGAATTGAATACATCTCTAAACCGTGTTGGTTTAATTGTCACCGACAATTTCTACCACGTAATCATCTATTTTGTTCAAACACTACGTATTTCAATGTTGGGAGAGCCGAATTCGATGCACTACTTCTTCGAAGAACGGGTGCAGAAATGAAAGAGCACATGAGGTATCTACTTGATATTGCTTACGGCGACAATAGACAATCTGTTGGGGGTTTTTCCTCGTACTTACAACTGGTGTCGACATAGTATAATTTGGGAAATTCCCTATTGGGAGTGAAATGTTATTATCTTTTATAACCTGGACGTAATGCAATGTGAAAAGAACTTCTAACATAAAAATACAGTGATGGACCATCCGGAGAAAACAAAGGATAACTTGCATGCAAGGAGGGATTTAAAAGAGTGGACAACCAGAATCGAGTACTAGACCTAATGGTCAGCAGTACAAGAGAAAATACCCCGACATATAATATCAGGCTGAATAGGGGCTCTTGAACCTCCACCTCCCAAACCTCCATCTCCTGAACCTCCACCTCCTACACCTCTGGCATCACGGACCTGACTCGAGCCATCAAAATATTGCCCAGACCCCATCGATATCTGTTGCGGCAGCCCAAAGAATGGGAACACCGGTACCTGCTGCGGTATAAAGTACTAAGACGATGACATATCACCCGTCATCGACCCACTCTCCATTTGTAGCATATTCCCACATGTTCCCATCTGCTGCATCACATACTACAATAGCTGAGAATATGCTCATGTCAACATCGTAATCGTAGGCGTACTCGTCTGATTAATGGCAAAATTCGTCAAACCCATGTAAGACATATGCTAGGGGAGGCTGCCCAAGCCCTGATACATTGTCTAGGGTGATGCCCCATCTAAACCACCACTAAACTGAGTGAAAGACATCCTACTGTCCTCGGACTCACTAGAACCACTCTCTTGTTTCAACATCGAAATCTTAACTTTCCCACCACGACCTTCTTTAGCCGCTCTGACTCACGAACCCACTAAACAACTACCACCAGCCATCTAAAAGATAACATATATTATCAGTTCCAAATCTGATGTAATTATGCTTACTAAATTAATGAGAATTTCAAATTTAACATCTTTTATGTTAACCACTTTTCGAATAAGGTCATCTATGTTGACATTTAACAGAAAACCTCCTACGTGTTGGCATAATTTTTATTTTTCATCCTTCTCCGCCTGAATCTGGTGGATTTAGTGCAAATTTATCACTTGACGTCCTATATATTGACATAATTTTCATTTTTCATCCTTCTCCGCCGGAGCCTGGTGGACTTAATTTCGCACTGGACATCCTATATGTTGGCATAATTTTTATTTTTAGTCCTTCTCCACCGAACTGCGAAGAAGGAAGAAAAGTGAAATTTACACCAACATATAAGATATTGTTTGCTAAATATCAATATAGAGGATCTTCTTTGAAAAGTGGTTAACATAAAGGATGTCATCCGAAATTCCCTTTAATTAACTATTCAATTAACTAAAACAATTATACCAATTCTAACAAACTATAATCTACAATCCATAATTTTTAAAAATATACTTTATTATCCAAACTAACTTATAATCTAACATTTTTCTCCTCAAATAAATAACATAATCTAAAATACAGTCCACATTATTTCTATTTTGAATCTACAATTCTCAAAATTCAACCAAGTACCCAAGCATTATAACAAATTCACAAAAATTACAACAAATTCCCAAAATTCTACCAAATACTCTTAAATTATTAAAAATTCAACATAGTAATATCAAATCAACACAAAAAATATTAATTATATTCATAATAACAACACTAATCTAAAATCTACAATATAAACGTAAAATTACAAAAAATTCTAAAGTCTTACCAAATACCCTAAAATTGTTACAAATTCAACATACCCATATCAAACCAACACCAAAACTATCAATTATAACCATACTTACAACACTAATCTAAAATCTACAATTATAAATTAAAATATTACAAAAAACTCCCAAATTCTATCAAATACCCTAAAATTGTAATAAATTCAACATACCCATATCAAATCAACATCAAAGCTATCACTTATATTTTTACTTGCAACACTAATCTAAGATTTACAATGTTTAACAAAAAATTACAACTAATTTTTAAAATTCAACTAAATACCATAAAATCATAACAAATTCAACATATATACCCATATCAAGTCAACATCAAAGTTATCACATATATTCATAATTACAACACTAATCTAAGATTTAAACTATTATAAAATCGAAATATATCAAAATATCAAATAAGTAGGCAAAACATAATGTACAAAAAAATAATAGATTACATACCTTGAATGATAATAGATGATATTAGGACCCTTAATCTAACAAAAGGGGGACCTTTGGTATTTTTTAGTGAATTTTTGCCAATATTTTTGCCCTCTTTCTCTCTTTTCGTAGTGCTTGTGTGTGTGAAATCTGAAAAAGCCGATGATTGTAGCTTGTGGTTATAATTTCAAGAAAATGCAAGCAATAATTCACCATCTTTTAAACGCAGCAACATGTCTGAATTAAAATAAGTATTATCTATCTATCTATATATTATACAGGCGATATTTTGCATGCAATTTATTTAATTTTCTCTCTTTGTAAATTTAAACGCAACAACATGTTGACCTTTCAAACATGACATGTTAGAGGCGAAAATACGCAATTAACCACGTGGACAACAAATGTCAAGCAAATTGTCATATGCGTGACTAGCCGCGTCAGCATTATTATGCTAGGAGGCGATTTTAGGCCTCCTATATTGATTGAAGGCTCGACCTTCCTATAATGGGTAAATGCCCATAATCGCCTCCAATGCCCACCTGCAATATTCACACATTCTTGTATATATATATATATATATATATATATATATATATATATGTGTGTGTGTGTGTGTGTGTGTGTGTGTGTGTGCGCCTTCAAAGATTTTCAAAATAAAATCTTTTATGCAACATAATTAATAATGATAATAATATTTTGAATTAAGCCAATTATAACAAAAACCTTATTAATTAGTATTTTACTCACATAATCAATCAAATTATTAGTCCAACACATAACAGCTAAAACTCAAGCAATTTTTGTAATTACTCTATATATTCTTCTTTTAGAACAATGAATTATAATATACAACTTATAGTTTTCAAAATCCAAAATATCTTTATTTAGTTAATTAATATGGTCATTTAAGAAGGAAAAAAGAAGAAGTAAAGGAAGTTTAATATCATGAATCTTTTAATCGACTCTGGTAATATGATGCGTGCTTAAGTTGCTTTTGTGTTCTCAATTGGATTAATGCACACAAATGCAAATATACGAGTTAAGTAATAGTAAAATGGTAAGTAAGTATCACGGACCAACTATCGAATCGCCTAGGATTAGTGTTGGACACTGAATGATTTTTGCTTTTCTTTTGTTAATGAATGAAGACAGAGAAATATAAATTAACTAAAGACCTACACTAGAGTGCACAACTAAATTAACTACTAATTAACTAAAGATTGCAGATAAGACAATTAATTAACTAAAACTAAACTAACTAAAGCATAATTTAATTGATTGATTGGTTGCTATCTAAGGTTGCAAAATATATTAAGTAAAATATATCTAATAGATGGATTTCATTAATCTCGAATGCGTGTATTTTATAGACAAAAACCAACGATTCTCATGCATGTCTCTTTCTATTAATGATTGTTTTGGTTACATGTTGACGAGATAAATTAACCACCTTTCGTATGTACTAAAGAATCCTCTAATCCCTAATGATGCCAGGTCGTTAAGCACTTCCCCCTCGCTAGAAGTTCACCATGTCATGTGATTTATATAGTGTTCTAATAGTGAATTAAAGTTATCTAGATTCCACAAAACACGTTAATGTCGAAGGTCTAGAGATTTATCTGCCAAATCTACTATGCTAATGTTGCATTAACAATCTCCTATGGATAATTTAACATAATACAAGGTTGTTCAGTATCACTACTCTGCCTGATAGAAACACGTGCATCACTACTCCGATTCATTGAAAGTTTGAAACGCACGTGCTATACATACTAAGTAGTATAAGCAACAAATAATATCCAGCAAAACAAATTTATCAATAGACTTAATCAAAACATAGACTCAAGGTGCATCCATATGAGATTAACTACATCCTCCCTTAGATAATGAGAGGATTAGATACTCATAGTTATATTCAAGTAATGTATTCCATAAGGGAGGATGTATTCCATAAGGGAAAGAAAAGATTAAACTCCTGATCTCCTCGCTGCTTTTCGCTTTCCTCTAGTCTGATTGTTGACTCTTCTTGTTCACCTTTCTCCGTCGACAATGATTGTAGTGCCACGAACGGTAGAATTTATGCTCTTTCAACCCTAGAATGCTTTTGTAAGTGCTTGTAGGCTCTTGTAAGCCGTGTCTTGTGTTGTGGTTGTTCCCTTATATTTATAGGAGAGTTCTGATGCCCTAATTTCGTAAGTCTCCGTAACCTCATTAGACAAAACGACTGTTTGATCCTCACCAGGCACAATCATGCCATATCGTGCCCCAATCGCGCGTGCCAGGCGCGATCACGGTCCATCGCGTATGCCGGTCTACCACATTCTGGTTCACCAGCTTTCTCCTGCAATGCTGCTTTTACTCACGCTGCATTCGATTTTCGCATGATAGAGTCGCGATTACTAGGGCCGTAGTGCTACTGGCTCGTTAATACTAAATGGTATTGAAATCCTCCAAATGAGCATTGTTTTGCCCCGACCCAACTCAAACTACAGAAATAATGAAACAATGCTAAAATAAGAAAAATTGCTACAAAGATTATGGAAAAGTATAAGAAATCAGGTATTCAAATTGCTATAATAATTCACTCATCAAATACCCCAAACTTAAACCATTGCTCGTCCTCGAGCAAGACTCTAAATAAAAAAGAATTCAGACTCTAATAAGAACAACATGCACAAATTAGAATTCCATCTAAGAATGCCACCTATGCATAGAAATTGAAATAAAAGAAAAAGATGGATGTCAAGTCAGTGGCCACCAAGGTTAATTAGGTTGTTATCATAAAATATTTCATTGTGGATCATGGTGTGCTTATGTATCATAAGTATAGAATACAAGACTTTTATATAAAATTTACAAGATCACGAAGTTTCACATATAGTTACATCTCTATTACTTTCTACTTTTCTCACTGTTACCCATGCATGCAAAAGATTTCATGTTGAGCATCATTATGACTTTTATGATCGTATAATGATAGACTTTTGTATGGGCTATAAATGAGAAAAATATTTATGAGCTTTAGAGATGTACATAGTGAATCTAATCATTAATATTTTATTCTTCTCCCTTTTTTGTGCATTCTTGATTAGGCATACATTGTAGGCTATTTCTGGTATCTATTCATTTGCATAAGAATCAAACCACCCTATAATTCATATATCTTTGAGATGCACCCCCAAACTTAAAGTTTTTGCAACGGGTTATTTGTGCTCTCTATTACAATCATCCTCTTTTTCTTTTCAATTCATTCTTTTTAGCTCATGCTTTTGTTTTGAGCTTCCACCTTATTCCTCCTCCTGTCCACTACATCCATCTATAGAAATGGGTAGGATATAACTTTTTTTTCCAGCTCAGGGTAGGCAAGTAGGCTTCATAAACAAAAGCTCATAAAAAAGACTTCAATGGGGTTTAGTGGATATTTCTCATAAACGGGTTTGGGCTTGAAAGGCTAAAACTCAAATATAGAAAAAGGTGGCCTAAGAATAGAATTAATAAGCTAAATATGCACAAATCTAAATCGAGAAATAATATATATTTAATCAATTAATTAAACTCATATTTATTTCAAATAGTAAATCACTTGAGCTTCATAATTTCTATGTAACACCCCATTTTCTCACAAATCTCATACAATTATCTCAATATTTTCTACCCATGCTCATCGTTAATGCTGTATATGAAATAAATACGCTTTCAACAGAATTAAACAAAGTGTGCTCCTATCATCCAAACATAATCCCTTTTTTCCGAGATTCTCTTATATTAGGCATATATCATCATAGTCCTGAATTTTGCATTCTTTTATTACTTCAAAATTAATTCTAATAGACGACTCGATAAACATCAAATAAAAACAGACTCTAGAAGATAAAAAAATGGAGTAAGACTAACTTAAATAGAGAAGCTATTCACACGCCCTCCCACACTTAAATTGTTCAATGTCGCCACCAAACGACGCGGGAAAAAAAATTTAAAACTTAGGAATCCCCTGGAAATTCTATTCTCCTTGCGTGTCGGTTGGGGCTGTATCGAATACGTCCCCATTCATCTTTTCCAAATTTTCCAACTTGTCCATCAATGTATACCATGAATTATAGAGATCATCACGAATCTTCTTGATCTCTGAGCTGATAAAGTTCTTGATTTACGTCGTTTGCTCTTCTATTGCCTTATTTACCAACTCCTCTAGTATCATCGGCCTATTTGGTGTAACTACTTTAGCTTTTGCATATCTGTCAACTTCCTTATGTGTGATGACATCTTCGATAAACTCCCTATTGTTGGATTGCTTGGTTGGAACTCTCGCTGGTTTACAATTTTTTGTGATTAGCCCTCCATGTGGGAATGCTCCTGATGTGTTAATAGATTTCATACTTTCTTGCCCCACATCTATATGGATTCCATCGCGAATCTATGTAGAATTTTTCATTGTGTCCCAGTGGGCATCTGTTATATGGTTAGTGAGTGGAATACGACAAATCGTAAAATTATACCAAGCCTTATATTTCGGCACAATTTTATTATAAAGGATAACAGTATTAACTGAATTTGGCATGATCCTCAATGCTCTTTGTGATATGATAGTTTCCCTTTTCTGAAGCTCCCCTTCAAGAATCTTCTTCAGGTCTAGCTTGTAGATTTTGTTGATAAGTTCTGTGGAAATGTGCACATTTTTTCCTCCTAGTAAAATTGGTTCTATCACAGGTGCATTTGCATTCGCGAAGAATTCTATCACCATAGTTTTGTTGACCTCTCCAGATTGTCTGGCAAACGTAGTCCACCCCATGGCATTGATTTTATCATCAAAAAATCAAGACCTCGTTCAAGGATGAAAATTTTCTTCATGAGTTTTTGCTTTCTTGTTGGTGAATCATCCCTGGTCTTTTTGTTGCATGGTGGGGCGCATGGAGATGATGGTGGTGATTCCTCCTCATTGGAACTTGAAACGCCCCTACAGATCTTGTTAGTATTTTTCTGCAATGTCATGGTACCTTTGGACATGTACAACAAAAGTGGGAGAGAAATAGAAGAAAACAATAATGAAAGATGACAACTAAGGATTTAACTTGTGGAGTAATGATCTAAACTCTATATTCACCAATATAAATAGTATAGTAATACATATAGGTATAGATGGACTAGGATTCCATCATATAGGTAAATTTAGACTTAAGGAAAACATTCCTCCACAATGTAGGTACAATTAGGAAACATGCTAATGTATAAATCCCAAAATAATGTAGAAAAAGAGAGTAAATAAGTGAGGAAACTTATTCTCGAGTCAACCATGTGCACAAAACGTGTTTTGATCGAGCGCGATTAGCGCATCGTGCCCATGTCGCGCCTGACAGGTGCAATCAAAGCCACCGTCAAAAAAATTTCTTGTTCTTTCCAGTGAGTGCCACGATAAGTAGTGCGAAGAATTTGCATCGCACAAAAATTTTAGAATTAGGCACGATCATCACGCGCAATTGTACCTTGTCACGCCTCCCTCTGTTTTGAAAAACTGCTGCTGGCCAATTTTTTCAAAAACATATCTGATGCATTTTCCCGCAAGACTCAAACTTGTTTATGTGCTTCTTCCTATAATTCTCCCTGCTAAACAACAAAATTTGAAAAATCAAATAACAATAAAAATGCGTAAAAAAAAATGACTCAAAACTATAAAATCTGAGTTGCCTTCCAAATAGCGCTTAGTTTTTACGTCGTCTAGCCCGACCACTTATTCTAAGGTGTATCAATCGCTCCATCATGGTTAAATGGATGCACAAAGTTTTCTTCCCTTGTCATTTTCTTGATTGGTGGTTCCTTTGGGCAAACCATTTTCTCTACCTTAAACTACCATGCTCATTGTTAACTTTTAAAGTAACAGTTCATTCTCGCACATCAATCAAGGCATTAGCAATTGCTAAGAATGGTCTTCCGAGAATCAATGAAAACTTATACTTTTTACTCATATCAATAACCACAAAATCAGTCTAAAAAGTAAATTTACCAATCTTAACCATAACATCCTCAACTAGTCCCTTAGGATAATTAATACTCCTATCAACATGTTGAATTGTTAAATTAATTGCTCGTAAAGTAGTCAACTCCAGACGCCCATAAATAGTACATGGGATTAGATTAATGCTTGCACCTAGATCACAAAGAGAATGCTCAACTAAAATATTATTCACAGTGCAAGGTATAGTAAAACTCCCTGGATCCCTAAGCTTTGTCGGTAGTCCTTTAATTGCTTGAAGTGTAAAGACTTTGTGAACTCCAATCTCATCCATCTTCCTCTTGACTATCCTCATGTTTACCAGGTATTAAGCAAACTCAGGTAAGTATCATAGATCCCATCCAATCTTTGAAACCCTTAGCAAATTGTTCCACATGATGAATTCTTGAATGACATGGAATTTGTGGATAGTACTACTTCACCGGTGGTTCTAAAACTTTGCTTAAAAAATCTTCCTCAGTTGAGATCGCATTCACTTGCTCTCGTGGATTGGTTCTGTATTGCTCGACAGTGTTCCAATACGTCGAGTACCTAATTAATATTTTGAATTAAGCCAATTATAACAAAAACCTTATTAATTAGTATTTTACTCATATAATCAATCAAATTATTAGTCCAACACATAACAGCTAAAACTCAAGCAATTTTTGTAATTACTCTATATATTCTTCTTTTAGAACAATGAATTATAATATACAACTTATAGTTTTCAAAATCCAAAATATCTTTATTTAGTTAATTAATATGGTCATTTAAGAAGGAAAAAAGAAGAAGTAAAGGAAGTTTAATATCATGAATCTTTTAATCGACTCTTGTAATATGATGCGTGCTTAAGTTGCTTTTGTGTTCTCAATTGGATTAATGCACACAAATGCAAATATACGAGTTAAGTAATAGTAAAATGGTAAGTAAGTATCACGGACCAACTATCGAATCGCCTAGGATTAGTGTTGGACACTGAATGATTTTTGCTTTTCTTTTGTTAATGAATGAAGACAGAGAAATATAAATTAACTAAAGACCTACACTAGAGTGCACAACTAAATTAACTACTAATTAACTAAAGATTGCAGATAAGACAATTAATTAACTAAAACTAAACTAACTAAGGCATAATTTAATTGATTGATTGGTTGCTATCTAAGGTTGCAAAATATATTAAGTAAAATATATCTAATAGATGGATTTCATTAATCTCGAATGCGTGTATTTTATAGACAAAAACCAACGATTCCCATGCAAGTCTAATTAATTAGTACCTAATTAATTTGCTCGACAGTGTTCCAATACGTCGAGTACCTAATTAATTTGCAATTAGGCCAAACTGTTTCTCGATAGTCCTCAATGAAGCATATGTGTTTTGACACCATGCTTCAATTTCCCTAAGTCTTGCATCAGTCTTTGTCATAAAGTTATTCCTCAATCCAGACATGCCACATTGCACGACGACTATACAGACCACACCAAAGTCTAACCCGGTGTGGTGTGGGTGCACCGGCCTATGGTGCACCCCTTTCACATACTCAACCTTTAGTATGTGTAGGAAAGCCCTCTCATGCCCTACCCTTCCCCATTTTCTATAAATACCCCCTCACTTCTTCATTTTAGGGGTTGGACACGTGAATGGTAGCTCACTTGAAAGCTTAGAATGCTCGTACTTCTCTCTAGAATTATAGTGCGAGAAAGCACGTCTTGAATGCCACATTATACGATTTCCATGTCAAGGATTTGACGTCTTACGAAATCCATGTCTTGCATCCCACATCTTATAGAATCCACGTCTTGCACTCCACGTCGAAGCTTTTTGCACGTTAATAGTTGCACGTCAACCAAAGAACTTAAAGTAGTTTCTCCTCTACTTTCCCTAGACATTCAAATTTCAACAATTGGACTTAAGTACGAGAGCGCTTTGACGGAAATTTGACCACTTCGTGGTGCAAATCGCCTGATGTCCGATACCGAGCCTCTAGGGTCGATGAATTCCTATGCCGTTAGGCCACCCAAGCAATCACTAATCTTTATAAGCCCAACATTAGATGATAATATGGCCACCCTGGCCTCGAATACGGGATATACATCCTCAAGGATAGTCTAAATCGAGACTAAGGGCCAATACACTGCATACAGTTGCTCAGCTCGCATTACAACATCTAAGACCCCTCGCGGACACAAATTAATAATAAACTACTTCCAACTTGATTCTTTATTCTTAAAGAGATATGTAGGCAGCTCGACCTTGCGTTTAGCCCACTCGCAAGAATACAACACCTGTATCCTTCCATAGCATAGGTTACTTACTTATATAAATTGTTTACTTCTAGCCATTATGTTTTTAGTGCAAGTTTCCATCGAATCAAAAGCTCTTCTTATGTTGCCTATAAGAGGAAAGAGAGGTAATCTTGAGACTAGCATAAACACACCGTACTAGAATCTGCAAAAAATGTAATGCAACCCCTCGGGGGAAGATGCACTTTAGCTCTGATCCTTGGAATGAGCACCTCATACCCCACCGGTATGTCAAACTCTTCTCTCAGGTTCTCCACTATTTGCCATCTTTTAAGATTTTGAACGATGTCCTCTATGGCGATAAGGATTGTGCATCGAGGTTTATCATCTTCCTCGCCACATATCTCATCCCCCTCATCACTATCCACTACAGGATCAACATACTCCACGACATTCTCAACAACATCGCCCTTCCAATGTCTAACACGGGGAGTAATCTCATAATCACTATCATCCCCATCTCCTCCCCCGGAGGACGACTCATAGGATCCACCATCGTCAGAGGAACCAGTGCCATCAACCAAGGGTTCCCCTCTCTCACAAATAGAAGGGCCAACCTCATCATAATCATCCTGATGATTCAACCCGAGCTAAGAGAGCGAACTAATATGCTCATCAAAAAATCCCTTAGGGAATCGTTTCCCTAACCCCATAATCTCAATAAAGCAAGTTGAGAATAAGTAAAATACTGAGCCATGGCGATCTACGTGACGTCTCACGAGTTATGGGGTATCTAAATCTCCAAACATGCTAATACCTTGACAAACAATGCCGATATACCCTATGCGGCAAAATAAAATGCCTTTTTTGTTGTATCTAGGCCTCATAGTGTAATACTCACGGTAGCGACATGACAAGACTCCAGAACACGGTACGTCGATCGAACTTGCCCACATTGGTCAAATAGATGTGGCACGGTTGACCAAGTCAGTCAACCCCAACGCATGCACGCCAGTAAATGGGTTTATGGTTTAGGGTTTACTGTGCCATGTCTATTTGATCGATATAGCCAAGTTCGATCGACATGCCGTGTTCCAGAGTCTTGTTATGACGTTGTGTTGCTTGGGCTCTATGCTAGGTATTTTTCAATAACAGACCATTTTTGTAGGTCAACATTATTGTCCTAAGGGTCACGTTGATTCGATATCTCAACTATCTAATCAGATTAGGAGGAAGTTACCTTTTGGTACATTTATTATGAGTTATTCCCATAATGATCGTGTATTTTGGAGATGTCGTAATTATGAAACTCCATAAGTCCTCTAGTTTCATATGGGCGCGACTTGTTGAGCGTAATTCAAACTAGAAAAAAGAAGACTAGGCATAATTACCATTCCCATTTGTTGGTATTTCGCAAAAAACACGTCAACCATCTGGACCACACAAGGGTCCTACCCGGTGTGGTATGGGTGCACCGGCCCTATGGTACACCCCTTTCACTCACTCCATCTATAATAGGTGTAGGAAGCTCTCTCATACCTTACCCTTCCCCAATTTGAGCGTATTTAAACTAGAAAAAAGAAGACTAGGAATAATTACCATTCCCATTTGTTGGTATTTTGCAAAAAACACGTTGACCATCTGGACCACACAAGGGTCCGACCCTGTGTGGTGCGAGTGCACCGGCCCTGTGGTGCACCCTTTTCACCCACTCCATCTATAATAGGTGTAGGCAGCTCTCTCATGCCTTACACTTCCCCCAATTTTTTCAAATACCTCCTCACTTCTTCATTTGAGGGGTTGGACACTTGAGGGGTAGGTCACATGGAAGTTAAGAATGCTCTGACTTCTCTCTAGAATTGTAGTGATATAAAGCACGTCTTGCATTACACGTCAAGGATTCCACGTCTTACAAAATCCACGTCAAGGATTCCATTTAAAGAATTCCACGTCTTGCGAAATCTACGACAACCGTTTCATCATCAACGCTTATGGCACATCAACAATTTCACGTCAACCAAAAGTTTGTCGTCCAAATGATCTCTGATCTTGATAAGCCCAACATGGGATGATACTACGACCACCCAAATCAACTACGGGACATACATCCCCATGAATTGTCTAATTGAGCCTAAGGGCCAATACAATCCATACAACTCCCGAGCTCACATTACGACATCTAAGACCCCTCGTGGGCATAAGTTAATAATGAACTATATCAGGCTTGATTCTTTCTTCTCAATAAAATACGTATGCATCTCAACCCCATGTTGAGCCCAGTCGCAAGAATACAACACTCGTATCCATCCCTAGCATATGTTACTTACCTACATATACTATTTACTTATAACCATTATATTTTTACTACATGGCTCTATCGAACTAAAACATATTTTTGTGTTACCTATAAGGGGAAAGCGAGTCTAATGGAGTGGTAATCTTGGGAGTAACAATAACACCCTGCGCCAGCAATGGAAAATTTCCATTGCCAAGATGTTCTACAATTTTATTAGCACGTCGAATGAAGTCTATATTGATGACATGTTGTTCAAAAGATTGAAGGTGAAGGAACACATGCAACATTTGGATGAGGCTTTCTCTATCATGAGAAACTACGGTATAAAGTTACACCCGAAGAAATGCACGTTCAGAGTAATTGTGGGGATTTTTCTCGGTTATGTAGTGAACGAACGACGTATGAAGGCAAATCCTGATAAGATAAGGGTGGTATTGGAGCTAACCCCACCGAGGACAGACAAGGATGTACAATGCTTCGTAGGGCCTTTGACGGCTTTGGGAAGATTTATATCGACTTTAGCGGAGAATAACTTGCCTTTATTCAAAATGATGAGGAATAGCTAGGATTTTGTTTAGACGACAAAATGTGAGGCGACTTTCCAGCAAATGAAGAGGTAACTGGTGAGCCCAGCCCTCCTAGCAAAGCTCGGGCAGGGAAAATGTTATACATGTACTTAGAGATATATAGACATGCTATTAACACAATGTTGGTAAAGGAAAAGAGAGCTCAGCAGCTCCCGATACATTATGTGAGCCGGGTGGTGCAAGGCGCGAAAAATAAATATTTAGAGATAGAACTTCTCGTTCTACGATAGTGGCAATAGCAAGGAAATATTGTGGTCATACTTTTCGTTGCACCCTATTACGGTCGTAACAAATAAACCTTTGAAGCAGGTAATGGAGAGACCTAAAACTTCTTGACGATTTGTCAAATGGGCGGTTGAGCTCAGTGAATTTGGCTTAGTGTTCTGCCCTTGAACAACAATCAAGACCCATGCGTTGACATAATTTATGGTAGAAATACTCTAGGAAACTGTGTGGCAAGCTCATGAGAAATTTATGACAAGCCAAGTAGTAGCCACACAACGTCCACATGGTTGCTCTATATGGATGGATCGGCAACCAATTACGTGGCGAGGTCGGTGTACATCTTCTTTTGTCTGACAGTCGTGAATTGGAATTGGCCATAAGCCTAAATTTTTCTGTAACACACAATGAGGCAGAATATGAAGTGGTGCTAGCGGGTGTATGCATGGCCCGAACCCTCAATGTTGATCACTTGGAAGTATTTACTGATTCCCAATTGGTGGCCAATCATTTCTCATAGAAATACGACGCTAGAGAGTAAATGATGATATTATATTTAGCTAAGCTCAAAGATTTGGGTGGTAAGTTCTCATTTTTCGATCTCTTGCAAATTCCACATACAGAGAACACATGCGACGCATTATCAAAGTTTGCAAGTTCATCAAAAATCTACATGCAATAACGCGTGCCACTTTTGGAATTGGAAATGCCTGCAATTGAGATATCCAAATACAACAAGGTGTGGGACAAAGTGCACTATATACTTTTCGTAATTGAATCACCATCATAGAAGGATGAGATCTTTCAGTATTTTTTTGATGACACCTTGTCGAATGATCCTAATGCTAGACGCATGTTGCGATATAAGGCTTTCAGGTTTACGATTCACAACGGTTTATCCAAGGACATACCTAGAAAGAGTCAGTTCATACATTTTCAGTTGTATGACTGCTGACCTTTCGCCTACATGCTTGGTAAATGAGATGAAGAGGTTAGACTTGAGACAAACAAGCATATTTCTTCGATGAGTTCTTGACTTTAATGATGTTGTGTCTTGTTTAAAACATCTTATAAAGGGTAGGACATTGTGGTGTTAGACATCATCCTATTTGTTGTAGTGTCAATATTGACAACATAAAATTTTCAATTACTGTGTTAGTTGATTGGAACAAGAAATATATTTTTCTAATAGTAATAAAAACATTGACGTTGCTTATCCGATACGCGCCTTTGAGTCACATGAGGTAATAACAAACTTAGATTATGGTGACATACCTATGAGATCCATATTCTTGTTTTACCCTTGAATTTACTTCATAGAAAAACTTGACACGACAACCATCTTGATTAATGGACGTAGACAAAATTACCATGAGGGTAATTCCCTTTAATTGTTTATGGCTTGGAGCCACTAGTTTCATTACATTTGTTTGTGTTATTTCACTTTCATTAACTTCTATCAAACCTTAGATACATGAGTGTCTTGAGTGTTATAGACTTAAAACGCAATTAGTTAGGATTGTAATGATCCGTATTGTATTAAATGTGCATAATATGTAATAAGATTACATCTCTTGGATAGTTTCTGATTTTCTCACACTTTTATGTTATAGTGTTTATATGAGAGGGAACAGAAACTTGTTATAAATGAGAAAATCATATAGACTTAAGTTATATGTTCGCCTTCCTTAGGTGGAGATGCTTTCCCAAATAAAATATATTTGATTAGTAATTTGCCTTGGTATTTGTTTTACTCTTCACTTTAGATAGGATTGGACTAAAGACTCAATTTTGTCTGTCTAGGATATTATAACAAGGAACTTATGTTCATGACCATTTCCTTAAGAGTTGAAAATCATGATCCAATTCTTAAATGTGTGTCTATACGGGATATACCAACGGAAATTATGTCTTTGTGTTCATCATAAACATGTGGAGTAAGAATAATTGAAATCGAATCGTAGAATCGCATAATTCCACGCATTAACGTTTTCTTAGAAAATGATAAAGAATGGAGAAGCTTGTATGTTTAGTTGGTTCACATTATGGATGATTGATGTTTTCAACTCCAAGCATGTTTCATGCTCCATGACTCCAGTGGGACCCTATACATGTTAAATGAATCAACGTCATGAATGAGTTAAATACAGTATTTACAGATGGGCTCAAGTATGTGTCTAACAACATTAGAATACCATTAATATTTTTCTTCTATCTCGAGGAGATAAACAAAATTTAAATGACAAGCGATATCATATCATATCTTGAGGGTTGCCCAGAATAAATGGGACGACATAATTATGAGTTTGTAACTCAAACCAAGTATATGTATACCGGTTAGCTTTAGATTAATGCGCAAGATATTTGAGAATTAATGTATTCTCAAATTTTTATTTAAAGATTGTATAGATCTTTACATGTATAAGACTTTTCACTTAAAATAGAATATGTTGTACTTTGAGAATAACTTATTCCCTTTTTTGAGAGTGAAGAAATTGTTGATTTATCATTCATTGAGATATATGAGTTTTTGGAATTACTTGACATGAACCATGAGGTTGCATTTCTCGATGGGTATTTTGAGGACATAAGTCTTTATACCAGTTTATAGATTCCATGCCAAAGGCATAGAAAATAGAGTTTATAGACTTTATGGTGGTCTATGGCCTTAGGCAATCTTTTAGATGGTGGTTTATAAGATCAACAGAAGCTAATCTCAAAAAATCTTTGCCAGAGGGTGTACTTACATTAAAAACATCGAGATGTGTTAGATGTGAAGTTCACTTGGGACAGTGTCCATCTTTATGATAAAAAGTTATTGGGCATGTGATTCATATTTTGTATGTGTTCTGATTTTACCTCAATACACGCTATTTCACAAGTATACAAGTCAAGTAATAATAAAACAAAAAGTATTGTTAATACCCAAGTATTGAATTCCAAGAGAGTAGATATTTGTAACTTTAGCAATTATACTGTTGCAATTATCGTTGAAGAAATAAATAAAGACAGAAAACTACTAACTAACAACTAAAGATCTAAACTAGAATGTTGAAGTAAGATTGACTAAAGATTGCAATTGGAAATATTTGTAGAAGAACTTAAAACTAAACTAAACTAACTAAAAATTAATTGTTTGATTGATTGATGTCTAGGGTTGTAAAACAGATTTAGTAAAAGGTATCTAAGAGATGGATTTTATTAATTTGGGATGCATGTACTTCATAGCAAAAATATAAATGACTCGAATGCAAGACGTTATCTATTGATGATCGTTTTGTTTCCAAGTTGACTAGCAAATTAGCCACCTTTCGATGTACTAAAAAAGCATCTAATCCCTAATGATATCAGGTCATTAAGCACTTTCCCCTCACCAGAAGTTCACCATGTCATAGGGCCCATACAATGTTTAAGAAGTAAATTAGATTTAACAACTATGATTTAGATTCCATGTACATGCTAATATCGAAGGTCTGAAGATTTATCTGTCTGATCTACTAAGCTAGTGTTGCGTTAACAATCTCATGTACATTATTCAACATTATACAAGGTTGTTCAATATCACTACTCTACCTGATTGAAACGCGTGCATCAAACCAACCAAGTAGCATAAGCAACAAATAATATCCAACAAAACAAAGTCATCAATAAATATAATCACAACATAGGTTCAAGGTGCATCCATATGAGATTAATTACATCCTCCCTCAGATACTAAGAGGAGTAGCTACTCATAATCATATTCAAATCATAACAATTACGTGAGAACCACACCTCGAGATTTAATTAAAATCAAACGCGTCCCATGTCCAAACAACACGGAATAAAACTCGATATAAACTTAGTCTAAATGAAAGGTCTCACAACCAAGATCATACCATACGTACAGAAATAAATTTATTAGAAATCACATCAGAAGTCTTGATTAATACAAAGAACAATTTCTTAGTTGAATTAAAGTGACAATACCCAGTTATTAAAATGTTTAAAATAATTAAAATGCATACTCAAAACCACTAAGCGAAATAACTTCTTGATGTAGAAAACAGCTCACACCAGCCACACGCAATTTGCGTTTATTCTGAGAAATGGACAGACAAAATAAAAGGGGAATAAGTCTTTAATGACTTAGTGAGATTTATAGATTTAGGCGATAAGTTGAACAAGAATAAGTAGAATCTGAAAACGATCTCAACGGTAAAGAATCGCAAAAAATAACTATTGAGCATTAATAACATATGAACATGAAGTAATGAAAATGAACATGTGCGCATATCAACTAGATCCAACCTTATAGCATCAAATATACTACCTTCTACCTCCCAACATGGAGTAACCTCGCAACAAAACAAACATACATGCTATAGTACACGTCTATCTAGCACGCGGATTACAATCAACTTCTGACCATACGCGTCGCCTAGATCGATGGGTATCATGTTAAAATACATAAACTGGTAGCTCTTGCTGCCCAACAGTAAATTAACACAATCCCTATGCCCAACTTCCCAAAGGCGTCAAGGGGTGAAACAAGAATATCACATGAGCTAGTAAGCTGGATAATATATGTTGCTCATTTGCATAGTCCAAGAATCAACAAATAGTTTATCATATCAGATCAGGTAATAAGATTATGAATCGACATGTCATAGAGATTTCGCATGATATAACAATCGATAAGAGAGACTGAATTACCAAACGAGAGGAAGTATATGAAACGTAAAGGCAATATAAATGATGAAAGGGATTGCTCGTGATTCAGAAACAAAATCACAATTTTTTTTATCCAAGTTCCTCAGAGTCAAGTGCCAAACGGGGCTGGAATAATCATAATAGAACCTCACCTTTTCCTCACAATTGCCGCTAGTTGTCCTCATTAACTTCGTCAATCCATAAATAAGTTTATAAAGTGTTATTGGTTATACGAATAACTAGTAAGTTTATGTTTTTCATAAGTTGTTCTAACTAGCAATTAGGCTACCCTTTAATACTAGTTGAGTTAAAATATAAGAGAGTCGTGTTTTTCTATACATCAAAGATTTATACAAAGGATTAATATTAAAGCAAACTAAATATTACTTAAAAAAATATTCGGCTACTAATATCTTTGTCGTCTAAACTATGATTTAATGAGTGTTTTGCTTAAATAACCATCAATATAGTAGATCTATCTTGAATTCATTTTGTACAAATTCAAATCTTCATATTAAGCAATCATATAGAGATATTAGTAAAATATTACATAGTGTTCTAAACCAAATAGCTAAAGAAGTGACATGCTTAGATTCTTATACTAACTTGACCTTTGTAAACAAATGAATATCATAGTTAAATATTTTTAAAATAATCAACACATATGTATGAATAATTGGATGGAGAGTGACAAAAGAAGAGTTTTACTATTTTGTAAAAATCCTTGTGTGAAAGGAGCTGCTCTCGGATTTTCTGAACATAGGCTAACTGTTCCCAACTTTCGGCCTTCGAAACGTTCCCTTTTGGAAATGGTGTCTGCAAATTAAAGATGCCTAAGTTAGAGAGGAATTTGGATCTAAATTTTCAAAGCAATTGAGCTTATTTTGAATATGTTATGACATTTTTGGTATTCGATGCAGTGTTTTCTACGCAATGAAAATGTTTGGTAGTTTTGGGGTAGACGAACGAAGGTAAAAACTCTGAAACAATATTTTTTTTGACATTAGACTCAAAATGGCTGAATATAAAGAAGATCACAATGCATGAATGTGAGTTAGTATGGATACTAACATTGTTCAAAGTTAGATCTCGAGTGCATAAGGTTTAGGTTCAATTATAGCAACAAGTTGGCAACTTGTATAGTTGTCTGCGTATCACATATTATTTAAATTTATTTAACTTTATACACTTTATAATATGAAATTCAGATCATATCTTCATCTTAAACAATTCACAACTTTGTATTTAGTTAATTATTATGCAACTATAATGATTATATAACAGATATATGTACATAATTAAGTAAATAACTATGTAATTAACATGTTTAAGCTAACTTTGATTATTTAGGGTTTATAAATATAAATTTTTAGGACTAATCTTTAAAACTATTTACGGTCAAAATGTTATTTTTAAAAGATTGTGGACTAAACTGAAAATTTTAAAATTGCATTGTTCACTTCCAAATTTTAGGGCCATTACAAATTCATCATAGATCATTCAGATAAGGAAAAGAAAAGATTTAACTCCTGATTTTCCCGTTGATTTTCTTTACTGTGACTGCCTACTCCTTTTATTCACTTTTCTCCTTCAACTATTATTATAGGGCTACGAACGGCAGAATCTCTGCTCTCCTAAGCCTAGAATGCTCTTCTAAGTGCTTGAAAGTGGTATCTCTCTTCTAAAAACTCGGTCTTTTTGTGTAAAAGCGGTACCCTAGCTGTTGAACATAGCCTTTTTTTTTCTTCACTATGGGCTTCGTTTTAGGGTTTTTGACGTCTGCCCACTTTTTTTCCTGGTCGTGCGCCAGGCGCACGATGCTCCACTGATCGCACACTATTCTGTTTCTACAGCTTCCATACGCGATCCTCCTTGCATACAGTTATCTGGTCCTTTAGTAGCATGGTTGGTAGCGTCGTAGATCTACTCTCATTTGTTACCAAACAGTGTCATTCAAATAAGCATTGTTTTGCTCTGATTCGACTCAAACTACAAAAATAACGAGATAATACTAAAACCAGTGAATTTGCCACAAGGATTGTAAAAACGCCTAGGAAATCATGTATTTAAATCACTATACTAATTCACTTATCAAATACCCCATAACTTAGACCTTTGCTCGTCCCGAACAGGACTCTAAACAAAAGAATTCGGATTTTGATAATAACAACATGCTCAAATCAGGATTTCGTCTCAGAATGCCACCTATGTTTGGAAATTCAAATAATAAGAATTATGGATATCAAGTCATTGCACACCAAAGTTAATCAAGTTGTCGTCACAAATATTACATTGTGCAAGGTGGTGTGCTCATGTATCACAAGTATAGAATACAAGACTTTCATATAACTCATAAGATCAAGAAATTGCACATTTAGTTACTCCACCCTTGCTTTCTACTTTTCACATTGTTTTTCATGCGTGCAAAATTTTCATGTTGAGGATCGTTATGACTTTGTTAGCTTATAATAATAGGCTTGGATATGGGCTATAAATGGAAAAGATATTTATGAGCTCTAGAGATGTCCATAGTGAATCTACTCATTAATGTTTCAGTTTCTTTACCCTTTTTTGTGCCTTCTACGTTTGGCCATACATATTATGCTCATTTTGGCATTTTTTTATTTGCATTTTTATTTGCCCAAGAATTCAATCCACCCTATACTTCTTAGATTTTCGAGATGCACCCCTAAATTTAAAGTTTCTACAAATGGTTATTTGTGCTCTCTATTATATTCATCCCCATTTTCTATTAATATATATTTTTAACTCATGCTTTTGTTTTGAGCTTCTATCTTATCCCTCCTTCAATCCACTACGTATGTCTCTTGAAATGGGTAGGATATTCATTTTTTCTTTTGGCTCGTGGTAGGTGAGTAGTTTTCATAAACAAAGGCTCCATAGAAAAGGTTTCAGTGGGGTTCAATGGATATTTCCTACTAAAGGATTTTTTGGTTGAAAGACTAAAACTCAAATATAGAAAAGATGGCATATTTCATTTTCTTAGCAATTCAAATTCACAGTTACTGTGAACATCAATAGAGTAAATCACTTAAAATTCATAATTCTATGTAATATTCCAGTTTCTCATAAATCACATATAATTATCTCAATGTTTCTACTCTTGTTCATCGTGAATGGTGGTGTATACGAAATAATCATGCTTTCACCCGAATTAAACAAAGTTTACTCCTATCATCCACAAATAATTCACTTCTTCCCAAATCCTCATATATTAGGCATCTATCATCATAGATCCTAATTTTTGTATGTTTTTATTACTCCAAATCTTAATTTTAACAGTCAGGCTCGAAAATTAACTAAGAAAAATAGACTCTAAAAACGAAAGAATTGGAGCAAAACTAACTTAAATAGCGAAGTTATTCACACACGCCCCCAAACTTAACTGGTCCAATGTCCCCATTGAACTACTCTTTAAGAAAAGAAAAAAAGAATAAAAATAGAGGACTACCCTGATGATTTGGCGATAGATCGTATTATATATATATATGCGTGTCGGTTACAAGTGTATGGTCTAGCAATACAACGAGTCTATGTCAAATCAGGCCTACACTATGTATCTTGCGTAGACTTGGTCCGGAACCTGTTGCTCAAGGTCGGGGATGAGTCTCGATATGACGTCGGGGATGATCTTCGATATGCCATCGGTAATGATCCTCGATATAACGTCGGTGATGATCCTCGATATAACGTCGGTGATGATCTTCGATTTGACGTCGAGGATGGTCCTCATTATAGGAGGCATAATGCCGACGTGGGTAAGACTATGTCCAATATCGATATCGGGTATGATATCGAATATCTCTATTCGATGTGATGCGGGATGACCGAGGCAAGAATTGATTGCCTTTCTCAGTATGCGGGGCGGGATATTTATAGACGCGGCTGGCCTATATCGAATTCTATTTTCGACGTCATATCGGGGTTGATCCCCGATATGGGCCCACATGCTAGAAACCTCCATATCATGTAGTCCCCTAATCTGGGGATTATTATCATAGGGATAAGAATTCGCAAATTTAGTTTTGAATTTTTGGGTTACCTGTACGCCACGTCCCCTCAGTTCGAAGGATGGAAATCGAAAATGGGGGGAGTGCACTTGGAACTGGGTTGTGCGGTTCCCCAGTGCAGTTACCGCATTGCACGAGGTCCTCGTTTGAACTATAAGTTGTAGTGCTGGTACGATGATCTCACGTCGAAAATCAAATCGAATATGAGTTTCGATGTAATCCCCGATGTAGCGCATTTAATGTCGTGGGCCCCTGCTTTTGTCTGTTTATAAAAGTCGGTACCTGCCTTGTCATCCTTCACTTATTTTATTTCCTCATGTTGTCACTGTCGGGACTACATCGAATTATACATCGCTAAATTTCCCCGATGTCTTCTTCGATATAGATTTCAATATATTTCTCGACATTGCTTTCGATATCTGCGCGTTTTTTGAAATAAGTCTCCTTAGTTGTTTTGCCTGAGGATGGTTCGTGATAAGAAATCTTCGACGAAGAAAAAACTTGTTGTATCGCCGCAGTATTATGAATCTGACCGTGCTAGGCGAAATGCTTTCGTGGTGTCAGACGATGAATCTTCTGATTCTGAAACTTTTGCGAGGGATGCGTCATTAGATGACGGTTTAGTGCAAGTCTCCGGAATCTCTGCCCATCTAAGGTTACCCCGAGTCCGTCTTCATGAACGGAACTCTCGGTTCCCTGATAAGTATGTCGTAATGTAGTCAAATATTTATGGTGGGAGCGTTATTATTGGAGATCGCACTGCCATATCGGAAGGTATTTGGTTGGAAGAGGATAGAATTAATGCTATGACCGTGTATCATGCTTCCCATCAACGTAAAGCTGCCAACCCTCCCCGGGTCAAAGTGACTCTACCGCCAGCAGGCGCACCGGCTAACTATTGGCATCCTCAGGCTTGGGCTCACTTTGAGGCATCAGCAGGGAGGCTTGGGGAAAGTTCTCATTCTGACCCTCAACATTTTGCGGTGTCGCCCGGTGCCGGGAGTAGAGAGCTTGATCCTGACGAAGAAAGTTGTGATGAGGTCCCTGTTGTGCCGGCCGCTCCGAGCTCGTCTACTTCGGCCGCAAAGCGTACTGTGGCATCCCCTGGTAACACTAATACTGAGGGGCCATCTGACAGTAGAGCGCCATTGAGGGAAGATTACTCTTTTCTCCGTGATCCTCTTTCGGAACGGTTAATTATGCGGATTGGGAATAATAATATCCGTGAAGAGGATGCTATTCGAGGCTTGGAAACTATTTATGGAAATATTGATCCTTCTGAATTGTGCCGAGATCTGGGGGTTGAATTAGCACCACGCATATGTCTGATGTTGCTATATATAGTAAGGAGCTTGCCCTGTTGTTTGTAGGTTGTTACTAATGTTCATACTTTCTTATTCGTTACTAATGATTATTCGGTTCCTTGGTAGTTTGGGCACACGTTCCATGAACTGTGCAGAGATTACATGTTGCTTGGGGAAGTGCAGACTCGTCACGATGCTTTGGTGAAAGAACTACGCGCGATGATTGCGCATAGTGAAATTAGTCGTGATCGTGCTAACAGCCGGACTCGTGCTGCTGAAAC
Organism: Linaria vulgaris; assembly: GCA_948329865.1. Classification (NCBI taxonomy): domain Eukaryota; kingdom Viridiplantae; phylum Streptophyta; class Magnoliopsida; order Lamiales; family Plantaginaceae; genus Linaria; species Linaria vulgaris. The sequence continues at coordinate 73,241,426 of OX415250.1, forward strand.
TCAGAAATGCATTGCCCGTGACGCGGCGTGGAAAGCATTGGTCACTGAGGAAGAGATGAAAAAGGAATTGGCTAGTAGCCAGGCCGAGACCCAACGTCTGCGTGCCAGTAATCTTAGTTTAGAGCGTGAACGCGATGCGTATCGAGAGTCCCTTGAAAACTTGGAAATTCAGAATGCGAAATTAACCGAAACTTTGGCTCGCCACGGGGTAACTGTATCTTCGCCTTATACCAAGGCAAGTTCTGGTGATTCTATAAAGGATAGTGATTATAACTTCGAAGACACTCCCCTCTCATATGGGTGTACCTCGGTCGGGGCTGATATGATTGGGGCTACCGAGCCTTATGATGGAAGGGTGCCCATCTGGGCTGTCGCGGGACCGCACATTAGGGAACGTTATAGGGTCCCTCGTGCGATGCGGTATTCCCAGTTATTATCTGATCCAGAAAGTAGTAGTCCGAAATGGAATAAATACCCAGAAGTTTTGTCTCCCTGGGGAATGGATGAATTTGCTGACGATATTTGCGCCGAGCCCTAGAAATTTCTCGAATTTGAAATGAATGTATTTGGGCTTGGGCCCTTTCATCGGGCCGATATTCGGGCCGAGTTGTTCATTGATCTCGCGAGTAACGAGTTTCTTTACGATATGTAGTTGTGTTGTCGGCTGGTGACATTTTTTGATATTGTAGCAGTTATTTCCTCGGGCAAATTTTTGTATGCGAAGTGTGCCCCATGCTATTGACTGGGAGCCGCTTTCATGATGTTCTATGAAATGCATTTTATTTGTAGAATTCATATCTTATGTAATTCTTTATGTGATCATGAATATTATATCCTTGTCGTATAGTAATTGTGATAGCATGATGAATGTCTGGTATCATGGGCATGGAATTGCCTATCTTTGGTAGGTGATTTGTTACCACTCATGAATGAGAGCCATCCCCTTTTTGACAGGGTATGTTTTTCTTGCGGGTAGGGGTTCATCCCGTTATCGCAGGGAAACCGCTACCGTTGAGATGTTTATGATCGACCCCGTTATCACAGGGGATATTTTCGTTGTGAGTGAGCCTTTACTTTGTCTTTTTGACCATGTCTCTTGGTGACTCTGTCGTCGTTGAATATGTAGGTCATTGAGCCCTGCAAAACGTCATAGACAAGAAAATTTTTTGACATAAAAGCTAATACGAAAGCACGAAATGACGTGCATGTGTTATTTGAGAGATGTTCCCTCAATCTGTGAATATCTGTTTTACACAAGAAATAGTGTTTCCGTAGTGCTCTATCATGCCCGTGGTACCCGTTTGTACATGTTGTACCTGTTTGTACCTGTAAGAGGGCGATGTGTTAAATATATATCTAGGGGATATTCCCCAATTGTTTGCGCAATTCTCTGCACTTCTGCAATGTCCGCTTAGGACATATCCCTACATCGAATATGAGATTGTGCCAAGCAACAAATAAAAAGGTAATAACGGATAACGGTCGAAGGCTAAGTAAACCTAACCCGCCTACGTATCCCGTTGAATGGGGAGTCAGATGAAGTTCTTCTTGGATTGGCCCCGTTATCACATGGAATTTTTTGAATGGACCCCGTTATCACAAGGAAGTTTTTCTTGGATTGGCCCCGTTATCACAGGGAATTTTTTGAATCGACCCCGTTATCACATGGGATGTTTTCATGGATTGGCCCCATTATCACAGGGAATTTTTTGAATCGACCCCGTTATCACAGAGGATTTTTTCTTGGCTTGGCCCCGTTATCACAGGGAATTTTTTGAATCGACCCGTTATCACAGGGGATTTTTTCTTGGATTGGCCCCGTTATCACAAGGAATTTTTTGAATCGACCCAGTTATCACATGGGATTTTTTCTTGGTTTGGCCCCGTTATCACAGGCAATTTTTTGAATCGACCCTGTTATCGCAGGGGATTTTTTCTTGGATTGGCCCCGTTATCACATGGGATTTTTTCTTGGCTTGGCCCCGTTATCACAGGGAATTTTTTGAATCGACCCCGTTATCACAGGGGATTTTTTCTTGGATTGGCCCCATTATCACAGGGATTTTTTTGAATCGACCCATTTATCACAGGGGATTTTTTCTTGGATTGGCCCCGTTATCACAGGGAATTTTTTAAATCGACCCCGTTATCACAAGGGATTTTTTTCTTGGATTGGCCCCGTTATCACAGGGAATTTTTCGAATCGACCCCGTTATCACAGGGGATTGTTTCTTGGATTGGCCCCGTTATCACAGGGGATTTTGTTTTTTTTTTTTGGTGACCCGGTACCGCTCCTGGGCGGGAGCCTTCCTCCTTATCATGATAGTTTTAACAATAGACTGCTGCTGAACCGTATCCGGTTGCCTACGTATCCCGTACAGGGAATCAAGCCTCGCGTAGTTCTTTACATTGCTTGATAGTGATTGAAATGCTGAATTTCTTAAGAATAAAAATGCCTAAGGTGTTGCACGTTCAATGGCCTGGGAAGGGGCTCGCCATGCATGTCCTCGAGATAATAATAGCCTTTCGCGTTAGCGTGGGTGACCCTGTAGGCTTGTAGTTTCCCAACGTGTACGGGTCCATCCCAATTGGCTTGTAGTTTCCCAAAGTTTTTACTTGCTTTCACACTTTTCAACACCAAGTCACCCACTTGAAAGTTTCGAAGGTGCACTCGTTTATCGAAACATCTGGCCATCGCTGCTTTGAATGCCACCGTCCGTTGGTAAGCTTGCTCTCTAATGGAACCAATCATTTCTAAGTCCATTTTTCGCAGTCGTGCAGCGTGTTGCGGGTCATACTCTGCAATTCTGTATGTTGGCATGCCAATCACCACTGGGACTACTGCCTCGGACCCGTATACTAGAGTAAACAGTGCCTCTCCTGTGGATGTTCTAGGCGTGGTCCTATATGCCCACAGAATACCTGGCAGTTCGTCGATTCAACTCCTTCCTGTGGCGTGTAGTCGCCGTTCCAAATACTGTTTAAGAGTCTTGTTGGTGGACTCCACTTGTCCATTTGCCTGTGGGTGGGATACCGCGGCAAAATGCTGGGATATTTTTAATTCTTTGCACCATGCGACCATTGTCTTTCCTCTGAACTGGGTACCATTGTCCGATACCAAAACTCGGGGTAGTCCAAAGCGACATACGATGTTCTTCCAGACAAATTCTATCATATTTTTCTCCGTGATGTGCATTAAAGCTTCGGCCTCCACCCATTTCGTAAAGCATTCTACCGATACTAAGAGAAATTTCTTCTGACCTCTGGCCATTGGTAGGGGACCAACTATATCAATTCCCCATTGATCAAATGGGCAGGTGATCTATAAGGGCTGCATCAGTACAGCTGGCCTGTGTACTACTTTGGCGTGGTACTGGCAACTCTCACAATTGCGGCAGTACAGGGTGGCGTCTTGTCGTATCGTTGGCCAAAAATATCTCTGTCTTAATATTTTATGGGCTAACGCTCTCCCTCCCAAGTGATTTCCGCAACTACCTGCGTGTATCTCTCTCAGTATGTACTGGGCGTCCATTGGTGATACACATCTCAGCAGCGGGCCTTCAAAGGATCTCTTATAGAGTTCGCCCTGGTAAATGGTAAACATGTATGCCTTGTGCTTCAGTCATCTTTGGGCGTTAGGGTTGGCCGGGAGGGTTCCGTTTGCGAGGTAATCATATATCTCGTCCTTCCAACACGGCGTACTTGCGATAGGAAAATAAACTCCACATCGGCCCATTTTTTGTTGGCCTTTGTCACTCCGATTGCAGGCCTAGAGGTGGTTAACAAAGTCACACGCTTTTCCACGAAGACGTCTAAAGAACTAGTGAATTTCGATAAGGCATCGGCCTATGCATTCTCCGACTGAGGTATTTGTGTCAGATTGAATGTAGTGCACTCGGCTGCCAATTCTTTCAACTTTGCCAAGTATAAAACCATGGTTTCTTGCTTTGCTTCGAAGAATCCCGAGAAATGGTTAGCCACTAACTGGGAATCCGTGAAAACTTCCAGATGTTCCGAACAGAGGGTTTTAGCCATTCCGATTCCTGCCAAAACTGCCTCATACTCTACCTCGTTGTTTGTTATAGGAACCATCCACATGAAGTAGCCACGCTGCGGGTTTCGAACTGGGACCAGGGTCTTAGTTTACATGAAATATATGGTGGCACGAATGGTCTAAGCTGTAACCTAGCACCTCCGCCATAAAGTAGCTAGCACCTGTGCTTTAATGGCTGTACGGGGGCGGTACTCGATCCCGAATTCGCCCAATTCTATGGCCCATTTTACCAATCTCCCCGAGGTATCAGGATTGGTCATGATCTGGCGGAGTGGTTTGTCTGTCATGACCACTACTAGGTGCGCTTGGAAATAAGTTTCAACTTACGAGCCGTCATGACGACGGCCAAGGCAAATAGTTCAATTTGCAAATAATTCTTTTATGCTCCGTGAAGAACACGGCTGACGTAATGAACTGGAGATTGTTTTTCGTTTTCCTCTTTCACTAATACTGTGCTAATGCGTTGGCGTAGACCGCCAGATATAGATAAAGCGTCTCCCCCGGATCTAGTTTCGCCAAGAGTGGTGGTGCCACCAGATACTTCTTGAACTGCTGAAACGCTCTTTCGCATTCTTCGGTCCACTGGAAGTCCTTGGCCTTCTTCAAGATTTTGAAGAAAGGAAGACTCCGCTCTGCTGAGGTAGCAATAAAATGTCCCAAGGCTGTTATATGTCCCAAAAGGCATTGCACATCCCGTACCGAGCGTGGGGAGGCAAGATTCAACACGGCATCTATCTTGTCTGGGTTGGCTTTAATTCCGCGCTCGTTAACCATGTATCCCAGAAATTTTCCTGCTGCCACCCCAAAGGTACACTTCTTGGGGTTGAGCTTCATCCCATAGTTTCTCATAATGGCAAACGACTTCTCCAAGTGCTCTACGTGATCCTGGGCCCTCAAACTTTTGATTAAGATATCGTCCACGTATACCTACATCGACTTTCCTATTAGGCTGTAAAACATCTTCGCCACCAATCTCTGGAACGTCGCTCCGGCGTTCCTCAGACCGAAAGGCATTACACGATAACAGTATACACCCGTGTCCGTAACGAAGGCTGTTTTCGGTTGATATTCCGTTGCCATAAAAATCTGGTGGAACCCGCTCTTGGCATCCATGAAACTAAATAGGGCGCACCCGGCAGTTGAATCTACTAGAAGGTCGATCCTTGGCAACGGAAAAGGATCCCGCGGGCAATGCTTGTTCAAGTCTTTGTAATCCACACACATTCTCCACTCTGCTTCTTTCTTCAGAACAAGGACAATATTGCTGAGCCACTCCGAATAGCGCAATTCGTAAATATGCCCTGCTTTAAGCTTTTCCACAACCTCTTTCTCTGCTGCCTCACTCTTCTCCTTGCTAAAGTTCCTTTTCTTATGTCGTATCGGTTTGGCCTGTGGATCAACATTCAGTTTATGCTCTATAATCTTCGGGTCGATCCCGATCAAGTCAGAATCACTCCAGGCAAATATATCGAGATTTCTTCTTAAGCATTCAATCAATGCCTTCCGAATATCGGGCGGCATTGTAGCTCCTATCCTCAACTCGTGCTCCGGTTGTCCCGGGTCGATCTCTATTGTGATAAAATCTCTGGTCGGCTCCATTCTGGGTTCACTCTGATAAGGAATGATCGGCCTTTCCATCTCGGCGCGTTGCGCCTTATGATCAAGCCTCGACCTCTTGCCAGTCTTCATCACATTGGGATATGTCTTGTTCAGTTTCTGCCCCTCAATACTTCGTTGCCTCTTCCCTGCCATCTTGTCTGATGAGCCCCCGATCTAGAGAACCTTGGTTCCCACAGACGGTGCCACTGATTTGGCGATAGATCGTATTATATATATATATATATATATATATATATATATATATATGCGTGTCGGTTACAAGTGTATGGTCTAGCAATACAACGAGTCTATCTCAAATCAGGCCTACACTATGTATCTTGCGTAGACTTGGTCCGGAACCTGTTGCTCAAGGTCGGGGATGAGTCTCGATATGACGTCGGGGATGATCTTCGATATGCCATCGGTAATGATCGTCGATATAACGTCGGTGATGATCCTCGATATAACGTCGGTGATGATCCTCGATATGACGTCGAGGATGGTCCTTGTTATAGGAGGCAGAATGCCGACGTGGGCAAGACTATGTCCAATGTCGATATTGGGTATGATATCGAATATCTCTATTCGATGTGATGCGGGATGACCGAGGCAAGAATTGATTGCCTTTCTCAGTGTGCGGGGCGGGATATTTATAAGCGCGGCCGACCTATATCAAATTCTATTTTTGACGTCATACCGGGGTTGATCCCCGATATGCTTGATCATGGGTCGCGCCCCAAAATGGGCCCACATGCTAGAAACCTCCACATCACCTGAAAAATCTATCCTTCCTAACTATTGTCTGACGGTGTGTCGAATTTTTCCCAGTTAATCTTGCTCAACCTGATCTTAACTTCCTCCCATGAGTTGTAAATATCTTTTCGAACTTGTTTTAGCTCAGTTCGGATGAAGTCCTTTAATTGTGTTGTTTGCTCTTCCATTGCTTTCTTCACCAAATCCTAACTTGTTGGCTTTGGCTTTGAAACTTTTACTTTTCAATTTGCTTTTTTATAATAACATATTCAATAAATTGCTTCTTTGTCATATTGTTTAAACAGAACTCTCGTTGCTTTATAAATTCTTGTGATCATCCCTTCGTGTGGAATAGCTTTTGATTTTCTTCTTGTAGCAAAAGTGTTAATTGAATTCATAATTTCTTGCCCCACATCTATATGAATTCCATCTCGTATCCATGTTAAATATCATACTATGTCCCAGTGTGTATATGTCATGTGGTTAGTAAGTGCCATTCGTGAAATAATGAAATTATACCAAGCCTTATTTTCTGGTACCAGCTTATTATAAAAGATAAAAAGATTAGTTGAGTTCACCTCTTGAATAATGGTGTTTGGATTAACCACGTCCCTTAATGACTCTTCTAACATAGCCGATTCTCGTTTCTGGTGCTCTCCTTGCGCAATTTTCTCTAAGTTCAACTTGTAATATTAATTGACAATCTTTGTGGAGATATGCACCTTTTTCCCTCTCAATTGTAAAGAAGTCAACCACCATATTTTCCATGACCTCTCTTGGTTGTTTAGGAAACGCCGTCCACCCCATTTCTTGGATTTTATCGTGAAAAATGTCAAAACCCCTCTCAGTGATAAATGATTTCTTTATGACTTTTTTGTTTATTTGGTGGTGCATCATCCTTGATTTTCTTCTTGCATGGTTGGGCGTGTGGACATAATGATGGTAATTCCTCCTCGTCGGAACTTGAAATATCCCTATGGAATTATTTCATGTTTTCCTACATGTAATGGTTTTTGAAAAAGTAGAACAAGTGTAAAAGAGAATAGAGAATAATAATGAAGAAGAACAACTACGTATTTTAACTTGTGTGGGGGGAATAATGACCTAAAACTTAAATTCACCTATATAAATAGTATAGTAATACATATCGATATAAATAGACTAGGATTCCAACATATAGGTAATTCCAAAAGTAAGAAAAATTCCCTCACAAGGTGAATATATTCAGGCAACCAGCTAATATATGAAATCCCAGAATAATAGATAAAAGGTAGTAAATAAGTAAGGAAACTTAGAAAGCATTTTGGATTTGGCGTGCGATCAGCGCATTGGGATCAAAATCACGTCTAAGAATTTTTTTTGTCTTTTCCAATAGGTTCCACAATCACACAGTGAAAAATCTGCATTGCTCAAAATCATCTAGAGGCACATGCGATCAGCTCGCGCTATGAGCCACATTGCGCCTCCATCGGTTGAAAAACTGATGCTGACATTTTTTTGTCAAAAATCTAACTCCTTTTCATCTTGTGCAATTCGAGCTTCCTCATTCTTATTCCCATTTGTTCCCTAGAAAACAATCAATAGTGAAAAATTAAATAACGATAAAAATAAATGCCTCAAAAAAAATATAAAACTTTTGGGTTGCCTCCCCAACATGATTAGTTTTTACTTCATCTAGCCGATATACTAATTCTTAGGTATCTCAATCGCTCCATCATGCTTAAATGGATGCGCCAAATTTTCTCCTCTAGCCAGCTTCTTGAAGGTGGTTCTTTTGGGGGTAAACTCTTTTCTCAACCTTAACTAACATGCTCTTTGTTAAATTTTAAAGTGACATTTCCTTCTCCTACATCAATCAATGCATTAACAGTAGCTAAGAATGTTCTTCCCAAAATTAATGGAAATTTCTACTTTTCACTCATATCAATAACCACAAAGTCAATTTAAAAAGTAAATTTACCAATCTTAACCATAACATCTTCTATTACCCCCATTGGATAAGTAATACTCCTATAAGCGAGTTGAATTGTTAGATAAGTTGCTCTCAAATTAGGTAATTTTAGACGTTCATTAATAGTGTATGGCATGAGATTTATACTAGCACCTAAATCACATAAAGAATGTTCAAGCAAATTATCGTTAATAGTGCATGACATAATAAAACTCCTTGGATCCTTAAGCTTTGTTGTAGTCCTTCTATTGCTTGAAGTGTAAAGACTTAGTGAATCCTTATCTAATCTATTTTTCTCTAGACTATTATTGTGTCTCCCAAATACTTAGCATATTTTGGTACTTGTCTCACTGCTTCTTCAAGTGTCACCGATCCTGGTAGGTTTTTGAAAACCACAAAAAATTGTTCCACGTGATGAATTCTCAAAGTATATAGAATTTATGGATAGTTTTCCTTCACCAATTGCTCTGAAACTTTGCTCAAAACATCTTCTTCAGTTGAGACCATGTTAACTTGTTCCCTCAGATCTGTCTCTGTATTGCTAGGCAATGTTCCAGTTGGTTGAGTACTTAGCTGATTTCCAATTAGGCCAAGTTGTTTCTCAAGGTCCCTCAATGAGTTTTCAGTGTTTTGACATTCTGTCTCTCTTTGCCCCATACTTACATCAGTCTTCGTCATATAGTTATATAATGTTTCCTCAAGATTTGCCTTCTTTTTGGTTGGTTGAAATCCCATTAATTTCTAAATTCCTCCTTGTTATTAATTTTCTTGCCCTTCCCAAGAAAAGTTAGGGTGATTTCTTGTTCCTGTTGTAACTGTTTGAGTCTTGTTTGTTTTGCCTCGAGTAGTTACCAACATAATAGACTTCTTCATGCATGGCTACAGTTACTCATTTGCACTCGTTGGTTGGGTGATTACCTCCACAATTGTTGCATACCATGGTTGGTCAGCTTGCATTCATATGCTTCAATTTGGTATTAATGGCATCCAGTTATGCTGATAGTTGAGTTATAGTGTCGATCTCTTGAACCCCCACTATTCTTTTTCTTGGACCCCGGTCTATATACCACTTTGAGATGGTCCATGCAATTGTCTCTAATAGAGCAAACGCGTCCTCGCTGATCCTTTGCATGGACCCCCTCCTAAGCTAACATCTAATGTATTTTTGCATTCTATATTCAGCCCACAATAGAATTGTTGGAGTAGTATCTCGTTTGTGAAGTTGTGTTATGGACACCACTTCGTCATGCCTTTGAATCATTCCCATGCTTCAGATATTGATTATGCATCCATTTGTCAAAAATTAACTATCTCACTTCTCATCTTTGCTGCCTTTGTCGGTGGGCAAAATTGTTGTAAGAATAATTGTGACATCTGCTCCCATGTTGTGATGTTGTTATTTGGATGTTCATTTAGCCACCACTTAGCTCCTCTATTCAAGAAAAACAGAAACAAACTTCAATTTCGCTAAATTAGATTTGAGTTGAAATACATGTGTCATTGGATCATCAGTAATCCTCCCCCGAATTGATTTTGGCCGCTCATACAGAATATAAGTGACTTGATTGGTTCATGATCTTTAGTTGTAACAATACATGATCTAGTGCCTTAAAGTGTTGGTAAGACGTCTTGGCTTGTAGGTCGAATGAAATATCCTCCTCCCAAGTGTTGATCATTGTTTTTTTCAGTTTGTTGCACTTGTGTTTCTATTGGTGGGGTTGCTCCATCTTTAATGTTCGACATACTTTGTGTTTCTTTTCGATTACGGCTGCAGGTTTTTTCTATCTCATGATTAAATAGTAATGGTGTCACACTATCTCTTTGTGTCATGCACTACTAGCACCTGAAATAATAATGCAAAAGTAAGTGTTTCTCATAGAACAACAATATTGAAAATTTCTAAGAAATATATCGTTACTCCCCAGTAACGGCGCCAGAAACTCGATGAGTATTTTATATATGTTCTAATTTTACCTCAATGCACACTCTATCGTAAGTATACGAGTTAAATAATAATAAAATGTGAAGTATAGTTACTACCCATGTATCGAATCTCAAGAGAGCAGGTATTTGTAACCTTAGCAATTATATTGTTGCACACGTAATGAATTAATTTTCTTTTCCTTTTGCTTTTACAGTTGAAGAAATTAATAAAGACAAAAAACTCTTAACTAACTAACTAACAACTAAAAATCTATACTAGAATGTTGAAGTAAGATTAACTAAAACGACAACTAAAAATATTTGTAAAGGAACTTAAAACTAAACTATCTAACTAAAACATAATTTAATTAATTGATTGATGCTATCTAGAGTTGTAAAACATATTAAGTAAAAGGCATCTAAGAGATGAATTTCATTAATCTTGGATGCATATACTTCATAGACAAAATACTAATGACTCCTATGCAAGACGCTATCTATTGATGATCGTTTTGTTTCCAAGTTGATGTACGAAAGAACCCTCTAATTCCTAATGATTCCAGGCCGTTAAGCACTTTGCCCTCATCAGCAGTTCACCATGTCATAGGATCTATATAGTGTTTCGAAAGTGATTTAAAGTTACCAACTATGATTTAGATTCCACAAACACGCTAATGTCAAAGGTCTAAAGATTTATCTGTCGGATCTACTATACTAGTGTTGCATTAACATTTTCCTATGCATAATTCAACATAATACAAGTTTGTTCAATGTCACTACTCTGCCTGATAGAAACGCGTGCATAAAAAACCAAGTAGCATAAGCAACAAACAATATCCAACAAAACAAAGTCATCAATAAACATAATGAAAACATAGGTGTAAGGTGCATCCATATGAGTTTAACTACATCGTCCCTCATATACTGAGAGGATTAGCTACTCATAGTCATATTCAAATCCCAAGAATTCATCATAGATTATTAAAAGAAGGAAAAGAAAAGATTAAGCTCCTAATTTCCTCACTCATTTCCTCTGCTCTTATTGTTGACTCCACTTGTTCACTTTTCTCCTTCAACTATGATTGTAGTGCTATAAACGGTGAAATTGTTGTTCTCCTAGTCCTATATTGCTCTTCTAGTGCTTGCAAGTGGTATCTCTCTTCTCAAAACTCGTTTTCTTTTTGTGTAAAAGTGGTACCCTAACTGCTGAATGCAGCCTCTTTTTTATAGTTTTTCTTCGCTCTAGGCTTCCTTTTAGGGTTTTGTCATTGGCCCACTTTTTGTCTGAATCACACACCAGGTATGCAATGCGCCATTCAGTTTCTTCAGCTTCCTTGTGCGATCCTGCTCTTCCTCGCCCTGCATTCTCTTTTATGGTCCATTTAGTAGCGTGGTTGGTAGCGTCAGAGCTCTAGTCCCGTTTGTTACCAAAAAGTGCTAAAATCCTCCAAATAAGCATTGTTTTGCTCTAACTCGACTCAAACTAAAAAAAAAAAGAAATAAAACAAAACAAGTGAAATTGCCACAAGGATCGTACAAAAGCCTAGGAAATCAGGTACTAAAATCACTATAATAACTCACTAATCAAATACCCCTAATCTTACACTTTTTCTCGTCCTGAGCCAGACTTTAAACAAAAGAATTCAGATTCTGATAATAGCAACGTGCTCAAATCAAGATTTCGTCTCAGAATGCAGCCTATGTTCGGAAATTGAAATAATAAAAATCATGGATGTCAAGTCATTGCACACAAAGGTTAATCAAGTTTTCGTCACAAATATTACATCGTGCAAAGTGGTGTGCTCATGTATCAGAAGCATAGAATACAAGTCTTTCATATAGAACTCATAAGATCAAGAAATTTCACATTTAGTTACTCCTCCCTTGCTTTCTACTTTTCTCACTGTTTTTCATGTATGCAAGTTTTTCAAGTTGAGGATCTTTAGAACTTTGTTAGCTTATAATGATAGGTTGGGATATGGGCTTTAAATGGAAAGCTATTTATGAGCTCTAGAGATGTCCATAGTGGATCTACTGATTAATGTGAAACTCGATAAAATATACCTACTTTTGTCTCGATTATGGCGTTGAAAGCATAAGGGAAGAAGAAGAATGTGTCGATGAGGATGGCATAGAAGGGGAAGAATAAGAAGAAGATGATAGTGACCATGATTATTCTTTGTGTTATTTCTTATGGTTCAATGATGGTTTAAATTTGTGAACTGTTATTTATTGAAAACTTGCCCCTGTGTTATTTTTTTCTTTCGCAAGAAACTTTGCAACCATAAGTAGGTTTATTTTATCAAGTTTGAGCCTAATCTGAGTTATGAAATGCATTCAATAATACTTTGGGGGAGACAAAAAATTAATTATGCAAAAGCTTCAAAACAACACCGACTTTGTTTATTTTTTCTTTCACTAAGAACTTTACAACTATAAGTAGTTGTGTTTCGTTGAGTTTGAGCCGAAACGAAGTTACAAAATGAATTCAACAATACTTTAGGGGAGAAAAATATAAATATACAAATTTAAATACATCCACAATTTTATTTTTGCTTTCACCGGAAACTTTGCAACTACGAGTAGGTGTGTTCTGTCAAATTTGATTTAAAGTAGAGTTATGAAATGCATTCAATAATCTATTAGGAAAAAATTAATTATGCAAAAGTTTAAAACAACTACAATTTAGTGTTTCTTTCACTAAAATCTTTGCAACTATAAGTTGATGTGTTCCTCGAGTTTGTGCTGAATCGGAGCTATGAAACGCGTTCAATAATACTTTTAAGGAGAAAAATATAATTATGTAAAAATTTAAATACAACCCCAGTTTCATTTTTTTCATTCGCCAAACTCTCTGAAAATAAAAAGAGGTGTGTTCTGTTGAGTTTGAGCATAATCGAAGCTACCATAACGCATGAAATAATTCTTTACGGGGGAAAATAAAACTATGCAAGATTTTAAAAATAGCCCTGATTTTGTTTTATCTTTCACAAAAAACTTTGCAACTATAAGAAGGTGTGTTGTGTCGAGTTTAAGATGGATCAGAGTTACAAAATGCCTTCAATAATAGTCAAGGGGCAAAAAGTACAAATATATTAAAGTTCATAAATATTCAAATATAAATATATAAAACTACAATAATTACTACGCCTAATCGATACCATTAAAACTCACCACTTCTTCGTGCCCACTAGGAACACCCTTATGAGCTTGACACGACTACATCTGATGAATCGGGCTTACCACGCCATTTTGATGTAAAAGCATAGCTATCAACGCTCTGCGTTGCTTATTTTCCTCGTCGCATGCCACTTTATCTGCTTTTGAGTTGCAGTTCTTGCATCTGGCTCGACCATCTTCGTTTTCAGAGTGGCAATCTTGGCCTCTTGCCCAAGGTTCATCGTGCTCGAACAACAAACTTTCTTGTACTTGTGGTAGTTTGTGCCCCAGTTATTTGGATTGTTGTACGGCCTAATACCTGGCAGCATATGGGGTCCCCAACAACTTTGATCCACTTACTGGGCTCAAACGACACCCAATTGGGCTTAGGTTTTCCTAGTGTGTATTAGGACATGGCGACAACGTATTTATCCTATACCGATCAAATAAATACATGTTTAACCTACTAATTAACTAAACTTTAAATCAAAAGTACTCGCATATGATGCCTTGCACCAAAGGTTGGCCCACTTGATAACCCCGTTCTCCCCCTTTGTTGCCCGATTCAATACCCAAATATCTTAGATTGGCGCCTCTTCTGGAAGATAACATCTTTCATTAGCCTTTAAAAAAAAGTTTGCGAAATTTAATAAACTGAATATATTGAATAAAAAAAATATAAAGTGTATAAGAGACTTACTAGCTTGAGCCCATATTCGTTTTGACTCTTTGAACTACATAAGAATGTAAGGCCTTCATACTTTTTGTTTCTTGATACTTGATTGTATGATATTCTATTACGCATAGAACTCGTCAATTAAGCAATGTAGTCCCTAAACCACTCCCTTGGGGCCCACATCGTGTTAGTAATCGCATAAGAAAGGTTTCCCTACACCGCCATCCAAAATCCTTCGCATTTCTCATCTCACCCTGAAACCTTCGTTGGCGCACCTTATAGTATGTCCTCAGTACCTTATTCATGGATTGGTCCTACGGAAAGGTAGTTATAGACAAAGTATAAAAAGTTAGTAACTAACTAAAAATTAATTACATTTTAAATAAGTTTATCAATAATACTTTTTACCTTAAGTCTATTCAACGCCTCTTTTTCCTCGGTAACTAAAACCTTTTTGTAGATCACTCGATACTTGTCCATTGCCTTGAACAAATTCAATGTAATCCTCATGACTACTCCTTCTTGGTCAAATTCCCCATCCTTGATCAGCTTGATCACCATCTATTAAGCGCCTTCGTCGGGGACATGTATACCACGACTTATGCCTCGACCAGGGCTTTGGTCGGCAAAAAAGTTTTCTATATCCGCCCACATGCCACCTCACCAGCCATCTCCTCGTCGTCCTACTCACCATCCTCCATACCTTCAGTCGTGTTGGAACCTTTGGAGGATGCGAGACTAGGATAATACTCCACTATTGGCCTAGAAGCCAAATACTAGTGAGAGATAAGGCCATCATCTCCTGGAGTCTATCAACTACTACAAAAGATCACATAGCGCTCGCGATGGGGTCGAATATTGTGACAGAGCGCTCACATACTAAACAAAAGATTGTGTCCCCATCACAGAAAGTCCAATCGGGCCAAAGGACTTCACAAACTGTCGAGTCGGGATCATAATCGGTACGTTGCTCAGAACAAATGTTGAATTTAGGATCTTCGTACCACCCTACTGCACCGGTAAAGTAGGGGTGACCCTCTAAAACTATACCCATCCCTGACTATAGCAATGTAGTAAATGATGGGGGTGAGGATGTTAATGCTGCTTTGGTGCCCGGATATGAAACAGTAGCCCTCCCACCTCAGTCACGCCCTGCGGGTCTATAGGATGCTCAGACGATCGGGAAGTACATGCCATATGCAATAAACTATTTTCTTTAATAACCAAAAATATTGAAAATAAACCTAAGAATATTAGAATCATTTAAAATATTAAATATCAATTTTACCACACTAAAGTTCCAAAATATTATTTCCTACCACAATAAATATTGTTTCGATAAAATATCACCACACTTATTTATTAAGAAAGCGTTGAATAGTTAAATGAATTTGTGAATTTGGACTACAATATATCTATATGATTGAAACATAAAACAAGTCGTCTAGTATCTATTGTAGTAAATGAATAGTATTACCATTAATATGTAAAATAAATATTTATATGTTAATGTTGTTTTATATAATTTCAGGTCCTCGAAACATATAGCGTGAAACGCTTCATAATCAGTAAAAAAGGGATTACAAAAATATGAGTTAACAGAGTTCAAAAAACAAAATATGAGTTAACATTGCGCAGAGGAATTAGGAGTTAATTAGGCATTAAATTAGACCGGCCGGTGTAGCTTATATATATATATATATATATATATATATATATATATATATATATATATATATTCGGACGCGTAGATGATATAATTGAGAGAGTGGAGACAAATTAAAGAAAATGGTATGTGGGAGGGGAGGGGCAGTTTGGATTGAGAATAAGTGTGAAAAGCACGAGAGAGAGACAAGATGGACAGAAGAACAATAAATGCACACAGGTTGTAAGAAGAAGAGGTGATGAGCCTTATGATAGCCCTCATGATCGTCATGTCGTTCTCTCTTCACCTCTCCCGATAACTCATCAACCCCCCTCAGGCCCCCTCTCCCCTCCCTGAATTCCACGCCCTTCTTCTAATTAATTCTCTCTTTTTTTTTTTTATAATTCTAATTAATTCTCTCAATTATATAATCTTATTAATTCATTATATTCCCTTTCTTCTTTCTTTCTCTTTTCAATATATATAAGTTTCATGAATTTACTTTATATCCCTCACTCACTCTTTAACTTTGCTCAGTTTGTATTGTGAGTTGTGACTGCCACTGCCCCCCTCTCTCCCTTCATTTGCTATCATCATCATCATGATATAGCCTCTGCAGTCAACTTCATGTACTCTCTATTTCCCTTAGTACTACACCATTCCATACTTTCTGTTCAATCCACATCTCTCATACTACTACGTTTCTTCATCTACACTCTTACCCTGCACTCACTCACTCACTCACTCTTGTCTTAGCTTGTTGAGTATACAATAATTATCATTTCTTGAAACAACCCTTTGTCTTGTCATCATATTCAGCATATTTACAATAATTATATATCTCTTTTAGCTATCACATATCTATCAAAGATATTCTTCAATTACATCATCTCTGAAAAGACAGATACTCCATCAGTAATTACCACAAAAATCGAAGGCAAAGGGAGAGGTACCATAACAATATTATAAACTAGCTATACTAGCATATTGAGTTATATAATTCGTTCTTTAATTATTCCTTGAATTTATATATAGTTTGGAACCCTTGAAACCCTAGTCTGATTCAGAAGATGTGGATGATGGGGTACAACGATGGGGGAGACATACAAGATTCTTTCAACACCCGGAGGCTACGCAACCTTATGCCGAGGTCCGCGCCCATTGCATCCTCCTCCACAATGAACCCTTCTGCTTGTTTAATCCACGCCAATGATCTTCTTGCCCTCAATCACCAATATCTTGGCAAGTCTTCAACAAATATTCAAGAATTTCAATATATATATATATATATATATATATATATTATCATATAGCATAAGTGAATATTATTCATTCTCTCTTTTAGCAGCAATGGCCGCCGAGCAAAACAAACGGGAGTCGAATCCACAGCAGGTTGTTGTAAGCTCCCGTTGGAATCCGACTCCAGAGCAACTCCACACCCTGGAAGAATTATACCGAAGGGGAACTCGTACACCCTCCGCCGAGCAAATCCAGCACATTACCGCACAGCTCCGCCGCTACGGCAAAATAGAGGGCAAAAATGTCTTCTACTGGTTTCAAAATCACAAGGCTAGAGAAAGGCAGAAACGACGACGCCAGCTAGACGAACAACAACCCCCTGCCGATGATAACAACAATATTAATCCCAAGGCATTAACGGGTAACTATCTATGTTAAATAAACCATATAGACGATTTAGAACCGTTTTATACGATTTGTTTGTTATCATATAGTACTGTTTGGCACGTAAAGTTGTTCGGTTGATGTTGGGACATATAGAATAGCAATATGGCTTTATATTATTGTTTCCATTTAGATTCTTGCTTGACTTGTACAATTAGATGATCAATCCTTTTTGTTGTACATCACTGGGTCATCTACAGGGGCAAATAGGACAGCACATGAGGTTGAACAGACCAACAACTGGGCATCTTCTACAAACTCCTCAACAGTTGCACCACAGGTTTCCTCCTGTTGATCTTTTGCAATAAAAGGACATAAGGCCCCTCTCTCTCATTGTCTTATATATACTTGAAGAAATACATATTAGCTGGCAAGCTAGTGTTCTCTAGATTAGTAGCCTATATGTAAGTCAATCAGTTGACCATAATTAGGACATGATTAGACGTATTAGAAGAACACTGGTTCAGATTAAGCTAAAAACTAAAAAAGTAGGCACTCAGGGGTTGGAAGAGAAGCATGAAAAGCTTTAATTAATATGTTTGTTGGGAAATGAAAAGGGTCCAAAAGCTGCACACCCTCCTTTCTGTCGGGGCTGCTATTGTTATGAAACATATTGCCTTAGGGTTCTTGGGTCTTGTGCTTTGTCACTTTATTTGGGAATTTTACCTGATAATATTTTCTATTTTTATTTCTGACCTATAATAACAACAGTAGTTTCTGCTGGTCTATTGAATAATTCATCAGCTTCTGCAGTTCTGCCATATTTCTTGTATAGGCTTAGGCTTAGCTAGCTAGGTCAAAATATTTATTTATGTATAGTGTGACTGTTTATTTTCAAGCATTGGGAGAACTTACGTAATTTGATGGTTGGGTCTTTGTAATTAATGTTGCATGCATTAAATTATCAGAAAACAGTTTCAACACAAGAGGGAGCAAAAGTATCAGATATTGCAGAATGCAAAGCAGATGGATGGTTACAGTTCGAGGATGAGGCAGAATTACTACAAAGGGGGAAGAATGCCACGTGGCGTATGATGCGTTTGTCTTGTTCTTCATCGACTACTCCCACCACCAACCGTATAATAAACTCATCTTCCTCTCCTCCAACAATAACCACTAGTACTGCTACTGCTGCCAACACTATCCCATCAACTAATGCTCCTGAAGATCTCAACCATTCAGCACAAACCCTCGAGTTGTTCCCTCTCATGAGCGGCACTCAACACCGTTCTAACGATGAATATTATTGTGCGAATGATGAAGATGAAGCCATCAATATGAACTCCGCTACCATATCTCCTTACCCATATTTTGAGTTTCTTCCGTTAAAAAATTAAAGATTGGCCGGTTAAGTAGTACGTTGCATGCTTTTTATTACTTGATAATCATCAGTACTGTAGTGAAACGGTATTGTACGTGATGGCTTTCAATTTACTTTGACTATTATATCTTGATGATGATCGAATGAACAATATTGGGTCTCTTTTAAGTGGTGTTTCGATATAATATTTGCGATTATTTCGTAAATGGAAACAATTAAGGTACCTTCAGATGTACTTAACTTAGAAGATATTTTTAAAGAAGTAAGGAGCTAGAGCTTAGCTAGGTTAACGAAAAGAAGTGAAGGATCTACATAGATCGATTCTCATGCTGTTGATAAGAATACATATCTTTTGTTTTGACATACAAAACCAAAAACAAAAAAAAACAAAAAAAAAATCTCACATGGATTTCTTGTTATAATTAGGTTTTTTTTTTCAAGGATACCAACGTAAAATCACTTGTGATTTTGAAAACCCGCATGATGAGCAAAATGGGCTTCTGTAGAAGATGGAGATTGTGGATAATGGAGTGCATCAGTACAGCTTCAGCATCTGTTTTAGTTAATGGGAGTCCGACAGAACAATTTAAAATTAGCAGGGGACTGAGACAAGGCGACCCACTATCTCCATTCTTATTTCTCATTATAGTGGAAAGGTTGAGTGGGATAATTAAGAAAGCTTGCTCTGAAAATCTGTTTAAAGGTTTTGAAGTGGGTCGCGTTCGCTTGGCTGTCTCCCATACACAATACGTCGAGGATACAGTTCTGTTTTGCGAACCTAATGAGCATAGTTTTTGGGCTCTTAAATATTTAATGAGAAATTTTGAATTGATTTCAGGTCTGAAAAATCAATTTTTTCAAGAACAAGTTATTTGGTGTCAACGTCACTGATAATGAATTGGAGGAGTTTGTGTCATCACTTAACCGTCAAGATGGGCGCCTCCCTTTTAATTATCTCGGGATCCCAGTTGGTGCAAATCCCAGGAGAATTAGTACTTGGATGGCCGGTGTCAATACTATGAAAAGAAGGCTCTCGACTTTTACCGAAAAAAATCTGACTTTTGGAGGAAGAATCGTTATCCTTGGTTATGTTCTTACATGTATTCTTTATTATCTGCTTTCATTTTATAAAGCACCCAGAACCAGGGGCGGAGCCAAGAATTTTAAATAGGGGGTGCGAAATTCTATTACAGTTTCCTATAGCATGTAAAATATATATTTATATATGTATGAGTATTTATACATTTTCTTTTGTTCTAAAAATAATAAGATTTTGTACTAATAAAAAACCACCTGATTTTGAAAAAAAACAGAAAAATGCACTTTTTTCTCACAAGGAAGTTTTATCGCCTTATATTTTATCTACCACGCGTGATAAAGTGAGGTGTTTTTTGGTAATATATTGATTTGATATTTTTATTATGTAACATGTTTTGTTTGTGAGAATGAAAAATAAAAAATATACCTTTTAAGTAATTATTAGTAATAATTACTAATGTAATATGTGCAAGAAATAAATGTTTTCTTTATATAATCGTGTTTATTAACTCTTTTAATCTACACATTGTTGGTTATTTTATAAATGCTTTTTATAATTATAAAGCATATAAAATAATATGTGTATTGATTTTTTTTTATATAACATAATATGTGTACTGATAAATTTTACAAACTGATTGATGCCTTTCTCTTAAATGCTTATTAATTGAACAATTTAAACAAGGGTGTAATGTTCGAAATTTATTGGTGTATGGTAATATCTGTGCAATTCCACAAATCTACAGTATAATGAACACAATAAGAAACTTAATATATAGAAGAACGTGGCCCAACAAATTTATTGGTTCATTATATAATTTAGGTTACTAGCTAGAAGATAAATATGTGAAGTGGGGAGCGAAAATTTAAGGGGGTGCAAAGCCTATCCTAAGTCTTCATTAACCAAGCATTTAATCAACAAATAATATGCTACTTAAACAATATTGGGAGGTTGAGGGAGTGCAAAGGCACCCCCTGCACCCCCCTTCCCTCCGCCCCTGCCCAGAACAATCATTAAAAGGTTTACCAGTTTGCAAAAGAGATTTCTTTCGGGCGGGAATGAGATTGTAAACAAAATTGCATGGGTTAAGTGGGAAACGGTTTGCAAAAGCAAGAAAAATGGCGGTTTAGGAGTGAAGAATCTTGAACGCTTTAATATGGCACTCTTGAGCAAGTGGAAATAGAGGATTTTGACTGAAATAGTGAAATTGATGCACTTTGGAAACGTGTTCTCGATGCTAAGTATGATTTATGTTCATCTCCTAATGCTCCTTTTTTTTTTTGGCAGAATTCTAGAACTAAGGGTTCGACATGGTGGGATGATATTGCAAAACTTGGTTTCGGTGTTGATCATGAGGGTTGGTTTGAGAATAATCTTATGAATGAAGTGGGTAACGAAAGGACTACTAAATCCTGGACTAACAAATGGGCGGGAGACGATACTCTGAAGGTGCGGTTTAACCGTCTATACCTTATTGGTAATAATAAAGAATGCTTTGTCAAGGATTTGGGTTCCTGGAATAACGATGGCTGGGCTTGGAACTGGAGTTCGAGACGTAACCTTTTTGAGTGGGAACAATGACTTGTCGATCAGATGACAACTTCTTTCCCCAGCCACCAACCTTTGGAAGATCGCCAAGATAGATGGATCTGGAAATTCGACTCAGGTCAGCTTATACTCTCATTCAACAAACATATGAGAATGATGCCCCTCAACAGATCAATTCCATTTGGAAACCAGATGCTCCACTTAAGATCAAAGCTTTTATTTGGAAACTTTTCCTTGACAGAATTCCTTCGAAGATGAACTTGAGTAAAAGAGGTGTCGGTGGGATTAATAACAATATATTTTGCAGCCTTTGTGCGAGTGACATTGAAACCTCTTCGCATATTTTCACGGTGTGTAGGTTTGCTTACCAAGTGTGGATGGAGCTCTATTAATGGTGGGGAGTGAAGTCAGTTTTAACCAATGATCCGAAGTTGCATTTTGAGCAACATATTGGGTTGCGGCCTTCTCTTTTTCTTCGATCTGAATGGGTTATACGTTGGTTTTTCGTCATGTGGCATCTATGGAAGACTAGAAATCAGAAGGAATTTACGGGAAAAGAGGCGGTGGTTCACGAGACTGCGGAAGAAGCTAAAGCGCAGACTTGGTTATGGTTTAAAGATTTAAAGTCAAATCTTATTTTTTTCTCTTAGTGATTGGTTTCTAAACCCTGTGGCTTGTCTTGGAACTATAGTTTAGTAATTTTGATTGGTGGGTTGTTCGGGATTGGAGTACCCCTTGTACTCCCTTTCTTTATGAAATTTTTTCCTTTCAAAAAAAAAAATTGTCAATAACCTCACTATAACATGTAGAACCTGAATATGAGAACCGAAATATGGGAAGGAAGTGTTAATTTTTTTTCGTAACGTGTGGAAACGGAAAATTTCTTTCCCACGTATAATAAAAAAAAAAATTGACGTCGTTTTTAAACCTGGCAATCAAAAGGTGGAAACAAAATAATTCATTCACAGGTGGAAATAGGAACCAAATTTTTGGTTCCACCACTTAGAAAGGAAAGCTTTTTTTTTCGAACCGAACTTTTTTGTTCCCATTTTGTGAAACGAGAACAAAATTTTTATGTTCCCATGTGGCAGCTGAAAATTCATTTCCCATTTAAAAAATCAAAACCTTAGAATGAACCTATTCTTCGCCACACAACACGCACACTACACACCTGAACTTTCGTACACCGCTCCGCTTTTGCAAAAAAAAAATTATATATATATATATATATATATATATATATATATTATGGATAAGTGATCATTTCTCAATGTGTGCGTGTCATCCTTACGAAGGGGCCATGTTAATCTTCTCTGTATCGTTCATATCGTTCAAATTTTATCCTCGAAGGGACTATTATGGATAAGTGAACTACGTTTTGCAAGGATCATTTTGACATATTCTTTGTTGAGTTCATTGGTAAAACTTTTCATTTTGATTTAAAGTTTGATGTAGCAATTATTGTTGTTTAAATATTCAATTAGTATGATTACATTCGTTTTAGGTGGTGTTGCCAAAATGTTTGGGAGTGGATTTATAATTCCTAGCTTGCTTGGGGGCAACTTTGAGACTTAGGAAAAGGTCAGGATAAAGATTGCCCATTTCGCACTTTTGCTTTCTTTTTCTTTATAAAGATTAACTACTTTGAACTTTTATTGTCTATTTGATCAAAGATCAAGTACAAGTTGATTTAAAATCTTTGTTTGTCATTTTATATTGAACCTTGCGCATCATGAATTATCTCTCCTGAATTTGTCATGCTTTTGGTACTCTAGGTCGTAACACTCTTTGTTATCTTATACCTCTTAAAAAACGAGGCATGTTTCATCTAAAGCATTCATAATTTTACCTATTTCGCCATTTGCGTACTCCTCGTCTGTAAATTGTTTCAAGATAACCCTTACCATTCATGAACAATATGTGCCCGTCAATTTGTGGATATGATCCTAAGTCTTAACCTAAGAATGTTTAGAGAAATATATAGGTTAATGATAGAAGACCTCTTGGAATAGATTAATTATTTTAAACTTGTCGAATAGTGGGCCCCTTAATCAAATCCTTTTCTTTTCCTATGTTACTTAGTATTTGTCTCTTGTGCGCTCATGGAAAATTTATCGTTTTTCTATCGTGATCCAAGTGAAAGTACTAGGCTATTCAGTATATAAGCCTTATTTGAACACTTCTGTTATCCAAAAACCCATAATATATATAAATTACCTTGACGACGTCAAATAAATAATGTTGGAATTTCTTCTTTAACTTATTAGATAAGTAGCATTAGACGTTTGGAACCAAATTCTTTTAAGGGGATAGACCGTGACGCCTCAATTTTTTTTCTTTTAAGTGTAATTTAATTTAAGTCGCTTAATTACATAAACTGAGGGTCTTTAAGGATTTTAATGATAATAATTTATTATTTTGACAAGAATGAACCAATAGAAGGATTCTATTCATGATTAATTAAGGTTTAAATAATTGATATTGGTATAGTTTCATAATTATACTAGTATTCTCATAGTGTTATGAGATTTTTTTATTATTTCTATTATTAAAAAGTTAACTTGATTCGGTTAAGGAACTGTTATGATTTGAAGCCATTTTTTCTACCAATTTTGTCAGAGTGATGTTGATCAGAGAATATTAAGTAAAAAATGTGATGGGAAGAAAAAAGCAGGAGGTGAGAAAAAAAGCAGGAGTTGAGAAGATAGAGTTTCTTAATACTTTTTCTGATAAAATTCAACAATGACTTACAAAGAGTTTAACTTAGTGCAATAAGAAAAAGTACAAATTGAAAAGTAAATAGTGACATCCACCCAACAGGCTGCAACTATTAAAACATGCAAACAATGTTTTTTTAGCAAGAAGAAAATTCCATTACCCAAAGAAGTGTCATTACAGATTACGATCCTAACCGATCATGGCCTAACCATAGGACTACACACCACTATACAAAGAATTATTCATTGTAACATAATATTCTAAAGTCTAGAACAGTACATGCTTAACCCATCATGTTTTTGGGCTCTAACTCTAATAATTTGTATCACATGGTCTGCTAGGCTTTTGTTCAGCTGCTTTTGTGCAAATACTGCTTCATTCCTGTTACACCAAATTGCATAAATAGTCTCAGCTGCTGCAATCTTCAACATTCTTGCTTTTATGCTCTTCCCTTTACAGGCTTTTGTGATCCACTTCATATCTGCCTCCCAGCCCCCATGGGTGTGCTTTACTCTGAGCCATCTTAGCACCTCACACAAGACCTTACTTGTCTCATTACATCTATAGAACAGATGATCAATGCTTTCAGGATGGCCACGGAAGTTGCATTTACCATCTGTGTTTATACCAAATATCAGTAATCTGTCTTTTGTGACCATTCTCTGCAGCCATCCCATCCATAGTGTGAAGAGTGCTCTAGGCATGGCAAGAGATCCATAGAACAGCTTTCTCGAGGCAACAGTTTTTTAGTCTCTCTAAAACCCTTGTATAATGTTTTTGTGTTGTATTTACCAGCTTAACATGCCTCTTTCCAGCCCTTATTGTTTTCAATTGTTCTCTCTTACTGAAAGTTATTTTGATCAGGCAAGAGCAGGATTGCATAGGGCTGAACTGTTCAACATGTTGCTCTTTTATGTAGTATGTGTTTATCCAGCTCACCCATAGTTTGTCAGCTTTTAGAATGATGTTCTATAGCAGCTTGGCAATGGTGGCGTGGTTCCATTCTACCAGTGAGATCAAGTTCATTCCCCCTTCATTTTTTGCATCACAGAGATGGTCCCATGCTATTGGTGCCTTCTTACTTTCAGCCTCCTTCCCAGACCAGATGAAGGTTCTGAAAATAGTTTCTACATGTTTGAATACTCTCTTTGGCAAGAATTTATAGCCAATAGTTTTCCATAGTAAAGATGACACTCCTTATGAGTTGTACTCTCCCTACATAGCTAAGTAATCTAGAACTCCAGTGTCTGATCATCTCTAGGATTCTCTCAATCAAACGTGCAAACAATGTTGTTATACTCAAAAGGGAAAATAAACATAATAAACTAATAATAGAAATCAAGGGCTTCTTCTCTCTCTTGAACGTTTCAGATTTCTTTTCCAATTATCATTTCGGATTCCTTTTCTCCTTTTTTGCAGGTTTCAACGGGCATATCCAAATCCAATTGTGGATGTTTGTTCTCAATTATGCGGTCAGGATTTCCCATGGGGGTCCATTTCATTTCTGCAGTTCGAGTACTCAGTGAGCAACCCATTTTCCCTAACAATTTCCCTTGTAGTTGTAACATTGTTTTGTATGTGGATTGGTCTCCCTTCTTTCTCCCCTAATGCAATTTCACAATTAAGGTTAGAATTTTCCCCCAATTTGAATTAGACATTAGAGTTAGGTTTTTCAAAAATTTAGATTTTTTGACCCCTCTTGTATTTTGACTTTCCCTAATTCAATTGTATCTAATTCCCCTCCTAGCATGAGATTCCCCCTTGGTAGATCCTTGTCCCCAAGGGTCAAATTATGGGAATTGAACTTCAATGAAAGCATAATCCTCCCAAGTAGCTTCCTCTTCAGAGGAGTTAGTCCATTGCACCAAGATCTGAAAAACAACTTACTTGTTTCTTTTGATCAATCTCTTTGCCAACACCTTCCGAGGATAAACTTTGATGGCTCCTTGGTGGTAATTGTAACTTGTAAGCTACATACTCATTTCTCTCTAATACTTTGTAAGGCCCAAAGTATTTACAAGAGATCTTAAGATTCCTTCTCACAGCCACTGAAGTTTGTATGAAGGGCTGTTATCTTAGATAAACTTCATCACCACCTTCAAATTCTCTTTCAGACATATGCTCTTGTCTACAAAGGGCTTCATTCTTTCCTGGGCAATAAGTTCTCTTTAAGAAATTTTATGAGCTTGATCCTCTCTTGCAGCCACTCCTCTGTCAAAGGATGTTGGGTTTCAAGGTATGTCCCATTAGGCATCTGTGTAGGAGGATAGCCATAAACTGCCTCAAAATGGGTGACGTTGAGACCAGTGTGGAAGTTGGTATTGTACTAATGTTCAGTCATACTAAGCTATTTACCCCAAGCATTAGGTTGCGGATGAGTAATGCACCTAAGGTAGTTTCTATACACTGATTCACCCTCTAAATATGGCCATCGGATTAAGGGTGATATGCAATAATGATATTCAATTTAGCCCTCAATAACTTGAACAATTCTCTCTAACAAATGACTTTTGAATACCCTGTCCCTATCGGTTACTATGATGATAGGCATACCATGCATCTTATATATTTGATCTGGGAACAAGTTAGTAATAACATCATCAGTAAAGAGGTGAGACAATGGTAGGAAGTTAATTTACTTAGTATATATGTCAATAACAAGAAAATAACACCCTTACCTCCAAATCTAGGTTGCCCTCAAACAAAATCCGTATAGGTGGAGCCAAGATTGGTGGGTACATAGAGGGGTTGTAGGAGCCCTAGGTATGGAACACTTTCCCTCATTTGTTATTTTGCAGGTATCACGAGCACTAACCAACTATATTATATCTTTCTTGAGACCAGGCCAATAGAACATAGCTTAGCCCTATGATATGACCCTCGTATGCCAGCGTTAGTGCCCACACATACCCTACCCTTGAATCTAAGGATTTGACTGATGTGTGAGCAGTCCTCTTATTTTTATGGAGTGAAAGTCAACCCATTGATTATGTTAGCGAAATATTGATCTCCCTTTTAGCTATCTAGAATTTCAGTTGCCCAAGTAGGCTTAACAGTAGTGATAGCAGTTAACTCCCCTTCCTCTAATCCTCTAATTGACAAGGCATATGCAGCATTTTTCCACTCCTTTCTTGTATTTGATTTCACAACCCAATCCTCATAATTTAAAAACCCATGCGTGCTTCAAATTGGTTGTAATCCTGAATACTGCTATGGGAGATGTTTCAAGCTCTGCTGATCAATCCTTATGATGAAGTGGTGGCCCAGAATGTAGCGTTTCAACCTCGTTATACCCATTGGTATGGTATCAAGGTCCTTTCCATAAATGGACAATACATTGATTCTTAACCCCCAAAGCCTTTCTCAAGAATGCAATGGGTTTCTTTCCTTGCATCAGACTTGCTCATATCCCCCTTGGCACAAGCATCTGCTGCAATAATGAAAGGTTGTTTGAAGTTTTGTAAGTCTAGAACACGAAACTTTTTTTTATCAAACGGGAACTTATGTTAGTCACATCAAAAAGAAAGAGTATTTACAAAGGAAACAAACTTGTGCAAAATAAAGAGCTAACAACGAAACTTAAACCATCTAATCTAAAAAAAAAAATCACAAACTACTTGGGGAACCTACAAGTAGGAACTCCTCTAGCGTCAAGTACTGCCAATCCACGAACACGCCTACTACAAGTGAGTTCTTCCAACACCTCGTCAGTCTTTAAGTCGTACGCCTCATTTGCAACAAGATCCGCAACCGAATTACCTTCTCTAAAATTCTGCATGAGAGAAACTTGCATTTTAGAAATAAGGACACGAATATTAAAAATTGAAGAAGCAATCTTCCAATTTCTGGGTTTCAGAGATTGAATAATGTGAATGAAAACTTGGGCATCCACCTCAACCTCGAATCCTTGAAAACCTCTCTCCCACCAAAGCATGAGAACTCTTTCCAACCCTTTACCCTCGGGTTTCATATTGGTTGCGATGCTAAAGTAACTCCTAAAAGCTACAATTATATTGCCCAACTCATCTCGAACAATCCCACCATCCGCGGCCTCACTGGGATTTCCTCTAGAGCAACCATCTATATTAAGCTTCAATATTCCTATCATTGGTTTTTGTCAATTAACAATCTTTACATCATTCTCATCATTTCCTAATATAACCATTACTTGTTTCAATGCATTAAAAGCTATAGTCCCTTTTCACTCCACTTGAAGATGTCCTTCTTCATTAAATCAATAAGTGTTTTACTGGTAAGCCCATAGCCCTATATGAATTTTCTATAATAGTCTATCAACCCTAAGAACCCCCTTAGCGGCTTGATATTAGTAGGTAATGGATAGTTAACCATGTAGTCTACCCTATAGGGGTTAGTAGCACCCCCCCCTCCCCCCCCCCCCCTTTTACTTACAATATACCCCCACGTACTCCACATATTTCCTCCCAAAGATGCATTTGCTCAACCTAGCATACAGTTGGTTATGTTTCAGTTGTTCTCAGGTTGTCTTTGAGTGTTGCACATGTGATTCTAATGTAGGACTATATATTAGTATATCATCAAAATAAATATAAATTTCCTCATAAATGGACCAAAGACCTGGTTTATAAGTGATTGGAAGGTCGATAAGGCATTGCATAACCCAAAAGGCATCATTAAAAATGCAAAGTGTCTATGATGGGCACTAACCCAATCTTATGGGCATCCACGCTACTTATCCATATTCGAAAAAATATTGGCCTTAAATCATTTTTTGAGAAATAAGCAACCCGGTGCAATTCATCCAATATCTCATCAATCATAGAACAGAAAATTCATGTTTGATTGTGAGGTTGTTGATGTATATGTAATCCACATACATCCACCAACTCCAATCCCTTTTCTCAACTGGGAGCACAGTGGAAGCATAAGCACTTGTGCTTTGATGAATGATACTTCTAGCATTTCTTTTACTATCTTTTCAATCTCTGCCTTGAAGGCATGAGAATATCTGTAGGGGGGCTGGTTCTTGGGCATTGCACCTACTTTAAAGTTAATTTGATGATCAATAACCCATTTAGGGGGTTAAATTAGTGGTTCTTTGAATACCTTTTCAAGACCTTACAATACCTTTGAAATCTGGGGTTCACTCAGTCGTGTATTCCCTACTATTAATAGAACACAATTTTCCCATGATTTCGTACCTCATTTTAACCCATATTTTCTACAATGACTTCTCATATATAAGTTAGCAAGTAAGGCTCTCCGTTATAGCTTGAATTATAATTCCTCTCCATCCATGGTAAGTCTTATACTCATCTCCTTGTAATCAAATTTAACGAGGGTATAACTTCTTAACCAGTACGCTCCAAGTACCATATGGCAACCACCAAGTTTAGTTATCCTTTCATGGAACTTAAATTGGTGTCCTTGAGAAACCCACTGGAAGTTTGGACACATACTTTTACTAATGATGTTTCCTCATCAACTACAGTGACAACTTAGAACTTGTCTCCTCAGTAGCACAACCTAGCCTCTTGGCTACATTCTCATCTATAAATTTGTGGGCACTCCCTCTATTTACCAATATGCTGATAGTGTGTTTCCCAACCTCTTCATTTATTTTTAGAGTGTTCCTTCTACCTCCTAATAGGGCATGTATAGAGACACCCATCGTGTTTGGGTTATCCTCTTCAGACCCTTTTGCATCCTCACCTTCCTCTTCATTATCCAACTCCTTTTCCTCACCTTCTTTCAGAAACATATACGATTGATTCATCTTACACTTGTGATTGAAATAGTAAGGCTCATCACATTTAAAATATAGCCCTTTCTCCCTCATGGCTCTCATCTCAGCTGGTGTGAGTAGATTTTTTTCTAGGTTAGAACTCTAACCCTATGTCTTTAGCTTGTTAAAGGTAAGGTCAAAGAAAATCCTTTGTGAGTTGTTGAAGTTCCGCTTATAGCCATGCGTAAACCTCATTGCCATGGCCTCATTGACTTTGTCTTCTTCCCATCTTAGACTTATAATCACTACAAGAGTAGTGAGGGTGGAAAGAAAACTGGGTGCCTGAGCTCTTCTTTAACTACTTAGAAAGCTTCCCACATAATACTCTTTAGAATGTGTTACCCCAAACATTTCGAAAGGAGATTTGAGTTCTCAAGATCTCTATGTATATTGTTCCATGTGGCTTTGATATTGGAGTTTGTTAAACTCCATAATAACTTTCTCCAATTTTATCCCATCAAACCTCAACAAGACATTTTTGGTAAAACCCTCTATAGTGGTTTATTCACTCTTCTCCACAAAACCATTATATCATAGGTCAGTTATCCCTTTAAAATACATAGAGGCTCTCCGTACCTCATTTTAACCCATATTTTCTACAATGACTTGTCATATATGAGTTAGCAAGTAGGGCTCTCCGTTATAGCTTGAATTATAATTCCTCTCCATTCATGGTAAGTCTTATACTCATCCCCTTGTAATCAAATTTAACAAGGGTATAACTTCTTAACCAGTCCGCTCCAAGTACCATATGGCAACCACCAAGTTTAGTTATCCTTTCATGGAACTTAAATTGGTGTCCTTGAGAAACCCACTGGAAGTTTGGACACATACTTTTACTAGTGATGTTTCCTCATCAACTACAGTGACAACTTAGAACTTGTCTCCTCAGTAGCACAACCTAGCCTCTTGGCTACATTCTCATCTATAAATTTGTGGGCACTCCCTCTATTTACCAATATGCTGATAGTGTGTTTCCCAACCTCTTCATTTATTTTTAGAGTGTTCCTTCTACCTCCTAATAGGGCATGTATAGAGACACCCATCGTGTTTGGGTTATCCTCTTTAGACCCTTTTGCATCCTCACCTTCCTCTTCATTATCCAACTCCTTTTCCTCATCTTCTTTCAGAAACATATACGATTGATTCATCTTACACTTGTGATTGAAATAGTAAGCCTCATCACATTTAAAATAGAGCCCTTTCTCCCTCATGGCTCTCATCTCAGCTGGTGTGAGTAGATTTCTTTCTAGTTTAGAACTCTAACCCTATGTCTTTAACTTGTTAAAGGTAGGGTCAAAGAAAATCCTTTGTGAGTTGTTGAAGTTCCTCTTATAGGCATGCGTAAACCTCATTGCCATGGGCTCATTGACTTTGTCTTCTTCCCAGCTTAGACTTATAATCACTACAAGAGTAGTGAGGGTGGAAAGAAGAAACTGGGTGCCTAAGCTCTTCTTTTAACTACTTAGAAAGCTTCCCACATAATACTCTTTAGAATGTGTTACCCCAAACATTTCGAAAGGAGATTTGAGTTCTTCAGATCTCTATGTATATTGTTCCATGTTGCTTTGATATTGGAGTTTGTTAAACTCCATAATAACTTTCTCCAATTTTATCCCATCAAACCTCAACAAGACATTTTTGGTAAAGCCCTCTATAGTGGTTTCTTCACTCTTCTCCACAAAACCATTATATCATAGGTCAGTTATCCCTTTAAAATACATAGAGCTCATCAAGTACTCCTCCAACCACATAGAAGTATTTTTTTACATTTTCTTAGCCAACTTTTGCATTTGTCCCATCAAAGTGTGGGAACACAACCCTAGGCAAATTATTATTTCTAGAGTTGTTCCCTACTTGGTTCTTCAAGTCCACAAAATTTCCAGGATTTTTGTTGTTAGTATTTGTGTTTTTGTTGTTATTAAAGTTTGTTCTTACCTCAGATAACACTGGGGTTGGTGTGCTGGTTTGACTTATTTGTGTTAAGCCATCTTTCAACATAGATTTTTTCTTGTTGTAAGTATTCCATTTGCTATGAAATATTCAGCAGCTGCAATTGTACCCATGCCATGGATCCGTGTATATTACGCATTGTTCCTTGCAGTTGTTGGTTGTTTTCTGTCAGATTGATCATCAAACCTTGCACTTCCCATTGTGTATTCGTAAAGTTTTCTTGCATCTCTATCTGAGTATCTTGTATCTCTCTTATCCTTCCTTGGTTAACCATTTCTGGTGTTTCCGTCAGTTGAACCCCGGCTCTTGATGCCTAATGGTTATGATTTAAACCACTTTTTCTACCCTTTTGTTGAGTGATGTTGATTAGAGAATATTAAGTAAAGAAGGTGATGGTAAAAAGTAGTAGGTGAGAAGATAGAGCTTCTTAATAATTTTCCTAATAAAATTCAACATTGCCTTACAAAGAGTTTAAATAGTGCAATAAGGAAAAAAACTCAAAAAGTAAATAGCGACATCTAACCAACAGGCTTCAACTACTAAAAATGTGCAAACAATATTTTTACACACAAAAGGAAATCACACATAATAAACTTATAATAGAAATGGGATTATTCCACTAAACCCTCCAAACTATAGGTACTTTATGCAAACAATGCCAGATCTTTGTTTTTAGACCCAGTGAGGTCTAAACTTTGGTAGTTTGTGCGAATTGTCCTATTTTTCACTTTTTGGTTATTTTTCGACCAAAAATCACCGAATCTTTTTAAAAGTTTGACTAGAATCTTTCCCTCGATGAGACGGTTCCGATGGTGGTGACGGTTTTGCAAAATTCAAAGTTATAACACATGGATTCTAATTTAAGTTCAATACACTTAAATCAAATTTCTCGTGTATTAACTTTGAATTTTCCGACACCATCACCACCATCGGAACCGTCTCAACGAGAGAAAGATTTTAGTCAAACTTTAAATAATTTTTTCAATGAATTTTGGTCAAAAAATTGTTAAAAATTGGAAAATGGGGCAATTCACACAAACTACCAGATTTTAGACCTCATTGGGTCTAAAAATAAAGATCTGACCCTGAAGCCATAAAGTGGCCATAGTTCAGGGGGATTGATGGAATAATCCCAATAGAAATATAGGGCTTCTTCTCTGTCTTCCTATCATTTACAGCTTCAGGTTTCTTTTTCAATCATCCTTTTTTGATTCCTTTTCTCATATCTTGCAAGTTGGAATGGGCATATCCAAATCCAGTCTCGGGCATTCGTTCTCAGTTGTGCAGTCAGGGATCCATTTCATTTTTGCAGTTCAAGTACTCAGTGAGCACCCCTCTTTCCATTTCATTTCTGCAGTTCAAGTACTTAGCGAGCACCCCTCTTTTCAGCAATTTCCTTTGTAATTATAATATTGGTTTGCATGCGGATTGGTCCCCATCATTTTCCCCTAATTCAATTCCACAATTAGGGTTAGAATTTTCCCCTAATTTGAATTTGACATTAGGTTTGGTTTCTAAAAAATTAGGGATTTTGACCCATCTTGTATTTTGACTTCTACTTTTAATTGTATATGATTTCCCTCTTAGCAACATCTTGACATCTTTATATGGATCAAAATGGTTTCTATTTTTTTTAGTAGTACATTCACCCTAATCCTTTTAAAACACTAACTTCTATTGAGCCTAATAATACGTAGTTCATGGAGGAATTAAGGGTTTTCTTTTCTTTTCTATCGTCTATCCACCACTTGTTTCTACTCCTTGCAACATCTTTGCTTCGTCTCTATCAATTGACGTTTGTTTTCACTTCTCACAAGTTAATTGCATTCCTTACCATATGAGATTATCAATTAATAGTAGTCATTGGTGTACCATAATTTGTATTGCTTACGTGTCATGACACGTGCCCATGTGGGCTTCGATAAACAACAAACCACAACAACCTATGTTGCTAGTTGTTGTGCCATAATTATGACACCTCAAAAGTACAGAGTTAAATTTGGCAATACATAGAATTAAGAGGACAAAAAGTTAATTCTCACTCGATCTGTAAAGCCCAAGAATATGTCGAGACGATATCCGAGTGACTCGATAATCAAAGAGAAATAAAACCCGTTTTGGATGGCCCATTGGCAAATGGTGTTTTCGCTAGTCTTGAGATTACCTCCTCATCAGACTCTCTCGCCCCTTATAGGCAACACAAGAAGAGCTTTTGGTTTGATCAAAACCTGCACTAAAGACATAATGGTTAGAAGTAAATAGCTTATATAAGAAAAAAAACATATTCTAGAGAAGGATACGCGTGTTGTATTTTTGCGACTAGGCTCAACGCGAGGTTGAGCTGGCTACATATATCTCTGAGAAGAAAGAATCAAGTTGAACGTATTTAATTATTTAATTATGCTCGTGGGGGGTCTTATTTGATGTAATGCAAGCTTGGGAGATGTATGCATTGTATTGGCCCTCAGGCTGGATTTGGACTATCCCTGAGGATGTATGTCTCGTAGTCAAGACCCAGGTGGCCGAAGTAGTGATCCTTATTGGGTGTTGTATAGATCGGAGATCATTTAGGCATCCTAATAATGTTGCACTTCATCAAGCCCCGGAGGCTCAAAGTTGGGACCTCAGACGATATGCATCACAAAGTGGTCAAATCCCGAGTCAAAGCTTTCTCATACTTAAGTCAAGTTGTTGATATTTGAATGTTTGTGGAAAAGTAGAGGAGAAAATACTCTTAAGTGTTTTGGTTGACGTACTTTTAGTTGACGTAGAATTTTTGACGTGCCAAAAATGTCGACTTGGAAACAATTGATGTAACATGATTAATGTGCAAAACGTGTCGACTTGTCTCAGGTCGACGAGCCAAATGTGTTAACACAAAATGCTTGACGTGCCAAAACTGTTGACGTGGAATGCTTGATGTGCTTTTCTCTCACTAGAATTATAGAGAGAAGTTAAAGCATCCAAGATCCAACCTCCAAAGTGTGCTACCCTTCAAGTGTCCAACCCCCAAATGAAGAAGTGGGGGTATTTATAGAAAATGGGAAAGGGTAAGAAATGAGAGAGCATGCACACACACACCTAATGTGAAGAAGAAAAAGCGGTGCACCATAGGGTCGGTGCACCCGCACCACACCGGGCTGGACCTCGGTCTAGTCCGAATTGACCGACATGCCATGTCACATCGATGTTGACCGACGTGGTCAAATTTGATCGACCTGGGTATGGTGTCCTGCGTTGGTTTGACTGACATGGCCCAGTCCAACCTATTTAACGTGCCACGATGGACCGACGGCACATGTTTCGGTGCCGTGTCACAAGTTGTGTTCCTTGGTCTTTGTGCCCAAAATTTTTCCATAATGGACCTTTTTTTAGCTCAACGGTATTGTCCTGAGAGTGGCGTAGATTTGACATCTCGAGTGATCTAATCGGATTGGGAGGAAATTGCCTTTTTGTCTCTTTATTCTCAATTATTCCCAAGATGATCGTGTATTTTGGAAGTGATATAAGTATGGCATACCATAAGTCCCCTAGCTTGAGATGAGCTCGACTTATAGAGCGTATTTCAAACTAGAAAAAGAAGATTAGGCATAATTACCATGCACATTTATCGGTATCTTGCAAAAAATAGCTTATTGGCCGCTCTTGATAATTGGCAAGAATTCATGCCATGTTGTAATTTCTAAAAGATTTTGGGGGCAAGACGTAAATAATCCTTCAAAAAATATTTTTGGGCTATTAAATGTCAACCCATTAATTGTTTAACTAGTTGGACATCTAGTACACGGTCCAGGAGGCTCCTATTAATTTTTGGGCTTTTACGGCTTTTTAGGCCGATTAGGACTACCCTTTAGAAGCATTGGTCCTCCATTTTGCCTCATTTTACCACTTTCTAAAGAGAAAAAGTTAGAGAGAGAGGGGATCTTAAGATAGAAAGAAGAGAGAATTACACAAAGTACCCCTCAACTATGGGTAAATTATACAAAGTATCCCTCCTCTTTGGGAAATTACACAAACTACCCTTATGGTCAAAAAAATTAAAATAATTAAGACAACCTTTCAAATTCAAATCATAGCAGAGACTAAAATTCGCAGATAATTTATTTTTTTCTTAGATGAAATTATTTGTTATCAATATTTTGTCTTTTTAAACGAGATAAATGAGGTTTAATGCAATAACTTTGACTTGTTTATTGTTTTTTGTGTAAAATAATTGAAGAGTATGAATTTACATTCAATAATTTGAAATAAAAAAATTACAAAAAATCGGTCATAACGGTAGTTTGTGTAATTTTCCAAAGATGAGGGGTACTTTGTGTAATGTATCCATAGTTGAGGGGTACTTTGTGTAATTCTCCCTAGAAAGAATGGTGCATCCCAAGAGACCATTTCTTCTCCAATTTTAAAGGTAAGGAAAACCATAACTTTACCATTGCATTTTTGCATTTTTTGGATAGGTTGTGCCACGTGGTATGTCGCACGAAATAATGTGGCATGTCGCACAAAATGACATGGCCACGTTGCACGTCGTTATGGCCAACATGTCCACATCGGGATTGGTCCGACATGGACCTCATCACGTAGGCTTTGACCGACGTGATGACATCATCCCAAGTTGATTTTGACCGATGTGGTGACGCCATCACACCACAGTAGTTCGGTTGATGTGGGGTTATTGACGGGCATTGTTCCGTTAATTGGGGCTATTTACGTGTTTGTATGTGGTTTTTTGAATATCTCAAATTTTCCTCACTTTGTTGAATTGTGTGAACTTGCTGTCACGTTTGTAGAATTCATAAATTCCTTAATCGTGTAGTTTTTCGTGGCCTTTCAACTTGTATTTGACTATGTTTGCAATGTTGAACTACAGGTGATAGTCAAAATTGGGTTTCCACGTCACTACTGTAAGTATTACTATCTGAGGCCTAGATACCACAAGGAGAGACGTTACCATTCACCGTGTAGGGTAGATCGGCATTAGTGGTTGCGGTACTTGCCAATTAAAAGGTTGAGATACCCCGCTACACGTGAGACATCACATAGGTCACCGTCCCATGGTAATTTGCTTCTTCTCAACTTGCATTTTTGAGATTATGGGGTTAGGGAAATGGTTCCCTAGAGAGTATTTAGTTGAGCATATCGGTTCACTTTCTGAGCTTGGGTCGGATTACGATGATGATTATGATGTTTCTGGGCCCTCTAGCTGTGAGATAAGGGATCACTAGATTGATGGTACGGGTTCATCTAACGATTTATATTTCGTTGATGGTGCATCCTATGAGTCATCCTCATAGGGAGGAGATGAGGATGATAGTGATTATGAGGTTACTCCGCGTTGTAGACGCTGGTATGGCAATGTTGTTGATGATGTTGTAGAGCATATTGATCCCGGTAGGGATAGTGATGAAGGGGATGAGGTATACGACGAGGAAGGTGATAGGCCTCCATTTATATTTCAAATCCTTATTGATATAGAGGACATTATTCCCCAGCTTAAGAGAGAGAAGACGATAGAGAACATGAGGGATGAGTTTGACATACCGAACAGGTATGAAGTGGTCATTCCAAGGCGTAGTGATAGTATGCATCTCCCCCCAAGGGGATGCATTACCATTTTTGTCGCTTATTGTGCCACGGGTCTTAGGTTCCCCATAGTTGCTGAGGTTTGGGGTATTATAGTGAGGATCGCCTTAAATCTGGTTCAGTTTACCCCAAATAGATATGCAGCCATTGTGGGTTTCAAATGCAACATTGATAACTTTTGGTTATCCATTTCGTATGAACTTTAACCAAAAGGGTGGCGTCAATTCAGGCTCCTATTATTTGTCATCTATGATAAACTGTGCGTACCTTGACGGTGCTAAGGACAGCTTTGCTAGGGATTGGAAACAGCAATTCCTCTATATCAAAGAGAGTATTCACGGAGATTCTGATTAATTTAGTCGGGACTGGACCGACATTGATCTTCGGCCTGAGAGGCCTAGTAATGGGAATGGTTGAAATGGGAGATTAGCGGCTCTTCATGATGATCCCTTGTTATATCCAACCACAAGTCTTCATGGGGTATTAAGAGCAAGTGATGTATCGTCTGTCGAGTACAAAGGACTAAGACTTTGGGTATAATTTTTAAATATTCGCATCTATGTGCTCTAGTGGTGGAGCGAGGTTTTAGTCACAATTCTCCCCCGAGGGATCTGGTTGAGGAGAGGGTTCCTCATATTGTTGCGAACCCACTTTAAGTGATTAGTGTTGATGATGAGGTTCTTGACCGGGAAAGATAGTGGCATTGTTGCCTAGACCTGAGGTTGAGTCAGGTAGTGCAGTTGTTGTTTCTCGTGAGCGAGATAGAGGTAGTAGGGAAGGAGGATGTTTTTGCAGTACTATTGAGTTTCGTGTCCCTTATGATCATAGATACAGTAAATTGGTTGACGAGGCTACTGTCCGGTCCAAAGAAGAAGGTTAAGGAAATCGCAAATGAAGGGTTGTAGGGGCTGCAAAGAAGAAGAGGGCTATTGCAGAGCCTTCTTAGGCTTCTAATGTTGTCGCGTGGCATATTCGCAATATCTATTGGAAAACCTCATATTACCTTATCATAGATCCCAATGATCACCCGGATACCATAGTGTGTATGAGAACAAAGTTAGACCCTAATAAAGAGATGACCGATTCATATGATTTGGGGTTAGTTGGAAGTATCAAACTGATAGTGAACGATGAAGAGGTTATCCAGCAAATCGGTGGAAGAGGGGGGCTAAGGTGGTTTCTTTTCCATAGCCAGACATTGTAAGTAAATTTCCCTGTCTCATTGATTTCTAACCTTACTTGGGCTTTTCAGGCATTTTCAGACTATGTTATTTTCAAGGGTGCTTCTTAATGAGCATGATCGTTGGCTTACAATACTAGAGGCCAATGAGAAGTTAATGGAGATGGAGCAGGCCACTGCTCGATCGGATGATCAGAATATTACTAATCACGAGAACAAAGTCAAGGCTATGAAGGAGCGCTTGGTCGAAGAAGAAGCAAAGTCTTTTCAACTAGAGAAGATTTTAGCTGTGGCGAACAAGGAGAAGGTTTCCTTAGGATGTAGACGTTTGATCTGATTCAAGTTATGTCGGACTGAACTCATCTAAGATGCAGATTTCCAGCGGGTTGGTTTTATATGGTGCATGTGCAAATGATAAATGCAATGGCATAATCGACACTCCCACATTTCTGAAGGAGGCAAAAGCGGTATTTGGAGCAGCGGGCCAGGGGACCAGTTCCAGTGTAGCTAATGATGTCGTGACTGGGCCCGCAGTTTGAGAATTTGCTCAGGTTCACTCATTGAACCATGTTGGCTTTGTTTTGGCTCTTGAGCCATTTTATCCATACTCTTCTTGTTTCAGTACTTTTCGGATGTTGGGTATTAGTACCCTTTGATATTTTTCGCTGATGTAAGGCGTTATGTTTTGTTTGCACTTGTCATTGTGCTTTTGTAGTTTCCATTGGTGGCAATAGGATTTGAGAATTACTGTGTCATGCTCATATTGACTTGTTTGTGGATGTTATGAGCGTAGCACGTTTCTGCATATTGGTCTTATTTGTTGAATAAGTCTTACTTTTGTTTGCTTATCCTTGAATGTTTTGACGTTGGCTTATTTTTTATAATGAAGTGACTTTTTTCTTTTATCAATCCTTTGTTATTAAAGGAGATGTTACGTTGTTTATCGGACTTCAATATCTGCAACATGTCATTGTGTTGGCAGCTTAGACCATAGCGTATGTGCATGATTGTTAGAGGAAATGTGGTTCCTCATTATAGTTGATGAGTAGTACTTGATCAGTTTGTATACCTTTTGAATAGGTATATGGGCTATGAAGCCTTTTTAAGACATTATCTCCTTAAGAGCATGGACTAGATGTGTACTGAGCTCAATCTAGAAATGACACCATGAAGGTGTGTTAGGCATATGAGCCATAATGCGCAACATTCTTTTGGAATGTGTTCTTTATATGAGAATTGTGCTCGATCTAGTTTTGACATCATGTAGGTCTATTAGGTATATGAGCCACAATGCACGACATCTTTTGGAATGTGTGCTTTAGATGAGAACTATGCTCGATCTAGTTCTGACACCATGTAGGTGTGTAAGGCATTTGGGCAATAATGCACGACATTCTTTTGGAATGTGCACTTTAGATGCAAACTGTGCTCAATCTAGTTTTGAAACCATATTGGTGTGTAAGGCATGTGAGCCATATTATGCGACATTCTTTTGGAATGTGTGCTTTAGATGAGAACTGTGTTTGATCTAGTTTTGACACCATGAGGTGTATATTGTGATATTTGATCTCATTAAGGCATTGTGCCTGCAAGTAACTCGTGGTGTGTTGTTTATGGCGTTGTGTGGGTCTTCATTAGTTGTTGTCTTTACTCATTCGCTCCTTTCAGTTGTAATCAATTCTCTTAGGTTTAACGCAACTAGCGCTACCCCTTATATTTTTAGTGTTGATTTACGCAATCTCGAGTATAACCTATTTCAAGGATGTTACATATTGAGATCATTTATGTTTTTACGCATCTAATGCAACCAAATCACACAAGGTTTTACGCCCTAAAGGCAACCAAGTCTTGCATGGATTTACGCATCTAAGGCAACCAGATTCTTTGTGGATTTACGCATCTAAGCAACCAAATTATACATAGATTTATGCCTTAAAGGCAACCAAGTCTTACATGGCATTACGTATCTAAGGCAACCAGATCTTGTGTTGTTGAGGCATTCCTATCCGATGAACCCACATCCATGTATGACAGGCCACCAATGAGAAACATGGCTAAGTTATTATCCTGTGCATGAATAAGTTTTGTAACAAAATTATTTACACCAATGCGCATCATAAGTGAAAATTGCAACAAAATATTTCACTCTTGCTTAGTATTTTGCGTTTTTTGCTTCAAAATATGAAGTCTTAGTGGTAGTGTGGTAGCCCAGCTATGGGGTGCTACTCTTTCCTTTTTTTGCTTGAAAACAACTTCGGCATTTGCATCAAGTTGTGTGTGGAGGTGATCCAGCTACGGGGTGCTACTCCTTTCTTTTTTCTTTTTGAAAAATAGTTTTTGGACTCATAAGCCGTGTTATGCTACTTCTTCTTTTCTTCAGGAAGAACCAGTTGAAGCTTACGGAAGAAACATGTTCATAGAAAAGATAAACAGGAAATCATTTTTATTTATTTTTAGACTGGCCTTGCCTTTTGACCAAGTTGCCTACGTATCTCAAGTAAACTCGGGAATTAAGTCTCTGTAGTTTATTT
This sequence comes from Linaria vulgaris, assembly GCA_948329865.1. Classification (NCBI taxonomy): domain Eukaryota; kingdom Viridiplantae; phylum Streptophyta; class Magnoliopsida; order Lamiales; family Plantaginaceae; genus Linaria; species Linaria vulgaris. The sequence goes on from OX415250.1 coordinate 73,282,506, forward strand.
AGTTTATTACATCATTTTATTCTTGAAAATGTGTAAAAACTGCAATGAGCTATGGAGAATTCTAAATGTCGTTGTTAGGCATAGAATTTTTGAAGGTTCTGGACATTCCAAGGACGTGCTATATCGCGATGTCCATCTCTTGTAGATAGTAGTAGCTTTTGTAGCTAGCCCATGTGACCTTGCAAAGTCCTTCCCAATGTGGTTGGAGTTTGCCAACGCGTTTGTGGATCTCAATGTTTCTCAGAACTAAGTCCCCCTCTTAGAACTGTCTGAAATGGACCCGTTTATCTTAAGACTTAGTCATCTTTGTCTTGTAGGCTTGATTTCTCTTGTATGCCTCGTCATGGGTAGAGCCTATGAATTCCAAGTGAGTAAAAGCTCATTCTAACTACTTCTTCTTGGTTGTAAGTGAGTATACGATGTGTTGCATAACAATTTCTGCAGGTATGGCTACTTCTGAGCAGTAAACCAGTAAGAACGGTGTTTGGCCGATAGAAGTTCATGGGGTCGTGCGGTAGGCTCACAGTATCCCAAGCAGAGCTTCTACCCAAGATTCATTGAGTTCGTGTATTCTTTCCCAAGGTATTCCACAAGGGTCTTGTTTGTATTTTCTACCTGACCATTCGCTTATGGATGATAGACATGAAATGTTGAGAGATACCCAAATCTTTGCACCATGCCCGGATGTTCTGTCATGCGAACTGTGTGCCGTTATCTGACATGAGTACTCGCGATATTCTGAAATGGCAGATGATCTGTTGCCAGATAAATTCAATGATGTTATGATCCGTAATGGAGGACAGTGCTCGGATTTCAGCCCATTTGGTGAAGTATTCAACTGCGACAACTAGAAATCTCTTTTGTTCCTTTGTTGGCCAGAAGGGTCCCACTATGTCGATGCCTCATTCATTAAATGGGCATGATACTTGCAAAGGGTTGAGAGGTTATGCAAGAACATACATAAGGTTAGCGAAGAATTGAAAACTTTTGCATCTTCTGACAAGATTTATCGCATCTTTAAGCAAGGTTGGCTAGTAGTAACCTTGGCCCAACACCTTTTGGGCCAAAGAGCGAGCTCCTGAATGATTTCCACAAGCTCCAATGTGTACTTCGTTTAGCACGATTTCCGCTTGACCAGGTGATAGACATTGTAGGAGTGGTCCTTCAAATGATCTTTTGTAAAGCTCATCCTTGAAGATGGTGAAATGATGTACGTTGTATTTTAGTCTGCGTACCGCAGCTTAAAAGCTTTCCCTCTTTGAGGTATGTGTAGATCTCGTCCTTCCAAGAAGGTTCAGATATGATTGGCATGTCTTGTTCTACCCTTTTGAGTATTCTCAGATATCGAGTCTTACATATAGCGAATTCATGTACCATGTAAGGCGATTCTTCTTTCAGTGTAGACCTCTATTGAAGTGGCGAACTTGGAAAGCGCATTAGCATTGATGTTATCACTTCTTGGGACCTGGCACAATGTAAAGACAGTAAAAGATTTCATAATATCTTTGAGCTTAATCAATTAGAGGATCATAAAGTCCTCTTTGGCCTCGTACGAGTCGTTGAAGTGGTTTTCCACAAGTTTTAAATCTGTGAAGACTATAAGGTGCTTGACTCCTAATGAGTTTGCCATTGAGGTACAGGCGAGGATAGCTTCGTGTTCTGCCTCGTTGTTGGTTACAACGAAGTTTAGACTGGTCGTGTATTCAAATTATCTACGTCAGGAGATCTTATGTATACACCTACTCCTCTGCATTTATTTCTAACTAATCCATCAACATATAATGTCCATGCAGCTTTTTCTGTATCGATGGTAGGAGCTTGTGCTTTCTGGAGTTGTGCTCTTCTGAGGGTTTCTGCAACAAAGTCGGCTAGGACTTGTGCTTTGATAGTTGTTCTAGGGCGGTACTCAATGCCTTACTCGCCTAGATCTATGGCCCATTTGACCAGCCTTCCCGAGGTATCGTGCTTCAACAACACTTGCTTAAGTGGTTTGTCTATCAAAACCACAATGGGATGTGACTGAAAGTAAGGAGGCAGTTTTTGTGTCGTGGCAACGACAGCTAATACGAAGTTTTCAATCTCGACGTAGTTATTTTAGCAGCCTGAAACACTTTGGAGATGTAGTAGATCAATTTATGGATGATGCCTTCTATGCGTATCAATATTGTGCTAAGAGAAATCTCGGATACCGCTAGGTAGAGATACAAAGTTTCTTCCATGATCAGTATTGCTAATAGTTGTGAGGAGGCAAGATACAGCTTGAGTTGCATGAAAGCTTCTTCACATTCGTCGGTCCATTCGATGTTTTGATTCTTCTTGAGGACTGTGAAGAATGGCAAGTTGTTCTTTGTCGTCGTTGAGATTAACCTTCCTAAAGTTGTTGGTGTGCAATAATTACGACACCTCCAAAATACAAGATCAGCTTGGGAAAAACTCAAAATAAAGGGACTGAAAGGCAATTTCCTCCCAATTCGTTTAGATAACTGAGATGCCAAATCAACGCGACTATCGGGATAATAACATTGACCTCGAGAAACTAGTTCATTATGGCAAAATACTTGAAAACAAAGTCCAAGTAGCAGAACTCGTGACACAGCGCCAAAACTCGTGCCACGTTGGTCAACCACCAATGGACCACATGGTACAATGGTCAAATCGACGTGCCACGGGGCACGTCGGTCAAATCAATGGGCCACAGGGCACATCAGTCACAGCAACAAGCCACATAAATGACATGCCATGGGGCACGTTGGTCATCCGAACTGCACTGGGGTCAAGCTCGATGTGGTGCGGGTGCACATACCCTATAGTGCACCATTTTTTGTTCTCCACCTTTAGTGTGTGTGGGCACGCTCTCTCAAGCCTTACCCTTTCCCATTTTATATAAATACACCCTCACTTCTTCATTTGTGGGGTTGAGCACTTGATGGGTAGCTCAATTGGAAGGTTGGATGCTCTGACTTCTCTCTAGAACTCTAGTTAGAGAAAGTAAGTCTAGCATTCCACGTCAACAGTTTTGGCACATCAAGCATTTCATATCAACACATTTGGCTTGACGACCCAAGGCACGTCAACACCTTTTTCACCTTAATAGTGGCACGTCAGTGATTCCACGTGAACAATTTCCACATCAACAGTATCCACGTCAACAATTTCTGTTAACACTTTTGGCACGTCAACCAAAAGTAAGTCAACCAAAATACTTAGAATATTTTCTCCTCTACTTTTCCATACACATCCAAATGTCAAAAATTGGACTTAAGTACGAGAAAGCTTTGACCTGAGATTTGACCACTTCGTGGTGCGAATCGCCCGAGGTCCCGATCCCAAGCCTCCAGGGCTCAATGAATAGCAATGTCGTTAGGCTGTTAAAATGAGCTTCGATCTAGATAAACCCAAACATGGGATAGAACCTCGGCCACACGTGCCTTGACTATAAGACGTACATCCTCATGGATAGTCCAAATCGAGCCTAAGGGCCAACAAAATACATACAACTCCCGAGCTTGCATTACATCAATTAAGACCCAATGCGGGCACAATTGAATAATGAACTACGTCAGACTTGATTCTTTCTTCTCAGAGAGATACGTAGGCAGCTCGACCCCGCGTTGAGCCCAGTCGCAAGATAGTATAGGTTACTTATATAAATTGTTTACTTCTAACCATTATGTCTTTAGTCAAGGTTTCCATTAAACCAAAAGCTCTTCTTTGTTTCCTATAAGGGGCAAGAGAGTGGTGGGGAGGTAACCTCGAGACGAGTGCAAACACCCCGCGCTATAGGCGTCGTCTATGGGAAACCACTAGACGCATTATCTGAATGGCATCATGGTTACAACACGTAGACAACCTACTACTTCACGGAACCAATCTTCGACTCACCCAACATGGCTTCACAAGTGACAACTCAACATCAACAGCCACAGGCTATTAACCAGTAAGCTCCACCCGTCGCAGCTACTAATACTCAAACCAAAAACAACGCATCAACCAGTGCACTACCACTTTATCTCCAGCAATTTGATCAATTGATGAATATGGTTATGCAACACTTGAATGTAAATCCAGCATCGCCGCCTCCAGTTCGTGTTCCAAACTTGGGTCAGACTGACAACCAATTCCAAGGTTCAACTCCTAGGGGACACACATGTGAAAGGAGAACTACTACTACTGTAGTACCTTCTAAGGATCGCTGACACCCACGGGGCAGGCGAGCTCAACCCTCACTGTCTCCATCACGTTTTGTTGCATCTACAATGTGCACTAGATCACACGATGACCATGATACAAGAGACAAGGTTAACAACGCGCCGGAAGGCCGAATCCTTTGCTCCAATAAAGAAGAGAAGGAAATCTCGCCATAATCACTCCTCCCGGCCTCACTAGAAGAACTATTCGGGCAGTCGAGGATTCGTTGTTGAGGCTTCTCCATTCTCACCAAACATCCAACAAATAATGCTTGGCCAAGGCCATGAAATCTCAAAAAATACCAACATACGATGGCAAAGGGGACCCTAGTGCTCACTTGCATCTCCTAGACAGAATACTCAACCTGGGAGGCTAGATGTAGATCAAGACTGGTTGTCAAGGATTCCACCACTTTCGATACTTACGCATGATCAGCTCAGAACAATGTTCAAGTCACAGTTTGCTACAAAAAGCAGACAAAGTTGACATAAGAACACTTGAAGACTATCACACAAGGCAATGATGAATCAACCAAAGACTGCATCAGACGGTTCAATACAGAGATGTTGTGAGTCGAAATGTTGCAAATATCCTATTCAACACCTTGATAAATAGATTGTTAGCTAATGAGCTTTTGAGGTAGAAACCGCAGACCATTGAACAAATCCACATGATTGCTCAATGCAATATGAAGATTGAGGAGCGCAATGAGAAACGTCTGAAGTGACAATACTCAATCCAAGTAGAACAACACACATTGCATTAACAAAAATGACAAGAGCGGTACAAACCATTTAAGGTCTTCTTTGAGATAAAAACTCCCGATGACAAGAGTGATACTTGAGCACACCACTTTGCACGATGACATATTTGTGAAGACAACTTGATTAACCATGGTCTGCAATGAATTGACATTCCTGATTCTTATTGTTTTGATTTCCAAAGATAGGTGGCATTTGCGACGAAATCCTGATTTGAGCATGTTGATATTATTAGAATTTGAATTCCTTTATTTAGAGTTTTGCTCGGGATGAGCAAAGGTTTAAGTTTGGGGGTATTTGATAAGAGAATTATAATAGTGATTTGAGTATGTGATTTTTATGCTTTTATAAAATCATTATGGAAATTTTACATATTTTAGTATTGATTCGTTGTTTTTGTAGTTTGAGTCGAGTCGGAGCAAAATGATGCTTATTTGGAGAATTTCAGCACTTTTTTTAGTAAGCGGCAGTAGAGCCACGATGCTACCAACCACACTAGTAAAGGAACCAGAAAATAGAATGCATGAGATGAGCAAAAGCAGGATCGCGGGAGAAATCTTGAGAAACAAGAAGTCACGCGCCCACACGCACATCGCGCATGTGGCACGCCATCAGGAAAAAAATGGGTCAATGCCAGAAACCTTTAAACAAAGCTCAGAAGCAAAGAGAAACTATATAAAAAAGGCTACATTCAGCAGCTAGGGTAACAGATTTACAAGAGCTTGACAATCAATTACAATCACTTACAAGAGCATTCTATGGTTAGAAGAGAAGAAATTCTATCATTCGTAGCATTACAATCATGGTTGAGGGAGAAAGGTGAACAAGATGAACGAGTAATCAGAGTAGAGGAAATCAGTAGGGAGATGAGGAGTTTAATCTTTTCTTTTCCTAAAGTGAATAAACTATCATGAATTGTTGTGATTTAAATATGAATATGAGTAGTTAATCCTCTCAATATCTGAGGGAGGATGTATTTAATCTCATACGGATGCTCCTTGAACTTATGTTTTGATTATTTTTATTGATGAATTTGTTTAGTTGGATATTATTTGTTGCTTATGCTACTTGTTTTGTTTGATGCACGCGTTTCTACGAGGGCAGAGTAGTGACATTGAACAACCTTGTATTATATTGAATTATGCACAAGAGATTGTTAATGCAACACTAGTATAGTAGATCATGCAGATAAATCTTTAGACCTTCGACATTAGCATGTTAGTGGAATCTAAATCATAGTTGGTAACTCTAATTCACTTCTAAAATGTTGTATGGATCCTATGACATGGTAAACTTCTGGCGAAGGGAAAGTGCTTAACGACCTGACATCATTAGGGATTAGAAGGTTCTTTGGTGCATCGAAAGGTGGCTAATTTACTACGTCAACTTGAAGATAAACCAATCATCAATGGATAACGCTTTGCATAGGAGACGTTGGTATTTTGTCTATGAAATATATGTATCTGAGATTAATGAAATCCATATCTTAGATAATTTTGATTGATCTATTTTACGACCTTAGATAGCAATCAACCAATCAATCAATTAAATTGTGTTTTAGTTAGTTAATTTAGTTTCAGTTCTTTTACAAATCATTCCAATTGCAATCTTTAGTTAATTTTACTCTAACTATTTAGTTTAGATCTGTAGTTGTTAGTTAGTTAATTAATATTTTTTTGTCTTTATTTATTCAAAAAAAACAATTCATTTAGTGTGCAACAGTATAGTTTTGAAATTACAAATATCAACTCTCTTGCGATTCGATACGTGGATAGTAACTATACTTTCTATTTTATCACTACTTGACTCGTATACTTTGGAACATGTGTGATTGAATAATAACACATAGTTGAATTATGCATCACTCGTGATTTGACCATTCCGTAGTCCAAATCACTCGAAGCTCGAATACCGAGCCTCCAAGCGAGCTCGATGAATACTAAGTGTCATTAGTCCATCCAAATGATCTCAAAATGAGACTAACACCCTCTGGCATTGAATCTGCAACTAGCATGGCTTCATCTACGAGACGTACACCCTATGGGGTCGTCCAACTAAGGCTAGAGGGCCATATAAATGCATATAACTTCGAAGCTAAGAGTGATTCTCACAAGAACCTACGTGAGCACAAGTGAATAACGAACCACGCCCGACTTGATTCTTTCTTCTCAAAGTGATACGTATGCACCGTGACCCTGCATGGAGTTCATTAGCAAGAACAATTAACATGTATCCACCCCTATATTAGGTTTACTTTCTCATTAACGTTTTACCTCTAGCATCGTCCTCTTAATTGTAGGTTTCCATCGAACCAAAAGATGTTCTCGTATTGTCTAGAAGGAGTGAGAGAGTCTGGTGAAGGAGTAATCTCGAGACTAGCAAAAACAACCCATGTCAGAGGTGGCATATGTGGGAAACAACGTGATGCTCTTAATAATGAGTCGGTGAAATATCTAAGGCCCATGAGGAACAACGTCAAGCGAAACACAGGGGGACTCAAAATCTCGTTGGTGTAACATTGCAACAGTTTCCACTACCACTAGTATGAGTTACAAACCTAGATCGAACTGCGGAACATTCCCAGGATTCGAGCCCAAAGGTCATTCTCAAGGAAGAAGAATAAATACTACGATTAGTCCCTCTGAGGATCGATGACATCCTCGTGGTAGAAGAACTCGGCCATCGCCATCACCATCAGTGTCAGCTGCCTCTACAACACGAGTCGATTTGCATAAAATCATGAAACCAAAAGAGAAAGCCTACTGCACGCCGATAGGCCGGAGCCTTGGCCCCTAGAAAGAAGAGAAGGTGATCCACCAAGAACGGCACAGTCAAACCTCAATGCAATGGGGACTTTATTGGCTGAGGACGAATTGATTGATGTGACATCATCATTCTTTCATGAATTGGAACGTGTCACACTTGGTCATGGATGTGAAATTCCTAAAATGCCAACTTATGATGGCACGGGAGACTCTAGTGCTCACTTGCATCTCCTCAACGGAATGCTAAACCTGAGAGGATATAGCAGAGTTGTCCAAGCTCAACTGTTCGCCATAACTTTGGTCGATGTCGCACAAGACTGGTTTTTGAGGATCCCACCTCTCACAATTCATACCTGTGATCAGTCAAAGACCATGTTCAAGTCTCAATTCGCCACTCAAAAGCAAACTCAGTTAACGTATGAGTACCTCAAACTACCATTCAAGGTACTGATGAATCAAACAGAGATTATATCAAGCGTTTTAATACTAAGATACTAAATGTTGAGATGCCCTCTGCTCAAGCCTTTGCCAATATTCTCTTTAACACCTTGAAAAAGGTTTCTTGCTAACGAGCTATTGAGGCAGAACTGCAGACCATTGAGCAGATCAATTTGATCGCACAACGTGACATGGAGATAGAGAGGCGTAGTAAAATGAGAAATGTTCGAGGTGACAACACTCAATCTTATTCCAATAACCCTCGTTATAATGGCAGAAATGATAAAAGCAGTAACAAGCGAACAGGATCTCCCTGTGAGACAACTATCGATTATAAATTGTCGCTTACTACTAGTAGAAACATATATGTCATGGCAAAAAAGTAAACCTCCTCAACACTCCAAAAAAGATCCGTGAAACGGATGAGACAAGCAGATCCAAGTTCTATTGCAAATATCTTGAGCAATATGGTCACGACACTTTCAAATGACGTGCACTGTATGCCAAGATACAATGGTTGATAAAAGAAGGCCACCTCACAGAATATGAGAAGGGAAATAAGAAGGCCGAGAATAGGAGTAAGAGATCCAATTCCAACTCTGACACTCCCTCTCCAACCGAGAGAGAAAATCAGAAATCAAATACCTATGAAAGAAAAGATACCAATAATATGCATGTAAAAGGGATTATCAATATGATAGTAGGAATACCCATCAAAGAATGGTTGAGACAGAACCTACATAAACATATGGCTATGCTGGAACTAGATGCCTCAATGGCACGATCCAAGCTCTATGAGTTTTGTGCTATCAGACACTAGAAATCCCCCACCTCTAAATGCTAGAAGGAAGAGGGACCGAGTCACCTTTTTGATTTCACTTTCAAAGTTAAACTCAGCATCAACGAGGTTGATAAGAACATTAATTTTACGGTTCTACATATTTACTAAAATGATGTTGCAGAGCATGCCACCAAGGCAGCGCTATAATACTTGAGGCATGAAGGATACATGATAGCCAAAATCACAAAGTCGAACTAAGTCGCTATGATATCCGGAGGCCCAACGGGTGGCACAAGACCAATGTGTCACCTATGCAGAAACAACGATTGATACTATTGAAAACATTGTCACCTTTGATAAGGCTAAAGAGAAAAAAATTGACCCAGAAGCAATGGAAACAGCAAGCTTAAATTTTCCTCTTGCGGTGAATCTTGATATCGCCAACTACAACATCAAGAAAATATTGATTGATAATGAAAGCTCAGTAAATGTCGTCTCTTCAGATGCACTATAGCAAATGGAACTCGGCAACACTCATATAAAGACAGTGGCCATGCCGCTCTTTGGTTTTGGGGGACCCAAAATCTACGTCATAGGTACAGTTGGAATACCTACCTCCTTTGGCACTTCTTCTAGAAGTTATCCTAGAAGAAGGACTCGTGATTTAGAGTACCTTGTGGTTGACACACCATTCGCATACAACATCATCATTGGTCACCCAGGCATGAATGATTTCAAGGCAGTGGTGTCTACGTACCACCAAAAGCTCAAGTTCCCCACCAAGAGCAGTGTGGGTTAAGTCCATGGAGACTATAAAGAAGCATAGGCATGCTACCTGGCTTCACTACATGCGAATATGGCCTTAGAGATTAATAAGATCAACAATATTCCTGATACGAGAAAGATTCTAGCCCCACAAGGGTCTACTAGTAGCAAAAGTTTTGGTATCCCTTCAAACAATGAAAGAAAAATGTTAGCCCTGCAAGGGTCGACTGATGGCAAAAGTTTCAACGACATTGTTGAGACAAAAATAACACTAGAGTTGGAGGATAAGAGATTTCTTAAAATTAGACAACAATTGGCTAACACATCCAAAGTCGAACCTCTGGGAGAATCAAATTAATTAAGCTTATGTCCTAAGAACGATAGCAAAATTACACGCATTGGCACTACAATGTCAAAGGATGTATAGCAAAAGCTTATCCAATGTCTCTGCGACACATGGATAGCTTTACCTAGAAGGATCAAGACCTGAAGGGCGTCGATTTGGGAATTTTTGTACACATGTTGAATGTCGATCTATAGGCAAAACATGTCAAACAGAAGAAATGAAGCTTCAGTATAGAGAAAAATGCAGCAGCTTATCGAGAAATGAAGCTTGCCACAGGCACGTGTACGAAGTATGCTTCTCGAAATGGCTAAGTAACATAGTTCTTGTACCAAAGCCCAATCATTGTGCATAGCCTACACTGATCTCAACAAGTATTGTCCTAGGGATCCTTTCCCTCTTCTAAGGATAGACTTGTTGGTCGACTCAACAGCAGGATGTTCTATTCTAAGCATGTTGGATGCTCAAAGTGGATTTCATCAAATACTGATGGTCGTTTATTATATGAGAAAACCCGCATTTATGATAGACAAATGCATATTCTCCTACAGGGTTATGTCATTCGGAATAAAGAATGTTGGCGCCACCTTTCAAAGTTGGTGGCCAAGATGTTTTATGACCAGATCGGTAAAATCATGAAGGTCTATATTGCTGACATGCTTGTCAAAAGCATCAATGTAGAGGATCATGTCGATCACCTCAACGAAGGAAAATTTCTCGGCTACATGGTGAATCAAAGAGGGGATTGAAGCAAATCCCAACAAGATCAAAGCCATTACCGAACTTACTCCCCTAAACAACGCGTGCGATGTACAGTGCCTCATCAGACGCATGACGGCACTTGAGAGATTTATCTCCACTCCAGCTGAGAGAAGCTTATATCTCTTCAAGGACGTCAAGAAAAATTAGAACTTTGAATGGACCGAGGAATGCGAGCAAGCTTTCTTGGAGCTCAAGCAGTATCTTGGCTCCCCACCATTGTTGGATAAATCAGTTGAGGGAGAGACGTTATATCTCTACCTAGTGGTATCTGAATATGCTCTAAGCACTATTTTGGTATTGATGGAGGGCATTCTCCACCAACCAGTCTACTACGGATGAAAGGTATTCCAAGAAGAAGAATTTAACAACCTTGAGATTGAGAAATTTGCGCTAGCTGTGGTCATCACAGCACAAAAATTGTACCCGTACTTTCAATCACACCTCATTGTTGTGTTGATAAATAAACCACTCAAGCAAGTGATGTCCAAGTTTGAGACCTTTGACTGGCTCATTAAATGAGCAATTGAACACGGAAAATATGGTATTGAATACCAATCGAGGACCGCTATCAAGGCCCAAATCTCAACAGACTCTATGGCAAAAACTTTTAGGAAGGGCACAAATTCCAGAGGCACAAGTTACCTATGTTGACATTGAGAAAACCATACGGACATTGAATGTCGAAGGCTCGGTCACTAATACTGGCGGAGGCTTAGGTGTTTACGTAAGATTTCCAGACGCTAGAGAATTTGAGTACGCAATAAGTCTTAACGTTTTGTGACCAATAACGAGGCAGAATACAAAGTTATTCTTTTGGGAACCTATATGGCAAGCTCATTGGGAGTAAAACACTTGCCATTCTTTACAAACTCGCAACTTGTGGCTAATCATTTCAACGGCTCCTATGAAGCCAAAGAGCACGCAATGATCCTCTATCTCAACAAACTCAAAGAAGTTGTGAAAGCATTCACAGTATTCACCTTGTGTCAGATACCAAGGAATGAAGACATTAAAGCCGACTTGCTTTCAAAATTTTCCACGTCGATTGAGGTCTTTACATAGAGAAGAATCATCTTACTAGCAGCCGAGGAATCTGCCATAGGCAAGACTTGTTATCTCAGAACTCTGAAAAAAGTCGAACAGACAATGCGTATAGATTCAGAACCTACATGGAAGGTTGAAATCTACTTATAACTCAAAGAAGGTAAACTTTCAAGCGACCCATTCGCGGCACAAAGACTTAAATACAATATTCATTGCTTTACCATCTTAAATGATGAGTTATACAAAAGTTCATTTGAAGGACCACTCTTAAGGTGTTTAACACCTCAATAAGCAGAAATCATATTGAAATAAATGCATAGTGGTGCATGTTGAAATCACTCAAGAGTACGCTCTTTGGCACAAAATGTCATACGCCAAAATTATTACTGACCGGCCTTGCCCAAAGATGCTCTTAACCTTGTCAAAAGATGCAAAAGCTGCTAATACTTTGCCCATGTAAGACATGTTCTTGCAAAACCTCTCAATCCCATGCAATCATAGTGCCCATTTGATCAATGGGGCATCGACATTGTGGGACCCTTTCGACCAGCAAAGGGAGAAAATATATTCTTAGTTTTGGCAGTCGAGTACTTTACAAAATGGGCCAAAGCACAACCACTCTCCTCTATTACAAGGATAAATATTATTCATTCCATATGGGAACACATAATCTGTTAATTCAGCATGCCTCGAGTACTCATCTTAGATAATGGGACTCTGTTTGCAGGTCAGAATGTCAGAGCTTGGTACGAAGATATAAAAATCACACAATGCTTCACAACGACTTACCACCCGCAAGATAATGGTCAAGTTGAGAGCACAAAAAAACATCTTGTTGAATAGCTCGAAAAATGCATGCACGAGTTGAAAGAGTCATGGATAGAAGCACTTCCTGGAATATTATGGGCTTATCGTACCACACCGCATACTTCAACGGGCCAAACACAATTTATGTTGGTATACAATTTTGAAGCTACAATTCTCGTTGAAATATCCATGCCAACTCAACGCATCTTGACCACAATCAAGAAGATGCCGCTAGATTGCGCTACGAGGACCTAGAGTTCATTAGCTCAACACACGATGAAGTGTATCAGAAAGGGAAAAGAACACCTTACCCCCTAAAACTTCTACCGTTTTGCACCTTGCCCCCACAGGTTTATTTTGTCTCAACTTTGCAAACGTTAGCACGTTACCCCCCCCCCCCCTCTCCGAAGCACTTTTCATCAAATTTGACCGAATATTCCATCAAATTGTCAAGAGGGGCGTGTGAAGATTCCATGGAATGTTATGTCAAATTTAACGAAAAGTGCTTCTGGGGGGTAACGTGCTAACGTTTACAAAGTTAGGGGCCAAGGTGCAACAAAATAAACCTGGGGGACAAGGTGCAAAATGGTAGAAAGTTTAGGTGGTAAGGTGCTTTCTTTCCTATGAGAAAACCCAAGCCTATAATACCAAGATGGCTAAGGCTTATGACAAGAAAGTCCGATTTAGACAATTCTAAGTGGGAACTTAGTCTTAAGAAAAATCGAGACACACAAGCGAGTTGTAAAACTCCAACCCTCGTGGGAAGGACCATAAGAAGTCATTAAGCTTAGCTCTAAAGGCTACTATTATCTGCAGACAATGAATGGCCAATGAACTACAAAGACTTGATTCCCAAGTATACTTGGGATACGTAGACAACTTGGTTAAAAGCCAAATGCAGTCTAAAAATAAATAAAAACATTTTCTTATTAACTTTGCTTTGAACAGGTTTTGGTGCTAAGCACTTCGGTCTTTTCTTTACGAAGAATTGGGAGAAGCAGCACGACATGGCTTACGAGCCCATATTCCCTTATTTGGCAAAACAATAAAGAAGTAGCACCCCATGGCTAGGCTAGCTTCGCACTCAAACTTGAATCAAATGCCCAGGTTGCTTTTTAAGGAAAAAATGAAGGAGTAGCACCCCATAGTTGGGCTAGCTCCGCACTCAAGCTTGCATCAAATTCCTTTGTCACTTTTTCAAGGAAAAAGGGAGGAGTAGCGCCCCATAGCTGGGCTACAACCCTATCCGCTACTAAAACTTCATACTTTGAAGCAAAAAATGCAAATACTGCGCAAGGGTGAAAACCTTTGGAGCAAATTGCATAAAACTGCACATTTGTGAAAACCTTTATTGCAAAATACTTATTCTTGCTAAGTTTAACAATCTAGCAATTTTTCTCATTAGTGACATGTCATACATGGTTGTAGGTGCTCAATAGTGAGCGGAAGGGCTACAAAGGAGTGATATCACTCGAATACGTAACATCCTAGACCCATGTTGTGTTCGAGAATGCGTAAAACCACATGATAAATTGGTGGCATAAGATTGCATAAAACCACATAAGAAATTGGTGGCACGATATTGGGTAAAACCAACACAAGTAACCTGGTGGCACTGAGTCGTGTGAAACCAAGCTAAGGAATATTGGAACTCAAATACATAACATCCTAGACCCAAATTATTTTCGAGAATGCGTAAAACCATAAAAATAAGGGGTAGCACTTGAGTACGTAACATCCTAGACCCGGGTTGTATCCAAGAAAGCGTAACGCCTAGAGAAAAATCAAGCGGCTTTGGAAAGCAAGGAATGGAAAACAATGCAGGGAACCCACATAGTGATATACACAACCACAAGTTACTAACGGGTCTGACACCCTAAGGAGTCTAATATCACCCTACACACCTTATACAGTATTTGATCTAGATCGAGCTTAGTGCTCACATGCCTAAACCACCGACTTGGTGATCCAAATAAAGATTAGGCTTAGCTCATCTATAGTTACAAGGATATTTTTATCCTTACATATTTGATAAAGACCATTGGTGGTACTCGTAACTCAGTTAGGTAATGTTGGGGTCTAACAAACAAAATAACATCTTCACTACACACAAGGATTGATAAAATAACACCTTCTCTAAACATGTGGATTGATAAAATAATATCTCCTCTGATTACGAGGATAGAGTCACTTACATCAAAGCCCAACAATAATCAAGAATAAGCAACGCTGGAAAGCATATAAGACTAAAGTGGAAAACATGCTAAACGCATCGCACCCACAACACGAGTTGTAATGAGCATACGAAATATGTCTCTAATGCCACCAACAGTACCTATAAACATGCATTTATCCAATCATAATGCCATAAAACGGCAGAACAACAAACGGTTTTAACATCTAGTAACGTTATCCAAAATCATTAAATAATTTACGGATAATAAGGCATACGCCAACAAAATGCCAACACACCAAAGCATGAGATAAAGCCTCAAACTGCAGGCTCACATGCATCACCAACTCTTTGCTCGTGTGGATCCCCATGTCGCTCTCTACTAACTCCAATAGCATTAGCACGAGTCCTGCAACCACCATATGGTTGCTTCATGGGGACGGATCCTCCACGAACTACGGGGGAGGAGATGGGGTGCACCTACTCTCCCCCGATCATCGAGAATTCAGATTTTCCATAAGCTTGAACTTTCCTGTTACAAATAATGAAGCTGAGTACGAAGTGGTGTTAGCATGAATACACCTAGCGCAAACCCTCAATGTGGAGCATTTAGAAGTGTATATGGATTCACAATTGGTGCCCAACCACTTTCTTGGCAAATATGAAGCAAAAGGAGTAGACGATGAAATTGTACCTGGCCAAGCTGATAGATCTTGTCGATAATTTTAGTTTTTTTGATATGTTACAGATCCCACAGAGCCGATGCCCTGTCAAAATTAATATATATATATATATATATATATATATATATATATATATGAGATGCATATTGCTCAATCATTTAAACCATATTTCATTACAGTCTTATAAAACCCTAAGTATATAAATAAGGTATAAACCAAACTTTGTTTACACGAACCTATGATTACCTAATTCATGGATGCTTATAAGGCTAGACTCCGTGGACTGAAATTAAGTTGATAAATGCGTGGCATATCATAGATAGCACTAATAGGCTCTTTTTATAACTTTTTGAGATGTCAAGGATATACCTACGACGTATGCGACATTTTCTTTAAGATTGATGAAAGACGATTCTTTAAAGCAGTAGTTGTGTTAAGGAGCATTTCCATTTATAAGTAATTAGCAGTTTGTCAAACTTAAAGTATATGAACACCCACATCCTTGTCTAAAAGTTTGCCACCGAAGCTAAGTGAGAGTTATGTTAGATAACAGAGTTATGTTAGATAACTACTGATTTGCAAAATGTACAATGGGAGTCATAAAGGCAGACAGTGATAATGGCAAAGGGGTTCTCTATGCTTTTAAGCGAGAAGAATAATAACGAGGCGCATGGATAGAAACCAACAACCTACTACTGACAACTTAAGGATCCACCTTGAGGTACTAAAACCTAAAAGTTTTAAGTTGATATTTAAGAGAAAAAAAGAGATGGATATTGATGGTAAAACATCCGGAGCAAGATAATAGGCTAGAATTGAGACCCTTTTTTGGAGATCTTTCACAAGATATCTTCTCACTAGTTGTTATGCTTAATTCTATCAAGAATCTATAAGCATGAAAATGGATAATAAAAATGGTGTCTGAGAAACATGAAGATAATGAGAACACTAATGTGTACTCAATAATATATGAGGAACTAGAGCAAAGTAGTTTGCTGACTTGAAGTTCCATTTGAAAAATGAAATAAGTTTCCCATCAATATGTCAGAAGGTTCGGTTGACCTAATCGGACAGTTGTGTTTACTTGATATCTTGATTAAATTCGTGCAAATGATATTTAATGAGATAAGTAAGGAAGTGTTCAAGGATGTTTTAAGTTGATGACTCTTTAATCATTATTAATGATCTAAATAATGTTTAAAACTAGCAAAGCATTAGATGTACGGCAAAAGGTGGAGGGCATGAGATGAGAAACTCTAGATGCAAAGTAGAAGATTATCTGGTATGTACTCTTAAGTATATACTATGCAGTGGGAGCCAATTAGCGTATGCTAGGAGCACCAATGTGAAATAATTGAGGACACAGTTAAGAAACTATCTAGTATAGTCGGAGAACCACAAAGTGAATATGCTTGTTTAATCCATAAAAGATATGATCTTATTTGGGTACACTGTTGTGATTTTGAATCATAATTTGGATGATTTTATAGTTAAACATGCAAATCAGTATGTACTCAAAGTTGACGCCTCTATAGTGATAAAATGTTTCAGAAAGTTTTAAATATGAATTATTTGATAAGGTCAATGGCTTGCTGATTCATGGGTAAATAGCAAAGTGTTCCAAGTGATAGGTGTTGTATAGTGGACCCTTCTCGATAGAGCGGAAAACACGGCAATAATTGAAAGACGGAAAAATACGACACACAGATTTTACGTGGAAAACTCCAAATTAATTTATGGTGAAAAACCACGGGCAAGGTAGAAGAACTTTACTATGAGTGTAAAATAGGAATTACAACTCTCGGACTTTTACCGTAGTAAAGTCACACAAACTCTCTATTTTTACCTCACACTTACAACACACTCACAACACTCTTAATTATATATATAAAGAGAAGAATGTATTTTGTTGGGATTATTTTGAATTGCCGGATGGAAGCTCTTTATATAGGCCTCAATTGTGAGAAAACAAAGCATTCAATTTGCCGCCCCAATATTGCAAGTGATCCACTACCGCCCCAACACTAAATTAAAGCAGCCGCACAAATCAAAGTAGAGCTGCACTTGTGAATAAAGAATTGCCACCCCAACAATCTCCCACTTGAAGATTTGATTAGGGACTAATCAGATCTTCACACCATTCTTTCTACCTCACCATTCATGTTGCTTACGTTTTCACCAGACCACACGAGGACTGACACTGAACAAACTTGTCAGCATTAACACTCTTCGTCATGAAATCAGTTATGTTATCTTTAGTGTGAATCTTCTGCACATCCACAGTACCCTCCTCGACTTTCTCACGAACAAAGTGATACTGGACCCGAATATGCTTTGTTTTGGAATGAAACGCTGGATTCCTTGCAAGATGCAACGCACTCTGACTGTCACAGAATAGAGAAATACTCTCTAGTTTGTGCCCGAGTTCCTCCAGAACCATTTTTAACCAAATCGCCTCTTTACTGGCCTGCGTAGCTGCCACGTATTCAGCCTCCGTTGTTGATGTCGCAACAACTGACTGTAACTTCGAAACCCAACTCACTACACCTCCAGCAAGAGTAAATACATATCTTGTCGTGGACTTGCTTTTGTCAAGATCACCTGCATAGTCAGAATCAACATAGCCCTTGACTGTAAAACCCGATCCTCCATGTATCGACTGTAAAACCCTGAATGTATCTTAGAACTCTCTTTACTGTATTCCAATGCTCTCTTCCCGGATCCGCCATGTATCGACTATACACTCCCACTGCATGTGCAATGTCTGGTCTAGTACAGATCATAGCAAACATTAAGCTTCCCACTGCTGATGCATACGGTACTCGAGACATCTCCCTCCTCTCTTCTTCACTGCTAGGACACATACTTGAGGATAACTTGAAATTAATAGGAAGAGGGGTAGAGATTGGCTTACAATTCTGCATACTGAACCGCCGCAAAATCTTCAACAGATAGTTCCTCTGAGAAAGCCAAATCTTCCTGCAATTTCTATCTCGGTGGATTTGCATCCCTAAAATCTTGTTTGCTGGTCCTAAGTCCTTCGTTTCAAATTCCCTAGCCAGTTCAGCCTTCAATTCTTCAATACGAGCTTTGTTGGGGCCTGAAACCAACATGTCATCAACATGCAACAGTAAAATAACAAAGTCATCACCAGATCTCTTGAAATATGCACAAGGATCTGCATTCAGTCTGTTGTATCCAAGGCTCATTATGAATGAATCAAATCTTTTGTACCAACAACTCGGCGCATGTTTGAGACCGTACAAAGATTTGGTCAACCTGCAAACCAAGTTCTTTTTTCCTTCTTCAATAAATCCTTCCGGTTGGAGCATATAAATCTCTTCTTCAAGATCACCATGAAGAAAAGTCGTCTTTACATCTAACTGTTCAAGATGTAAATCAAATGTAGCACACATCGCCAGAACCACCCGCACAGTTGTCATTCGGACTACCGGAGAAAATATTTCGTTGAAATCAATCCCCTCTTTCTGAGCATATCCTTTCACCACCAATCGTGCACGATACCTCTCCACTTGGTCATCACTATTACGTTTGATTTTGTACACCCATTTGTTGCCAATGGGTTTCCTCCCTTGTGGTAGAGACACAAGTTCCCAAGTCTTATTCTTATGGAGTGCTTCAATTTCCTCCTGCATTGTTGCCATCCACTGAGCTGCATCTGAACTGCTCATTGCTTCCTGGAGAGTTGATAGCTCCCCGTCCTCAGTTAAAAGACAGTATGCAACATTGTTCTTCATAGAATAGTCTGAGTGCCAGCCTGGTGGTCTCCTGACACGTGTTGATCTACGTATCCCCGAAACTCCAGACTCCGTTGTCTCCTCAGGTTCATGCTCTGGTTCAGCAGGACCCTCCTGCTCAGCATCCTTCTCGACTACTACTGTCGTAGTTCCTGGATCTTCCCCTGTGCTGCTATCATTTCCTTTCTTATCTTCCGTGAAGATAACATCCTTGCTTACAACAATCTTGTGGGCAGTGGGGTCCCACAAGCGATACCCCTTCACGCCTTTAGCATACCCTAAGAACAAACACTTCCTGGATTTTGGGTCCAGCTTCGTTTTCTCTTGAGTATTAAACATAACATAAGCGGGACTCCCAAATACATGGAGATTAGAATAATCAACTGGTTTACCTGTCCACACCTCCATCGGTGTTTTCAGCCCCAGTGTTGTTGACGGAGATCGGTTCACCATATAACAGGCGGTATTGATTGCTTCTGCCCAGAACGACTTTTCTAAGCCTGCAGCCTGCATCATGGCTCTTGTTTTATCCAACAAGGTCCTGTTCATCCGCTCTGCCACCCCATTCTGTTGTGGAGTGTATGCCGTAGTAAACTGCCTCTTAATCCCAGCATCTTTACAGAAGTCGTCAAACTCCTTACCAGTATATTCCCCTCCATTGTCAGATCTCAGGCACTTGATCTTTTTCCCAGATTCAAGTTCCACCAGCGCTTTGTACGTCTTGAACATCGAGAACACCTCGGCCTTACTCTTGATCATGTACACCCAACATCTCCTGGAATAATCATCTATAAAAGACACAAAATACTTTGCACCTCCCAGGGATAGTACTGGTGCTTGCCACACGTGAGAGTGAATCAATTCTAGAATGACTTTACTTCTAAAATCTGAACTAAGAAACTTTATACGATGTTGCTTGCCAACAACACAATGCTCACAAAAAGTTAAAGATACCTTTGTGAGGCCCGGAAGTAGTTTCTTCTCTGCAAGAACCTTCATGCCTTGTTCCGACATATGCCCGAGCCGCTGATGCCAAATCATTGATGATTTCTCAATCGACTCGGATGAAGCCACTGACGCTTCTCCCACTTGCAAAGCCCTCCCATGTACCTTGTATAAGTTTCCGGCAATCTTGTTTCGCGAACCAGTCTCACAACCAAGATCATTTAGTTGTCCATGAGACAACAAATTCTTGCATAATCCCTCCACGTGTCGGAATGGTCTGAATAATCCCGTCATGCATCTCCAGCTTGATCGTACCGATGGCAACAACTTTCAAGTGTT
Source organism: Linaria vulgaris (assembly GCA_948329865.1). Classification (NCBI taxonomy): domain Eukaryota; kingdom Viridiplantae; phylum Streptophyta; class Magnoliopsida; order Lamiales; family Plantaginaceae; genus Linaria; species Linaria vulgaris. Next base: position 73,303,058 of record OX415250.1, read on the forward strand.
CATTTTTATAGCTATACACAGATCCTCCAGCGATCGGTGTATACTCATGAAACCACTCCCTCCGGGGGAGTCATATGAAAACTGGCTCCTGAATCAATAAGCCATACATCATCGAAGCCACGCATACCTCGAATAGTTGTTGTTGCTTCACAGCATAGTACATCACCATCATCTGAAGTGCTAGCAACGTTCCCCTGAGGATTAGAACTCTTCTGGTTTGAATCCTTAAGATTCCAACAGTCCTTCTTCAAGTGACCTTTCTTGCCACAGTGCCAACAACTGCCCTTGGTCTTTGATTTGGATCTCCCCTATTTCTTACTCCCACTTGCACCGCGCTCCGTCGTTCTCCCTCTTGTCACCGACAAGGCACCTGCTTGTTGCGAACCTGCCTCCCTGTCTTCTCTGTTTTTGCGCCGACTCTCTTCTTCCAGAATAGCGGCTGCAATTTCGTCGAAGACCAAATAATCCGTGAGGACATTATTTGTTAAGTTGATGACAAGCTGGTCATACGAATCGTGCAGACTTTGCAGCAGAATTTCAGCACGTTCAACCACTTCTATTTTATAACTCAACGACGTCAATTGAGAAAATAAAGTATTTAGAACATTGAGATGCTCAGTTACCGGGGTAGATTCCGCCATCCTCAGTGTGTACAAATTCCGTTTAAGAAAAATTTTGTTGTGTAGGGACTTTGCCTCATACAGCTTGTTGAGATGATCCCATATCTCCTTAGTTGTCCTCTTCTCTTCAACGCTTGACAACACGCCATCACATAACGCTAGCTGAATATTTGCAATAGCGTTGCCGTCCATCTCATTCCACTTTGTATCATCTGTGATTTCCACCGGCCTGTCGTCGATCGCCGCGAGACACCCATCTTTCCGTAAGATGGCTTTGATCTTCAGCTTCCACAACGAGAAATTACTCCCGTTGAATTTTTCGATCTCGAATTTTGCCGTCATTGCTCCTATCACGTACCACCGTCACTGAAAATTAATTTCAGTACGACACCCACAGATATCACCGAGACCCCGGATATGAACCGTGGCTCTGATACCACTTGTTGTATAGTGGACCCTTCTCGATAGAGCGGAAAACACGACAATAATTGAAAGACGGAAAAATACGACACCCAGATTTTACGTGGAAAACCCTAAATTAATTTAGGGTGAAAAACCACGGGCAAGGTAGAAGAACTTTACTATGAGTGTAAAATAGGAATTACAACTATCGGACTTTTACCGTAGTAAAGTCACACAAACTCTCTATTTTTACCTCACACTTACAACACACTCACAACACTCTTAATTATATATATAAAGAGAAGAATATATTTTGTTGGGATTATTTTGAATTGCCGGATGGAAGCTCTTTATATAGGCCTCAATTGTGAGAAAACAAAGCATTCAATTTTCTGCCCCAATATTGCAAGTGATCCACTACCGCCCCAACACTAAATTAAAGCAGCCGCACAAATGAAAGTAGAGTTGCACTTGTGAATAAAGAATTGCCGCCCCAACAATAGGAACCATATCTACAATAATTTTGATTAAAAAGAGGAAGTGGTTCGCTCTAAAATACCCAAAATGTTAGGGAGAATAATAAGCCTATAGAATTTAAAAACCAAATGACTTGTGACATTGTCGAAAGACAATGTGCTGATTTCTACGAGTTCCATTTTTTATGAATTTCCTAAGAGTTCCATTAAGACATAGAGAAAGAGACTAACAAATACTTTTAAGTATGACACATTTGCATCAGGGCAAGTGGGAGATCGTTGGAATTTGTGCCTTCGGTCCAAATAACAACTAAGTATGAACTCGAGTAACATTTTCTTGAATAAAATGATTAAAATAAAAAGTATTTTATTTGAGTCATTTGTGATAAACCTCTTATGATATATTGAGGTGTTTCAATAAATATACCATTGTTTGAGTTAAAAATAATATTTGATGTTATCGTTTCAACAAGAATTTTATAAATTCATGACCACTAAATCATGAAGCTCAAGATTCAACATATAAGTTGTATGCAAGAGGAATGAATTAGCCATTGGATCATAACATAACAGTCATTGACGCTTATTTATCGTTGAGAACCTATAAATGAATTAAGTCGTGAATGTAGCACATCGTGGTAATTGGATGAGCTGATCTTTCCAGATCAGCGGATGTAATCACATCTAGATGTTTGCATTCTTATACGAATAATTTGTATAAATGACTGGTGAATAAAAGAGAAATTTGTGAATGTCATTAACAAATACTCTCTTTTAATCGTTTGTCAATATTGATGGTCACTAACTCGTTGATCTCAATCTGTCGTCTTTCATAGACTCTTGCTCGTTGCCAAACTCCCTTTTGACTTGGATGTCGTGATGTTATACAACTTCCATAGCATCTAGAACGTCTTGGAGGGATTAAGGGTTAGTAGCCAGGAATGCGATTAGATTGTATGAAATCCTGAAATATATGTTTCCCTTTGTTATAACTAGCAAGTAATTTTCTTGATCTCGGCGCTCAGCTCATAGATGTTATGAATATGGTTAAAGGCACTTTATGCTAATGGAAATCAAGGATATAAGATGTGATTAATAGACTAATGGAATTTACCTATTAGATCACGGAACGTCACTGAAGTTGTAAACATCATGAACCACAACTTCTCTACATGTAATATGAACCTTAACCTGGATAAGACACTACAGAATAAAACATTAAAGCAGCAAACTTTATGTACTCCGACTTCTCCATAAGAATGCAACCAACCTCAGAAAAAAAAAAATAGTTTTATTTACACTTTTGAACATCGAATGTGAACTGGTAACTAGATAAAACATGTCAAAGTACAGAGTTCAACCTCACAAGCCAAATATGTTAAACATGGATGAATGAGACACAAAAAGAAAAGGAATAAAAACAAACAAAATAAACGAAATACAAACTACACCACAAATAGAAACCAGTGCTAGCAAGTGGTGTTATGGCAACACTGAGGGTTCAACATTGGTTTAATATTGCACATGTCGAGAGACTTCCTCAAACTAAAGAATCTCTCATTATCTAAAGGTTTTGTAAACATATCAGCAAGCTGGTTATTTGTCTCAATATGCTCAGTGTTGATTAACTTATCCTCGACCATGTTTCTCAAGAAATAACGTCTTATGTGTATATGCTTTATCCTACAGTGTTGAACAGGATTTCTTGAAATACTTATGGCACTGAGATTGTCAACATGTGTTTAAGTCATACAAGTTGGGTAACACAAATGTTGACTACTACATATTCAGATTCAATAGTTGATAATGAAACACAGTTTTGTTTCTTGCTATACCAGGAAATCAGATTATTTCCCAAATAGAAACAGCCCACGCTTATGGATTTTCTATCATCCGTGTCACATGCCAAGTCAGAATCACTAAAACCCACAAGATTAGCGTTTGTGTCATGTGAGGACCAAATGCCTAAAGATGCAATTCCATAAATGTATCTCAATTCTCTACATCAATCAAATGAGATTGCTTTAGATCAACCTGATATCTAGCACAAACACAAACACAAACATAGTATATAATATATGGTCTAGTAGTAGCAAGTACAATAAGCTACCAATCGTTGATTTGTACAATGTTGGGTCAACATTGTCTTTAGTACCATCTCTAGTAATCTTCACATATGATGATATAGACACATTAATTTTGTGTCTAATTAAACTAAATGATGGTAACTCTTAAGATATAAGAAATACAAAATATATTTTATTTAATCTTAAAATTTTGAGTGATTAAAATAAATATATTAATTAAATCTTAAGACAAGAAAATAATTACTCATCAAATCTCATGACAGGGAAAGTCTTCTCCTCCAAGTCTCAATCTTCAAGAGATGGAAAGAATTCTCCACCAAATCTCAACCCAAGGAAAGAATTCCCGCCAAGTCTCAATTTTCAAGAGAAAGAAAGAAGATTCTCTTAGATAAAGTCTTCCATATCAAAGAATTGTAGACGCGATCACAACCGTTCATCTCATCAGGAGATTCTAATTGAGATTCACTCTACAACTATAAATAGAGGTAAGAAGAAGAAAACACACACAAGATATTCACAAGTTGAAGAGGGAAAGGCTCTAAGTTTTCGCTCCACCAAATTCATCCATCTTCAAGCGTTCTTCGCAGCATTCAAGGAATTCTTCAATAATCTTCAAGGTGTTCTTCGTAAATAACTCCTTTCAATCCGTCGCCAAGTCTCGATTTCATTCAAAAATTGTTTTTGAAGATTGCACTTCTATCGAGGAAGATCAAACTTCAAGAAGTTCAACAAATCCAAAACCAAGTTCATATCGTTCTTCATTCGTCTTCAAGTCAAAAATTCGTTTAATCCGAGATCAAGTCCTAAGACCCTCGAAAACCCGTTTTTGAAGATTGAAGTCCATTAAAGAAGATTAAAACCCAGAAAATCCAAAGAACTGAATACGGAGATCATACCAATCTTCATCAACCTTCAAATCAAATTATAAATCAAATTTTCGTTTGATCTGAAATCAAGCCATCAAGCCCTCGAATCAACGCTTGTCAATTATCCAAGTATTTTAAAGATCAAGATTCCTCTAAATAAGATTGATATTCAACAAATTCAAGACGAAGATCAAATTGTTCGTCTTGAAGATCAAGTCAAGTAGATCGCTAATTCAAGATCAAGCTCAAAAGCTCTTGGATTAACGTTCAACTTAAATACACGTGGAAGAGATCGAAATCAAAGCCACTTTCAAGTTAACCAAATTTCAACATTGTTCTTGTAGAAAAAGAATCAGAGGATTAAATAGAGATTGAGCTACAATTGTACTTTAAATTTATTCAAATTTACTTGTCTTTTAATTATAAAGATCAAGAATTTGTCATTACAGAGGACATGGGAGTCTTTCTTTTGACTCATGTAAGCCAAACCTTTTACCATGTTTCTTGCATACTTAACCTAGTTCAAGAACATTCCATTCTCCATTTGCTTCACTTGTAATCCAAGAAAGAAATTCAACTCGTCAATCATGCTCATCTCAAATGTACCTGTCACGGACTCAACAAACTTATCTAGAGTAGATCCAAAAACAATATCATCAACACAGATTTTAGCAATTCAAACATTAGAATTCTTCCTAAGAATAAACAAGGTTTTGTCACCATCTCCTATAGTGAACCCTAAACCTAACAGAAATTCATTTGGTCTTTTATACCAAGCTCTAGGAGCCTGTTTCAAACCATACAAAGCTTTTCAAGTTTATACACATAGTCACGATGTTTAGGATTAACAAAACTTTTTGGTTGTCTAACATAAACTTCTTTATCAATCAGGCCATTTAGGAAAGCCCTTTTATCATCCATCTGGTAAAGCTTTATCTTAAGACAACGAGCAATAGCAAGCAATAATCTGATCGACTGAATTCTAGCTACTAATAATCAACATAGATTTTAGCAATTCAAACATTAGAATTATTCCTAAGAATAAACAAGGTTCTGTCACCATCTCCTCTAGTGAACCCTAGACCTAGCAGAAATTCAATTAGTCTTTCATACCAAGCTTTAGGAGCCTGTTTCAAACCATACAAAGTCTTTTCAAGTTTATACACATAGTCACGATGTTTAGGATTAGCAAAACCTTTTGGTTGTTCGACATAAACTTCTTTATCAATCAGACCATTTAGGAAAGCCCATTTATCATCCATCGGGTAAAGTTTTATCTTAAGACAACGAGCAATATTAAGAAATAATCTGATATACTGAATTCTAGCTACTAATAATCAACATAGATTTTAGCAATTCAAAAATTACAACTCTGCCTAAGAATAAACAAGGTTCTATCACCATCTTCTCTAGTGAACCCTAAACCTAACAGAAATTTAGTTAGTCTTTCATACCAAGCTCTAGGAGCCTGTTTCAAATCATACAAAATATTTTCAAGTTTATACACATAGTCACAATGTTTAGGATTAGCAAAGCCTTTTGGTTGTTCAACATAAACTTCTTTATCAATCAGACCATTTAGGAAATCCCATTTATCATCCATCTGGTAAAGTTTTATCTTAAGACAACGAGCAATAGCAAGTAATAATATGATAGACTAAATTCTAGTAACTGGTGCAAATTTCTCATCAAAATCTATACATTTTACATGTGTGTATCCCTGGGAACAAGTCTAGCTTTATTTCTTACAATCAAACCAGTTTCATCACTTTTGTTCTTCAGAATCCATTTAGTTCCTATAACATTAACATTAGAAGTTCTAGGTATTAAATTTCCAACTTTATTTTTGATGAGTTGTAACAGTTCATCTTGCATAGCATTGATCCAATAAATATCCTTAAGAGCTTCAATCATATGTTTAGGTCAATGGAGGATACAAAATAAGAAGCATTCTCAACAGTACATGTGGTAGCCATACAAACATACAACCTAACCATATCTCTATAATTCAACCTTTCTTTGTTGTGTGTTTTAAATGTTATATATGATCTGACCTATCACTTATGTAGTTGGATGATTCTTTTGAATCCTAGCAGGAGGATCCCTTCTGGATTCAGCAATTGTTTCTTCCTTAAAGATGATCTTACTGGTGTTGTGTCAACATTGGGAGCAGTCTCTCTTTCAGTTTCTCTAGCTTTACTGAGTGATGTTGCAATAACATTCTATGAGTCCAGTGTTGGAATAACACCAAAGTCCATATGTACATCATTACCTGCATCATTAGTCAGGTCATCAAAAACCACATTTACTGACTCTTGAATAGTACGCAATTTGGGATTGTACACCTTGAAAGCAGAACTATTTGGAGAAAATCCAACAAAAATACACTTTCCACTCTTTGGATCAAACTTGCTCAAATATTATCTATCATTAGCATTCACATAAAAACTCATGGAATGTGCAGTATTTGGCTTTATAACCTTCAAGATTACAGACGAGGTCATAGTAGTACCAGGTCTAAGATAAACTATATTACTAATATGACATGTAGTGTTCAAATCTCCAGCCCAGAGTCTTTTAGATATGTTTTTAGCATTTAACATTACTCTAGCCACCTCTTGAAGAGTTCTCCTATTTCTCTCAGCAATCCCATTCTGTTGAGGTGTCTTAGATGCAAAGTATTCATGGAAGATGCCATTTAAATCACCAAGTTCAAAAAAATGCACATTCTCATATTCTCTTGCATGGTTTAACCTAATTCTTTCTACAGAAGTTCAATATAAGTTTTTAATGCTAACATGTAAAACTTTGAATGTGCAGAATGCTTCAGATTTTTCTTTAATATAAATAGCCGGAGATTCGTTCACAAGAGAAGAGCCTAGGGTATTGGGACTGCTCCTAATTCTAATTGAAAGTGTTACATATTAAATATTCATCAACAATGTCAAATGCATAGTTTTTACCACTAAGGCCACTGACCTCAACAGGACCCATTAGATCCATATGCAGCAGATCAAAACACTTATTTGTTCTAGTGACGGGATTTTGTACATGGGCATGTGTATGAATAGCTTTGGTGTGTTTACCTTTTAGGCAGTCTTCATACACAAGTTTACCTGGATTAATAATCTATGGTAGTCCTCTCACAGCATCTAAATTTTATAGTTTCTCATGATTCATATAGTGCACATGTCCAAGCTTCTTGTCAGATGACAGATTCATCAACATTTGCATGAAAACATTCCACTTCATCTTTCACAAGTTAACAGTTATCTCTTGACCTTGTAACTGTCATCACACAAGTATTAGCACTGTCATAAACATCACATGAATTCTTATCAATAGTAACTATCAAATTATCCTTACAAAGTTGACTAACGCTAATTAAATTTCTTTCAACCCAACAACCAACACGGCGTTCTTGAGAGGTGGAAATCCTTCAACATTCAGAACTCTCTTTCCAATTATGTTTCCCTTATTGCCTCATCCAAATGTGACAATCCCAGTAGCTAAGGGAACCACATATTTTAGATTTGATTTGTTTCCAGTCGTGTACCTTGAGCATTCATTGTCAAAGTATCACTTACCTGCAAGGTTAGAGTACACAGCAGGAAAAACAACATTGTAAACTAATTTTGATCTTAGGACCTCATCTTTTCTAACCAGATTCTGCTTTTCCATCCTATATCTGTGTTTGCCTAATGTTGGGATAACATTCAAATCAGATGTTGTCTTAACATTAGTGTTGCTATCATTAACTATTTTCTTTTCTGGAATCTTTTTATATTTTCTGCAATAAGGTTTGATATATCCAGGTTTAAAACAGTACTTACAGATATAAGTAGGTCTTTTAGCTAGGTTAGAAGGGATTTCACAACCTTGACTTCTACTTTCCTTAACAAAACCATCTTTTAAAAACACAGAAGTTACAACCTTGGAAGTAGTTTTTCAACATACCCCAAACCATTTGTACCTTGATTTCTCATGCTCATATCCTCATCAAGTTTAGAAGTACTTGGGTTCCATTTGTTTGTAGTATGTTCAACTTTTTCAAGTTTGACCTTTACCTCTTCCAGTTCAGCTTCTCTTTTGTTAAGGTCAGCTTCATACAGTTTCAGTAGCTCTTTTATCCATTCGTTCTCCTTCAGGACTTTCTCATTCTTGAGGAGATTGTGGTTCTCCAACAGTAGTTTGTGATAGGTGATCTTTAGATATTCAATGATTTCCTCTTGAGACATCTCTCCTTCAAAGAAGTATTCCTCATCTAGATCTATAGCGCCATGAAAACAATCAATATTAAATTCATCACTATCTGACAAGTAATCAGAGTTAGCACATAAATTGTATTCATTCCAATTCCCAAAGAAAATCTCTTCTTCTGTTTTTGATCGCCGAATGTTAGGGTAACATTGGGATATGTAGTTGTCTTGATAGTTCTGAGATTTTTCTTTTGTCTAGTGAATTTGCGCAGCAGTGTGAATTTCCTATTCAGCATCAGCATCAACACTTGATCCAGAACCTATTTTTCTTCCTCATAATCATCCATACAAACCTAATGAGAATTTTCTCTCTTTCAAAGAGTGTTGGCACATACATAAGCAAGATGTCCCCGCCCTTTACGTTCAAATCCCTGAGCTTCCTTTAATTTTTCAACATCTTGAGGAGTAGGTTTAGAAGCAATGTATTTAGCAAGTTTGGGGGTAAATTTCTTAAGACCAAGAGGTGTATTACCAGGAGATTTCATCTTATATTTATTTTTGAAGTTTAATCTATTGGATTTCTTGGTAATGTTACCATAGTTAGAAGAAATTAGTTCATCTTCCTCATCATCACAATCAGTTTTAGAATTTGAAGAAAGTAAAGCAATTGCTCTATTCTTATTTGGTTGAGTAGTCAATTCCATTTTAAATTCCCCTAGTGTATTGAGCAAAACTTGGAAATCTAGTGTAGTAATGTTTCTAGCTTCACCCCTAGCAATTTTCTTGACGTAAAATCTACTGGATAAGGTTCAAAAAGCTTTGTAAACCATATCTTGATTTGTCATTGGAAAAACCAAGATTTTGACATTGATTAGCAATCTCCAATATTTTCTCAATGTAGATATCTACACTTTCATTCTCGCCCATTTGTAACTTTTCAAAAGTGTCCAAAAGTTGTCTATGCTTTGAGTCTTTTACTACAACATCTCCTTCACAGTGAAGTTCAAGAATATCCCATGCTTGCTTAGATGTGGAACAATTTTGAATAAGTTTGAACATGTGATGATCCACCCAGCTAAAAATAACATTAAGAACTTTCTCATTAAAGTTGTAGAGACTTACCTCAGTTGGTGCCCATTGTGCTTCGGGCTTCAGCACCAAATCATTTTCTGCATCTCGGCATCGTAGGTAGGGAATAGGCACTTATCACATATTATCAAGCTCTCACATCGATTGATTTAATGTGCGTCCTGAATCTTCCAGAATGCATAGTTGGAGCCATCCAAAACTGGTAACATGTTGTTTGGATTCACGTTATCCATCTCATAGTATCAAATCCAAGCACCATTGTAATCGGTGTTTAGCTCTGATACCAATTGAAATTTTTGGATCGCAATTTATATGTTTTTGCACGGTGTTAAGTCAGCACCGAATTACCAATGTTGCCTTAAAATTGATCACATAATAAATTGTGGCATAAATTAAAAGGACACAAGAAGTAACTATTAAGAAGATTATATAAATATGATCTTCCAAGCCTTAGGCGAAATAATCACTACTAGAACTAATATTTAAAGTTTTTAACAAAGTCGTTCTCTCAACTCTCAAGCTCCTCACTCTCAAGTTGTTTGAACTCCAACCGAGCAAACAAAGATCAACTCCTTAAATTTAAAACTTAGACTTACTCATTAATCTCAAGCCTCGAAAAAGCAAGACAAAAACTTAACAACAACATATCTATCTCTATGGATTCTTTAGCTCTCTTGTCTTTGTACTCCAGACCTTTATATAGTAGTCTTGAAACTTGATATTCAAGGTATGTTGTACACGATTTGGTATTTCTTCAATCTACCTTGTTGAACTCCACTTCCTTTGATCTTAGACTCCTTCTTGAATAATAATTAGATCGGGTTCTAGATATAAAAGACGCCTTCTTCAATGTGGAGATCATATTTGTAAAGTTTCCTTGTTGTACTTAGACTCCAGCTTGTTTTCTTCTTTGAAATGCATTCAACTATTTAAGGTAATAATCGAATATGGAAACTTTGTGCCTTATCTTATGTTAGTGTTCATGGAACATTCAAAGATAACGAAAATAGTGGAACTAAATCAATCAGTGAATAAAGGCAAAACAAATATTATCATAATTAAAACCAAGATTGTGCAAGTGTTATAGTCTTCAATGTTATCCTACCATTTCATTGGCTCAATGTTAAGCTAACATTGGGGCTTCAATGTTGTGATGACATTGGTCAAACACTTTGCACTCTCAGTTACAATTCCACTTCAAAATTTGGTCCACAATCTTTTTGTGCAGCCAAATAATTATGGGTACTACAAGCGCATGTCTCTTTCTCTTTATCAAGTAGCTTTCTTGTCACCATGATTTCTTCAATGATCTTTAAAGATAAATACTTTGCGATTGTGTAGTTTTTGATTTTTTTGGTCCAAAATCAGTTTTGGCTTCTCCTCATAGGATAGATTGTTTTCCAATTTCATGTCCTTGTGGAGGATTATATGGGAGGCGTGTAGATAGTATTGCTTTAGGTGGCTTATATGAAAGATGTGTAGTTTAGAGCTTAAGTAGTTGCCTTTTCCAACTTTCTTGAATTCTTTCTCGGTGTTACTTTTAGGAAATCTAAAGCATCCATGTTAAACTCAATCCTTCCATTGATGGTGCATATAGCTCTTCTGTTTGCTTTGAGTTGATTTCACTCTGTTCTTTATAACTTGGATCTTAGTAGTTGCATCTTGAATCATCTCCAATTGTAGTGTGCTTTAGATAGAAATTTGAGATATTTTTTCATTCATCTAGATCCCAGTGTAGACATTCTCCCATATTGAGACGCATAAGGTGTCGTTTGAATGGTAGATTGGTAACTATTGTTATAAGCAGATTTTGTAAAGGTAGGTACTAAGTATTGAATCCATCTTTTACTGAAGCCCACAACTCAGGTTTGTACTATGTTTTCCATTGTATGGATAGCACTTCCTGATTGACCATTTCTTTGAGGGTGCTCTGGTGCACTAAAATGCAATTTGGTGGCCAATCTTTGTTGTAGTTGCTTCACATGTCTGGTCGTGAACTTAGGACCTCGGTATGAAATGGTGTTAGTTGGTATCCCATACAATTCCATAATTTTATTTTGATACAGTGTAGCTAGTGCTTCCACTCGAGAAGTTGTTTTAACAAGGAGAAATTGTACATGTTCGTGAATTTATCAATTTTTGAACCATAAGTTGCATTTCCAATTTATCAATTTATCAATTTTTGTACATCTCTGGTAATCCTACAACAAACTTCATCGTAATTAAATCCATTTCCAATCAGGGTGTAAGGAGCGTTGCAAAATCCTTGTTTGGTATTCAACTTCTACCTTATGGCAAGTTAGACACGATTGCACATAATTTGCAATGTCTTTTTTTATCTCAGTCAAGGTTAATCTTTGTTTCTCTATACATTTTTGTTTAATTTTGTTGTACTGTGTATTTATTCTAATTGGATTCGTCCACCATTTCTTCACTATATATACCATGCCTTAAAGGGACGTGCACGTTTTTCGATTCTTTATTCTCTCTCTTTAATGAGTAGAAAAGTTTAATAGAACTATAATAGAGCATTATTTTTTATTTTATTTTTTGATAAGTGTGATTATAGAACTAGAATAGAGCATTATAAACTTTTTGTTGATGTTGGAAAATTATTCATTCAACGCTAGAACGAATTACAATAGAAGGAGCAACTCTCAAACTCGACTATTACAAAAAAAACAACCCTCAAATCTCTCTTGCATTTGCGCAACAGCTTTTTTTTCTCTTTTTCTTTTCTCTCTGTAACTTTTATCTTTCTCTTGTTGTTATTTCTTCTTCACATTGCAGCTAGTTTATAGGAACTGAAAATGGAGGTGGGATGTCAATTTCTACATTGAAGAGGAGGTTGAGTGCTAGGCATGCTTCACGAGTTGTCGGCTATTAATGAGAGTCAAATTTGATGGCTGGCTATTTTTTATCAACAATCTCCCCCTCCAGCCTCAACTGTATTTCACTATCTTATTTCTTCTCTTTTCAATAGAGAAACACAACTTATTGCTCGTCTAGGATCATTCCTACGACGACTTTATATGTACGGGCGAATGCTCCCCCTTGCTCAGAACTTCTCTTTCTCCGTAATCCCCTGAAGAAAGACAAATAAACGTGGAGATAGACAACACCTCCGAATACCCGATCTTTCTTCGAATAACCCTGAAGAAAGGCAAACGATCATGGAAATATCTCTTATCTTCGTACACCAAATACTTCTTCGAATGACCCTGAAGAAAGCAAACATGGAGATATATTGTATCTCTGTATATCCCTTCTTTCTTTGAATGACCCTAAAGAAAGACAAACATAACACTTATCTCTTTCTCTGAAAACCCATAGAGAAAGGAAATCAAATCGTGGAGATATAACTATTCTCCGTACACCATCATTCTCTTTTCTCGACTTAACAATAAAGAATGAAAATCACCATAGGGAATTTTATCTCTGTACTCCTTCGTTCTAATAGGTATGCCATCTTCTTACGAACTATGTCACCTTATCAAAACTAGGGGCCATCGCATCACCACTTTCCAACATAGTTTCACAAAAAATTTGCTTTTACTGCTATTTTAGAGCAGAATTTGGGCAAACGGAGTGCACGGTTGAATCCAGAACGGTCAAAAACCTTGAGAACCGTTCTAATCTTGTTGAAAATCGATCAAAATAGACTTGAACCGGACTGAAACAAGTTGGAAGGAACTGAACCGGACCAAATCCAGTTGAACCAGCATTGACCGGATTAGAATCTAAGCGGGTCGGATCCGGGTCGGATCTCTTCTTTTTCACCCGTCTCTTTGTGTTGGAGCTGAGTTAACTCGCCATTAACTTGGTCGGCGTGAAACGACGCTTTACGGCGACCAAAAAATTCCGAAAAAATATATTTTTGAAATCCTCACAACACGAGCTTCGCAATGGTATTAACAAGACACGATTTCGAGACGAAAAGTTTTGACGTCGAATCGGGTCGGGTCGGGTCGGTCTCGAACGCCACCTTCTGGCAATCATAATCCTTCCAAAACTACATTTTTGGAATACATGCAACAAGAGCTTCATAACCGTGATAAAGAATCACACTTTCGGAACAACAAATTTTGAACAAAAATTTACAGAGATTCAGGAAACGAAAACCTGGAGCTCTGATACCATTTATTGGGTATTTGAACCGTCTCAAATATCGCCTCTAGGATTGCCCATGAGGTAATTACGAAGTAACACGAATATAATATTAACGATAGTAACAATACAAGGATTTAACGTAGAAACTCCTTCAACAGAGAAAAACCACGGGAACCCGAGAAAAATTCATTATGTAGAGAATTCATACAACTACACAATTCTCACTCAACCCGAATGACCCCCACATATCCTCTTCACTCTCACCACTCCATAATCTACACTCTTCCGGTGTATAAAATACTACATTGTATAATTAGAGATAAAGAAAAAGAATTGTGAATGGATGTGTTTTCTCTGCAAACTCAATTATTTTTTATAGGCAATTCGTGCCCCCAAAATCGTGTGAGAGAACACCGGTTTTGACCAATTTGGTTGGCCAATTAAATTGGCCAACTTCAGCCATCTACCCACCTCATTGAAGAGGTGGGTCTGCCAACAATCTCCCCCTTGAAGATTTGATTAGTAAAAAATCAGATCTTCAAAATATCTTCATTCTGGCCCCTGAACGATCGCACGTCCATTGTGCCTCATTTTTCTTCTTGCTTCTTGACATTACACCAGTGAGTTGGTGAATTTCCTGAGAATAGTACAAAGTAAACCCCCGAAAAGAGATAACTTGTCTTTCCTGACAGGGTTTCAAGGTTCCCAGGTAATTGGTGGGGTCACAACGGTCCCGCTTAATAATCAATTACCTTTGACATAATTGACTTTACAGTACGTATTCATATTACACCACACCACAACTCCACCCCAGCAGTACTCCACCTCCAATGGAACCCGAGCTCTGACCCACCTCCTGGCAGAAACCCGGGCTCTAATACCACTTGTTGGGGTTGAAAAAATCTTCATTCAACACTAAAACGAGTTACAATAGGAGGAGCAACTCTCACACTCGACTATTACAAAATACCAACCCTCAAATCTCTCTCGTATTTACGTAACGGCTTTTTTCTCTCTTTTTCTGTTCTCTCTTAAACTTTTGTCTTTCTCTTGTTGTTATTTTTCTTCTCCACATTGCAGCTAGTTTATAGGAACTGAAAAGGGAGGTGGGATGTCAACTTCTACATTGAAGAGGAGGTTGAGCGTTAGGCATGCTTCACGAGTTGCCGGTTGTTGATGAGAGTCAAATTTGATGGCTAGCTATTTTTGACCAACACTTTTCAGCTTGAAGGGCGTATAAATCGATTGGACTGGAGACCATACTTTCCAAGCTTTTGGGTAATGCTAAAGGAAGTTTGATGGAGGTTTAGGGTTCTGAAGCCAACAAACAACTTCACCAAGTTCAGTCCCAATTGTATTTTGCACAGTTGTAATTTGGTTTAGGGCTTTAGTGGTTGTTTGTTATTTTACCTTATAACGGAGGGGCGATTTAATTAAGATAATACATGAGATTCCTTTTTGTCATTTAGAGATAATAGTTTTTTTCATTTTACTCTATCTTAGCATAGTTTCCATTGCTGCGATTTGCATAGGACTGTTATTTAGATATGTTTATTCTACGATGAGATATATCTTTATATTTATATTTTCTTTACTATATAATAAGAATGAATGTTTTCAAGGAGGCTGCTCTTCAATGGAGATTTTTTGTGTTCCAATTTTGCCCATGTAAGTTCAACTAATTACTATAAGATGTTTTGTTTTACAGTAATAAATATCTAGAGGGCCCGCATGTATTAATCGGTTCGGACTCGCAATAATAAAATTTCTTAACAGCTAATAGCGTTGTGGTCCTTCGTAAGTTCAACTAATTACTGTAAGATATTTTGTTTTACAGTAATAAATATCTGGAGGGACCGCATGTATTAATCGGTTCGGACCCGCAATAATAAAATTCTTTAACAGCTAATAGCGTTGTGGTCCTTCGTAAATTGCAGAACGGTCATTTTATTTTTTTAAGGCTTTCGATCTCGCCTCAAAAGTTTTACGTCTCGCATTTATCGGACTGCTGTAATTGCGAAATGGTCCTTCTAATTTTTTTTACTTCTTCTAAATTTGACCCAAAAGTTTTTATTATTTATTTATATGCCCTACTATAAATTATTAATTGGTCCTTTTATGTTAGAATTATTTTAATTTTATCCCAAAAGTTTTGCTACTATGTTTTTTGGGGTTTTCCCGTAATAAATAACTTGTGTGCTCGCGCGTATTAAATAATTGAGACTCGTTTAGTATAAAATTGATTAACACTCAATACCGTAGGGTCCACTGTAAATTTTAGAACATACCTTTTAATATATTATGTTTTTGGTTATGCAGTAATATATCATTAAACTAGTCCCAGTTAGGTTTCAGTAATTAATAGTACAAAGGTCCGGGTGTATTTACATTGGCCCCGCCTAATATTTATTCTTAATTAGCAATCTCATCATCTGCGATTTCTTACACTTTATAATTTTTTATGGTATGTAAACTGACTAGGTTTGTTACAGTGCGTGATTTCTACGAAGTAAAAAATGTCAAGAACGAGTGGGAATTTCTTCTATTAGAGAGGAAATTAAGAATAGGAAATTAAGAGATGGGCACACGAAATTCGTAGAGGTTAATCTTTAGTTTGAAAGCAGGGAAAGAAAAAAAAAACTCACATAATACAGATCTAGCACTAGGCATAAGAAATTCATAGAGGTTAATATTTGATTTGTAGCTGAAAATCCGTATCTGTGTGTTTGTACATGAGAGAGAAGATCCAGAAAGAATTATAAACATTGTGAATGTGATATTATTATCCATTTGTAAGTTTTTTATTGGTTGGCTGCACCACGTCATATGTGATGACGTGATGCAGCGATTTTAAGTAATAATTTTTCTCATCTTTCATTGTTTTGATTTTGTCATATAAGTTTAACAAATTACTATATTCTGGTTTAAGAAAATATTAATATTATAGTCGCTTGAATGTCATTTTTAAACATGTAAAAACATTTATTGTTTTTTTACATAAAAAAGTAGTTATCGTTCAAAACGAAGGTGAAGTTGCCTAGTGTGTGTATATATATTATATATATATATATATATATATATATATATATTTATATATATATATATATGTGGTGGTTTAAGTAGAAAGAACAAAATCAGACTAAGTTAAACAAATGTACAAGATTATTGAATCTTATCAAAATTAATGTATACAATTTATGTTTTTAAAATAATAGTTAAGATGGACAAATAATGTTAGACAAAGAGAAACAAATAAAAAGGATAATAAAACATAAAATTAAGAAAAGAAGCCTAAATTAATTTCTTTTCTCAGATTGTTTTAACAAAAATTGAGTAAAATAGAAGAAAGAGAAGGATCAGGACAGTCATATACTCATATGTCCCAACTAAAAACAAAAAAACATAATCGCATTTCCCTGAAAAGATAATGCTGAACGCCTAATTTGATAGAGAAAAGCAACTGGTAACATAAATAAAATTTAAGCGAGGAACAAATCTCAAAGAAGTTCATCAGTTGAGTAAAATTAAACAATCGTGTATGTCTTTTTCCCTTGATGATTTTTAATTTCTTTTTGAAAGTTTCCCCCTGATAATATATTCTTTTGGCACAACAAAAAAGAGCTTTTAAACCAATAGGGTGCAAGGAAAGCGGATAGTTGACGCTAACTCTTCATGCATAGCCACACAAAATTGTTGGATGGAAAGGTAAATTGTTGGATGGAAAGGTTACAAGAATTAATTTCCTTCTGATCAGTTTTTTCAAGTTTCCTTGGGCAACAGAAAAGATCTACAAACTTTCCTGCTAGTGCCATGAAACTCAAAATTAAATTATCATACAAAATCCATTGCACAAAGCGTTGATATTGTTCACTTCTGTACAACCAAATCAATCACCAAAATCCTTGATACATAGGCCCCTAAAAAAATTAATCTTCACCCAAATTTTTTCCAGGTTTCCAAATCTATAAATTATACACTAGGACTGCAAAAAGGTGAGCTGATGTTAGTATGTTACCTACAACAGCATAGAACTTTACCGTAGATTCATAAGTATATCGACCAGACAACAATATCCAAGCATCTTGCTGTCCGAAAAAACTTTAGAGATCAAGAATGGAGAGCATTAATTTTCTCTGTCAACCCATCCACCTCTTCACTAATGGGATCGTCCTGTTGAAAAACAAAAAAGTTAAAGATGAAGATTTTAATGGCAAAGACCATATAAGGTATAGAAGTAGCAAAGACAATTCTGCAGTTTCTTTTCTTATTCTGTTCTTTCCTTTTTTTCACCTTCCTCAGACCAGTCTATTACCGGTTTAATTGCAACAACAAACTTCAGCTTCATATTAATTTTATTTATATAAAGGAGATGAAAAAATGGTGTACTTTTCAAACGTTCTACAAATCTACGGATTTATCTCGAGAGAGAGCCAGCCATAATAAGGAGATGCATGCTATATGAGTTGCATGCCCAGCAGGCCAACCTAAATTTATCATGGGAGTGATAAAACGAAACCAACAGGGCCTTAACTATGAATAAAAGCATTAACATTACCTGTGATTCGCTTTTATCTTTAACGCCTATACATTTAGAAGCACTGATGCTAGCACTCTTCAACAAACTACGAGCGCTGAAGTTTCCTTTATTCAGACCATTTTGTACATTTCCAGTTATATTTTCAGATCCTTCACCTTCCTTTGGAGGACTCTGAAGAGTTGTAGCAACAGAAGCGGAACTTCGTTTTTCAAAATCATTATCTTGAACGGCCTCATCTTTGGGTGCAGGAACCCGCTCCCTAGCACAATTAAAGGATGGAACAGTAAATCAGTATTTCATGGAAGCATCGATAACTTGAAGCATTGATCAAGAACTTCAGTTCGAGATGTCGAGAGATCGATAGAAAATACAATTGATTTACTCAATGTAGTTTTATTCAATTATGTCCGTACTTTTCAATAATAAAACCTCCACTATATCTTTTATAAGGTAAGAAAAATAGAAGTTAAAAACAAGCAAGGGATGGTTGTCATATGATTGACAAGGATCCATAACAAGACTAAGAAACTAATGAGATGGCATATGGCTAAACAAAGATTCCTTTGGTACCGCAACAGAAAATTTCATACTCGGTTTTTTATCGCAATGAGGGACATGTTGAATTGTTTCAACTACAATGTAACTAAACTCCTGCATCCCTGAATGAAGCTACGAGAAAGACTAAATCATAGATTTAAGGATATTTACTAATATCACATTTATTTTGTAATTTTGTCACGAAGAGCAAATGTCATTCAAATTTGCAGGTGCTCCCCAGAGAAAAAAAGATTTTTGTCAGTTTGCAGAAAGTCTACAAGATCAACTCAAGAATATCTATGTTAATGTAGGTTGTTTGCTTTGTTATATTTTCAACAATCAGATGAGCCATGAAGGTTAACAATTTGAAGCTACAAGGCAAACCAAGAAATTCTCAGGTTCATATTATGTGTTCCATGTCAGCCAAGGTTGAAAGTCTGAAACTAAGGGACAACAGAAGACTCAAATCATACATATCTATTAAAGGAATAACTAGCAATTGAAAAGAAAAGACTCTGTCATCAGGCTTAAAGCAAGGACATGCAAAAATATAGTAACAAATTGTGAAGTTTTAGGGATTTAGGCTGGTAGTGAAGGCTTTTATTTTCCTCATGTATTTTCTGCACTTTTCTTTAATATAAAAGGGTCTCCAATTGTTAGTCTTCTTTTAAAAGTTTGCAAGTGTCTATGAAAGTCTGAGTATGCAAATTGGGAAAATAGAGATTTGAGATAATATTAGTATTAATAGATAGACAATAGATTATGACTCTCAATTAACATCGTAAGATTTGAGAATAGGAGAATATGGGAAGTATAGAGTTAAATCGGTTATTCATTCTTTGCAATAACAAGTTTTAAAATGCTTTTCCATTAGACCAGCACTGTCACATAGTAGTAATTGTAAGACTGCTAAAGACATCCAGCTAGATGTGAATGATTTCCTAACTAGGTGATCAAAGTGAAAACGATATAGTAACAAAGAAAGATCTTTGCGCTAAAAGAGGTATCGTTCCTAAAGAATGGTTTTGAAATGACTCTATACATGAGACATAGGTATATCTACCTACAAGACAAATAAAGCTTTTCAACTTGTGGTAAATGAAAAGAATGGACAAAAAACCTTGAAAGAAAGAGACATGAAAGAAAATGATCATCTAGAAACTTTAACGGAGACCGACCCCCACTCAT
Source organism: Linaria vulgaris (assembly GCA_948329865.1). Taxonomy (NCBI): domain Eukaryota; kingdom Viridiplantae; phylum Streptophyta; class Magnoliopsida; order Lamiales; family Plantaginaceae; genus Linaria; species Linaria vulgaris. The sequence goes on from OX415250.1 coordinate 73,323,169, forward strand.
TGCAATGTGCAAAGGGGAACTCGTGGGCTCAACTATATGTGGTTCTTTTTTGGTCCATAACTGACTCCAATTGATGAGTTTACAAGCATAGTTGTTTGCCTTGGAGGACATATATATCCGTAACAACAGGACGGACGGCTTAGCATCTATAGTAGTAATTATGGAAGACATAAGTAGGCCTGAGCAGATAAGGCTGAAAACAGAGAACTGATCGGTTACCGGACCAAACAGTAAAGACCCAAACCAACTCTATGATATGGTTAGGAAACATTCCGATACCGAACCAGCATACAGATGGATTTCGGTGATAAACCCCGTTATTACTCAGCTTTATATCTACTTCTAGAAAAAAGTCTACACGAGTAGTTTCTTTTTAGGAGAAAAAGCATCAAACCCCCCAACGTTTCACCCTATTTGCAAGCATACCCCCATAACTTTGGTCTTTGACGATCAACTCCCCATTGTTTGCAATTTTGTGCGAAGTGCCCCATTTTGCCAATCTAACGGTAAAAGATGTTGACACATATACAAATCCTACGACAAAAATGTGAATAAGGGGGCACTTCGTACAAAATTGCAAACGATGGGGGTTGACCGCCAAAGACCAAAGTTATGGGGGTTTGTTGCAAATGACCCCAAACGTTGGGGGGTTTGATGCTTTTTCCCTTCTTTTTTTAAAAAAATTTAAAAACTAGAAGAAAATACAATGTGAGGATTAGAAATTTTCCTTTCTCCAGTGTGGCCTTTAAAATACGTTTATGTCTCTACTTAGCTGACACTTGATGCTGCATTAATAACTAACGAATCTTGGATGGTAACAAGTCTGAGATGTTGTCCCAGTGTCCATCCCACAGTTAGTTAGCAAAGCACCCCTGAAGTGCAAGCAGACATGACATATGGAGTTCACTTGAAAAATAACTTGAGAAAAAGAGAACAAAAGTATATCTAGTTCTCATGTTATATTTTCTTTTAATCGTTGTACTATCAAAAATAAATAAAAATAGACAGATTCGGAAATAACCAAATAGAAATATTTGGCACACACCCATCCCTCCTACTATTTCTTCTTTGGATGAAGGCCTTTAAATAATTGGGTTTTCTGTGGATGTCATACTCTGGAGAAGGGTTACAATCTTGTCTCTAAATGCCAATATTTTTTGACTGGATTTTCTGGGAAAGTCATTTTACTAATGAAGTTTGGAATTTCTCAGAAACCTTTTCCATATTACTCTGCCACACACATGTCACGTGCATATAATTTCTCAAAGGTGGTTCCTAACTTCTAAATATATTTGCCAAGGGCATATTCGCGCTGTCTTACCCCTTATCATTTGCTGGCAACTATGGTTGGGCAGAAATAATACAGAGGTATATAAATGGAAATTATTAAGGTGGTGCAGGCTATAATTAGGCACCTGCATTATACATAATGCAGTGAACTGGTCCCAAATGGAGATGCAGTAGTTGCTGTTTGGAGGGGTGTACAGCTACAAAGAAAAAAAGAACACATATACCAGGCGTTGGATGGGTTAAACTCCAATGTGATGGACGCTTGAAGGGAAACCCGGGGCGGGCTGTGGCAGGAGGGTATAATAAGAGATGACAATGGGGGTTGGCATAGTGGCCTTCATAGAGCCACTAAAAGAGGCTACTAACATCTTCGCTGGACTTCAGGAAGAGCCACTAAAAGAGGCTACTAACATCTTCGCTGGACTTCAGGGGGTGTTGAGGGGACTACAAATTTGCGGGATAGTTGGTGGAGGAAGGTGCGGACTACATTTATCCAATTGGTCAATAGCAGAACAACATGTCATTCCAGGCTGCTTCAGAGGGAAAATCAAATTCCTAAAGAGCTGCATGGACACAAAAATCACACATATTTTCGAGGGTAACAGAGTGGCTGATTGCTTAGCTAATGGGGCTCGTGATCAGGGGATAAGAGCGGTAATGTTTAAACAATCTTTCAGTCGACAGGTTACTTCCTTGGTTCTCTGAATTATCCTATCCCTCCTGATTTCCTAGATATCCTAGTCTGATTTGAGTAGGATCGTAGCGAGAGACTGAAAATACGGTGCTGACATGCTTCACCACTACTGTCACATACTAAATAGAGTCTGTTCACGTTCCGATTGCATGACTGGACGAATGATGGCATGGCTTAATGGAGTCGAATGTGGGGATGCATGAATGTCTGCTTTTCTCTTTTATTCTTTTTGTTGTTGCACTTCTTACACGACACTGTAATATAGGGATGCACATGATTCTTTAATTTTTGCTGAGGCCCCCCAACCTCACCTCATGACCAGCTTATTCTTTCCTTCTTAACATGAACTGCACCAATAAACTGACCAGGAGAAAAGCAGTAAAGGCTGGACCATTGCACAGTTGATACGCACAGCTAGTGCTGAAATAAGTTTCATAGATTTTTGGATATTAATAAATGACATGATGGAACTAAGGGTGAGTGAGCATATACATTAGCAGCATGCCTATGGAACTATAGCACAAGATTGCTGTAGGCAGATTTGCTACAAAAGCAGACCAGGAAATTGGAGACAGATTCGTGGTACAGATAGCTAGAAATGAAACAAGTTTCATAGACATATATATTGTACTCTCGAGTTAATAAGGAATTTGCTTAGAGTAGGAATCTTCATCTACGTGTAAACAATTTGCTGGGGCAGTTCACTTTTAGAGCTGTGCTAAGGTAACCTAAGTTTGTAAATTTTGAAGTGAGACAGGGTTCTTTTGCGTGTGGTAATATTAAAAATACTAAATAGTAACCTTAATTCAGAAGTGAACGATAATTGTTAAGCAAGTTAAATTCCAAAACATACCAACAAACCTAAGAGGCAAGAATATATTTCATAACTAACATACCTAGGTAATGAAGCATGCGACCTTTGGAGAGGAGTACTTCTTTCACTTTTACCATAGTGCTCCTCAAGATGCGCAAATTGTTGCTTGAACCGATCAACACCACTACCAGATGCAAAAACAAAGAATAGAAAGCATCATAACTCGAATATGAGTATCACTAAAGCAAAATACTGCTTCAAGAAGAAAAGTGGAAAAGATAGTAGTCACTAGTCATGCCAGGTACAGGAAATGGCCATACCAAATTTAGAAAAATAAACAAATGAAAAAACAAGAAGAAGAAGAAGAGGGGAGCAACTTAATCCACAATAGGAACAAAGAAAAGCTTTGCAACCTGAACAAAAATACTATAATCATTTTTTTCACAGATGGAAACACTTAAAATTTGTCAAAATTAACACACTCAAAAACAAGTAAATATATGATCTTCAACAACATCAACATCAACCTAAATTTAAAACATCAACAGAGAAAGAAAACAAATCTGAAGGAAACAACTTATCAAGGATATGTAACAAGCCTAACCTTGGGTACATAAAGCCACTAGTCTGATCTCCACCGCGGAGATACTCTTGGAGCATCTGAGGGTGATACTCCAAAATCTACACGCTTAAAGAAAATTTATCAGCATAAGAAAACATTTCACCGAAAATAAGTGCAACGTCAAAGCAGCTATTATGCAGAAAGGCCTACCTCCCGATATATTAATTGTCTAACGTCATCCTTTGTCAATTTTCTTCTTTCAAACTCAAACTCAAGTTTTGATATGGGTTGAGTGGACGGCTCACGATCCACATTTGCCAACCCATGAAAATAGGGATCAGCCAGTGCCTGCAAACCCAAAAATATTCTTACCATAATGATAAAAGAACCATTAAAGAAAATAAATAAATATTACTTAAACCGTATTATAGTACTTCTTCAGCAGTTGGTCTGTCTTTAGGATCAAATGCGAGAAGACGTTCCAGTAAGCGAAGAGCCAAAGGATCAGCATTGGGAAATTTCTGTACGAAAGAAATGGGCTGTTTCTTCCTCATACTGCTGAGATATCTCCGAGCTTTTTCATTTCTGATCTGCCATTATAATCACAACAAAGCTCTGTAATGGAGGAGGTGCAATGATCAGAGAATACTATTTCTTTTATATAGTATTATTGCAGAAATTACTGTTAAAAATAAGATTTAAAGTCTAGTAATATTGAAAACATATAAATACGACAGGTCATGAATTAACTAACCTTTGCAACAGATTCAGGAGGAGGGTTACCGAGCAAATCTGTCATTAAATCTAACTGGTGCACCACATTTTTCCCAGGGAACAAGGGTTTACCAGTAATCATCTCAGAAAATATGCATCCAATGCTCCACATATCAATGGCAGGAGTGTACTGGAAATGTGTAGTATAAAGTATTTTATATAGTAGAACAAACAAAAATCTAAACTATAGTTACTTACAAACAAGAAGTGAGAATGATATAAATATTGATAAATCGTAAAGTAAACAAAAATTACATCAGCTAAATAATGGTATGTGAGATACCAGTTTACAAGAAGATGACATAAGCACTCTAGTAAACACCCTCACTCGATAACTAAATTAATGGTCAATGGTGTCTACATATTACACTTAAGAAAAAAGAGAAGATAGATTCGAGAAGCAATGGGAGAGAAGAATTATCATATTTTCAATTCCACTACTTGACATTAGCACTAACAGAACATATAAGGGAATGGGAGTCCTACAAGGGTTAATTTGGTATACATAGCTGCAGGTGTGTACAACATATACACACAGTTGACAATTCAGAAATACTACTCACTTTTGAGAAAAAGGAACCACATAGCTCCGGAGCACGATACCAGCGAGTTGCAACATAATCCTGTAACAGTTAAAGCCGAAAGCAAGTGTAAAGAAGTGAAATTTTACATTGGAAGAGAGAAATATAAAGGGGAAACGGAAAACCTATTAGAAACTTACAGTCCAAAATATTGCTGACGGGGCGTCGTTAAATGAAACACGTGCAAGACCAAAATCACAAATCTTCAACTTACAGTCAGCATTAGCAAGTATATTCTTTGGCTTCAGATCTCGATGAAACACATTTGCTGTACAAAAAACAAAATAATGTTGAAAGATATGGTGGTAAGTTAGTAACATACATCCACACGGAGACTGACCTGTGTGAATATACTTCAAGCCACGCAGGAGCTGGTACAGGAAAAACTGATAGTGTTCAGGTGTTAGATCATCATTGGCTTTGATAACTTGGTGAAGATCAGATTCCATCAATTCAAAAACGACATATATATCTCGAAATTCTCTGCGAGAAGGGGGAAGCATAATGTGCTTGATCTCGACGATATCAGGATGGCGAAGCAAGCGAAGGAGTTTGATTTCTCTGAGAATTCTGGTGGCATCAGAAACGTGCTCAAAGACATCATTGATCTTTTTAATAGCGACTTTTTCTCCGGTATGAGTGTCGATTGCAGAGCCAACGACACCATAACTACCCTTGCCAATAACTTCTTGAACCTGATATCGACTAGCCTCACCATATTCTGTGAAGAAATCTGTTTCTAAAGCACCCTGCGAATATATTGTACGAAGCTGGTGAATTGATGATTTTTTTTTGCTTGCACAATTTAGTTATGATGAATAACAGAAAAAGGGAAATTGGATGGCATAATGCAGTGAAAGAAGAGACAATGACATATAGGGAAAAAGATGAATCGCAAAAAAGAAAGAAAGAAAGAAAGAAAGAAAGCACCTTTTTGTGGGGATCCATGATAAGAGTAAAATTAAGACGGTGAGGGACTTTAATGTGATGGAGTCCCGAAAGATCAAAGTCTGCAATAACCTGAATATCCAAATCCAAGTCTTCTTCTTGTTGTTGTTGTTTCAAAATAGGAGGAGGGTTTTTGTTATTATTGTTATTATTGTTGTTTGTAAGAGAAATTGAAGAAGAAGAGTGACGTTGAAACCAGCGACGAACTCCATCCACGAATGTACCTCCTCCTCCCCCCATATAACTCTAACTATCTATAACAACACACACACACACACTCCTCTTCCTTCCTTCCTTCCTTCCTTCCTATGTTTTCGCTTCGTTTCTAAATTATCCTCCACTACTTCTCTTACCAATGCCCGCTTCCTTCTCTCCTCTCTCTCTCTATATATATATATCTGCCTGTCTTGTCTTGCTGTCTCTCTCTGTACTTCGAACCAAAGATGGAGAGAAACCCGCTGCCTCGCTTTCGAACTTAATAATTAATTGTTATTATATATAAATAGCACTTGCACTTTTTATTCATTGTAAATTATTCTTTTCAGAGGCGCATAGGTCATAGTGGGGAAAAAATCGAAACTAGTCCTTTATTGTGTCCTAGTTACAGTTTTCGTCCTTTATTGTGTCCTAGTTTTATTTTGGTCCTTTATTGTGTATATCATTACAATTTTGGTCCTTAGGAAGAAGTCAGAGTCGAAAATATCACGTGGGACCACTTGCCGGCCAAAATAAAAACTTTTTTAATTCCCACATGCAAATTCACATGTGGAAACGCTGGTTTCAATTTTTTTTAATTTTTATTTATTTAAAATTCTGACCCGGCCAACCCGATTTGACCGAGTTATCCGAATCGGACGGGTGGAAATTTTAAATAAAAAAATTAAATTGTTGTTCTAACATGCGAATATGCTTGTGGAAAATTCAAATAAATTGAATTTAAGGCAGCACGTGCTCGTACATGACATTTTCATATGAGATTCCATCCGAAGGACCAAAATCGTACTAAAACACACAATAAAGGACCAAAATAAAACAAGGACACAATAAAGGACTAAAACTGTAACTAGGACACAATAAAGGACCAATTTCGATTTTTTCCCGGTCATAGTGTAACCCAATATAAAAGCCGAGATAACAAAATCTCTTGGTTAAAAATCACTTCCCACTCTCAAATTAGCCACTTTTATCACTTTGCACCCCCAAAAAGAATTAAATACAGTTTGCACCCTTAGATTACAGTTATATTATCACTTTGCACCCCCAATTATATTTTCAGCCTTTGACCCATTTTAAGAGGGGGTAAAATCGTCATTTAACATATACACAACATTTATATAGTTTTTTTTCAAGATCTATATTAATATAAACACATCAACTTCACAACATTATATATTATGTATATATATCTTTTATTATATATTTAATAATATATAAAATTATAAAAACAAAAAAATACTTTAGAAATTCTTTCATCTTCACACACACACACAAATATATAAATATATATGACCATTTTTTATAGTTTTTACAATTCTTTTTTATATTTTTAATAATTTATAAGAATTATTTAAATATTAAAAAACAAAAAAAAATACATTTTTAAAAAATTACTATTCATCATCTTCCACCTACTTCCCGTCACCCCCCCCCCCCCCCAACGCGGCCCCTACCAGACCCAAATTCGTGTTGATCATAAACGCCGGCACCACCCCTGATTTTTGCGAAGATGATGAATAGTATTGTTTAAATGTATTTGTGTGTGTGTGTGAAGATGAAAGAATTTCTAATTTTTTTTTGTTTTTAATAATTTTATATATTATTAAATATATAATAAAAGATATATATATATATATATATATATATATATAATGTTGTGAAGTTGATGTGTTTATATTAATAAAGATCTTGAAAAAAAAATATAAATGTTGTGTATGTGTTAAATGACGATTTTGCCCCCTCTTAAAATGGGTTAAAAATCACTTCGCACCAAATAGGTTAAAAATTACTTCGCACGGGAAGTGGGTGGAAGATGATGAATAGTATTTTTTTAAAAATGTATTTTATTTTTTTTGTTTTTTAATATTTAAATAATTCTTATAAATTGTTAAAAACATAAGAAAGAATTGTAAAAGCTATAAAAAGTGGTTATATATTTATATATTTGTGTGTGTGTGTGTGTGTGAAGATGAAATAATTTCTAAAGTATTTTTTTGTTTTTTATAGTTTTATATATTATTAAATATATAATAAAAGATATATATGTATATATATATAATATATAATGTTGTGAAGTTGATGTGTTTATATTAATATAGCTCTTGAAAAAAAAATATAAATGTTGTGTATATGTTAAATGACGATTTGCCCCCTCTTAAAATGGGTCAAAGGCTGAAAATATAATTGGGAGTGCAAAGTGATAATATAACTGTAATTTGAGGGTGCAAACTGTATTTAATTCTTTTTGGGGGTGCAAAGTGATAAAAGTGGCTAATTTGAGGGTGCGAAATGATTTTTAACCAAAATCTCTTTCACCTTTTAAAAACCTAGACACCTTATTTTTATGCCTAATTAAATTAAATAACGGTTCAACAAAACAAAATGAAAATTTTATTTTTATATTCAAGGGAATGAAATCTCAAGGAAACCCACTACGTCCTGCCAAATGTTGTAAGCCATCAACAAGAATTGTCGCGCCTCTTCGCTAAAAGAGTCGTCCAAAAACGTTGCACCTTACGCCCTCAACGTTGCTCCACCCTAAGCCTTGGCCAATTTCTCTCTGAACCGACGACCCAAGTCCATCAAAAGGCTCTTATGGTCGTCCCGTTCCGCCTTCGTTGTATGAAGCATCTCGCTTGTTTGACCTAGACGAAAAGGCAAACTTTTTATCCATTCTTCTACATGCTTCCATCGATCATTCATAGACTTTAGATTCCATTTCAACATCTCCCTGCTTCCATCGGAAATCTAGGTATTCATGGCTCAAAGAGCTTCAATCTCTGCATCATTCTGCTCTAGCTGACCCCGAGCTTCCCCCAATGCCGATAGAAGCTCCCAACGTCTTCGTAGCGCTGACACTTCAAAAGGAACGGTCCAAAAACGCTCACCCATAGCCTCTACCAAAAGCGATAACTTTTCATTCGCCAAAGCCAACAATCGACAAGGACCCCAGATAAGTAAGGCAAACCCCAGAGAATTTCGTACAAAGAAACATGATGCAAAAGGAAGAAGGAATAGTACGTATCTCGGAAATTGGATACATCATGTAAGGCCGAAAATGTGAAAGAAAGTAAGAATTCCTTATTCCGCTTGTTTCACATTCCACATAAATGCATCCGACAATACTCTAAACTCCTCGGCACCCTTGTGAAAAGAGAAAGACCATTTGCCATGCCCAGCGGAGAGGACTACCCTAACTCTTCTATCCGAGCACCAGAAGGGCGAAAGGTATGGCTAGATCCCTCGCCCAATTCGCGAGACAGGTGGCCTTCCAAATCAAGAATACCCCGACCTGAACCTGGCGAGAATTGCGGAGGTGCCTCGATCGACGTAGTAGGAGAAGCAAAGATAAAAGTCATCGAATCAAATCCTCTCAACAACGGCTTAAGTGCTCCCCCCTTGGATGAGTAGTGCTGACAGATTAGGGGATCTATCAAATAAGTCTCACGTACATGAACGTCCATCTCCGTCCCTAGAACCAATTCACTCCCATTAATAGAAAGTCGCGCCCCGAAAGCAAGGTTAAAATGTATAGTGAAGAAAGAAAAAGCAGTCGTTCGAGAATGAAAAACACTTACTGAACAATGGGATCGTATGGAAATGACCCTCGGGGAACTACAATACCTCGGCGGCATGTTCCAACCCATCCATGATCATTGCTATCAGGTAATTCAGCATAGAAAGTGAATCATAGCGACCTGCGTATAAACCCATTTTTCCAAGTTCTGCCTCACTTGTCCCTCCAAAGAAGAAGTTAGCCATGTCACGCCTAAACCCCCATCATGTTCGTATTTCCCACTCTGTGATTGCCACATTACGGGGAGCCAAGTAAGATAACTCCTCCCACCAAGCCCCGCTTTTGTCTGCAAAACCCCCAACCTCCAAAAAGAAAGAAGATTCCACCAGTTCGAAGCAAAGAAAAGGAGAATCAGAAGGCGGGACCCGTTAGGGAAAAGCCACAGCAAATTGAAAGACGGGAATAGGCGATATTTAGCAACCCACAACATAGCACAAACCTTCCTACTTACTGAAATGATGAAGGAAGTAGTTGACTAAGGCAAACCTACAAAAATTGCAACAAATTTCTTACGAAGGGGTGGAAGAACCAACGAAGACCATGCCGAATTTGACCAGTATACATCGTTAGAAACCCTGTAGGAGGATCATAAGCTCGTTGACCAGCCGTCGGAATAACGATGTTAAACCCGGATATATCCAAAGACACTCCCTCAAATAACTTGTGCACGTACTCTCCTCCGATAGGGTGCTGGGCGTACCCCGATTTTTCCCGCTCCCACGATAAAGTAAAGCTCAAAGTAACCCAGCCACAGTTCATTCCCGGGAATAGGAGGATTGTAAGGTTCGCTCTGCAGAAACACTGCCCTCACTCCATCCACCACACGACAGAACACCAAAGATGTAGATGCACCTTCGCCTGAACCTGCGCTCTGAATCCGTGGCAACCCTAGATCACCAGAATTTAAACGATTACGCTGCAACCTAGCCGCGGCCACAAGATGAGCCACTCATTGACAACAAGTCCTCGAAGCCACCCCAAAACCCAACAGCGCTGCCTCCCCCCACCTTGACACTGAATGCCTAATCGAACATTGACTCGCCATCACCGAAGAAGAAGGACATGTTGTAAGCAGGTTGGAAGTACCGGTTGAATCAGACTCTTCAATATACGGGTCAGACACCTCTGAAATAACAGGTTCCATAACATCGTTTCACCAAAGGAAGGGAAATAAAGTAACCTTACTCACTACAAGGCATTTTAGAGAAAGGTTGATATACAAGTGTGCTCAGAGGAAAGAAGGAAGTGGATATTTTGGCAAAAGACAATGAACTTAAGCAGTATTTATAGGCCACCCTCCAAAGGTACTTCCCTGCTCCGCATTTATACCTGCTCGAAAAAACTGTCGCGACCTTCAGATTGAACATTGCCAGATCGTGGAGACATAACGGAAGTCTGCATGGATGGGAAGACAAACCGTTGCCAGTAAATATAAATGCGTTTAAATGAGTGAGATTATGACATGTCTATCTCATATACACATGACATCCGACTAAGCATAATAACTCAAAGATTGCACCTCCAACGTGGCGAATGTCCCCCGACCATGTGTCCTTCTCAAAGTTATCTAGTCGAATTTATGAGAAGACATACCTTCCTCGAAGAAGAAAATACTCCCCCGAAAGGAAACACCCCCTCGAAGAAGAGCGCGCCTTCCGAAGGAAAAGAAAGATGGAGGTTAGAAGCAAATGCCATAAAATTTTCCATAAAGTGCTCTATACTCATGCAAGGCGCTCAAGCGAACCGGTCCAGGCCCGTAACACAGTCCAACTTCTCGCTCAGGGACCTTCCCCGTCTAAAGAAACCCAGAGGATCAAGAAAATGTTAGGGCCCTTTTTTCCCTCCGACATCCTCACCACTCTTGTAAGAATCCTCCTCTCTCACACGCATCATAATCTGTTATATCATATCATCATATAAACATTTTATGGTTCCAAAGGAGACTCACAACTCTAATGGAACTCATCCACCACAAGGGACCATTTGGTTCTGTAACTAGTTCTAGGAGAACCGCGATCCCCGTGAACGCCACTTTATGAAAGCGGCCCTAGAAACGGTTTGAGGGCACCTCCTTACACCCAAAATAAACCCTCGCGTGCAAAAAACAGAGGGAGAGGTTACCACCTCAACCCCCGCACAACTACGGACACCACATATCCCGGACACCACCTCTAAGGGAGACTCGTGACTTCCCTTAAGGTTTCCCGACCACCGTAAAGGCAACATTTTCAAGAAAAATACATTTCTAGAATATATCTATCCGTAAGAGCAAATATATGATCCCCGTAGAGACGCCCTAAGCTAAAAAGAATATCACAAAAAAAGAGATAAAAGAAAGAAAACTTTCACTTTAAAACTCGATCATAAACACGCTTTTAAAAAGAAACCTCCCCTTTTCAAAAGATAAAAGTGATCGCCCCATCCCTAAAATTCCCATCTTCATAATGTAGACCATCGCCTACCTATGTGATCATCTTTCTCCAAACAAAGAAAAATTCCCTAATCAACTACCACTACCCAGGACCTTTTTTTCCCTCCCAAAGCAAAGAATCTATGCGTACAAACCCAATTCAAAGGCCCGCTCTTCAAAAGGCCCCTTCCTTCTACTCATTGAAGAACGTATTTCATAAACAAAGCATTTTTGCAAAATCAATATATAAAAAAATATTAAACTTTATTTATTCATACGAAGGTACAAACTATTCTACTCACTAAACACGAGACAAAACAAAAATACATAAAACAAAAGAAAGAAAAAAGCTAACTTAGTACATTATTCCTATAAACTATGAGGTCGGCTGCTTCCCCTCCTTCATTCGGCGTACACGATCCTCCCGAGTCATCAACCTCTATGTCTCTTCCTTCTCCTCTCTCGTTCTGCATCTGTCGCCTCAGAAAACCTAGGAGTTGATGAAGGCGCTCCTACTGTCACGGGAGCAGGGCTAGATGAGCTACGCCGCTGCCCCAACAAGGGCAGAACATCATCCGGAGAATCGAGCATCTGTAGTTCACGGGGACGAAGCAAGGATAGGTCGCCTTCATCTTTATATAGGTCAAGCTCCATCCCTTTTGCACGACAGCCCTAGTAGCCAAACAAAACATGCCCAACATAATAACGTCGAAGAGTCGAATGACGCTTCACAAACCCCCTTACACTGATCCAGCACCCCGAAGGCATTTTACTTCACCATTTCGTACGTATTCTTATCGTGCATACGGTTAAGCTCTACCTCCCGGTCAGTAAAGTCCTGGTGCAGTTGTGCCATATCTTGCGCCGCTCGCTCATCAGTAGCCTTGGCATCTAAATGAGCCTTAATCAAAGCCTCATGCACTATAAGCACCTCTTCCGCCTGCTCCTTTGCATCTTGAATGGCTCGACGTAGCTATCGGTCCTACACTAAAGCCTCCTCCTCCCTCTCCAACTCCATAGCCTCCAAGACCAATTGCATCTCCTCAAGCTCGTGCCTACGAGCCTTGGCCGCCTGCGCTGCTTCCTCCCGGTACTTCTCAATCGTCGCGTACTTCTCCATGTGTCGATCCTAATACTCTAGGTTGATGCCCTGGTAACGAGCCTCTCGTGCCTCCAGTATAATCACTCTTTCTTCCATCTCCCTTACCCGGGCCAAGGCTCGATTGTACAAGCCTCATACATCTCCCATAGAAGCAAACTCCTACAAGAGGAAGCACGAAGGACAAATAAAGCAGGATGTCAAGACGCATATCTCCGCATAAACCATCCAAAGCACGCGTCCAAAAAAATGGAAAAAAGACAACCAAAGACCCGAGTAAATTTACCTCGTCAAAGGCCTGACGTGAACAAAGACGCAACTCTGCCGCCGCTGGTGACTCTGCCAAAGGAAAAGTAATAGTATCCCTCTCGACTCTGCGACTTCTTCAGCTTCGACCCATGCCTCTGAAGCCTCCCCATCCACCAGAGGCCTAACTCCACCCAACGATTCATCGCTACTCAGCACCACCTGCCCTGGTTCTCGGTCCGATGCTGCCTTCGTCCTCTCGGCATACCCCATTGCCCATATTGCCCCTGGTGGAAAAAGTGAGCAGGATATAACTGGAGTACCCTTGGCAATACTAGTAAAGACATCGCCGAAATCCCCGTCCACAAGAGATCCCCCAGAAAGTCTAGACTACGAAGTCTCTATAAAATCCTATCCCAGAGAATGCTGAATAGATGCAAAATGCTTCCCCGCGTCGGTGCTCAAAAAAGGCATGACCACCTCTTGTTAAAACAACCCCCGAACCTGGAAGAGCCCCCTCTTCGAACCTCCTCGATCCTTCACCCCCAAAAGACACCATTTTCTCTTTATTGCTTTCCTTCTTATCCTTTTTCCTTTTCATTTTCTTCTTCTCGCTTGAACCTGCGCCCCCAGTTTCCGATGTGGTCCTTCGTCCTTCTACTTGCTCCGACTCTCCTCCAAGAGCTAATTCACCTTCCTCCTCGTCTTCCTCCTTATACGTCGAATCCTTGCCGCTTCCTTGTTTCAGCAACTCAACCTCAATACGAGTTCCAAAGAAAAAATGAACTGACCTTAAGTACAAGCATTGCGGTATTATGCGCAAAAGAGCAAAAACCTTCGAATAATTTACAAATTACATCAGAATCCACCCGCAGAAGTCTCCAGTGACCAGTGCTCACCGAAGAAAGAGCTTTGCTCTTGTAAAAAAAGTTGAGCACCTTCGAATCCAGGAACTTGGTGGCGTCGTACATAGTATCAAAAATTCCTCATCATGTATTGTCTGCATCACCACATCCAAATGGTTGGAGTCTTGAACCAAGGGCCTATGCTGCCATGCATAGGGAATCACCCAGGCCGCTCCAAGGGGCGAACGAAGAAGAAACAGGGCTTCCAATTTCCAAACAGCGATGAGGTGTTGCACAGAAATCGAAACTGAGCCTTTCGAGGAGTGAAATAGTAAAAGGGAGCACCCAAAGGCGAAAGGCTCACCCTGTACACCGCCAAGAAGTGCTCCACCGAGCACACTGTCCCCTTCAACAAGCACACAAAAACAAAGGAGGCCAAGCAATTATAGTCATTAGGCGCTACCTGACTCGGAGACAGCCTGCACGCTTGAAAGACCTCGCAAAAGAATTAAGGAATTAGCTCTCGTAAACCCGCCTTAAGTTGCGCCTCGTACACAGTCTCGTACCCGTCAAGAGGCCCATTAGCCCATTCAGAATGAAGAGGAATCCTAAATTCCACCATCGAAGCTACCTAACTTGGTAGAAATAACAGAAGGAATGTCGCAACCGAAATATGCTTAGATTTGGCCTCCGCACCCCTTGGTCGTCGGGAAGATGATCTGTGACGGTTGCCTTGCTCGGAATCTCCCCTTCTAACCCCATATGATGTCACCCTCACGGTTGTCGTCTCCTCCAAGACTCTCACCTCCCTCTTAGAAGATACAACATGAACTTGAGTATTAGAATCCATAATATTTTACAAGAGAATAGTGGAGATGATCAAAGCTATGAAGTATGAAGGAAAGAACTCGGAAGAGCATATATGAATTTCTTTCTTAGAAGAGAGGATTTGTCTTTTTGTGATATGGAGAAGATAGGACGGGACACCCCCTTTTATAAATGAGGAAATAGTGTCATTTAATTCCCGCATAATGATGAGTCGCTTCGTAGGAAGGCCTGTGTCTGATCGAACTCCATTTGTCCAATGAACCTGACTCGTCACTATTAGGCCCTAATCAATGCATCCAATCCAGCAATTGTAAAGCAGATAGTCGCATCTCATTAAAGTTCCTCTATTGAGTTTCCCAAAGCAACGCTTTGAATTCCCCGCGTATTATACGAACACGAGGCGAATTGGGGGACTCCTGGGTAATACTCGGAGATAAGCTCCTCGAATCAAAACTATGAAATTACCTTCTTACAAAGTAGCACTTAACAAAGTGAAGTCGGAGCTGACATAGAGCTCCTCAAAATTCTTATCCTATTTCAAGGTCAACACGAAATGAAGGGGGAGGTGACATAGAGCTCCTCGAGATTCTTATCTTATTTCAAGATCAACACGAAGTGAAGTCGGAGCTGACATAAAGCTCCTCGAGATTCTTATCATATTTCAAGATCAAAACGAAGTGAAGTCGGAGCTGACATATAGCTCCTTGAAAATCTTATCATATTTCTAGATTAGCACGAAGCAAAGACGGAACTGACATAGACTCCTCAGAATTCCTATCTCCCTATCAAGACACATGACACTTGTTAGACTTCTATTTGATCAGGCGTACACCGCCATTCGAGGAAACTCAGCTGGGAATAGCACCCAACAATCTATATATAGCCCCCTATTTATCCTTGTAAAAAAAGAAAAAAAGGAGCCCCCTAAAATAATACAACAATGAAATACTAAGCCTGATCCACCCTAATGTTATTATGTTTTTACATTAATTTTTTTTTTATTCAAAGATAATTTCTACGTTCCCGCCAACAGTTTCTCCATCTGATTTATGTCGCTGCATGATTGTACACGACATATTTCTCAGTAGTTATCTAGAAGCTAATAAACATTACGATGAATTTATCACATTCAAAATACTTGTGGCTCATCTAAAATAAAGTTTACCTTCACAACAGAAGGATAACGAAACTTTTTAAAACCAGGATATGTTAGAAGTTGAAAGCTTAGATTAGAAAAATAAGTTTGAATAAGATTTGATCATTTTCTCAAAAATTTTGAACATGTCCCGCCTTATCATTTCGACACTTCTGATACTTTTTCTATATTCTTTTTATAGATGCGTCGTGTGACGTCTTGTACACACACCTACATGAATCATCGCTGAATTTATTTTGTATGGTGTAAGCTTGGTGATAGAGCTTAGGAATTTGTTAAACCAGTGCTAACACGTAATTAGGTGTTCTGGGGGACCAACGGCGCCTGAGGCAATGTAATCTGCATGTCAAGTCGTCCAAGATTCAGTATGATGCATAAAATCTCATAGCCCTGAAAAAATTGAACAAGAGCCAAGCAATATTCTTGTAATGCAGTTGCATGTTGACCTTCGAGCTGAGAGCACATGCGCTAATACCATTTGTTGACCCAAACAATCAAACACAGAAAGTCCATGAGAAAACATCGACAATGTAGACCACAGTGATTGAAGCAGCAACGTAGATCGGGAAAAAGGTAAAGGGCCATACAAGTCATCCCTATTAAATTTTTGATTCACAAACAGATTGAAGAGATGGAGCCACATCTTCCTGTTTTGCAAAATAGAGATGCACAGATTCAGGAACTCAATGATAGTCCGATACTCGAAATCAGACATGTCCCAATCTTCTGCGATTTAGAAACAAAGAAAGGGCAATAAAATGAACTTAACAATAGCAACTACTCTGCAGTTTTCTAACTAGAGTACACAGCAATACAATACAACCCACCACAGTCACAATCATACTCTAAAATGTTTTGCAGACAAAAATAAAAACAGACAACAAAGATTGTGCAATTGAGCTGGCCTTCGTCCATATATAACATCAATTTTCTGTTCCCTCTACAACTCGTCCTAATCTTAACAGTACCTCCTACGGATATTCGAAATTCTTCCTCCAGCAGTCAGCACTACATACAGTTCACTTCTCTCTGCTAATTAGCCACTCTTAACTTTGGGACTGAACATTCGGTGGTGCTGTAGCATTCACCGTTGCCAAGAGTTCTAGCTCTTGAATAGCATTAATTGCGTCTTCGGTTGTCAAATACGGCTTAATCACGTTGGCAGCTAGTTTCACCCTGTCTTGCTGGCATCAATTCAACATCCGTACGTAAGTACATATAAACACAAAACGCTTTATAATATCATTCACCAAACATGATAATTGACCTAACATCACAAACAACCACACCTGGGTTTTAAAATTTTCTGTGAAATCCTCATTTGTACAGATTACATGAGTTCTTCTACGATAAAAGTACGACTTTTAAGAAGCTTTAGCAAAAACAAAAATAACCTCATACAAGTTTTGCTAAAACCAAAACATCCTACAATGTTTTGAAGTCATAAGATTTTAAAAACATATCTGAAATCTTTTTGATGTAATTTAAAGATCATACGAAACCAAAATGCACTATATGTTGTAGATGAAAACGCACTTACTTTGTCCTGTTTTTCTTACATGCAAAAAAAAAAAAAACTATTTTTAAAATATTAAACACATTGCATACGAGGTTTTAACTCCATAAAACTAGCGCTTTTAAACTGCAACTAAACACAGGGTTTAGGGTTTAGGGTAAACCTCAACGGTTATCTGTACAGTTAAAATAAATCTCAGGAGGTGTGAACGTAATGATCTGTTATATTTTCAGCCACTTACCAGACTTTCAAGCTTTCCTTTGAGATCAAGATAGGCCACTAATAGCTGGGTGTCTGCAACTGAAGAAACAGCTGGTGTTGCACTCTAACAAAAAAAAAAACAGGACATCGCAAAACATTAATAAACTAAGTAAAACAAATGATTTCGTATAACCATTTGAGTCAAGAGAAAGATCAATTGAGTTATTTTATAAATATTCCCGTTGACAACATGATTACATAATTGTATTAATTCACATTATTATTAACATAATTGGTTCAGAATCGAGAAAACTAGTGGAAAGTTTGAGCACTCCTAAACATGAAACAATTTATGCATCTAAGAAAACATATTTTGTCTCTTTCCCACCGCAAAATTGAAGGTTGCTCTTAAGCATGTAGTCATCTAGTGAATGATGATAATAAATAACATATGGAACAGACTAATAGACAGTCACCAACATCGAATATATGTAGTATATTCTTTCACCTATTATGACAATATTACCATACAACAATGATGAAAAGGTTTTATATTTATAAAAAGGGAAAAAGTGAATAACTACAGAACAACCACCTAATGATAATATATACTGTCGCATAGTAATAATTTCAATAGGACTACAATACGTTAAAGATGATAATGTAACACAAAGAGTGACTTCGTTAAGGTGTATAAACAGGTAAAACAAAAAAGATCTTTAAATGAAAAATGTGCCGAAAGTATTGCCCAAATAAACAAAAGTATTGAGCTGATTCAAAATCAAATTCAGGGGCTTAGTTAATGATAGCTGGTAAAGCAATCAAACTAAACAGCTTTGCCTTCGTAGATCAAATGGCACAAGAAGCCAATGGAAGCACATGGATAAAGGATCCAACTTGGACCAAAGTAACTAGCTGTGTCAGAAAAGAAGCTGAAGTGCTCTTTTATAACTACGGAAATGGCCGACCACACACGAAATCATCTTTGTGTGATAAAGAGGCGAAAGTGACGATTAGAATCAAACTAGAGGACAACAAAGATTTGAAGAAATCCCTCACACAGAACTTTGAGAGTTGTAACCTAGGAAAAAAAATATCTCCCCAAGATAAATTATACAGAAAATAATATAGAAGCTCAATAAAAGGGACTTCTTCAAGAAATACTCGCACAAAAGAGCCGAAAACTAAAGACTTGGGTGCTCCCAAGGTACTCAATAAAGGTTGAGAATTACATTTCATTTTCTCACCTTAACTACTCTTTCATGATATGTCTTCTTCCTATAAAAAATAAACTACAATTGCATAGAACTTCAAAATAATGTAAGTTTTTGAAGAAAATAGAAATACGAAAGATAATTGACTTGCGACAATATATCTCTTACTGTTCAAGAACATTCAAATGTTCTGTTCAAAAAAATGTGATTGACACTATGATACACTTTAAAAGGTGCTGCTAATAGCTACATTTTATTAAACTTGCTTATTTATTGGAAACCAAAGTATATTATTCATCAACTGTTATATTACTTTAAAAGTAGTTATTCATTTAAATAGTTATCAAAATCTGAAAGAATGAGTGAATTGAAGATAAAGATGAAGTATAAAATTCTCTACTAAATTAATTAGTTACATAACGCGTAAGTCTTCATTGATTTTTTACAAAAAGACTCTGTACAAATAGAAAAGAACACTAGGGATAGTGAATTAACATCCTTGTGTAATCATGCAACTCGTATTATCTGCCAATTTCAAATTTATTCAAGTTTTTCGCTTTGGTTTTACATTTGTCTCAATTCACTAACCTAGATTATCCCAACTCTCACCAAACCCCACCCCTTTTATTGACGTATGAGTTTACCACCTTCGCAAATGTAACTCTCTATGCATGTCACCATGCAGTCAAACCCGTTTGCATCCATACCTACCCTAACTCAAACCCACGCAATTAAAACACCATTGCACAATAACAAAACACTATCAAGCACTCCACCACCACCAAGAATATAACACATGAATGCATGCGTGGTTGAATGCTAAATGGCTGACGTAATGCTAAATTTGGAAGATACAAAAAGATGTGTACCAACCACAACATGAGTCCAAGTATGGTGTCATCAGAACCTAAAATTGGATGGGGATTTCTCCTGGATTAGGCGATATTTTGGGCTCGCAACTAGCATTTGGTTAAATGTCTTTCAACTTTTTTACTTTCACTCTTTTCTATGATAAATAAATACCAGGTAATATGTATTAGACAAACCTTGGGGAAGTTAGTTGGAAGTTTCCCTACATAGACAAATCTTAGAAAACTTCTTCTTCAAGGTATAATGGAAAATTGGCTCATTGTGAGATCAATATAAGTCCATCTGAACAGGTAAAACCTTGATTAAGGTCTCTGCAAACTATAAAAAGTTATAATCAAGTTCAACATTGGCCCATTTTGGAAAAGAGATATGGTCGGATGGAGTTTGCATTCTTCATATCTCCTTTTTTAAATTGTTAGCATATTAAAGATATGACCAAATCTCTATTAAATTAACAATGGATTCATCATATTTTAGCTGCTTCAGCTGAAGATATGCAAGGAAAGGGAGTCAAAGTCTAACTCTGCCATCTTAAGGCAAGGTTGATTAACTAGACAAGGAAATGATACGATGGAATTGAAGCGCACTTTCATACTAATTTTACTTTTTTACATTTCAGCAACATGTATCATTAATAAGATCATCATTTTCACAAATTTGGACAAGGTTACAGTACTTACCATGACCGTGTCCTCATATCTTAATGCTATTATGATTACTTCTCACAAGTTGTTTGAATCTTAATTTCAGGACTTATAAGATGCAGGTTAGATGGAGTAAGTCATAAACATCTATGTCTACATATTTCATAAAAATCTGGTTCAATAGCATAGTTAATATAAAATAAGGACATTTACTTTCATCACATTCTAACATTATTTTTCAGAAACAAAAACACTCTTACCGTGTGTATCTGGCCTCCGCTATAAATTTCTTAATTATTTCCAAAACACTACAAGCTTTCATAATTAGAATATGCAAAATAACTAGTAGAAAACTGGGTTCAGGTCTACGATTTAAGAGAAGGGTCTCGTTCTAAACCCCCTCTCTTCCTCTCATACTGCTCACCCTTTCTAGCATTATCCCATCAGATACAAGAAAACGACAATTTTGTTCCTCTATTACATTATACACTTGATAAAATCTCAATGGAGTATTACGAGGTATAGCGATTTAAATCAGTAAGTATGAGTGGTTTAGCAATACTACTTAGTTTGTAGGTAAAAACTAAGAAATACTATTTGGTTTGGGGCACAAGCAAATTCTGCTGAGCATATAATATCCATAGACCAAGTTAAGGGCCTAGTTACCTAAAAGAAATAACGATTAGAACGAGTTAAAGATGGATCAAAATATAGGAAATATTGTCCAACTTGATTTCGTAACTGGAAGTATTTTGCTAATTTGAATAGAGCTTTAGTAAATTTCATTTTTTCACAACTACAGAAACTAGAAATAAATATAAGCTGGAAGACTTGATCAAAATGACGGCTGAGAAAGGACGCACATCAAGCTGCGGTCAAAAGAGCAGCAGCAGCAGCTAACAGTACGACGTCCGAAGAATTCTCAGAATTGCTTTCAGGAGTAACAAGTTAGCAACCCACTCCACTCTCCAGTATCAATTTTAACTACTCATTTTGCTGATGCATAAGGTAAGCCTAATTGAGGAAGCCTACGCTCATAGAGCTCCACACAAATGTTGTTTTTATACAAACCAAATTTAATATTCGTGGAAGAATTCTGCCACCTTACAGGATCAAAAAGATACCTCTTCATTAGAGTCACAAGTCAAACATGTAACTATTTTATCTTTCCAGATTCTAATTTACAGGAATAAGTTCTAGAATTTCGTTTTATAGAAATTGATGATAGTATAACAAAATAATTTACTGAATCAAAATTTGATGGATCAGAGCAAAAGTTGATGATAGTATAACAAAGCCACAATACTAAGTCATGTCAATGAAAGAGCTGAACTTTTTCTGGGCACGTAAATGCATTAATTTTGAGTCAAATCTAGTTATAACTCAAACCTGAATCAGATTGTAAAAACCATCTATGTCCTTATTTGTAAACAAGGGGATTCAGTCACAAAGAAGATTTCTTTAACTAACCATATTCACATCAATGTTAGTTTTGGTTTGTAAATATTCTATGTGACTTTTGAGGTAACACATCACCTGCCACCTTTTAACATCAAGAATATCCTTCAATATTTGTTAATTTATTATCCTCGCATCTATAAATTTAGTCAACAGTCTTCCTGCTACCCATCTAGGCAATAGAAGGCTAATGCAGTAATTTTCCTTATCCACAGAACTATCTTTAATGTATAGATAGTCTGACTGAGAACAACGATTCCAGGGATAGGTGAAAATAATGAAAATTGCCATTTCCTTAACGTGTTCTATCTACCATAACGGAATTTGTTTCTCCTTTTGTTACTTGTAAAATAACAGTTAATCTACAAAGCAGTGCCAGGAAGATAAATACACCTAACGTGCATGAAAGCTTTCATATCTTACAGAATCCATGAGCTTTTTTTTCACCAGAAATTAGTGCTGAATACTTGCGCAAAACTACTCTAAACTAACTATGGCGTTACGCCTATAAAGTTGCTGGAAAAATTAAAATAAATTACTTAACACAACTCAGCACCAATATCCACATTAACATTACTTTTGACTATTTTGATTTTAAAATCACAGTTTACTTGTGCCAAACGACTTTAAATTAACTTTGGCGTTACGCTTGAAAAGTTGTTGGATAAAGAATGATTTACTTAACAAAACTCAGCACAAATATCCACAATAAATTTACTTTTGACTATTTTGATTCCTTCAATACAACTCAGCATCCACACACAATTTAACTTCACCTTTGAATACTAACGAATATAATTCTGTTTCTAGTATATTATCCCCTTAACATTAACATTTTATCATTGGTTGTTGGAAAGTTGATGGAAAACAAATACGATGGATTTACTAAAACTCGGCACCGATACCCACATTAACTTTTTTGACTATTTTGATTCCCACAATACAAGTCAGCACCGATATGTTATTTAACTTTACTTTTGAATACTACCACATACGATTTTTTTTTTAATATCTCCACGCCTTAACGTTATCATTTTATCATTGTTATTGGAAAGTTCTTGGAAAACAAAAATGATGTACTTACTAAAACTCGGCATTGATATCCGCATTAACTTTTTTGACTATTTTGATTCCCACAATACAACTCAGCATCGATAAATTATTTAACTTTACATTTGAATACTAATATTACGATTTTTTTTGAATATCTCAATGCCTTGACACATTTTACCATTTTTTGTTGGAAAGTTTTAGGAAAAACAGATAATATTTACCTACTAAACTCGGCAATGCTATCCGCATTAACTTCTTTGACTATTTTGATTCCCTCAATACAACTTAGCAACGACATACAATTTAACTTTATTTCTGAATACTAAGACATACTGTTTTGATGAATATTTCTACACCTTACCACATTTTACTACTGGTTAATTTCTACATAATTTGAAGACCAATTTAAATTCCACAAATCATCCTTGTAGCATTTACCAGCCCAATCAAGGAAAAATGACATCCCTCTAATAAGATTTACCTTAAAATCAAACAAATCTACCACAAACCCGATAATAAATCTACTTCGCCATTATTATAGTTTAATGAACTGCATTAATAATAATAGACAAATAAATAAGAATAAATTCATTTAAAAAGCCATAAAATCTGAATTAAGATACCTTCTTGGGCCGGCCCAAAGGCTTTCCAGAAAGCTTCCTGGGAGTATTGGGTTTTGTGACGGTCTGCTGCACCTTGGGCCTCTTTGCCGCAGCACCAGCTGCCTTTGGCGGCCGCCCTCTGCGCTTTGCTGCCACAACAGGTGCGACACCTCCTCCAGCAGCCACTGGCGCAGCAACAGCAACTGGAGGCACTCCACCAGCTTCCACGACATTAACCGGTTTAGGCGGGCGACCTCGTGGTCTCCCAGAGCCCTTATTAACTTGGGCAGGCTGTACTACAGCAGCAGGAGTAGTAGTAGTAGTAGCAGCAACAACCACCTTCTTGGGCCTCCCTCTACCCCTGGGAGAACTAGCAAGTACTTGCTTGGGTGGACGGCCGCGGCCTCTAGTAGGAGAAGGGCCATTAATGGGCCCAATAGCAACGTACACGGACCCACCCTGTTCCACGGCAACCTCAGGAGGAGGAGGAGGAGCAGCAGCGTTGATGTCAAGTGGTGGAGCGGGAGGGAAGACAGGAACGGCAGCTTGAAGAAGGGTGGTCTCGGGGGGATTATTCTTTTCCTTACGGGGGCGACCGGGGCGCCTCTTAATAGAAGAGGAGGAGTCGGAAGGGGGAGGGGCGACGCCGTTAGAGGGAGGAGCAGGAGCAGGAGCAGATCTGGAGGATGAGAGCTTGTAGGAGTGTTTGACCATAACAAGTTGGCCAGACTCCTTGAGTTTCTTGAGAGTGTGAGTGAGGAGACCGTCGTGGTTGTGCGGGAGGCTGCTGCTGCTCATCAAGTTGGCTTCGATGTACTTGGCTATGGCGCGCTTACTCGAACCGTCACGCTCGTTTAAAGCCGATATGGCACTACTTATCATCTGATATATATATATATATATATCCATAACCAATTAACATACAACAAAATTAAATTAGATTAAAGAAAAACCACAAATCTCAAGAAGAAAAAGGGAAGGATGGGGGGGGGGGGGGGGGGGGGGGAAAGTAAAGTAAAGTAAAGAAAAGTAAAGAAATATAAATGACCTCGGCATAAGGGGGGTGAGTGTTGGAAGGAGCGCGCTTAGGAGGGGTGGGGTTAGCGACTGGGGTGGGGCCATCAGTAGTAGTAGTAGTCGCAGCAGCTGTAACAACAGTAGGGAGAGGAGCCACCGCTGCTGCTGCTGGTGGTGCTGGTGCTGCTGGTGGTGCTGGTGGTGGATCCACTTGTGAGTCCATCTCCTAACCAATTATCTGAAATTTGAGATAGAGAGAGAAAGAAAGAAAGGGGGACACAGAATTTCGAAATTCTAGAGAGAGAGAGAAATGAGACGGGTTTCTTTTAGAGAGATGGAGGGAGGGAGAGTGTTGTTATGTTATGTTATACTTATTATTATTATTATTATTGATTAATAATAAATAAGCGATAAATATATAATAAATATAATCAAGGATAAAGGTAAAAGCCAAAGGTGATGTGAGGATTGGACCGTTGGAGCCGCTCTCTCTCTCCTCTCTCCTCTTCTCTCTATGTGTGTCAGTTTAATTAAATGGTGTCTGTCTACTGTGTTCTGCTTCAACTATAAAATGGGCCGTTTTCTTTTCTGGGCCCGACTACTAACAACTCTTCTTATTCTAGTTCTTCTCCTCCTCAATCTTATTATCAATTCACATCAAGAATTATGTGCTTTATTATGTTTTAAGTTTATAACCATACCTTTTAGGAAAAACGACGATACTAGACCCAACCTATTCGCGTACCCAACCTTTGATTTTTGACCCCCGCTGTACCCAACCTTTTATTTTTAAAACATGTTGTACCCAAACTAACTTTCCGGCCAAAATTGGGAATTTGCAGGGGTAAAACCGGTACTACACTCAAAAATTAATAAAAAATTAATAAAAAATAAGAAAAAACAAAAAAAAGACCCCCCCTCCTTCCCCGGTGCCCCCCCCCCCACCCCACCCCCACCACGCCGATTTGCAGCAACACCGCTGCAAATCGCATCACCGCCGCGATTTGCAGCGGTGGTGGCGCGATTTGCAGCCACCACGGCTGCAAATCGCGGTCATCACCGCGATTTACAGCAACACCGCTGCGAATCGCGGTGATTCACCGCGATTCGCAGCGTTGTTGCTGCAAATCGGTGGGGTGGGGTGGGGGGGTCTATTTTTTAATATTTTTTTTGTTTTTTTAGTTTTTTTTAATTTTTATTATAAATAAATGAAATGACTATTTTGCCCTCGTGCAAATCGGATTGTTGATGTCACAAGATCAGAATATGACGTTTTTTGGCCGGAAAGTTAGTTTAGGTACAACATGTTTTAAAAATGAAAGGTTGGGTACAGCGGGGTCAAAAATCAAAGGTTGGGTACAACATCGCAAAAACGCGAATAGGTTGGGTCTAGTATCCCCGTTTTCCCTACCTTTTATTATCTTTATCTTTAACTTATATGATAATAATCCTTCATATTACTATCTCTTTTTTCTAATATTTATTAGATTGTCTGCTGCTGGGTTATGAGAAGAAACAGGGAAAAATAACTCATGTGGAACAAAAAACACAATTTCTTTTTCATAAATTACCATTTGATTCTTCTAAATTAGAGATATATAATTTTGGCTCATCTTTTACATACTTTTTAAGAATACTATTGTTAATACTTATTTTCAGGGAGAGGTGGTAATTCCCATATGTTTTCAAGTTTCAAGGGGTGCACATTTAATTTTGTGATACAACATATTTGAAGGTCTTTTTTACAAGCAAAAATTGGTTAAGTGTTGTTAAAGGCATTGGGCATTCATATCGCATAAAGCCATAGATTTTAGCATTTTATTTTTTCTATACAATATATATATATATATATATTTGATAAAATTAGGGGGAAATGAGGGGAAAAGGGAGTTAATATTTTTAAAAGAAAATATTTATGTCAGTATATAGTTATAGATAATACAAATATTATTCACAAATCTTTTACACATTTATTTGACTTCGAGTAAGGATGTATTCCATCCATATGACCTCAATGTATATTTCAAATACCATGGTACAAATTATAAAATTCAAAACATAAATAATTTAAAAGATCAAGCCTAAGTTTGATAGGGTGGTTAAAATGCATAAAAAATGAATGCTGAATTTCTAGAGATTATAATAAGTATATCGATGTCTTTCAAAATACTTGTTAATAAATGCAAAACTAGGATATAATAAGCAAACAATACAAAACTTAATATATTTATTTTACAAGGGTGATTCTAACAATTAGAAGTGTAAAAGTTGCGTCGATTGCCCTATAAGGAAAACGCTCTTGATGGGGGTATTTTAGGACTGACCCAGCAATAGGGATTGGGCCGGCCCATAATCGTATCGAATTGGCCCAATTCGATACCTTCAGCGCATCGAATACTCCTCATTCGATGCGCGCATCGAATCGGTATGATTCGATGCGTATTTTACAGCTGTCTTCGGGCCCCACATAGCGAGGTGGCTATATATATGACGGTTTTGAGCATTCAGAGGCGGATCGAACTTGAGTCCAACCTGACCACATCGAATCTCACTATTCGATACGCTCCATTATTCGAGACGTTCCTTAATTCGATACGATCCAGTGTATTATCAAGGCCATATCGAATCAGCTCAGCATCAAACCAGCACCATTCGAGGCGCACATCGAACAACCAGAATTCGATGCGCTAAATAGTTAGTGTGTAAGATCTGTAATAGATAGTAGGTGTTTTGGACAAAGTTAGTCCGGTTAATTTTATTGGATTAACATTATTTTGGTTATTTATATTCTCATTGTACCGTTTTACTGTGTTCTATTACCGTGACGAAATAAGACCAAAATAGCTCTAAAGATACTCGCCGAATAAGATGTACGCCTTGTGAAAACTAAGCCTCAAGCAGATATCCTATAAAGAGTTCAAAGTCACATTGGCCTCAGGCGAGTTTTTAAAAAGATTTACTTAAAGATTTTTTCTTTCTAGGTTCTCTAGTTACGTCACAACTAATTACTAAGCTAATTGTTACTGTTGTGTTTTATTACATTTACAAACATACATATTATATATAATACAAAAACTTCACAGTCAAGAAAACATATTTGTTTGCGCAAGCAGCCAAGCACATTAGTCAAAAAAACGACTGTTATTTTAGTTTAGTTAATAAAGTGTTTGTAAATAATGAACCTTCATTATATAAGAAATTTCAAGTTTAAAATCACGCAGATTTAATTTTTTGAGATAATATTAATGTTAAGTCTAACTTAATCTAGTTGGACTTTATTATTTGAGATATACGCAATAAATAAATTTATATAAAATAACTGAGCTCAAATGTTGAGACTTGGGAGTAATTTTGGCCCTTATGTATTAAACGAGAAGACTTTCTCCTTATTCCTTCTGGAATGATAATAGAAAATCTCTTAATTGTAGAAATTTTGAGTCAGGATAAGATTTGTAAGAAAATCATATTCAGATAATATCTAAAATATTGCTAAGCTCGTGCCTACACAATCTCTAAATTTTTTTTTTAAAAAAAACATTTCTTCTCTTTTAATTGACAAAGGAAGATAACAAGTCTTAAACAAAGAGGAATATATATATATATATATATATATATATATATATATATTAATAACAATAAAAATTCATAATTAGACCAGTTCACGAGCATATGGATTAGATTTGCCAAAAGAGAATGAGACAATCCATCTGAATTCATGATCATTTTTATAGTGAGGTCGATCAGTGATTTTGAAGCGTTAAAAATTTTTCACCAACATATAAACGAAAACAAATTACGGTATAAACACTACAAGAAAGAATATCATTAGCAACCGCTTAGGCGGTTGCTGAACACACTGGCGGTCGATGATAACTTTATTGCAACCGCTACTCGGTTGCAAACCAGCAATCGCAAATACCTTCGTCACTAAATTTTAGCGACCACCGAGCCGTTGCAAATTTAGCGACCATTAGACGGTCGTAAATATAGTGACTGCTAGGTCATCGCAAGGTCAGCGACGGCTGGACGGTCGTTAATGACCTTGCAACCACTTGGTGGTTGTTAAAGATGTGGATGTCATTAGCAACCGTCGGACGGTTGCAAATGTGACAAATGTCTTTTGCAACCGCCAGGCGGTTGTTTAATTTCGTGAATGACATTAGCAATTGCCTGATGGTTGCAAATGTGTTTGAATGTCATTTGCAACCGCCGAGCAATCGCTAATAATGTAAAAAAAATTAGCAACCGCTCTGACTAATAACCTTTAACAGAACAAAAAGAAAATTCAGTAATTTCACAAATTGTCGGAATATTATTGTTTGAGATGGACAAATTTAGAATTGTGGAGTTGAACAAACAAAGAAATGTTTCAATTTTTTATTTATTTTTTTAGAAAATGAAGATAATTTCAAAAAAATGTTGGATTTATTTGAAGAAAACGTAAAGTGTTTGGTTTTTGTGAATAAGTGAAGAAATTTTTATAAGAAATAAAATAGTTTTAAGATTTTGGAAAAATGATTGAAGGTGTAAAGAAGGGAAATGCTGGGTATTTTTTGAAGAAATAAAAGAGTTTGAAGATTTAGAAAAAAATGATTGAAGAAAAAAAATGAAGAAAAAATAAAGGTGTTGGGTATTTTTTGATGAAATAATTTTGGGTGCATTGAAAAGGAGGGTGGAATTTCTCATGAGAGAATCCCTTCTATACCTCACTATCATTCTCCCTTAGTCTCTAGTTTTACTTTCTCTCGTTTTATTTTCCTTTTACTTTTATCTCTGATCTCTCTTTACCAGAACTTTGTTCGAGGCGGTTTGTGGCGAGGTAATTCAGACTCTTGAACATTAGCAATTTCTCGTATGGATGAAAGTTTAGAGACAATCCTGGCTCATAAACTACAACTTACCCCAGCTGAATCGGTGGAGATTGAGGCAGCAGATGATGCATGGACAGTGGGATCTTTGGATTGTAAACTTATGTTGGTTGATAGAATATTGAGCAAAAGATCAGTGCATCTGGAATCTTAGAAGCAGACTTTAGTGTATAGTTAGAATTTGAGACTAGGTTTGGAAATGAGTCGGATCGGAGATGATAGGATACTCTTCAAATTTTAGCATGTAGGTGACAAGAAAATAGTCATGACGAGAGGTTCATGGGCATTTGATAAAAAAAATCTTATCATATCAGAAGGATAACCCTGGTTCAATGAAACTTGATCATTGCGAGTTCCACGTACAAATCTCCGGCCTGCCATTGGTCATGATGCATAAGGCAATGGCCACACTCATAGGACATAATCTATGGGAGTTTATTGATGTGGATCAAGGTGGCAATGAAGGAGTATCATACACTGTCATGAGAATCAGAGTGTGGATTGACATTACGTCTCCATTGAAACGTGCAATGCGAATTAAAAATTCGAGAGGAAACGTCATCATGGTTACCTTCACTCATGATCGACTCCCAAATTTCTGATATCGCTATGGAACTCTAGGCCACCTCATGAGGGACTGTGCAATTGAATTTTATAAGGAAGCCACCAGAATTGAAACAGACAACCAAAATACTGACTATGGAGAATGCTTACGAGCGAATCCAATTGGGTTGAAATAACGTATTTTTGGCCATCATAGTGATGCACGACCGGAAAGAAGAAATTTTTTCTTGTCACCGATGGTAGATGTTTCTCATGAAAGCACAACTCCACAAACCGTTGAACGGCGAATACCGTGGGAAATAAGTTCGGATATAGAAATTGAGATATCCACAACGCTAGTTATGGCTAATCAAATCCCGAGATTCACAGTGGATAAACGTAGTAACAAAGTGAAAGAAAGAGATATGAATCAGTTAAGTGAGAAAAGCCAAAAAGTATTGGGAGGATTCGAGAAAAGGAAGAAGGTTGTGATCAGTCCACATGATTCTACCGAAGATATGGCTATTGTCAACTTATCTATTATAACAAATTACATTGTAAGCCAACCCTCTGACCCCACAAATCCATATTTAATCTCTCTCCAACCCAATACCAATATTCTCCAACTCGACACTCCATATGGCCCACCCAAATTTACCCAAATACCAAATTATCCCATAATCTTCTCTAACCAACTTCACCATGACCCCATCAGTCCTTTACAAAGTATAACCAATATTTCCAGTAACCAAAAAAAATAAAAAGAAAAAAGGCCGACCCTCAAATCCAGATAAACCAAAAAGAGTTGTCTCAGCTAAGTCCAAAGCCCAGCAAAAAGAAAATATGTTAGAGAGACCGGCTAAGAAAATGTTGGTGAAATGAAGCAATAATAGTCCACCGATACTAGAGCCGGAGGTTGCTCAACAACCCGACCTAACACAATGAGTTGCTTGTCATGGGACTATCAAAGACTAGAGAACATTTCGACAGTTCAAGAATTAGGGGATTTAATCCTCAAGTACCAACCCCACCTTATCTTTCTTATGGAAACTCACCTGACCGGCCGTAAGAATATGATTAAACAATGTTTCAATTTGTTTGGCTTCTCGGTTGCGTCACGTGGAAAATTTGGTGGTCTTGCACTTCTTTGGAATAAGAATACAATGGTCCAACTCCAATCGTTCTCGCTATTTCATGTCCTAGTCCAACTTCCAAAAAAACGATACTTGGAGATTCACGGGCTTTTACGGAGAATCGGATCGTGCAAAAAGAAAAAGTACTTGGGAACTGTTGAGACAATTAGGCCGTATTTCGAACCAAGAATGGACATGTGTTGGAGATCCTAATGAAGTTTTATATAATAATGAAAAAGCCAGTGGGCTCTCAATTCCTCCCTTTCGGACAGAGCTTTTAGGGAAACTTTAAATCAAACATGGCTTCATGATTTGGGCTTTGAGGGTAATCCATATACCTGGTCTAATAGACAATTTCATCCTAATACCATTAAGCTGCGTCTTGATCGAGCTTGCGCAACACTCTCTTGGATCTCACTTTTTCCAAACGCCACAACACAACACTTAACTACTCAATACTATATTCATGTTCCCATCCTCCTTATTGAACCCCACCACACCTAAACCTCAAAATCGACGATAGAAAGGTTTCCATTTTGAGTTAATGTGGCTCAAATGAGTCGATTACAATCGAATGTGGCAGAAAATTGGTCGAACAAAAACTAATGTTGAAAATTGTCGAATTGGGTTGGTGAATTAGAGTTGGAATACATTTGGCAGTATTAATAAAAGAATCAAGGAGTTACGGGAACAGATTGGGGAAATCTGAGCCGATATTGTGGTTGAAGCTAAGAGGCGCATGATGTAACACCCCAATTTAATAAATGGACTACTTACGATTATTGGTCTAGGAATTAATCTTAACAGCACCAAAAATTGATACATTTTAAACTTAACCCACCTTGCTATTAACATTTTGACGGGCCAATTTAGAGAACTTTTTAGACAATAGGAACTTAATTGCAAATGAGGGAGAAAAGAGAGATGAGATTTATACAAGGTATATCTACATATTTTAATATAAATGTCAACTAGGATAATCATTTGACCATATGATACTTGTTTACAACTAAAGTCACACGTTGAAAAATAGTGAGTTAATGCATTTGACACTAACCTTGATCATATTTTTCTTACTATACTATATATATATATATATATCATTTAATCGGAGCATAATAAAAATTTTTACGTTATTTTATTGAACGAAAGTGTATGGAATTAAAAGATCCATAAAATTGATTATATATATCGAACTTGTAAAACTTGTAAATACAAAGGAAAGTACAGAGAACTTACTTGATGAAGTTTATAACTTGGAAGGATTTATTGATATCCAAAATATTGTACAATATTGATTTCACAATGAACAACCATTGTAATAAAACTCTCACTTATTTTTTCCAACTATCTAAACTCTCACTAAAAGCTGTAAAAATGAAAGCAGTTTTTTTTTCAATCAGCCCTATTCTTTTCTTTTGTGTTGCCTGACTGTTTGCGTTATTTGAATTTTTGTCATTTGAATTTTTCCACTTTTTGTACTCTTTATCTTTTTATGGAAATTACATTAGTGAATTTTGCAAACTGGAAATTAAATCGTAAATTATTTGCAAGAAATTGGGGAAAATATCCCGTAGCAATCGTCTTTATTGTCATCATTTAGATGAACTAAGGTTGATGATCCCTCATCATCACTTGCATTTT
This sequence comes from Linaria vulgaris, assembly GCA_948329865.1. Lineage (NCBI taxonomy): Eukaryota > Viridiplantae > Streptophyta > Magnoliopsida > Lamiales > Plantaginaceae > Linaria > Linaria vulgaris. The sequence continues at coordinate 73,355,972 of OX415250.1, forward strand.
GTAGTAGTCTTTTGACATCTTCCAAAGAGGTGGTAGCAGCTATTTGTGTTTGCAAACTTTGTTTCGTTACCATAAATTCTTCATGTTTTTCGACTGCTGCGGGAGATATCTAGCCTGCAGTTTTGTCAAAACGTTTGTTTTCTAGAAACCACTTCTTTATCTCGAGTATTTGAAACTTTTCTGTGTTCATCTTGTTCCACCATTTCACTTGAGCAACTTTAACTAATCAGCACAGTCCAGATGGAGAAATTTGTAATTTTTGTTCTATTTTTAGAATCCAAGTTAAATGAAATTCTAAACAGAACCTGAGTAATATAGAACATTTGTAATATGGACAAGTATTGTTGTAATTTTTCTGGAAATATTCGAATGATTCAACAACTTCGGGAGGGAAGATCTTCGTCATTGGGCCAAAGTTTTCCCACCATTGTAGAAACCAATTTGGAAATTTTGTAGTTTCAGCTAAATTCTTTCCTAAAAGGAAGAATGTTGAAATGGCATGAACTTCGTTTTGGAAAAATAGAAATTTTGTCCAGGCTTCAATGTAATCAAAATATGTAAAAGAAACTCATGATCCTTTGTAGGTGTTTGTGTTGTAAGGGTTACCCCATTTAGCTGGACCAATAATTTTGTTAATGAAAATTTTTCTATATCCAATGGCAGTCGAAGTGAAAGGGTGTCCTTTTGGCAGTTTGTTTTCTATATGAATGGATTTGTGATAGCAAGAATATGCTCGTAAAATTGTTGGATTTTTGTAGGATCTTCATAGATCCTAAAATACTCATTGTCGAAGAATAGATCAGATAACAAATTTGCTTTTTTACTTTGTGTTTGTGGGAGTTTTTGAGGTCTCCATTCATCTTCGATAATGCAATCGAAATGGACCCAATTTGTTTGTTTGTAAGGGTAGTCTTCGGAGGACAATTAGGTTTGTGTTTGTAAGACTGTTTGTTTGTAAGTTGGTCGAGAGACCTTTGTTTGTGAGGCAAAAGGGGTTACTGCAATTTTTGGTGACAAAAGTGAAAATATGTTGCATATATCAAAAGCTGTTTGTGGCTTGGAAAATGTGGTCATACATGTTTTTTGTGGAATTGTTTGTAAGGGTTTTGCGGAAATTGGTTTAGTATGGGTAGTTTGGGAGAGAAATTGTTGTGGGTTTGTAATTTGCTTTGTTCCAGGAATGCTTCCTGGTGAATTGGATTTTGAGGGTGAACTAGATTTTGAAAATGGAACTACTTGCTTTCGTTCGGACATCCTTGCAAAAATTTCGTGGTAAGAAAATCTAGAATACAATTGTCAGTTCCTTTAATATATTCAAATTGTCCGAAAGGGACCGTGAAGGCTGTTTTGTATTTGTCTTTTTCAGCAATTTTTATTTGCCCAAATCCTGATTTCATGTCAAATTTGGAAAAGACTTTAGCATCGTAAAGCCTGTTTAGTAAGTCGATTTATTGGGAATAGGGTACCTTATCCACTGTAAAACCTTGTTTAGAGGCTTGTAATTTATGACAAGTCTGGGAGTACCATGTTCTAACTCTGCATTTTTCTGTACATAAAAGGCAGAGCATGACCATGTAGATTTACTAGGTCGAACAATTTTTTTGTCTAATAAATCTTTGATTTCTTTTTTGCAATGCTCTAGGATTTCTTGATTCATTTGAATAGGCCTTGCCTTAGTGGGAATAGTTTTCTCATCAAAATCATTTTCATAAGGAAGTGTTACAGAATGTCTTCTCCTATCCCAAAAGGCATTAGGTAGTTCTGAACATATTTATTTTTCCATGTTATTCTGGAAATCAATAACTTTATGTTGGAAAGTTCTATCCTATATTTGTTCTTGTATTCTTTTATAACCGATTTCTTCTTTGAGGAAAAGTATTTATTTTTGTTTATTTGCCAGATTACTTTTGTAAATTCCTGCAGTTTGCATGTTATCAACTTCTCTTTTGAGGAAAAGTATTTGTTTTTGTTTATTTCCTGGATTATTTGTGTTTGTTTATTTTTGAGGAAATATTCTAAAATATAACTACGAAGGGATATCCCTGATACGCCCTCGCAAAATGAAAGTTCCATCGGCAACGACGATTTTGAAATGAAGCAAGAGGAACAACGCCCGAGGGAGATTCGCGAGTTGATCTGTTGTGTTGATGTAGGAAACACTAATGAACCCCTTGTTTACTAGATTACGAACAAAGTGAAGATCAACGAAGATGTGTTTCATACGAGAATGTAGCACCGGATGAAACAAGAGCGAATATCACCCAAATTATCGCACAAAATATGAGGAGGAGCAGGTAGCACAACACCAAGTTCTCCAAACAGATGTTGAAGCCAATGGACCTGAGTAGCAACATTCAAGAGAGTGCGATACTCAGATTCAGTGAACGAGCGAGAGACGACATGTTGACGTCGAGAAGACTAGGAGATAGGATTAACATCGAGAAAAACCATGTAGGCCGAAGTAGAGGTCGCGGATGTGACATCCCCAACCAAATCTGCATCTGAGTATGTCGTAAGCCGTAGGGAGGAGGATCGATGCAGAAGGAGGTCGTGAGTGACCGTGCCCTTCAAGTAGCAAAGGACGCGCTTGAAAGACGACGAATCAATCTCAGTTGGATCAGACATGCGTTGTGCCATGCGGTTGACAACAAAGGCAATATCCGACCTAGTGAGGGCAAGGTATTGAAGGCCACCAATGACACTTCCAAACTCCGTAGCATCTGTAAGAGAGACATAAGTGGAGATGGAGGAAGAAGAAGCCATATGAGTAGCAAAAGGCTTAGCTCCATCCATCTTGTGGCGAGCGAGGAGATCACAAATATACTTGTGTTGGGAGAGAAAAATACCTTTTAAGTAGCGAAATACCTCAACACCAAGATAGCAAGAGAGCAAGCTAAGGTCTTTAACCGCAAATTTAAGGCCAAGATGTGTGACAATCGAGGATAGAAGGGAAGGTTAATTCCCAGTGATAATAATATCAACGAGATACACAAGAAGATTAAGCCAAATCAGTACCTCGAGAGAGAACAAAGTGGGACGTATCCGACTTTGACTGGACAAAAACAAAAGCATAAAGAGTAGTGCTCAATACGAGACATGGCAGGAGGATATTTGCCACATGGCGGTGCTATCTTTGAGTTATCCTGCTTACTTGGCTACCACGTTTACATAGGATAGACATGTCGTAATTTCGCTCATTCAAGTGCATTAAGATTCTTCTGCGGCGGTTTGTCTACCAAGCCACGCAGACTGCCGTTACTTCTCCACGATCTATTCACATTCTACCGAAAGGTCGTGGCCATACTTTTAAGGAGCTATTAATGCTGAGCAAGGAGGTACCTATGGAGGAGCCACCTATAAATAGTCACATAAATTCATTTTATTTATCAACATTCCCAATTTCCTTTGCCTTCAAAGCATACTGTCATACTTGTTTATTTTAAACACTTCTTAGTGTAGCGAGTAGGAACGTTTGGCTTTTCCCATTTTTATTTTGTGTAAAGTAACCATGGAACCTGTGGTTTCTGACATGATTAACCCTCCGGGGGAAGAATCTGTTTCAACGGGAACCTCCAGTTTACTTACGACGCCTTCCCCTTCTCTGGCTAGGCTTGGGAAAAGTTCAAATAGGCATCTGACATCGAGCCGAGGGGAGGTAGCCATATTGGACTCAAGTATAGCTTCGAGGACTCGCTACAACTGGGCGGCTCAATTGGCGGCCATGGCTAGGCTACGCCGCCGTCGTGCTAATATCACGGGCCCTGTGCCACTAAAGAGTGGGAGTGCAGGTTCAGGTGAGGGCAATTCTTCCTCATCCGCGTCCCTTTTATTGTGGAGGAAATAAATGTGGCATTTTTATGGGGCAAACCTTATAACCCTCATGTTCAGGGAATGGAATTGATGCCGGGTTGTTTCGAGCCGATTTCTATAGTAGGTGTAGGGAGAATCGGAAATATGTCTAGTACAATGTTAGAAGAATACGTGTGTAGGTTATTGGAAGGGAGCTCAGTCAGACTTCGACTATGCATAAATTGGGTTGGTTTTTTGAAAGATCTCGTCCTTATTTTTTGGCCCAAAAATTATTCGGCAAATACCCATGATATGTAACAATTATGGGGTATATTTTACATTTCTACCTATATTTTAATATTCCACTTTATCGTAATTCCAGCACGTTCACTCTATCGAGTTCTTTACACTAGCTCATACACTTTTGTCTCACCTACTACATCACTTCTTCCATTGCCCTTATAGCAATGAGGATGATTAAATACATGACCACTATATACTTTTCCTCGTAAGAAGATTTGTGTACCCAAGTTAATGACCAGCATTTTTTTCTTTGCACTTGCATTTATACTTATGAAGTCACAATATTGAGCTTAAATGTTGCTAAAACCTCAATACCCTTCTTGGATGATCTCGCAGGAAAAGTGGCAATGAAATTCTTCAAATCCACCCTCAGTGTACATGCACAAAAATGTAGGAGTGTGCCCTCTATTCTTTGTTCAAATTTTATGTGTACGATGAAAGTGATCAAAGGAATGAATTATTACTCGAGAGGGAGTAACTACTCCTTCCAAAATATTCAAAATTTAAACACAATGATGTGAATATTGGGTAGTTGCTTACAAAACCCAACATAAAGGATAAACTTTAGCTAACAAAAATGGTATACTTCTATAATGTTTATAATTTTTTAATAGGGATTAAAAAATCAAATCTCCCCACGCATGCGGTCTTTTGCGGTCTGCCCCTTTAACATTTTTTTCACCACTAAATCGCGTAACCTTTTCCAGCTTGTTCTATACTCAACCCCAATGTTCCGGCCAAAAAACGATAGAATCTTCCGTTTATTCCTCCATGTGGCCATCACATGTTATCCACTAGAGTATTTTTGTCCATAAATTTTAGTTGAAAATCCTGTGCAATTTACCCCCCCCCCCCCCCAACCTATGGAAATTATGTGCGTCATACCCCTTAATCTATATAGAATAATTAAAGTCTTAAATTATCAAAAGTGGGATTTTATCCACACCCCCACGCCCCCTTACTTGAGCCTAGGACCTTACACCACTCAACCACCACAATTTTGTTTGAAAAATATATTGTACATTAATTATATTGCATCGACTTTGTCTCAAACGTTATTTTAATTTTATTGATATATAGTGAGTTCTTATTTCACTTATGATGTGGATTTAGTACAATATTAATTTACTAATATATTGATTTACTAAAATCCTTATTTAGTAAAATATTTTTACTAAAATATTTTGCTAAAATATTAATGTACTAAAATATTTTACTTTAACATTGATTTACTATAATATTTTACTAAACTATTTATTTACTAAAGTTTATTTAATAGATTTAATAAAGTATTGATTCACTAAAATATTTTACAAATATAGTGATTTACTAAAATATCGACTTACTAAAATATTGATTTATAAAAGTTTAATTTACTAAAATATTTTACAAAATATTTATTTACTAATACATTATTTAATTAAGAAATGATTTACTAAAACTTTAATGCAAATAAATTTACTAAAATGTTTTTCTAAAATATTAATTTACGAAAAATACTTATGATGTGGGTTTACTAAATATTGCTTTACTAAAATGCATATGTAATTAAAGAATAATATATTTTTCAAACAAGACCATGATGACCGAGTGGTGTAACGCTTTAGATTCAAGTAAATGGGCATGGGTTAGAATTCCATATTTGACAATTTGAGATTTAGATTCTTCTACACAGATTTGGGGGGGGGGGGGGGGGGAGGGGCAAACCGCACATAATTTTTGATCAAATTTTATGGACAAAATATGTTTGTGGATAACATGAATAAGCTATGCTGCACAGATACTCTAAAACATTGCTCGTATCCGATACATATTCTTCTTTAATAATAATAATAAAAAAACTTTACGGACACATTATGAGGGCATATCCGATACATATCCGTCGATTAATAAGACGCAATAGAGTAATAAAAATAAAACCTTGATGTTAATTTTACTTTATTAATATTACTAGAGTGAAACTTCCTTTAATATTCTTGTTGAAGCCATGACACATTAGTATTTTGAGTATTTTATTTGGTATTTTGAGTCTATGTAGAATTGTGGATATCCTTATATTATATAGGCTTGCAACTTTTATTGTGTTTAAACTTGAATACATTTCATATTAATATGTTACTCTGTAAGTGAACTAAACATATTATGTCTGATATTTTTATTCAAATTATATTGTTATACAAATTTATTAATGTAAAATATTCGATGTATCTCGGACGTATCCTAATGTGTGATATTTTCAAAAATTTGTATCCCCATATCCGTGTTCGTGCAACATAGTGTGCAGGTCACGTGAATGGATCTGAATGGAATATTTTGAGTTTTCGCCGAAAAACTGAGGTGAGGTAAATGGAACAAGCTTGCAAAGGTTTGTAGGGTGAAACAAATTCTCAAAGGGGCAAGCCGCAAAATGCCCCATACATTTGGGGGTTTGATGTATATTTCTTCAATGCAACATTATATTATTTATAGAAGGTAAATTTTGCTAAAAGCGGTAATAGAGCTTCAACGACTATTTTCGTTACAAAAATATTCGATTAAAGCAATAAGAGTATCCACGGTTCAAACTAGTTGTTGATTTTGAATATTTACCGCACAATTAATTCCTTATGTTATCCACTTGGTTCCGATACACCGTCGTTTGAAAAAGTAGTTGAGCTTGGCTGGATGATTGACACGCGTCATGTTGTGATAGTAGCTTTGATTTGCTTGATCGAGACACGTGTGTGGTTGTGATGCAGCCTTTTTAGTCGTTCCGACACCGTTTTATCTTGGAGTGTTTTGATCAAACAAAGCACTGACTTTCATTTTGCAAAATATTTTACTAAATATTGATTTTCTAAATATTGATTTAATAACACATAATTTACTAAAATATTATTTAATCAAAATTGATGTACTAAAACGTTTTTGAAAATATTAATTTACTAAATTATTGATTACTAAAATATTTATGGTGTGGGTTTAGTAAATATTGATTTACTAAAATACAGATATAATTAAAGAATAATATATTTTCAAACAAGATCAAGATGACCCAGTGGTGTGATGCCCCAGACTTAAGTAAATGGGCGTATGTTCGAACCCCTTTTCACAATTTGGGATTTAAATAATTCTACATAGATTAGGGGGTGTCCACACGTAATTTTTAACCAAATCTTATGGACAAAAATAATATCGTGAATAACATGTGCAGGTCACTTGGAGGAATCTGGGGTGAGATAAATGGAACATGGTGGCAAATGTTAGGAGGTTTAGTGTTGAAATATTTTCTTAAAGGGGTAAGCCACATAATGGCTTATACCTTTGGTGGTTTGATGTTTTTATCCCTTTTTAATAAAGTAAGAGAGAGAGAGAGAGAGAGAGAGAGAGAGAGAGAGAGAGAGAGAGAGAGAGAGAGAGAGAGAGAGAGAGAGAGAGAGAGAGAGAGAGAGAGAGAGAGAGAGAGAGAGAGAGAGAGAGAGAGAGAGAGAGAGAGAGAGAGAAATTTGGTGCAATTTTTTGTATATTTCCTCAATGCAACATTACATTATTTATAGAAGTAAGATTTTGCTAAAAGCGGTAATAAAGATTCAACGACTATTTCCTTTACAAAATTATTCGATTAAAGCAATAACAGTATCCATGGTCTAGATTAGTTGCTAAGTTTGAATATTCACCGCACAATTAATTCCTTATATTATCCACTCGGTTCGGATACACTGTCGTTTGAAAAAGTAGTTGAGATTGGTTGGATGATTGACACGTGCTCTGTTGTAATGGTAGCTTTGACTTTCTACGATAGAGACACATGTGTGGCTGTGATGCAACCTTTTTAGTCGTCCTGACGCCGTTTTGATAAGACAAAGCCCTAGTTTGACTTTCATTTTGCAAAATATTTACTGATAAGCACCTTTGCTTTTCTTATGCACTTCTTCACGTGTCTTCTTCTTTACTCTAACTTCTTGTTTATGAACGCTACTTCGTCCTTTATATTGGTTATGTGCACGTTCCTGACATGTGCCAACCAAGCAAGTTTCCCTTTTCCCTAAGGGTCGGGGGGCCGAATGACGGAAAGGTTGCACATATGTACGAGAAAACTTCCTTAGTGGCTGCTTTTGGACTAATGTTAGTTCATTTGATATGAATATGAGGTATGAGCTCACCCTTACATTGTATTGCAAGTTCATTCCAATTCTCCTCATTGTTTCACTTTTGGATCTTTGGCTCTAATTCATTTGTTAGTTGCACGAATCACTTGCCGCTTTATGGACTCATCATTTGATTGGCTTTTATATAATTGAGCAGATCAATCCTCTTTTTTGCTTGTTTTTTACACTTAAAATGTTTTTTCTTTTCACCATAATGCTTAAAACCTGAAGCACACGAAAGTAAACTGAAATAAACTAAATACTTAAGGAATTTACACTAAAGAAGTCTAAGAATGAGTATTTTCAACATTCATTAGTAACTATTGAACTAATGCACGAGCACACGAAAGTAAACTGAAATAAACTAAATACTTAAGGAATTTACACTAAAGAAGTCTAAGAATGAGTATTTTCAACATTCATTAGTAACTATTGAACTAATGCACGAGTAACAGGTGAAATCACTAAAACTAGAGAACTTAAACTAAATGAAAACTAAATTGTATTGATTAAGTATTTTTCAGTATGATGAAATCATATTTAAAATCAAGTTTCATTATCGAATTGATGCGTGGTTTTCATAGACAAAATACAAATGTTTCTATGTACTATTTTTTTCTATCGATTTCATGTCTTGTTCTTAATTTCCATTGACTAACCACACTCGCTTCTGCAATATCTAATTAATCCTATAATGCTTCAATAACTTAGATCGTTAGATCAAATGGTCCTTCCGATATTCACCTTGACAAAAATTCTTTTATGAGTCAAACAGAGTTTCAGGAAAAAAAAAACATTAAAGTGGGTTATAGTTCAAACGCCTGTGAGCGTCAACAATGTGAGAATTTGAAGATTGTTTGTGTGAAATACTATTCACAAGTTGTGTTGTTATATCCTAATGCATAATTCAGATTATAATAGAAAGTTTAAATTCAATACTTTGCCTTCCCAGAAGCCAGTAATCGCTAATCTTATCAAGTAGCATATGAAACAAACAAGATTCACCAAAACACAAATTTAATAAAAATCACAAATCAAAGGTTCTATGTGCATCAGTCAATAACTACATCTTATCCTAGAAACTGGATGACTTAGCTACTAATGATGGAAAATTCAGAACAACAACTCATTTGAAACGACATAACAAAAGTAAAGGAAATATTGAACTCTTGGTCTTGGTGAAACATTAGCATTTATTTTGCTTGATTCCTCTTTGCTCCGTTCCGTATCAATGTGACTTACTCTAATCATCTTTATTTCAAACTATTATCGCAACCGATAAATGAATGGATGTATTCTGCTATGTGAGGTATATAGTGTATTTATCGCAATACCCTTAGACGCTTGATACCCCCTCCTTTTATGGATTTTCTTTCGTATAAGTATTTCCCAAGGGTTTTGGCGTCCCGCTATTCATGCATCACCGGTTGTAAGTTGCACCTATTATTTGTGCATCCATGCGCTATTCTCTCTCCCCGGTCTCGTTGAAGATGGTGATTTAAATAGGGCAACAAATCAAGCGCGAGTCACATGTGAGCATGAAATGTTCTTTTAGCCCTCTCTTCGTGTGTAAGCTTACTTCATCCCTTATTCTCAATTATTCTACCTTGTTTTATTCTAACCCAACTCCAAACTATTAAATAACAAAACAAGACTAAAATCGATAAAGTTACAACAAAGATGATTAAAATAATAGGTACAGTAAGCACTAGAATCACGTGTTTCACACGCTCATAATATAGTAAAAGTTCCCAATCGAGAATAAGGTCCTTTAGTTTGCAAAAGTGTTCATAAATCACAACATTAGAAGCAAATATTTAGAAATAAGTGTTTAAGCTAAAATACAAAAAAAAAAGTAAAAAAAAATAAAGAGATAGTGTTAAGCTAAGTGTATTAGAAGTCTTTTTATGGTTAGATACCCAAAAATGCCTCAAAACTTTAGAAGAAAATATTAATTTATGATTTAATCCTTGGACTTTATCATTTTGACCCCCATTTGTTAAGAAAATTTATATTTTTGTCCTTGAACTTAAATTAGTCTTTTCTATTATTTTTATATATTATATTTATCCTCTAAATATCTTTTGAAAGTTCAACTTTTATGATTGAATTACCTAGAATAAATAAATATGTGTATAAGCGTGTATGTATGCATATTTGGATTTAAATTGTAAATAAATTAAAAAATAGTTAAATCATGAAACACTGGTATTTGGTTTATGAAATTTATGCATCAGTATGATATTGAACTCCGATTCCTGGATACACTTTCCTCATACTAATAAACAACTCAATCAATTATGTTCTCACGTACTTTAAGTTCCCTAGTTCTAGTGATTTTATTCATTCGTTTATCGTATTTAGTTATATTTTTACTAATCAGATATAGCACACTCTCTGTGGGGATTCGAAACTTGGCGTAATCTACAAACCATTTTATAGTACTTGATTGTGCACTTACGAGACGTATGCGTATTTATACTCACATCATTCACCTACACGCACATCACACTTCAATTTTTAATTGTAAACGAAAAACACAAAGGTTATACCAAAACCGTTCCAGTCTTAGTTTTGCCTTGATCTTCAACTGGATTTAGTTTCTGGATCTTTTTTAGGTTTCTAATTACTGACATCATGAGGAATATGTGCATCTAAATTTGGTTAAAATGCAAAGGTTTCTTTGTATCGCCCCTACCAAGCACCCTGCTCGGCTCGACGCGCCACTGCTGCAATGTTGATTAAAGAACACGATCTCCTCTAAATATTACATCTATCCCAAAATAACATAAAGGGGAATCTAGAATCCAAAAGTTGTATTTCAATATCTTCAGTTGTCAATTATCTACTATTGCTATTTGGCTAGGCTTGTCCTACATAATGAACTGTAAGCTTTCTTTGTGAATCTGGAATAAAAACATGAAAATATCTTTATGAGTCAGAAGGACTCAATGAGATAGGATTTAGAAATTATTTTCAATGATAACACGCGATTTCATAAGAATATTTTCCAATAACAGTTTATGAATCATTTCGTAAAACACTTTCATGCCAAATCATAACTCGTATCAGATCAATCATGTCATAACAATCCAGCCTTGTGTCTCCTTTCCTTATACCACATATCCAGGAGCTACCCGGAAAATGGCAAGGACGCGCCCAGGTACACGCCTCAACTCTAATTCATCCCGCTGAGACATCTCATCCCAGACGTAGAATAGAGTTTGCTCAAAGCGGCGCTAGACTGTGAAAGCTACACTGATGACCCTATACTATCTAAGAGAATTTCACAAATCCATATTAGGGCCCCAATAGCCATCAAAGTGATAATAATTTAGCTATCGAAGTGGCTTCAATAATTAATTTATCATGAAGATAATTCATGTACAATATTGACATGCTCTTAAAACTGGAAACTCTGTACATAAATCAAGAATTCTCAAAGGATTTTTCGGTGCAACATGATAATATAATATTCATGATATTTACGACAAAATCCGTGTCATGTAAACAAGTACCTGAGCATTCCATGTAGTCATAACATTTGCAAACAAATGTTTTTTGAAAATATCATGCTTTCATAAGTTTTAGAATAAAACACTTTTGTGTATAATACGTATAATTTCTATATCACGGCAAGATATATAATTTTAATCTCACTTGTTGTCCTCCAACTTGTTAAATGTCAATAACATTGTGAATGCCCATACAAGCATCACCTAGTTGCATTAACTTCAAGATTCAAAAGTCGAAACGTAACTATTAACTCTACCTTAAGACCCATTTACATCTTAAATACGAATTTCTCGTAATGTATTACCGGATCTAGTCACCAATCCTTAATTCTTCAATGTCTATTAATAAAGAGACCAAGTGTGATATGTAGCCTAACAAATATTGAGTCAACTCCTTTCATCTAGTTATTACAACTCGTGTGGCAACAAAATCCAGAATCAAAAGGGCTTTAATCCAAAGCTTTTCTTTTTTTGTTTCTCAAATGTTAAAATTGTGCACAAATAAAAATGGCTGTAATCACCTTGAATGTTAATCCAAGTTCAGCCACACTATTCCTACTACTACTGTTTGTTTGAAAGAATGACTTGAATAGTAGGCGGTTTCTTTGTGTTTTAAAAATAATAATGTCGTGGTCAGTGTGATTATTTGCTTTGTTGTTTCAGTTGAAAGATAATGTCACAATTTAACATTTTTGTTATTTTTAAAAGCATCTCCTAAATCTGAAAATTTAAAAAGGAAAAAAAAATAGATAAAGAATTTTTTTGAAGAAGGGAAGATGGTTTGTTGATGGAGATATGCTTGCTCTAAAAAGTGGATCGCGGTGGTGATGGAGAGAAGTGTTTTCTCTCTCCTTTTATGTTTTCTATGTAATATTTTTCTCTCTCCTCTGATTAAGATTTAATTGTTTGACTACTAATCCACATCAGGTAACAACTTGGAGTAAAATAGACATGTGTCATGTTTTCATAGAGGGTACATAAAAGGGTACATAGTTGGGGTATAGAGAAATTGGGGTGTAACAAATCTGATCATCTTAACATTCATATAGGTTCTCAAGGCATCGATTTTACTTCCATTCTCCGTATGTGTAAAATTCAATTACATATCGATTTTTTTTTTCTTTTAAATGTTTACACCAACAAAGTTGAAAGTGTATTTTACTGAAGCATGTAATGGCCAATGTTAACAACAATAACTTCATATGTTAAAGTTAAAGAATATATAATTGGCGTAAGCTTAACTCTAGTTTACGCTTCCAATTCGTGGTACAGGTATTTATGAATTACTTACATCGGCTTTTTGACTTTATCAGTACCCCTATAATCCCGTTGAAAAATTTAACTAATCCATTCACTCATATTAGTTGTTATCTCAGCATATCATTCTAAAAATGTTTTAGGTAACTTAAGACTTTAAAGTAGCATTCACCTTAGTTTAAAATATTCACTTTCAAGTTTTGCTTCACTAATTAAGAAAATAAAGACTCAATCATTAGCGATGCTTAATTACCAGCTCGGATAAATTCAAGTCTCGAACGTAATCACCGGCGAGACCAGAGCTCTTCGGAGTTCACCTTCTGTTTCCATCTCTATGTTGTACTAAATGTATGAATGAAAACTAGATGAACATGCTATGTGATATGCCATAATATATTAAAAATACACGTCGTATCACGTGGATGCCACAATGGCTTGATGGATCAATGAATGACCAAAAGCATAAGAAGGCTAAAAATTATAACGGAGTGAAACGTATAAGGATCACCAATATCTTTATATAATGACTTAGCCATCTCATAATATGTCATTGGAAAGCCACGAATGTCTAGGTCGTAACTGAACAAGAGGATTACAATTTGGAGGTCCTAAAGTGAAAGTTATGCTAAAAAGGTGGAATTAGGCAGACCTGGGCGAGCATGTTGAGTTTTGCCCTAAACTCGACATAGTCATCCTTTATGCCTATAAATACACCTCTATTTGCCATAAATGGGGAGAGAGAGTCATGGGAGAGCTTTGGAGCCCTTACGTATCCCTATGCCGAGCACAAATCCTCGACACGTCCCCACGTCGAGCGTTTATGCTCAACGTGTTAAACTCAACATACATAATTATCATCATGTCTCCTTGACATGTTTCATATATGGATGGAAATATATTTGAGATACGGTTCTATAGAAAGAAGCGGATCGAGGTTTTGACATACGTGCAAGGATATATGATCTAAATCGTGAAGTTGCACTGAAATGCTCGACATGCAGAATACTCGACATGTGATCGAGATTTAGGAAACTAGCCATGTCCTCTTGACATATGTCATATATGGATGGAAGTATATCTGAGATATGGTTCTACGGGAAGAAGCGGATTGAGGTTTTGACATACGTGCAAGAAGATACGACCCAAATGTGAAGTCGTGCATAAATACTCAGCATACCCCTATGTCGTATATTTATGCTCGACATATTCCTTATATGCCTGGAAATCAAAGGGAGTCTACTTTCTGTATCAAGAAGCGGATTGAGGTTTTGACCTACCTACAAGGAGATATGGTCAAAACCGTGAAGCCACACAATGCAGAAGATAGTGAATCATGCAGTCCGATTAGTGCTCGACCCTCAAAATAGAAAAATGAACTACGTTCGACTAGATTCTGTCAACGGGATACGTAGGCAGCTTGGTACAATCCAAGTTCAGTCCAAATCATTAAGGATCCAACTCTCCCTCACCACGTTGCTTGGAGTACATATGTGAAAAGGACAAAGTTGGTTTCAACACAACTCTGAACAAGTTTGATGTGGAGTGTCTTATCAACCTACCAAGTTAATAGACGATTATACCCTAAATCATTGGCGTCATATATGGGAACACACTGGAATGTACTTGAAGAAAAGCATGCAATCGCAAATCAATCTTAGCCTTCCTATTGATGGAACAACAACGAACATGAACTTGGTGCTCGACAGACAAGGAGTTGCACTTATAGTAGCAGTCAAATCCACACCACGCTCGAGAAGACTACGTCATCAAATATTTATTTCATCAAATAAGGAAAAATCATGAACCGAGTTTATCAAGAAAAATGGTACGAATGATTGAAGCGTCATTGGACCTAGACTTTACATGAAGCTTCTTCATCCACAAAGAGCTCTAATCGAGGAGGAAGACGAGGGAGTCTCCAACTCCACTCATTTAAATTGATAAATTTCTTACTTTTTTCACTTGGTGCTAATATATTTCTAAATAAACCTATGCCTTATCTTTTTGTAGTAACAACTGAGAAGAGCTCCCCCTGCAGTGACAAACAACTACACTTCAAACAATGTTTGGATTACGTGTAAGCGGTATCAAAAAATCTTACCCATAAGTAATAACAAAGAATTGTATCCAAGTGGTATCAAAGATTCTTACCGGTAAGTGGTATCAAAGAATCTTACGGTAAGTGGTATCAAGAAATCTTACTCACAAGTGGTATTATAAAAAAAAGGAAGAGAAAACACCTTCAAGGGTAAAGACATATCTCATATCTTATGTGATATGGCGGAATATACCTTAACAGGTAAAGACATATCTCATATCGTATGTGATACGACAGAAAATACCTTAACGGGTAAAAAACATATCCCCTATCCTATGTGATACGGCAGAAAATGCCTTAACGGGTAAAGACATATCTCATATCCTATATGATATGGCATAATATACCTTAAAGGGTAAAGACATATCTCATATCCTATGTGATACGGCCAAATATACCTTAACAGGTAAAGACATATCTCTTATTCTATGTGATACGACAGAAAATACCTTAACGTGTAAAGACATATCTCCTATCCTAGGTGATACAACAGAATATGCCTTAATATGTAGAGACATATCTCCTATCCTATGTGCTACGGCTGAATATACCTTAACAGGTAGAGACATACCTCCTATTCTATGTGATACGACAGAAAATACCTCAATAGGTAAAGCCATATCTCATATCCAATGCAATACAACAAAAAATATTCAAGGGTAACTCCATATCCCTATCCCAATGTGATACATCAAAAAAATACCCTAAAGGGTAATCACCCTATATTAAAGGTAACGATACTATGTCCTGTTCAACATGATATGACAGAATCTACCTCAAAGAATACCGATATTGTCCACTATACAAGAAAATCTGGCAATACCTGCCTAAATAAGACACCATCAAATATATGCAGGAAAGTACTTGGCTACATTAATAAATATTGTATAAATTCGGAAACAAATATCATCGAACAAGTACCTACATGGTACACTACCTAAAAAATAGCAACGACACAAGTACCTACACGGTACCCTACCAAAAACGGCAACGAAGGAGTACCTACACGGTACCCTGCCTGAAAAACGGCAATGACACAAGTACCTACACAATATCCGGCCTAAAATGGCAACAAAACATGTACTTAAGCTGTACCCTGCATTAAATGGCAACGAATCATGCAACTAAGAGGTACCCTAACCGAAATGACAACAAATCAAATGCATGGTCCCCTACACGGTACTCTGTCAAATAGGACAAAAATACAAGTTACTGTGAGGCACCACTCGCATCACAAAAGCCCGCACACTATTATGAGATGGTACACTTGAATTAAGTAAGATAACAAAAATGAACAAAGATGAACTGGATTACAAAAACAAGTACCTATGCAGTACCCCGCCTCTTAAGGCGCAATAAAGTCTCCAAGCAATACCCCAACTCTCAAGGGCACATAATCGTCGTCATGAACCTCCTCTAAATGTGGCCCTAGGACATGAAGTTTAACTAGTTAGCTAGATGCCTACACTGCATAATGATAATAAACTAAAGATAACACTTTTATAATGGTAAAGTACTGCTAGACGCTCAAAAGCAACATAATAATACGATTAAATGGATAGATCATTCATGACATAAGATTTTGGCAATGGCATTACATCTCTCACTGTACTGAGACTAATCTTACAAAGAGTAACACGCACATTATCGCGCCAATCACCATACAAGTCTTTGGGCGAGGTGCAAGTCAATACAAAGATGAATTCTAAAATATGTTGTAGTCGTAGCAGTTATTGCGTGTATCTCCAATATCAGTTTTAACATCTTCCCCATACTGGTCAATCGATTCAAAAGTAATCCACTCTAAGTGGTATGATATAGATTTACCCTTCAAGGTGTCGTCAAATCCTAAATGAAGCCAAGGCATGCGATAAGTCTCATCGCTAATAGATGAACATTTCAAGATAATATGAGATCTCCAATAATACCATTGCAACGAAAAGATATATAATACAAGGTTCAAAATGAACAACTAATGTTCAAATAAAGGAGATTGCATCGGTTAAATTAAAAATGCTCAAAACAACAAAAAAAGTTAGCCGAAAGATCATTCGAAGCAACATAATATGCTAAGCTTTACATCAGGGTAAACTATGTAATTCCCTCAAATGGTGACCAACTACATCCTTTAGTAGCATAAGCAAGCAATCTATTATGCACTAAGTGCAGACGTAAGAATGTCAAGAAACTTCTTTGCATCTATCATCGCACTCATCATTTTCATTATTACGATAGCCGAAACCCTTCTTTACGATGACCTTTCACTTATTATCTATTTCATCCTCTTAAATATTAATAACATGCATGTTTAAGTTATATTAGAGAGAATCTTGACACCTCTCCTCGAACCTATAAATCAAATGGACGTTAATCACTTGGAAGCCTCCAGTCCACTATGGCGAACCTTTACTCGGTTCTCAACTTTCTCAAATGATGTTTCATATGATTCTTTCTCTCTCACTGCAACCTTGCTTGTCTTAAAGCATCTTACTATCAGTTGATTAACCTACTTTGAATGCTTGAATGGCTCACTACAAAAAGTTACATTAAGACATGGTTGCTTAAAGATCATGCTTCAAAATGTAATTGACGGGCAACCTCTAGAAATATAAACCAACCTCTAGCTACACTCTATGATGGTGTTAGCTAAAAACCCATCATTTAAGGTGTAAAAATTCTTGAAGTTAAATTCTATAATAACGTTAGCTAGAAGACTGCCCATTAGGGTATAACCAACATATCCTACTTGGTATCCAAGTCATATATATCTCAAGGTACAATACAACATACCGTATGCGGCATCCAAATCATTAACCTCTCAAGGTACCATACAACATACCCTACACGGTATCCAAATTAATTACTTCTCATGGTATAATGCAATATACCCTACGCACTTACCTCTCAAGGTACGACGCAATATACCCTACACGGTATTTATGCAGTATTGCATACTCAACCTGGTATCCTAGATCCTATCTCATAAGGTATAACAAGAGTCGTTTATAATACTATGCCAAGTACATCCACCTATAAAGTTACCAAAGGCGCACTCAGATGCTACCTCTAATAAATCTCTACTCGACTAACTCAATAAGTACCTACAAAGTTTGAGTTGGTCAGGAACCCACCTCACCCTTGCAAGACCCAGCCATGCTAGCGATATGACGGGATAGAGCATTCAAATATTTTAGCATATCACAAATATTTATGAAGTTAAGATCATAATAAGCAATAAAACAAAGTTTCCTTGGTAACCCTAAGATTTTGGCTCTCAGTCATCTGCCAACCTAGCGCAACGTTGGTTAAAACCAAAAGTTTATACATAGTCATGTGTACACAATCGCAAGTTATAGTCACAACAATACAAATAGCTTTGCACATACGAAACCCCAAGTGGTCTAACTCGTCTCCAAGATTAGTGCTTTTTGGGGGAATGACGGCCTAGTGCAGAGAACAACCTCATCGTGTTCTGCACTGCTCCATGGTCAGATAGATTTGTCCCTATATCCGACGAAAGGTGTTGGGTCACGCCCCTTGCGCTCCCCCCAACCTTGTCCTAGCAAGTGGGGCTGTCAGAATCTCTGTCGTGGTAACGCTCTTTGACTCCACCCGAATGGGGGACATATCCGAGCACGCTACTGGGGTTTGAAGAACCGAGTACTATCCGCTTCCCAAAGATATCTCTCGTTGCACCCATCCCTCCAACAGAGTACGACCCCAAAGATCATGCCCACTCATACTACCCATGCGGTATCTCCCATATAACACTCGTACCCCGAGTCACACGTAATATACTATCGCCTCTACCTCACGAGGCCAACTACCTAGCAAGCCTCTTTTGACCGCTCCCCCTTCTTTATGCCTAACAACTTACCTTTGTTCACTCGGACGAATCTATCGGCAAAAGTTCATTACGAGTAAGCTCACATTTAGAATATATTTCACTAACATTCTATTTCTCCTCTTGGCACGAATAAAATGAGCCATGGTGGATGACATGAGGACTAAAATGAGCTGCAAGAGGTTGCAAAGAGGAACTCAACGCGAATTTATTTCCTAACCCCCAACTACCCACCATAAATACGTGGGAGTCCGAACCTGATTGGCCACCACCTACAAAACCCCAACGATTCGATTAGAGGACCACACCACTCAGTGGCTCGTAGAAGTCAAAACTCTCTATTGGTAGCAGAAGATCTCACTCCATTGGTCCCATAAACTAACGATCCCCGATAGTGCAGACGAAACCATACCATAGGTTGTTCTCGGTAGCAAGCCTATTGGCGCAGAAGAACTCTTCCGATTGGCAGAACACTGTTCGATAACTACCCATTAACAGAGGAGACCCCCTCCATTAACGTCCTAGGTCAAAACAATTACTTTTGGCAAAAGACTTACAATTATTGGTCAAAGACCCCATGAAGTCCTACAAATAGAGGCTTGTTAGAACTCCCATAGGAACAACAAGAAGAGCATCAAAAGAATAGCACTATCACTCATAAAATCCTATAGCCCCAGCATCTCTTGTCACACACTCTCATGCACTAACATTGGCCCTTCATTTGGCTCTAAAAGATAGGCCATATTTGTAATATAGTGGCTATCACTCGTAATAGATCACCTCTCCCGGACAGAGTTCCTCTCGTGTAATCTCTCTCTCTCTCTCTCTCTCTCTCTCTCTCCTCGTGCTCATTAATAAAAGGCGTCATTTGCTCTTTTTGGGCTCGAGATCAGTGTTTCGAACAAAATAAATACGATTGATATCCCTGGGTGTATCTTACTCGTGAGGCCGAACGATATTGCATCATCATCGTACTACTCACTAAAAAATATGCGCAACGTCCCACAAATCAACGCTAGTCATGTTACTCACTAGAAAAAATGACGCGACATGCACAAAACTGGACTCGCGCTACTCACTGGAAACTCTGCACGCTTCACCCTGTTTCATGTTGCCTGCACTTTGTCCAAGCGTCCCTTACCCTTTTTCTGTTTGTTTCTATACTTTGTATCTTATTTCACTTTCTTCTTCTCCTATCTCAAAGGTTAACTCAAACACATTGAAAATTTTATGCTATATATGACCCAAAACAAGAATTAACTAAAAATTTGAACTAATTGCAAGACTCGAAAAATAAAAACTTACTATTGTGGGTTGCCTCCCACACAACGCTTAAGTTTATTGTCAGTTAGCTCAACACTTTGGTTGAGGAATCAGGGGTCCTTGGGTGCACCGTTTGCACCTTGATTTCCTATTTCTTTATATTTTCACCTTCTTCAATGGTCATTCGCAAGAGTCAATTTACTATGGCGAATGTTGCATTCAATGCATCGTTTATCCCATGCTTTTTGGTTGGTAGCACAACATCATACATCAGGTGGAATGTTGCATCAGATGGTAGTTGTTGAAACTTCTCCCGGTAAAGCTCTCCACTCAACTTGTCTACTATATAACGGTTAACCTTTCTCAACCCCCGATAATAAATGTCGTTTACATGTCTTTCCTCTAGCCAAGACATGTTAAATCTTGTACTCTCTCCTACAATATAGTCATCATATGACTTCCCTATCATGTCTTGCAGCTCATTCGATGCCTCGACAAATGTGGCTCCATGATTTTGCTTGGAATTCAGAGTTTTCTCCTTCCATAACTTAGTGTGTACTCCACCACGAAATATGAATTTGAATTCCTTGATCGTTGTTGTCCAGTCTCCTATCCAATTAGCTTCAATGTTGTATCGCTCTTT
The DNA here is from genome assembly GCA_948329865.1 of Linaria vulgaris. Classification (NCBI taxonomy): domain Eukaryota; kingdom Viridiplantae; phylum Streptophyta; class Magnoliopsida; order Lamiales; family Plantaginaceae; genus Linaria; species Linaria vulgaris. The sequence continues at coordinate 73,376,811 of OX415250.1, forward strand.
CGCTTTTCTTGTCAGTGAATGAGGAAATATTCATGCCAACATATAATCCTCTGTCGCACCAAAGTTGTAACGCCCCTGAAATTTGAACAAAAATATAAATTAACAGTTTAGTCCTCAAACTTTTGGAATAGCATTTTTGACCCCAAAAGTTTAAGAAAAATTCTATTTTAGTCCTTGAATAGAAATTAACCATTTTTTATTATCTTATATGCTTCAAATATCTTAAAGAAATATATTTTACATGTACATATTGATTTTGGAGTTTTTTTACCTCGAAAAACTTACATAAGTAAATATGTGTAAACATATCTATTTATTCATATTTTTTTTATTATAAACAACAAGAATAATACCACATCATATGTGAATAGTTTTAAAACCAGCCACATCACTTTTATGCCAATTGAAATCAGATTTTGGTGATTAGTTGTTAAAGAAAGTAAGGTGTGACCTTAGTTAAATTGTTTTAACATGTATAAATAAATAAATATGTATTTATATGTATTTTGTTTGAATTAGACATATAATATTTTAAGTTATGGAAGAAAAATCAGCCACATCTCCCTATTATCAGATTAGAGTCTTCATTAGGTGGCCAAGGATAAAGAAATTAAAGTGGGATCTTAATCAAAGGTATTTTAAATTTTTTTTTGGCTATAAATAGTAGGCTTTCTTCCAACAATTTTCACACCCAAAATCATTTCGGTTTTTCCTTCTTTCTTCCTATGAATCTCTAAGTTAGTAAGTCTACTTTTAGAAAAAATTCATCCCAAGTTCTTATTTCATCATTTTCTACCCGAAAATACCCCAAAACTTTTATTGCGCAAAAATTATCTGTTCGGCTCTGCACCTTAGAAAAATCATAACTAATTGTAGAAAAATCATTTTTAATCAAGGTCAACGGCTGAATACTCCTCATGATATCCTCTAACTTTTATATGAATAAATATTTGGATAGCAAACATTTGGATATTCCTTCCCATTTGGGTACACATGTTCCTAGTGATGTTAGGGATCAGTTGCCACAAAAATATTTGGAAATAAAATTCATTTGGATATCCGATCAAAGATAAACTCGAAACTATGACGATTTTCATCTTATTTTACATACTTTAAGTTCTTTGTTTATGATTGAAGATAATCATCATAATTCTATAATTGATCACTCACATATGACTCCTATAAGATATAACAATCATTAGAATCACTTTAATATGATTTTTATTCACGAATTAATATTTTTGATATTTTTCAATCGTATATAAATAGTATATTTATCATGTTTAACATATCCTTACATAAGTTTAATTAGATTATCATATGTACCCTTTGAGGTCTAATCCTCTTATATGATTATGTATTGTAACTGAAATATTCTTTGATCATTTACTTTGATTAGGTTTACGTATGGACAAATTATTATTTGTGCCCGTGATGTTTCACTTTTTTATGAAAATGCTCTTTATCTTTCGAATATTTGAAAATGCCCTAGATCTATGCCCATTTTTTTGTAGAAATTGCCCTTTGCGTGCCACATGTGAATTTTGGACGACGTGGCATCCACCGTGGAAGAGGCGTGCGTCAATTGGAAAAAATGCCCTAGACACATCATTTTTTTTTTCCGGGCAATTTTAATGTATGTAAAAACTTAAAAGGCATATTTACTGTAAGCACCAAACTTATCAGGTATTTATATAAATATGCCCTTTTAAAAAAATAATGTGTCTAAGGGCATTTTTTCCAACTGGCGCACGCCTCTTCCACGGTGGATGCCACGTCGTCCGAAATTCACATGTGGCACGCAAATGCCAGTTTCTACAAAAAATGGCATAGATCCAGGGCATTTTCAAATATTCGAAAGATAAAGGACATTTTCATAAAAAAGTGAAACATCACGGGCACAAATAATAATTTGTCCTTTACGTATTAATATTTTTATAAGTTATAAATACAATGTTATGTAATTTAAGATAATCTTGAAATAAAATAATATTAACTAAGTTATACAAATTACTGGATTGCTTAATAAAGCAATTGTTTGATACCATGATTCCTGGAATTTTGGATGTACTAGAGACTTAAAGAACGGTGTTCCATAAATCAGTTAAGTAATATATTTTGAAGATTTATTATACATCAAATTAAATAGTTTATCAAATTATACTTGATATTATTGTATACTTATCATTTGAAATAATTTTCAAACATTAGAAAAATTATAACTACAATTATATTTATAAATATATGGTTGCTTAAGATAAATCTTGAGATATAAATTATGTATACAAATTATATTTGATATATAACTTAACCTTACGACATCAAAGTTTATCGCGTAAGATTTTCATCAATGATATGTGTTATTTACTTAAATTAGTATCCTCAAATTTCATCAACACGAAAGTTAAATAGTACATATGTTTATAGTGGTAAGTTATGATTATTCAGTTAACTGATATTATCTTAATGATATTAAATGTTTGACAAATTAATCAACAACGCGCAGGATTCTCCGTACAAATAAGGTGAGGTTTAAATTCTGATTTCGTTCTAGCCCCTTTGGCATTCGGCCCTGAGAAACTTAGACAGAAAAGTCACAACTTCATTACCAGACCACGAACAACCTATAATTCATCTTATTCCTATTTTTGCATCTCATCAAGAAGCGTGATTTTCTCACTTATTGCTAAATCATACTCAACCATTAATTATTCATCACATATTATCTCATGTACTGGTTCTTGAACTGTGCAAAGAGCAACGAACTGTATGGGACATGTAGCTCAATGAGCAACGAATACTATTCGGTTTACTAGCTTGTTTGTTTATCACGCATTGTGACGCCTTTGGAAGTTGGGCCCAGGGATTGAGTCGACTTACTGCCGGACAGTAAGGATTGTTGGTTTAAGTAATTTCGCTTGATACCCATTTATCTAGGCGCCGCTTGCAGTCAGGAGTTGGTTGTATTTCGTGTGCTGGATCGACATGTACTCGAGCATGTCGCCTGTTTTGTTTGCGAGGTCGCTCCTCGTTGAGAGGTATAAGGTAGTATTTGGAAGTATAAGGTTGGATTGTTTACTGTTAAAGCACATGTTCATAAACTATATCTAGAATATTTCGGTACCATTGTTACATCAAATTATCTTGTTAAACTGTTTCTATCAGTACGATCATTCCTAGAAATATATCAATTGAATCAATGTTAATTCTTGCATTGCCACTTATTTTGTATGGATCTCACTAAGTTATCAAAGAGTTATTCCTCTTTTTTCTTGTCTGTCAATTCCTCAGGATAAGACCGACGTGGCAACATGGATCACATGAACAATTTTGCACATCTTGTCTTTTGGAATATTCATGTAATTGAAAATGATTTATCACCAGTACGTGATTATTAAAGTGGCAAATTATTTGTATTTTTTCAAACTTTCCCTGTGAATATTAAAGTTAATTTTTATCATTATGTGTATGGTTGATCCTGAGCAGTGACACCTCTTCCTACAAGACGTGTTTTAGTCTGAGCGGGGTAAAGTGTATGGCCAACGCTGAACCAACTCGGATCAGAAAGTGACTCATGGGGCGCGACAGTCACAATCTTAATCTGGAAAGTAAAATAAAATAAACAGATCAGTAGCCTTTAATTTTCAGGTGATGAAAATAAAGTCATCGCCTCTACTTATTTTTCTTTTAATTTTTAGAAATTTCAGATATTTATATTGACTAGAAGTTGTTTGTTGGTAATTATATGTTACTATAATATTGTCTCAAAAAAAAATAACAAAAAAGTTTGAATAATGTAATACAATAATTATATGTTACTATATTAATATTTAATTTGGGTTGCTTTTTAAGAAGAGAACTTAAATGGGAACATTATTTATTAGATATTTAAGTTAAGATATGTATTATATAGTTATTCGTTTCTAATGAGTAAATGAATGTGATATTTATATAGTTACGCAACAAATGGTCCAAAACTTTGAGGAAAACAAACAAACACAGTGTACTAAGCTATTTAATTTTTGACACATAGGGTGCATCCACACTATGTAAGGACAAAACTTAGTATCAATTTGTAAAATATATACATTTTTATATACTAAAAATAATGGAACTAACTTAACCAATGAGTGGTGATTAATTGTAGTACTGTTTTTTAGAGAATAAATATTAGTGTGTCTACTCCTTTTTTAAGTCCAACCATCAAAATAAACACGAACACATGAATATTTATGATCACACCTTTTGAAATTGAAACTTCACAAAGTTCGTATGAAACAAAAATTATTTGAAAACCCAACATTGTCCAAAAATAATAAAAAAATCTAATTTTATATTTTCAAATCCTTAATGTATCGAATGGAAATAGTTAAATGTGCGCAAACATTTTCAGGAGTACGATTGGCATCATCTTGGACAAATTTAAAGAAAAGTAGAAAACAGACTACACACACTACTAGTACATGAATTTTCAGGGCGAGTATATTTTGTTTGTTGCTGGTAAAAGGAAAAGAAGAAAGTGTGTAAATATATTTATATAATAATATAAAAATATGGTCCTGAATGGCTCAAGTGGGTCATCTCTCTCTCTCTCTCTCCTTCCCACTTGTTGTTGTTAGTCTTTGCTGTCTTTTGCAAGCTGCCCTTTCTCACTCTCTCTCTCTCTCTTTCTCCTTTTTTCCAAATTCACCAATTACAATTTTTTCTTCATTATTTTATTTCATGCTGAATACTACTTGTTTACCCATCTCCCACTCTCTGCTCCCACCTAAGTTTTTCCTCTATCTGTTCTGCAGACAAATAATAATAATAATAATATTAGTAGTAGTAGTGTCTATTTTTGCAGTTGACCCTCTTTTTCTTTTCTCTCTCAAGACTTGCAAAGGCCAATCTTTTTCTCTTTTGTGCGCCTGTGATTCTTTTATTTTATTTGTACGGCCAAAAGGAGTAATAATAATTCATCTTGTATTGCGTTCATAGTTTGAGAGTTCCCTTTCAGTTGGGGTTGTGTTTATTCTTCTTAATTCTTGATTATATATTATATTGTTGTTGGGATATGGCACTCAATTCAATTGTTGATTTGATTTGACTGACTAAAAAACAATGGGGGAATTTATTGCCAGCCTTTAGCAGAGCATTAGTAGTGATAACTGATAACCAACCACCACTTTTAGGTTTGGGGAAAAGATATGAAAAATTTTCTGAAGAAACTTCACATAGGATCCAATCACTCTGAAGATTCTGAAGGTGGTTCTTCTGTTTCATCAACAACAAAAGGTGGTGGTCATAGGTTGAGTGATGGTTCATCTAGTGACAAGATTTCAAACTCCAATAATAATAATAAACCCTTTTCAAGTATTTCAGGATGGTTGAGTTCTGTTGCTAATAGGCATCATAGTCCAAGTCCACCGTCTTCTTCTTCCAATATTACTAGAGTTGAGAGAATGGAACCTTCTGATTCTGTGGGTAGTAGTAGCTTGGATGCTGCACTAGAAGCAGTAAGGCGGGATTCAGGGTCGACCAACTCGCGGGATCGTGATATAGAGGAGGAGTATCAGATTCAATTGGCTTTAGAGTTGAGTGCCAAGGAGGATCCAGAGGCAGTTCAAATTGAAGCAGTTAAGCAGATCAGTTTAGGCTCTTGTCCTCCGGAAAATACTCCTGCTGAAGTTGTTGCATTTCGATATTGGGTAAGGTTTAATTATTTTGGTTGCATTGAATATTATATTTTTCTTAACTGCTTCTGTTGTTTTCATGAATTATTGTATGTTTCCGCCTAATCGATATCTGAAACTTTTCATATTCTATTAGTAGTGTCAAAAGGTTTATGACATACCATGGAGATAGTTGTCTAATGAACAAAGAATATCTTTGCTTTTTGTTTCCTTATAGTTTGGCACTTACGAAGGGAACATTTAGAAACTTTGGTAATTGTCTTTGCTTATTTAGTGTCTGGTTAACAATGAAACCTCCATCTTCAGGGTTTAAGAGAGGTCTCAGGTGAAATTAGAATAATTTGGGTTTGTGAACTCAGTGTTACTTTCATTTATAATATAAGAAATCACTACTACATACATATGATAATTTGCGACTGCTTGCAGAGATTTCCTTGTAACGAGCAGCTAGCTATGACTAAGAAGTTTTGAAAAATCTGAAATTGCATTAATTAACGAAGTTTCTAGATTTTTATTAACCCTTAATAAGAAAAGGAAAAAATCAGAATCCCAGGATGTGTTTGAAGTTCAGGTCTTCAAGTGGTTTTAGGTCAAATCCCAGTATCTTCACTTCAGAGCTTAGATAATTTGTGTATATATTCTTTAAGCTACATATAACTTCTTGTTATAATTTTTTTGTGTGTCTGATGTTCTCTCGTCCTACTCATTATGATTTATGTGTCTCTGTGGTTGCTTAGTTCTTCGACAAGACACTACGCAGAACTTCTGTGTCGTGAAACTTTTCTAGGATACTTCTGTGTCTCTGTGTAAGATTAGCTCATTCAGTTCGTATTGTTGTCTGCTCTGAAAACTCAGTTTATGGGTTGCTTGCTGTTAGAGGCCCCCAGGTTCTCAAACGTTTGAAATTGACTCTTTGGTTGAAGTAAATTGGATTCAATGCTTATTTAAAAAACCTGAAGGCCTGTGTAATGGTTGACATTACCTATGAAATAGCATTTACAACTGTAAATAGTATACTTAATATGTATCAGGGATCATAGCATAAATGGATACTTCGATTTTTCTGTATATGGGCTTTGGAAAGGAGAATCGCTCAGTCTCCTGGTATAAAAGGCCATTAAGTGAGTTATATTTGGACTGAATTATGTCTGCCCTGCTCATAAAATGTTGCCGTTAATTTGGAGGCCGAATAGCAAAAGTTATTTTCTTTCGTGCCAATATTATTTTGTTCAAGAAACCATCTTCACTCAACAAATATTTTTACATTGTTTTGTTTTTTCGAGTATCATCAGTTGTCATTATCCTATTCTAGACATTCATCAACTTTGAGCATGGTTATAGATGAAGCTTGCTATTAGTTACGTTGCATAGTATCCTTGCAAGAATAACCAGTGTTAGGCAAAGTAAATTAGCGACATTTTGGTTGTAGCGGCTTCTGTATGTGAGCATAATACTTAGTTTAAACTCCTTTCACAACAATGAATTGCTTATAACAAAGTCCTGAATGTAGCTTTTTCAGATGTATGTTGAACTTTACTTGCTTTGTTGTTTGCTTCACGAGCGGAAACCTAATGGTGTCTCCAGTTTAAAACTCTATGGAACATAAACTGGAAGGAGTTAGATTACATAAGTAGCTGGTAAATCTGTTGACTTTAGGTTGGAGAGCTGAATTAAGACGCCTTTACTTTTGCAAAATTGTGCTTTAAGAACCCTTATTCTGCGGTCTTCACTAGGATAGGAAGAAAATTGCACGAGATGAACTGAAATTGTTAATTGACTGCGACGGTGTTGGTGGTTGGTGGCTAGGCAAGTGAGTGATGCAAAGGTGTTTATTGTTACAGAAAGAAGGAAAAAACATTATTGTGGACAATGAGCAAGAGTTAGATACTGGGAAATGGGTAAAAGAAATAGAAACGAAGTGGGAACAAGAGTTTCAGTTGGCGTGGTAGTCCAAATGAAGGGACAAGTACAAGCGTTTACGGTTTTTAAATCTTGGTAGATTTGTCTGAAGGCCCGCTGTTTAGAAAACTATGCATAAAGTTAATTAGACTTCACCTTTGGAATCAATTTGTAGTAAGTTGATGATCAGTCATTTGAGTCGTCTTCTTTACATATGAATATGTGAGCCACGTTTATCTGAATAATCATTTATTTTTATTCTTTGAACATATAATGTCCATATTAAAAACTACTTGAGACGTAAACCAATCAAATATGTACAACAATGCTATGACATCATCGGGTAATATGTAAAATATTTCAATGTCACGCTAGGTGCTCAGATATAAGAAAACTTTAATTCGACGCACATACACACTCCACCAACTCTAGCTCTATGTAACATATTAGAGTAATGATTGCTTAAGACGGGAATCAAGACACTAAATAAATTAATTATTTGATCTTGATTCATATAAAAATAGTTTTAAAAGTATTTTATTTGTATTGATAAAAATTCTTGGTCCTTTCTCTTTTTTACATCTTTTAGACTGTATAGTCTAAGAAAGCACATGATAATCTATTTTCCAGTAACAGGGTGCGCTAAAGAATTTTTATTTGCCTGTAAGTCTGCATTTTGTCAAGATCGGCTTATTTAGTTCATAATTGTCTAATTTATGGTCGTTTTTGCACTCTCTTTCTTACATGTCTCACTTCTGGACTTATCTGCTTCACAGAATTACAATGCTCTTAGTTATGATGACAAGATTCTCGATGGTTTCTACGATCTCTACGGAGTCTTGACGGATTCCAATTCATCAAGGATGCCTTCTCTTGTTGATTTGCAAGGAACGCCCATGTCCGATAATGTTAGTTGGGAAGCTATCCTTGTCAATAGACCCGCTGACACGAAATTGTTAAAACTCGAGCAGACAGCCTTAGAGATGGCTTTTGGATTACAATCCCGTTCAGCAAATTCCGTAACTCACATTATGGTGCAAAAGCTTGCTACTTTAGTTTCAGAACACATGGGAGGGCCAGTTGGTGATCCAGACGGCATGTTGATAGCGTGGAGAAAATTCAGTCATGGCATAAAGTCAAGCCATGGAAGCATGGTTTTGCCTCTTGGTTCGCTTACCACCGGATTGGCTCGTCATCGGGCATTGCTGTTCAAGGTATAGTCTCCTCTTGGTGTTAAGAATATTCTCAACTGTACCAGTTATATTTCTTTTCTCCATGGAAATTATAATTTTTATATTGATAGTTTACTATGCTATCATAATCCTTTAAATGGATGCATGCTACTTTTTATTAAGTTTCTCATGAACACACTTAGTTTCACACCATAGAGGGGACTCGAACCCGCAACCTATGGGTTACAGGTGACACGTCTTACCACTAGGTTGCGATTTGAGCAATTTCTCGTCTGATTGGCTCAATGCTATTGTGTCTCATACAGCTGGACTGCTTCGGTGATGTTAAGGATTCAATTATAGGCCAGAATCTTTCATATAACCTTCTTTCTCATTGACATCGTTATGTAGGTTCTAGCTGATAGTTTGGGCATTCCTTGCCGTTTGGTCAAAGGACAACAATTTACCGGTTCTGATGATGTGGCAATGAACTTTGTCAAAATCGATGATGGAAGGTAACCGATTGTGCTATTTCTCTGCTTTGCTAATGTAGTACTTACAATTGTCAATGCTTTTTCTTTTCTACTTTTTATTTTGCCAATTCAGTTTATCAGTAATCAGCATATGACTCCTAATTCATCTCCATGCTACCCATTGTTTATTAGATTGTTATTTCCGATCTAGAATTTTATCTTGTATCAAGATTGTGCAGAAGATTCATATCTCGACCCTAGTGTTGCCTGTACTTAAATCATTTCAACATCAGGTTTAAGATCTCAACACTTGTTATTCTAGGTCCATTTAAAGATTATTCTTAATTTTAAAGATTTGACTCATGTTTGTTCCAAATGGACAATCTTTGATTGCAGTTTGCACCTTGATTTTTAACTTAAGCTACTCAGCCAAGGACAATCACAAAAAGTTTCAAGTGCATGAAATAGTAAAGTTAAACAATCAGATTTCATGAGTATTGCATGAGGATACATTTAAATTAGTCTCGTGGAGTTCCTTCTTTTCTCTATGCTATACGTAAAAGTGGAAATGTGAATCAGGGAATACATTGTTGATTTGATGTCGGACCCCGGCGCACTCATACCGTCTGATGCAGTTGGAGCTCCTATAAACTTTGAAGGTTCCTCTCTTTCCGTCAGTCATGTGCCTAATGATGTGGGCCCCTCTCACGTTGCTTCGTCGAGTGGTATGATAATTAGTTCACTTGCAGATCCATCAGAGGTAGTTTCGGTGGACAAAAGAACAAAATTGAGGGGGAGTGTTGGTGTTGAAAACAAATCCAAGGACACAGGTTCCAAAGATCATTGGGACGTGAAGGACATATCACGGGAGAATCGAAGCAGACCTAGTAATTTCTATGCACACGCAAGATCTCCTTCATGGACAGAAGGTATTAGCTCTCCAGCTGTTAGGAGAATGAAAGTGAAAGATGTTTCACAGTACATGATTGATGCAGCCAAAGAAAACCCACAATTAGCACAAAAGCTTCATGATGTTCTACTAGAAAGTGGGGTTGTTGCACCTCCAAACTTGTTTTCTGAGATGTACTCAGAGCAGTTAGATATGCCACAGATAGATGTCAGGCCTTCAACACAAGAAAAGGAAAAGAGAGGCAGTGATGATAAATACAATCCCAAGAATTTTTATACAGCCGATCGGGCCTTTCTCCCTCCACTGCCTCATCAGGGTTCTCATTTTAAAAATAATTCCTCAGAATTTGAAAAGGCTCCCAGTAAATATACAAAAGCTGTTCCTGTCGCTGCAGCAGCAGCTGCTGCAGCTGCTGTTGTTGCTTCTTCGATGGTAGTTGCTGCTGCGAAGGCAAGCACCGACCCAATACTTCAACTTCCTGTTGCAGCAGCAGCTACAGCCACAGCTGCAGCTGTGGTAGCAACAACAGCAGCCGTCAATAAGCAATATGAGAACTTGGAGTCGCCCGATAGTCCTGCTGCCATTTTCAGGCAGTCAGAGCATGTAAGAAGTGATGGAGAAGCACGAGGTAGTGATGAGCGAGAGCACGAGGCTCAATGGGCTAATTCTGAGGGTGAAAGAATATCTGATAGGTCAACAGGGAACGAAAGTTCAAAATCTGATGTGGCACTTGATGATGTAGCAGATTGTGAAATTCCTTGGGAGGATATCACCTTGGGTGAGCGTATCGGACTTGGTACTGATCCTGCATTTTATTCAGCCAACTCTGTTTTATTCTATGAATAGTTGGTCTTAGCTTGGGCGACAAAACAGTGCTTTAATCTCTGATTTTTGTTTGTTGCAGGATCTTATGGTGAGGTATATCGTGGAGACTGGCATGGAACTGTGAGTTAGTTGAAGCCATTTGATTACTATGGATTCATATAACTTTGTAATGAACATAAGTGGAAGAAACTTAAAACTAAGTGATGCATAGAAAATCGATTACCTTTGGCTAAATCACATCTGATAGAGATTGGGATGCTTAGAAGAGTTCTTTTTAAAGTTTCTTCTCGTATATTTTCTAATTTAATTATGTATGAGTAGGTGAAAAATAAAATGAATTGATTCAAAAGTGAAAAAAAACACATTGTTTTCATATTCGTTTAGTGGAAATGCTTTTGATTCTTTGATGAAGAATATTAACATTGAGTCAATTCTTTAGGAAGTTGCTGTGAAAAAGTTCCTTGACCAAGATATTGCTGGTGAATCACTTGAGGAATTCAAGGGTGAGGTACGGCCGCTCTCAATTAAAAGTTTTTAGAGTTTGTACCCTGTTCTTGCATTTAGTTAATTTACTATATATCTTTCAATTGTTCGCATTTATATCTACCAAAACTGGAAACTGATATGTTAATAAGATGTTTATGGTTCTGTAATAATGTTAGTTCTTTTGGCCCATTGTTATTGCTCCTAAGGAGCAATTTTATTAAATTAGACATGAAAACTTTTTTTGTATTGTCTCTCCTACATTTAGGCATGCTGGTCCGTCAGCTCTGTGCTAAGTCCCATTTCGTTCGAACTACTGTTGTGTATCATTATATCTTGAATGATTAGCCAAAAGTTGAGCTCGGTGTTACTTATCTTTTACTACAATTTTCAATCAGAAATTCATAAAATATACCCTTTACAGTACACTTCCGCACAGCTTTTGTCTTGTCAAATCTGCTTTCTTTTGTAAACTTTCTAAACTTTTTTGGCAAATTATTCTTGGACTAACAATCATCACTTTCGCTTGTATGGTTTTGCAAGGTTCGGATAATGAAAAGAGTCAGACATCCAAATGTAGTTCTCTTCATGGGAGCTGTTACTCGCCCTCCAAACCTTTCAATTATTACTGAATTTCTTCCTAGGTATACTAAAATCTTTATTATGGAGATCATAAATTAAACTTTACTGTTGTTTATCCATGATATTTCTTGATTATCATTTTATACGGTTTTTAGCTTTTCTTGAATTAAGTACTTTTCTCTTTGAAATATTTAATTATGCACGCAATTTGAACGGTACAACATCATGTTATACAAAAGAATGACAAAACCATTTAATACCTTACAACTACTCCATATTTTCTTGCCCACCACCTTAAAACTTTCTTATCTAATACCTTTTCTTTCTTATCTAACAACCTACTCTCTTATCCGACGCTCTTACCTAACATTCTTACGTAACATTATAAACCTAAGGCCAAATCTATGCGACACTTATAACTAGTGATTAGCAAGATGTCGCGCTATATATTTTTCTACGTTTCTTTCATTAGTATTTGTATCTTGAAAACCTTATGGCCACAATATGAACTATTTTTTATTTTTTCCAGAGGTAGTTTGTACAGGATTATTCATCGCCCAAACAATCAGCTAGATGAACGCAGGCGGTTGAGAATGGCTCTGGATGCAGTAACCTTTTACTTCTCAATCATATGTGAACTTCTGCTTTTCAGGCCGATTGTTCTGTGCTAATTTAGATATGCTTAACATAACAGGCTAGAGGAATGAATTACTTGCATAATTGCACTCCAATGATAGTTCATCGAGATTTGAAGTCCCCAAACCTTCTCGTCGATAAGAACTGGGTCGTCAAGGTGACATTTTTTGGCGATTGAGAAATGATTTGTTATTCTTATCCAACATAATCTAATATGGATGGTTTATTCATCAAAGGTCTGTGATTTTGGATTATCAAGAATGAAGCACAGCACATTTCTGTCTTCCAGATCTGCTGCCGGGACGGTAAGTTGGGTTCATATTTTCATTTTCCTTGTGCCACTATCTATATTTCCGCCCTTTGAATGAAATATTTACTTCCTTCTCTCTCATTTTAACCCTTAATTTTATGCTAGAGTAAATCTATCCGGACAATCTATTAATTTCTACGCGTGTTGAGATGCTGGAAACTTCATTCCTGTTTGTCAGCATGTTAGTCCTTTTCCCCGTGCCGTCTCAGTTGTGTTTGTTTCTCTAAGACTCTGGCTTAGTTAAAACAGCATGTAATAAAACATACAATCGGCTGATCTTTTGTTGAATCATTTTATTATCAGCCAATTATGTAGAAGATAGCTCAATTGCTGTTGGTCCTACTACTCTCAAGATTTTGAAGATTTATGATTGCCAAGTTTCGCCTTCTGAAAAAAGGTGGTTTGCTGTGATCTATGGTTCGAAAATAATTTCGAATTTACTGTTTCTATATCTGTTGTAGGCAAGGTCTAGTTGTATTTCACAATTACCTTCTTGCATCTTGCCTCCCTCATATATCTACATACTCGAAATATCAATGTGCGACAAGGGATGTTTGTTGTTACGAATAATTATAATCACACCCCTTGAGGTTTGGTCTAGTTACAGAAGCTTCCTCTACTATTTTGAATTACAGAAACACTCGTTGAAATTTAAAAGAGCACTAAGTAGCTTCCCTTGAAGTTTGATTAATTATAGACACCCCTGGAACTTTTGTAAAAGATTACATTTGGGAACTCTATTTTTTTTTTGTGCCTTCAATATTCAAGGAGTGTTTTTTTGTAATTATTTAAACCTTAGGGAGCTTTTGTATATACACCAATCTTAGGGTGTGTGGATGTTGTTATTAGTACTAGGGAAGCTTGTCACCAGAAATAGCAAAGTAAAGCACAATTCATGTCACAATTGATTTGTCCTAAAAAAACTTTTAGCTGGCAATTTTACTTTTATGAGTTTTTATTGAAGATAACCTTAATGGTTACTGATTATGTTTGTCTATTTTCTGCGACCAGTAATAAATGCATTAAAGGAACATGCCCTCGTGGTTTTTGTTCCTTGGATAAGATTCACTGTTTTGACTGTCTTCTAATTGAAAACTGCATTTGGGAGAAGAAAAATGAAGTTGAATCGTAAAAGATTTCTGAGATTGACACTACCTCGTGGCTATTCTTCTGGCAAAATATGAATAATTTGCCCTGCATCTTCTGGTTGTAAATAGTATCGCAAATTACTCTAGTTGGTAATGCATGGTATTGCTTCAGACTTTTGCTACTTCGTGTGCTCTGCAAGTGCAATTGTTCCCAGATACCACTTGTAATGCTTCCAATCTTCCTGTTTTTTTAGGCGGAGTGGATGGCACCAGAAGTTCTAAGAAATGAGCCATCAAATGAGAAGTATGTGATTCAACTGTAATTCCAGTTAAAGTAGTTCAATTGTAATAGTAGCATAGAAGCCTTAAAAACATAATACTTCAAATTTGTGAATTTGAATTAGTCTTTGATTGAGTGTTTTTTCTTTAAATGCAGATGTGATGTTTATAGCTTTGGTGTTATATTATGGGAGCTTTGTACTATGCAGCAACCTTGGGGAGGAATGAACCCAATGCAAGTTGTTGGCGCTGTGGGGTTTCAACATCGGCGTCTTGACATACCTGATAATATGGATCCAGCTGTTGCAGATATAATCAGAAAATGTTGGCAAACGTAAGTGTATTTTTTTGCTGTCTTTTGCTTGCTACTGTTCCCAATGACGAGGGATAATTCACACCCATGGAGCTTTGATCTAATGGCAATTTGAGTAATTTTAACATATGCAACCTGAAATATAAAAAGCATTACAAATAGGCTCGCTATTAAAGAGAAGATAATTCATAAAGATGAAAACCTTTACATATAGACTCAGACTATTTATTCATTTGTTTAAATGTTTCAGGGGTTTATTTGTAATTATTCAAATCTTAAATGATGTTTCTGTAAAACAAAAATTTGGTAAGGATGTTTCTGCAATCAGATGAAACTCCAGGGGTGGTAGATGTAACTATCTCTATTAACAATGTACAAAGTCGTATGTTAGATTCCTAATGGTTGTGGCTTTGCCATCCATGGTTAAGATGCGCACCAAGACGATGAGGTGTGGTTAAATTGCAAGGCACAGAGTAAGGCACAATACTATATCGAAGTAAACAGTGTAGGCTTACTAGCATATAACACTAACAAACTTCACTTGATAGTTGAAATTTAATAGCAAACTTGAGAACTGGTAAGATGATTCGATCCAGTGACAAAATCTATTTGACATTGTAGAGATCCAAAGCTGCGCCCGTCATTCTCTGAAATTATGGCCGCCCTAAAGCCGCTTCAAAAGCCTATTAGTACTTCACAAGCGCCAAGACCTGGAGTTGCGGTAACCAGGGTACCTGGAAAGGTTCAGTCTTCCGTAAATTTTGAAAACTCTGGTGATCGTGATCGTAAGCGAGCTAATGAAGTAACACCTGACTTTTTACCTGATTGAATGAATGGCCTCAAAATGAGGCATGTGCAGCATTTCTTTGTACGATTGTTGAAAGAAGCGTTGAGAAAGGATCTTCGCAAATATATACAACACTTTTTCAGTCGGTCAGATATTTTTTTTTGTTTTTTTTTTTCAGTTCTTCGCTTCTTGTGCTTTTGTATTATTATTCTTGGCATTGTCATGCCAGGTTCCACATAATTGTGCAGTTTGTAAATACATGTGAATTTGTTGTAAAAGTTTGTATCTCCTTTGTTTAAGTTGAGCAATGAGCATAAAAGAACCTTAGTAGCAGCCACAGTAAATGGCATTTGGCTTCTCGAAATGGAAATTTATCTGATAAATTTATGTTTATTAAGTTTTCTTGAAGTAGGAATAGGAAAAGTACTATCAACATAAGACGAGTAGGCTTTTGCTGAGCTAGTGATTCTTCAGATTTTTGATGGACGTGAATGTAATATTATTGTTGATATCCGCTTCTTTTCCTTTTCTTTTTGACGGCTTTCAGCAGAGTCATTTTTTATTTCTTTCTTTGTACGTAAAGTAGCATCATTCTGTGTACTACCCTACTATATGGTCAGGAAAACCGGCCATCGAAAAATGTGAATTTATGCCAATTTGAATTGAACCGTTCACATAATGTCTTGCTTTGGTTAAATCGGTCCACAGTTCATCCGGTTGTTACAGATTGTTCAATGTTCATTGCTCTGAAAACTATGAAATTATTATTCATCAAAAAAAAAAGAAAACTATGAAATTATGTAAATTCAGCAGATGAAAACCGGTTTGGTAGCTAGCAAAACATTATTCTTCTTGGGCATTGTAAGTTCCATCGAATACCGAA
This sequence comes from Linaria vulgaris, assembly GCA_948329865.1. Classification (NCBI taxonomy): domain Eukaryota; kingdom Viridiplantae; phylum Streptophyta; class Magnoliopsida; order Lamiales; family Plantaginaceae; genus Linaria; species Linaria vulgaris. Next base: position 73,393,126 of record OX415250.1, read on the forward strand.
CTGTTAGAGCACGTTTGGTTAGTTTTTAACTATTCAACCCATTTTTTACTAGTTGCTACTATAATTCATTTTGGTTTCGATAAAAATTGTTTTGGTTGGTAATGTTGTTACCCTTATTAAGTTGTGGGTCTCATTCTTTACTTTACTTTGGTAGAACTTTTATCTACCCATTTTAACTCATATTAGAGCAAATTTCCAAATTTAACCTTTAATAATAATTTACAATCACCTTATCATAACAAGTCAATTTTCATCAAACATACATTAAATGAAATTATTATGTATCATATTTTACCAAATCTTAACATTAATTCCATATTATCATATCCATGCTTAATGATTATCAATAAATAATAGATATATCAATCTTCTACCGCACAAATGAAAGGCAAATGATAAACTTTCTTGTTGAAATAAATGATAATAAATTAACGTGCTCTGAATGTGAATGCCACCTTGCTTTCTAATACAAATAATATAGCATGCCACTTTAGTCTTAATCAAACACGTAGAACAAAAAGAAACAATTAACAATGATTCATAAATTTGACTACATTAAAATACTAAACACAAAGGGATTTACCATACTCTCTCTTCACCCCCTCCAAAGCCATATTCTATATCCATCCATGGGATCATCAAGCTATATCCTAAATCCAGCAGGATATTTTTTTTTTTGGCCATCCCAAATTAATACAATTAATCATGCTTAAGAACACACAAAAGCCTCCAAATGTCACAAAAATTGAAACTTCCAAAACTGAATCCTCCTTCGGCTCCTCTTTCTCCTCAGCGGCGGGGGCAGCTGAGGCGGCACCACCTCCGGCGACTGCAACAACGACTGCGACGACAACACCACATGTAAATATGTACATCCATCGGATCTCGCCGCGAACTACAAAACAGGAGAGAATTGACATCCGCAGTAAAGGGCTTGCCGCTTTTCATCCACGTCGTCCTGGTCTCGGGGAGTAGCAGTAAGCCCAAAAGAAACGATACCCCATCAAAATTATCTTTGCTAACTGATTTCAGAGATAGAGAAATAAAAATATATTTGAGTGAGGTGTGCGGTGGCAGACTTGACCTTCCAGTGGTCGTGTGCGGTGGCGGACTCGACCGGAATATGGATTAAGGCAGCTGCCATTGTTTCACCTCAAAAAAATAGGGATTTTGCAGCTTTAGGTCTTTAGGAGAATTGTACCGTTAATTTGAGGGGTATATAAGTCTTTTAATTAAACACTACTTTATACTGGTGAACCCATATTATGAAAACGATGGGGGGAGGGCCATGCTATTTTCCGTGTTGAGTACCGGGTGCCCTTGTTTGGGCCCTAGGGATCCGGTTTTCAAAATGGCCAACCAAATCAAATTTTTTTACTGTTAAAGTCACATAATTGGGTCTTACATGCCATATAATGCCATACAATGGGCTACCAAACGTGCCCTTAGCATATACGGGCATGTTCGTATATATCCTCAGTGCTTACAAATGGTGGCAAAATGGCTTGTTTCGATCTTGATGAATGAGGATTTTAATTTGAGAAAATTAAATCTAGATTGGGAATTAGTTGGACCCAATATATATATATATATATATATATATATATCTTTTCACTACAACTTGTAAACTTATTCTCAAAAGCCAACGGACCTCTTGAATTTTATTAAAGGTAGAATTATTAAAAATGTGCGGTAACTCTTGCTCTTTTTACTTAATGTGCTGCAACTCTTTTAGTCGTTTTTTTTTCTTTTTTGCCCTGTATCTTTTAAAATAGACCAAAAACGCCTTATTCGATTTTTTTGACCAAGTGGCTGCCATGTCATCAAATAGTATCACATGGCAAAAGCGCGTGAATTCGTGGCTAAATTGTTGCTCATCGTGGCAAAGACTTAAGAAACCGTGACTTTTATTTAAAAAGTTGTAGAATTTTAAAATACATTTTATTTATTTAATAACCATTAAATAACGTTAAATTAAATATCTTAACTTATAAAACTATCATCACTTAAAATCATTCTCATTTTTCAAAATTAACGTACTAAACCAGAAATCCCCAAATCGAGCTCTCGCGAAGAACGAATTCTAATCGACAAAATTCACACCTGCGATTTCTATTAAAGGTAGAATTATTAAAATGTGCGGTAACTCTTGCTCTTTTTACTTAATGCGCTGCAACTCTTTTAGTCGTTTTTTTTTTCTTTTTTGCCCTGTATCTTTTAAAATAGACCAAAAACGCCTTGTTCGATTTTTTTGACCAAGTGGCTGCCATGTCATCAAATTGCGTCACATGGCAAAAGCGGGTGAATATGTGGTGAAATTGTTGCTCATCGTGGCAAAGGCTTAAAAAACCGTGACTTTTATTTAAAAAGCTGTAGAATTTTAAAATACATTTTATTTATTTAGAAACCATTAAATAACGTTAAATTAAATATCTTAACTTATAAAACTATCAACACTTAAAATCATTCTCACTTTTCAAAATTAGCGTACTAAACCAAAATCCCCAAATTGAGCCCTCGCGAAGAACGAATTCTAATCGACAAAATTCACACATGCGATTTCTAAATCTGCACATTCCCGCTAATCGAAGTCCGATTTGTCTCCCACGATCGTGATTAAGCCGATTTTGCGGTCTCTACAAATCGTTCTTTTGCCCCCACCTGTAAGTCTCTCTTCGCTTTTGTTTTGTTTTGTTTAAGGTTGCATTGGGTTTAGGGGTTTTTACCAGTTCTAGAATGTAGTGTACAAATGTGTTGTTTATTTGTGTGATATGGTATATTTTATTGGTAGTGGTCCCCTGACAGTGGCGATTTAAGATTTCACTATTTTTTTAGCTGATTATTGCTACTTCGAGTGTAAATTGTCAACACATGTTGCAACATTTTGTGTTTCACTGTCCCCTCTTAATTTAGCATTATTTATTTGGTTGAGAGTTTAGTATTGTTAATGGTCCCCCACCTTTAAAAAGGTTTGTCCGTTACCAGTTTTAGTATTGATAATGGTCTACCACTATAATTAGGTTTTGTACTTTATTATTTTTTAGTCATTTTCGTACTTACTTTAATCTAGTTATCCAATTGTGAATTAGTTTGCTCCCTTTTGACAGATTTTAGAGAGAAGGTGTATAACACTTACATTATTTCAGGTGGGTGTTCACACATCTTAGGCCTTCAATGAGGTGTACCCTCTTGCAACTCACATGTATTGTGTAATACACTTGATACATAATATGTTCCATGTTGGATTCTGAGGAGAGTCATACATTGTTAGAGTATGAGAGGCTGCTAATAAGACAACTGTAGAAGAGTTTAAGACTTCAATGATAAAGCTCAAAAATCATAGTGCCAAAGCAGTAAAATGGTTCAATGACAAGCCACCAACTCAATGGTCAAAGTCACACTTCAATACAAAGGCCAGTTGTGACTTGATTCTAAGCAACTGTTGTGAAACACTCAACAGTATGTTGTTGCGAGTAAGAGAGAAGCCCATAATCACCATGTTAGAGTAGATAAGGCAATACCTAATGAAAAGATTGACAAGAAACAACGACAAGGCTTCTAAAAAATGGCCTGAATTGAAACTAGTGGAGCAGAGGGTATTTCTTTGCCCTAATATTCAAGTCTTTCTCCAGAAGCTTGATGTTTCTCACAGTGTACCTAGAAAGCCAGATGAACTTCACTATCAGATCACACAACTGAGTGGAGGAGGTCCACACTGTGTGGATTTGCACAAGAGGACTTACACATGCAGGATATGTGATCTAACACAGATTCCTTGTAGACATGTTGCTTGTGCTATACTACAAAAATGACAACAAGTGGCTGATTGGGTATCTAAATGGTACACTCAAGAAATGTATATGAGAACATACCAACCTATAATATATGGGGTGCCATGAGTAGAGCTATTAGGAGAAGGTCAGTTCATACCTCCATTGCCTCCCGATTTTGGTAGACACGCTGACAGACCCAAAAAAGCCTGAAAGCACGGCCCATATGAACATGTGTCAGTCAAGACAAGAAAAATAGAAACCAACTAGAATGCCCATACAACAACCATGCAATAAATGTAAAAGATGAGGCGAACAAGGCCACAATGCAAAAACTTGTAGAAGAAGGAGCATGAACAATGCATTAACTGTTGAAGACCCACCTACTGTAAGTGTTATAACTTTTGCACTTAAAATATGGGGTTGATTACATTTTTCCCGTATCAACAATTTGGGTTAATTATTTGTGAAGGTTGTTGTTAGAGATGGAAATGATGATGCAACTGGTAATGTCCAGCAGTCAAATGTTAGTGATGATGCTATTGTAGTTGGTTCTGTGGATACAACTCAACCACAAGTCCCACTCAACAATGAAAACAGTGTTGTGGTTCATGCCATAGGTTGGAAGAACTAATGAAACTACTGACACAAGTATGGGTCAGAAGAGTCAGCCAAAGGTTGGAGGAACTAATGACATAACTGGCACAAGTGTGATTTAGAAGGGGCATCCATAAACGGTAAATTAATTTGGATTTCTCAAGATTGCGATATTTTATTCTTCCAAAGTACTGGAAAATGATTGAATATTTTTGCATTCAGGGAGGAACTATCAGGGGGACAAGAAGTAAAAAAGGAAGGTTGTTCTTGATACACAAGAAAGTCCATGGACATTGAGACACATTGTCAAAACTTAGAAGGTTCAGTTGGAAGTAGCTCCACACCTAAATCTATCAAATACAATGTGACCAATTCTCAACAACCTCCTCCAAAGAAAAAAAAGGAAGCAAAAGTTTGTCAGTAAATAAGTTATTTCTGCGCTTTATGAGAAGGACTATGTATCATGATATCTAACAACATTTTTGTTATAAACAGACCACAATGAGTATGAGCATGAATACATAGGACTTTGTTGATAGTAGAGATGATCTGAGCTTGGAGACTAGAAGTTGGTTAGATGACCCGTTGTCTAAGAAATCTAACCAACAAGCTCCACCAATGCAAGCTTACTAAGTAACTGTCTCAACTCAATAAACATGAGCTAAAGTGTAAACTCCATGATCCCTCCACCAATTCTTGGTACTTAGGAAAGTCAATCAAACCCACCAATCAACATTCAAGTCCAAGTTTCAGCGCCAACATTCATGAGTGGAGGCAAGAAATATGTGAAGATGGCAAATCTGAAAAGTGTTGTGAAAGAGTTGAATGAGAAGGAAGGCAAGGGAAAAGGGAAACATCCTAAGGAAAAATCAAAGATAAAGTAGTAACTTCAGTGAAGAGACATATGTAATGGTTCTGGAAATGTGTTATGTGCAACTTTGTCATATTTTGGGATTTCCATTTATGTTTCTTAGAACAAACATTGTTTTAATGTTGTAAGTTCCCGTGGACCATGAATTTTATTTTACTAGTTGTTTATGAGTTGCATCTTAAATCTATTTCTTCTTGACTTGATTAGAAATTAACTCAATTTTACTATTTGTAAAATCTTGCTTTAAAACGATCATAATAACCAACTATAACCAGTTAATACATTGCAACGGTAAAAAATGAGTAGGTTAAGCGGTATCACTTTGATACATCCCCTAAAATGCCCTTAACACCCTTTCCAATTCAACAGTCACATAAATGGTTAAAGGCAAAGAGAATGCCGTATCTCTCATAGTCAACATTCTTCTTCATTAAAAACTCCTTTTGATTTCACTTCATAGGTAACATCATAGTGATTAACAATCAATCAATGAAACTGCAGTTGTTATATTATGGGAAACTGAATGCAAATATGTGTGTATTCCAAATGCAGAAAACAAAAAGAAAAGAAATTATTCATTGCATTTGCAGAAGAAAGAAGTTTCATTGATGACATAACAGTTAATAGAACTCAATATATTTATAGGAACTAATCAAAGCAAAGAGGAATCAATTTTTGATAGCTTTTCATTCCTTTCCAGCTCAGTTTTTTTCCAACGGTTAGTGGTGTTGCACAAGGCTGTGCCAGCTTCTCCAAATGCAATGCACATTCCCTTTGGATCAGTTTTCACATGCTGAATTATACTTTTGATACTCCTCCTCGAGAGGAGAATACATGTCATGTATTCCAATGTTGTTCATGATTACTTTGAATAGTCTCATGCATAATCTTTTAGTGAATATGTCAGCTAGTTGTCTACTTGTAGACACATGAAACATTTTAAACAACCCATGCATGAGCTTTTCCCTAACCACATGGCAATCTATCTCTATGTATTTAGTTCTTTCATGATAGACTGGATTTGAAGCTATGTGGATAGCAGCCTTATTATCACAGAACAAGAGGGCTGGTTGATCATGCTTGAAGCCTAAGTCTTCCAATCAAGACACAAAATCCATTAACTGATCTCCTGGTATTTGTGCATGCAGCCCAATCTGCATCACAATAAGCCTCAATGTGAATGTCATTTTTACTTGGAAAGAACAATCCCTGTCCTGGAGCATTTCTCAAATATCTCACAACTCTGAGAGCTGTATACATGTGTGATTTCATTGGATTTGCCAGAAGTTAACTTAGAGTTTGAACCACATAGGAAATGTCAGACCTTTTGATTGTCAAATATAGCAATCTCCCTATTAGTCTTCTGTAAATGGCAGGTTTGTCAAGAGGATCTTGATCATCTCGAACTATTTTCATATTAAGATCCACTGGAGTAGTGACATATTTACCTTTTAGTAATTCACAATCACTAATGATATCCAGTTGGGAAAAATGCAGTTTACTATACAATCTTTGGCCCGTTTTGCACTTACCTATCCAATCTTTTTTTTTTTACACTTTGCTGTCCAACTTTTCATTTTTTTACACCCGACTGTCCAATCTTTATTTTCCGGTCAGTCTCCGTCAAAAAACGTCATTATTCGACCAAATGACATCATTTACTAAGGGTATTTTCGGTACTTCATATTAAAATCTTAAATAAAAAAGAAAAAAAAGGAAATAACATTTAAATGGATTATAACATTTAACATTAATAGTATAAAATACTAACTTTTCATAACTAATAAAATTTATAAAAACTGAAAAATAATAAAAAAAAAATATCCCCCTCCTCTATATTTTTGTATTATAAAATAATTATAAATTAAGAAAACTTATTTTTGAATAACTAATATATTAAAAAATAGAAAATTTAAAAACTTTTTTAAAAATTGAAAAAAAAATTAAAAATTAAAATAAAAAAACTTCATCTTCTCCAACACACCCACCCCCCACCCACGACCCCCCCCCCCCCCCCCCGCCCCTCTCCACACCCATCAAATCCTCCCCCACTATACCCCAAATCCACCTCAAATCGACCTAACTCCATCACCCTCACACTTCCATGAAGTCGATTTTCGGTTTTGGAGTTTTAAAATCCACCACCACCAAACCCTCGTTCAAAAATCGTCACCTAAAATTTCCATAAAATCGAAAATCGACTTCATGGAAGTGTGAGGGTGATGGAGTTAGGTCGATTTGAGGTGGATTTCGGGTATAGTGGGGGTGGATTTGATGGGGTGGGGGTCGTGGGTGGGGGTGGGTGGGGTGGGGGTGGGTGTGTTGGAGAAGATGAAGTTTTTTTATTTTATTTTTTAATTTTTTTTTCTATTTTTAAAAATATTTTTTAATTTTCTGTTTTTAATATATTAGTTATTAAAAAATAAGTTTTCTTAATTTATAATTATTTTATAACACAAAAATATAGAGGAGGGGATATTTTTATTTTTTTTATTTTACAGTTTTTATAAATTTTATTAGTTATTAAAAGTTAGTATTTTATACTATTAATGTTAAATGTTATAATCCATTTGAATGTTATTTCCTTTTATTTATTTAATTTTTTAAGATTTTAATATGAAGTACCGAAAATACCCTTAGTTTTGACGGAGACTGACCGGAAAACAAAGATCGGACAGTCGGGTGTAAAAAAATGAAAAGTTGGACAGCAAAGTGTAAAAAAAAAAAAGATTGGATAGGTAAGTGCAAAACGGGCCAAAGATTGTATAGTAAACTGTTTTTTTCCCTATCCAGTTTGTATTGTCTTTGATTCAAAGATATTCCACTCTTATTTCTTGCAACTTCAATTCCAAGAAAAAACTTCAAAGGACCAAGATCTCTGAGTTTGAAATTGTCCTTGATGAACTGTTTTAACTGAACAATCTGTTGCTCATCATTTTCTCCAATGATAGTGTCATCAACATATATTAAGGGTGTGTTTGGTTCCGGAGATAGGATAGTAGCTAGTGATAGCCCGAATCCCTTATCCCTGCTGATTACCGTTATCCATCTATTTATATCACATTTGGTTTGTATTTTTATTACTAACGATTAGCTAAAATACAGCTTATTTTCTTGTTTGGTTTGAGATTTACTAGGAAGGATATCGAATTGAATTCCCTAAATTACCCCCGCTGACGTTTCATTACCCAAACGACATCAGCCTTCCAGAACCCTCCTCACACTCTACTCTTTCTCGTCTCAAAACACAAAAAAAAAGCAAAAAAGTGCTGATCATTTCCTTAATTCGTGAATGAGTGAATCTCGACATAATTTTAGACAAAATCAAAGGTAAGATCCTAGATTATTACTCTTGTCATCTAATAATTCATTATTTGATCCGAAGAAACCCTAATTTTTTGATTTTCTTTTTTTCGATCGATTTTTTGCAAATAATCAATTGTTTTCATCATGTATGTACAAATGGATGTTGCTGATGGTTGCTGTGGGTCGAGCAGATCCTCTACGGACGACAGAAAGGTATATTAAAATTAGGGTTTTGTAATTTAATTGTTACTGTCAGAAACTATGAATTTCATGATTATTTTTTGGATGTGATGTCAAGGACGATATGGGTAGATTTGAAAACTGTTTTTGGTGTATATGTGCATACTGACTCACATCAAGCATATATGTGCATATGTGCATATGTCCCATAGATTTGAAAACTTGATTGATGTATATGTGCATACTTGATATGATGTTAATATATGATCCCAACTGACCAACAAACTCACCTATTTGCTTGTTGCATAATTAAATAAGTACATTTGATTCTTAAACGCTATGAAACATGTACTGTAGATGTCCCTAGTTGTTCCTTGCATTTGTGGAGGTGGTCTAATGCTTTACCGGGTTGCCGGTCCTAATTCAACGCGGCCCGAGTGTCATTACTACGTGTGTCCGAGGAACCGTAGGCACCAATTCTGGTTTGTCTGGTTTGATGAACTAGATACCCTACCAACACATGGTAGTCAGGGATTCCAACACATTCCCCATCGCCCGAATTCAACAGTCGAGCCACACATGTCCCGACGAGTCCATACTTTCACTGATTCCACCAATCTTCACCAAGAGGCATACAACAGACAACCTGACCACCCTACTAGCCCAAACTCTTGCACTTCAACTGCTAATGGTGTCAATGTCAAGACCATTGCTGCAAAATTCTGTGAGATGATTGTGGGGGAGAATAGGACCTTAGCTTGTGTGGCTGTGTTGTGTTGTGTTGTTTTTTGGGATGGGTTATGTTCTTTATCATGCTGCTTTTGGTTGTATTTTGTTTGACCTTAATTAGGAAATGAGTGTAGTTTAGATTGATCATGAGCTGCCAGTGTTAAGTAATAGTTTAATTTGTAGTTTGTGATTGATATTGTGGTTTGTAAGTCTAAAACAAGATTGTTGAATTATGTTATCCAAGTAGTTGGTATCTGTAATAAATGTCAATTTTCAATCCAATGTTTGATGTGCTTTATATTGATATCCTCCTGTGTGGCATGACTGATTTTTTAGTTTTATGATATTTTTTTTAATGATTTGATGATTAGTTTGTCATGATTCACTGATGGAACATCATCTTTAGTTTGCATTACCAATCATCAATGATTTATTTCCTTTTGTAGAATGTTGTTTACCAGAACTAAGAAGCTTGAACATACTTTCAAGGACGAGTTCTTTGGTCGAAGAGGCAAAAGGCTATTACTGTGCCTCTTGAAAGACCAGGGTATAACTAGAGACATGACCAGTCTGTGTGAAGTTTTGCAATCCATAGACCAACTACAAGAAGGCCTGAAAAGGTTTCTTAGGAAGGAAGTGTCTAAGGAATGTCTGCGCAATAAGATTGGGTCCATGAGGCGCAAGTATAGGATGTTTGTGGAGTTCACAAAGCTTCATGGGGTTGATTACATATATGCTTCAAACCAGATATGTATTGGAGCCAACTACAAAAAGCACAATGTAAAGTTCATTAATAACCTCATAAATTTTCATACATTCAATGCTTATTTATAGTAGTTAGTTCTGTTAGTTAGAAATTTTTCTTCAACTGGTGCTAACAAGCTTTCATTTCATGCATGAGACATTTGAGGAAATATACTTCAGGCTAGATGACAGTGAACCTTGGGACCTTTATATTGATGTATTTCAAAACCTATACCTTGCAAAACTTCCAGAAGAGTATGATGGAACACCTGACCGGCCACTTTTCCTTTGTGATTCAGAGGATGAGGATGTGAAGGAGGAGCCACAAGACAATGAGAATTTCAGTGCCTTCAGTGAACTCATGGGTGGGGGGTCTGTTACCTATGAAAGTGGTTTAGCTTATCTGATATGAGTACATTATGTTATTATGATTGAAGTGCTTTGATCATATTATCCTTTTTTTTTAATTTGCTACAATGTTTTGGGTCTGTTGATGCAATTTGGCTGGAACTGGTCTGTTTGATGGCATTAGTTTTTCATGATGGAAACATTTTGATAATGGTCAGTTCATGTTGCAGTTAACCTATGTGAATTGTACTTGGTTTGATGTTAACAGTCTGATGGTGTTTTGTTGGAATGAGTGAGTTTTGTTTCTATGCTACTTTGTCCTCTTATGTCTGATAGATTCCTTTTAAAAAGCAGTGTGTTCATCTGATTTTGCTTGGTCATCAATCACATGACGCCTTACTTTAGTCATGGGAAACATGAGTTCTGAAAATATAACATCAGCAGATTTGGCCAATGATTTTATGCTCTGCCATTTTAAGATTCCATCATTCTCCTATAAAAGGAACTCAAGACTTGACGCATAACCCATTCAGAGGAAATTGCAATCACACCAGTCTCCTAATAAACACAGAAAATGTTTATCAATCAAAATATCATTGTTTGATATCAAAATTGACATGGGCAAGGCAAACAACACTCAAGCGAGCTACTTTTACTCTCGAAGATGGCTGGAAGAGTACGACGATGAGCTAATACTCGACTTGCAACAATCAACCAAAGCAGTTTTCGGTTGTGTCCCTCTATCAAACACCAAATTCATGGATACCGTGATCGTGAACGCTCAAGATCGCATCAATTTATTGTTCGATGAAAATTTCAACGCCGATGATATCTTACTTCATTTCTACGCGTTGGAAGAGCGCTACGATTGCTTCAAGATGATTCTTATGCACGAGAATGTAGTTTGGGACAAGTCTAGGAACACCGTAACATGTGATCCGACGACATGGGACTACTTTGTCTCGGTAATAATTGATATTATTATATATACAAATTGTTTAATTATAGTTTTTAATTTAACACGGCAACATATCCAAGTACGTAATAAATGGATGCTATGTAGTGGAACAAGCTTGCCGAGGCGTACAAGGAGAATGGGGAGTTTGCTTGGGAGGAGTTGCAGTCAATTTTCGGAAAGGTGAGCGAAGTTGCCATGGTGGTTGACGACAAGCCAATTAAAAGCAATGAGGAAATTGTCCGAGGAATCCGTATGTCTTGTTTATTTTAATTTATTGGGTTTTTCGTAATAAAGATAACCCCGTTAATCGCTATTAATTTTCAATGATGTGGGCATATCATATAGGCAAACCGAAAAAAAGCAAATGATGAGGAGGTGAAAATCTGCCAAGCTTCATGTGACCAAGGTTCCGATGTCTACGGGAAGAAAACTGTCTACATGAATCTTCCAAGCGAATCGGAAATTGCCAAAAATAAAAACGAGGGCGAAGAGCATAGTTCACACGCATCGTGCTCTGCTGTGTCTTACTTGTTCTAGGAATAGTCTGGTTGTAAGCCTTATAATCGCAGGGGCGTTCTATCTTGCGTTGGATTAATGTGTTATGGAGTGTGTGAGCGTTTATGTCATTACATGTTATTGCTACTTGTACTTCAATTCAACTTGTAATGGTTTTTGCATAAGTGCCTTTAGGTGTTCTATTAAAATGTATCACTGCATTTTCCTGTTAATACTTTGGTATTTATGTGTTGGCATACCAGTTCCAGCTTGATTATTTGCTACTTATCAATTTGATTTCCTGATATGTGAAGACAATGGACAGTCTTGATCAAATTATAAAACATGCAATACTGATGTATCTAATTTCTAACCAATGAAACCATAATCCTACCATGGATATGATCATAAACTTGACATAATAATTCACATTACATCACTGTTGGATTTGCTCTATCCAAAAAATGGAAACTAGACTCTATATCTAGTTGCCACTGCACTCCTAATGGAAGTGCATATCACAGGCAATCCAATCCAGCAATACACATCAAGACTTTGATCTAACCACTGCAGCTTCTACGTTAGACCACATTTAAAAAATTTGCACACTAGTGCATCTGCCAATCAGGCCAAAAGGTTGAGCAGTTCATATTGCATCAGGCAACCAACAAACTAACAATTTAAATTAAATAAATGTTCAACAAGCTTCACAGACTATCTATCAGGGTGTTTCACTGAATCATTTGGCGGACTTTTGCTTGAGGATGAACTTCAGGTACTTGGCTTTGGAGTTGTCAGGCATGTTGAAGAAGAGGTCAGCATCTGCCTTGTTGTGAGCTAGTTTGTGGGCCAAGACCATCTTCTGATCCTCATCAAAGTCCTCATACTTTTCCAGTTCTTCAAAAATCTTCTTCCTCTGATTGGTTTCAGGATCATCCACAACAACCTGAGATTGGGTGAAGGCAGTCAGTAGCCTCTCAATGCTCACCTCTGTTTTCTGCATGAACTCCTCCATGTATGGAGGCACCTCATTAGCCTCCTTCTCAGCCTTCTCCATCGCCAATCTTTTCTTCTCGGCACGTTCCTTCTTCATCCTCTTCATTAGGGCCTTGGCAGATAATTTGTCATTTGTGTGCGCTGGTAGATTGTAGCCAGTTCCACTAGATCCCATATCAATATCACTAGGGACATCATCTCCATTAGCATTGAGGGGCGAGGGAGTCTCAGTCTTCATATGCCTCACTCAGCTAGGTCCATCAACATCCTCATCAGAAGGCTTGACATGGCCATTAAGCTTCGGGTTGTTCATCACATCCTGAACAGCGGCTGAAATGTCCTCCGCACTAGTGACATTAGCCCTATCCTTTCCAAATAATTTCTCCCAGTCCTCATAGAATGGCCACGTCTTCATGTGGTAGTTCTTCACATATCCATGGACCTACCAGTGCATATAATATGAATGTCAGGGTTTTCTCAAAACTAAGAGCAGCATCAACTACAAGATATTATAATTAAATTATAAATTGAAATGTGAATACTGTTACAATGACTCACCCTCTTGTATTCTATCCACCATAGTTCATCAGTGAGCTTGATCTTCTGTGTCTCGGGGGTCGTACGAAGCACAACCACCAGTCACCCCAAACAATGAGTAGAGGTGTGAGTAGAACTTTCTCCATATAGTGATCTTGGACTTCACGTGAGGATCCCCGAGGATGTCGGTGTCGGGAATCTCCTTCCTGATGAACTCCTCCAGGTCCCTTAGGTAACCAGCCTTGAAATTGTTGTCCACCTTATTCCCAGATGCCTTGTACTCATACATCGCATGGATCAGTGCCTGCTCTTCCTCATGCGTCCACACGCGCCTTGAACCTTTGTCGTCGTCCTCATTTCCCTTTCGTCTTCCCTTGCCCTTATTGCCCTTTCCTGTAGCCTTTGGCATTGAACTAGCTCTTGATGCTTCCATCTCAAATGTCAGTAATCTGCAATAAACAACAATTCCAGTTAGTTAAAAAAGCATCTATACACCATAACACATTATGCCTGGAAATTAATACATGTCGACATATTTATTGATATTACCTGCTAATCAGCAAAGAGTAGTACAATGATGAAATGCAAATCAATGAGATCATTAAACAAGCACAACAAGAATATATATGAGTACAAATATATAAATGTACTAAAAAACAAAGAGAGTTGTCTGGCGCATTAGACACCTAAAATCACTTAAGAAAACATGGTCTTACAACTACAGAATATAGGTAAAGGCACAGAAGTGTCATAAGTTCACCAAATTAGCAGCATATTAAGCTGCCTACTCACACTCACTCATCCACCAACTCCCATAATCCTACCCCCTAACCATACCCCTGAAACACTAGCGGCTTCGTCGGCGTGCACGATAATCATTCCACATCTGCATAGCAATATTGTCCCTGAACTGGTTCCATTCAACAGAGTTCTCCAGACCTTCAATGCAATCTGGAGGGGGACCGTCGTCATTGTCATCGTCATTATCATCGTCGTCATCGTCCTCATCGTCACTTGAGTTGATGATGGGATCGTCCGGCATATGCCTCCTGATGAAGTTGTTGAGAAGGGCACAAGCCATTATAATACGGTTCTGGACTTTAATAGGGTAATTGGATGGCCTCTTCAAAATCTTCCATCTGTTTTTTAGCTTGGCAAATGCCCGTTCAATAACACTACGGGCTCTAGAGTGCTTCATGTTGAAGAACTCTTGGTGGTCTTGGGGGGCTGCTCTACCGGTCTCCCACTCTTTCAGATGGTATCGCCTGCCACGGTAAGGAGCAAGGAAACCTTCACAATTTGCGTATCCAGAGTCTACCAGGTAGTAGTTGCCTTAGAAAATAAAGTAATGGCCAAAAATAATGTTATGACAAAACAAAACACAACAGGAAGTGCAAGGATAAAACTACAATGGATAGTGACATCTTACTTACCCTTTGGAATCCTCAACCCATTAGGATGAAAGACGGCGTCTCTCAATACTCTCCCGTCAGCGGCAGAGCCCTCCCAACCACACAGCACGTACACGAACTTCATGTTAATATCGCATACACAAGGCACATTAATGTTGATTCGACCCTTCCTAGATCTGTACCTAGACTGATCTTCCAATGGCACCGTCACGTCGATCAGTGTACCATCCAAAGCACCAAGGCATCCCTATGCATGGAAAACAAAGAATAGCAATGGCTCAAAACTTCGTAAACAGGTGAAAATAGTATTCATATAAGCTGTAAACGATTTAAATTCACAAAACTTGAAGTAAGTCCATGGCTCATTGCAATTTTCGTTGTCTTCGTGTACCGTTGTTGGCGTAACCAGAAAAAGCTCACTTGCCTTTAACAATGCATTTAGTGCCTTGTTGAAATAACGGCTAATAGTCTGACCGAAACGCTGCCAGTAGAACCCCATTACCCGATTCGTATCGTGGTGTGCCATGATGTTTATGAACATTGTCACCTGCTCCCTCAAGCTTACAAACTTCTCTTCACGCAAACCTCCAACCTCTCGTAGAATCCAACAAAGTTTATCAAAACACTCACGGTCCATCCTTAAGTTCTTAATGGAATCTATGTCATTTTTAACTGTTAGCTTGTCCATATGTTCCCTGATACTAGGAATTTTACCGAGCAAGTTATATCGTACTGCTTCTCTTCTCCGAAGGTTACGTAACCTAATACGTCGTTGGTGCATCATGCTCATAAACAACACTGCCCGAACCCTCAACAGTATAATCTACAATATCACTAACACTAGCATACGCCTCCGATGATGATCCATCTGATCATGGGACAACACAATATCACCCAAATATTAAACACCAATATCATGTTCATGTTCTTAATGTCTATCAGTTACTAACACTAATCACCATCCATATAAAAGGCACCTAACTTTCTAGCCCTAATATTCATAACCATAAAAACAACAAGGATTTCTGGACTGTCACAACCACACAAAATCAACACAGTACATAAAGGAATCTAATACTCAACCATGGTGGAACCTATACACATGTTTAATTAATGCATGCAACTGGATTTAAACATGGGTGCAATCGATAGAAACTTAATTGAACAAATCCAGGTTATTTTACAGAAACCAGTGCAAAGGGAGTGCGATTATACCTGCAAACACTCGGAATTTCGGAAAGCTTGCGCAAAGGTATCCTTTTTCTAACAAACTCCTGAATCGCGTATGAATTACTAGTTTAGAAAAGAGAGAATCGTAAAGAGAACAACCTTAAACAATGGATGAGTCTGAAAATCTTACTTGGGTACGAGAAATCAGGGAAGCGCCGCTCGTCAGAGGAACCCTAATTTTGTCCCGTTGGTTGTGAATTGAGGAGCCCTAATTTTGAGTCAGACGCCACAATTATGTTTTTTGGGGGGAAAGGGTTATGTGTTGGGTGGTAAAATCTGAATAATTCACGAACCAATCATGGTGCAACACGTGTAAAGTTGAGGGTAATTCGGACAATTCACGTTTGTGGGAATTATCATCCAATGGCAGAGATAACTTATCAGGGGGGGGGGGCGAGAGATGGATTTCAGTGGATAAAATCACTATCTCGACGGGCTTGGACAGGCTTGGTGGATAGCCCGAATGCGCTATCATTCAAACCAAACAGTTTATTACGATAGATTACGGGACTTATCTAGCGTTATCTCCGGAACCAAACATGCCCTAAGATGACAGTTATGGAGTTAGACACTCTCTTGATAAACAGTGAATGGTCAGTGGAAGATTGTTTGAAACCTTGAGAGGAAATGACAATGGTAAGCTTGTGATTCCACTGTCTGGAAGCTTGTTTGAGACCATATAATGATTTGTGAAGTTTGCAAGCTTGCCCACCCTCAGTAGCAAGCCCTGGAGGAGGTAGCATGTATACTTTTTCCTCTAGATCACCATAGAGAAAATCATTATTTACATCTAGCTGAGAGAGAGACCAACCATGAGCAGAGGCAAAAGCAATCAAGCATCTCAGGGTAGTGATCTTAGCTACTAGAGAAAATGTCTCAAAATAGTCATAACCTTCCATTTGATTATAACCCTTAGCCACAAGCCTTGCTTTGTGGCGTTCAACAGTACTAGTGGAAGTATATTTGACCTTGTAAACCCACCTACAACCAATAGAAATCTTACCTGGAGGAAGAGTTGTGAGGGACCAAGTGTTGTTGTCACTGAGAGCAGTGAGTTCAGCAGACATTGTAGCTTGCCAAAGGGGGTCAAGGTTAGCCTCATCAAAAGAAGTAGGTTCAGGGTGTGAAGCAATAGATAAAACAAAATGAAGATGTGAAGAAGATAACATGTTGTAAGATAAATTGAGGGCAAAAACAGTAGAGCAAACCAGTGAGACAAAAGTATCATTGTGAGGCAATGGAATTGCTGTTGCTGCAGCAAGTCTGTACTGATAGTCTCTACGATAATCTGGTGGTCTCCTGACTCTAGTGGAACGGTGGGGAGAGGAGAGAACATGAGGGATAATATCAGTAGAGGAAGCCTCATCAATGGTGGGAGAAGTTGGAGTATTTGATTGAAAGTGAACTCTAGTATCATTATCATTATCTTGATTGGGAGTGTTATCAGGGAGAGTGGGAGAATGAATCACAGGGAAATCATCATAGGAAAGACAAGTGTCAGATGAGGGAAAGAGAGAAGTGGGAGGTGATGAGATAGTCTCAGAGAATGGAAATACATTCATAGAAGACCACATCTCTAGAGACAAAGATTTCTTTGGTGGTGAGGTTATATAATTTGTAACCTTTAATGTGAGCAGGAAATCCAATGAAGATCCATTTTGTTGCTCTGGCGGTGAATTTGTTATGAGGTTTGGGTAAAGTAGCGGCAAAAAACAGGCAACCATATACTTTGAGGTGAGAATAATGGGGTTCTTTAGAGAATCGAAGCTGAAAAGGAGTGAAGTTTTGTAGTAATGGGGTACGAATTCGATTGATGAGGTAAGCTGCTGTTTGAATGCATTCTCCCCAGAAGTTAAGAGGCAATGAAGCATGAAGTCTGAGGGCCCTTGCTACATTGAGCAAGTGCCTATGTTTTCTCTCTACAACTGAGTTTTGTTGAAGGGTATAAGTGCAACTTTGCTGGTGTATAACTACTTTGGAGGTGAAGAAATCATTCATATCAAATTCCAAACCTTGATATATCCTAATAGATTTGATAACTTTATGAAAATATGTTTCAATGAGTTGAAAGAACTGAGTAATGAGTCCTCTCACGTCACTATTAGATTTCATAAGATAAACCCATGTGAATCTATTGTGATCATCAACTATGGTCAAGAAGTATTTTGAACCAGTGAGTGAAGGAGTGTTAAGAGGTCCTCAAATGTCCATATGAACAAAATCAAAACAGTTATCAGTCATGTGAGGATCAAGTTTGAAAGGCATTATATGTTGTTTAGCTAGGTGACATACATCACAAATAATGGAATCAAATCTCAAAGGAAAATTTTCATTACTTGATTTCAATAGAGACAAGCTGGACACAAAGGGGTGACCAAGTCTATAATGCCACAACAAAGAAGAAGATAAAGGAACATAATGGGATTGAACTTGATTTATTCTACTAGAGTCAGTGCTACTGTTTTTCAAGACTATCTGATACAATCCTTCTCTCATCCCAGCAATCCCAATCGTCTCCCAATGTGCTAGCTCCTGCATCAAACACAAGTTAGCCCAAATGATAATACAACACTGCAGATCTTTAACAAGTTTACAGCAGAGATAAGATTGAAAGTGAATGAGGGAACACATAAGATATTTTTTAGGGTGAGTTTATTGCTCAAAAGTACAGTTCCTGAGTGAGTAACGAGAGATGTTTTGCCTGTGGGATGCTTAACCACATTGTTATATAAAGTGTGTTTATCAATGAAGAAATTAGAGTCACATATAATGTGATTAGTGCCTCCTGCGTCTAGTATCCAAGACTGTTTTGTGAGATGAGCTGAGTGAGAGCAACTGAGTGCATAATATCTACATGTGGTTTGAGATGAGATGATGGAGGGTTGTGGGGTTTGAGCAACCTGATTGGGTGTAATGTTAGATCCGTAAAAGTAGCTGCAAAGCTGCTGAAATTGCTCCTGAGTGATTGGCAACTGTGGTTCTGAAGCAACAGTTCCCTAAGATGCTTGATTGATTGAAGGAGTCCTGTTATAGTTACTGTTGTTGTTGTAGGACTGAGCTTGTGGAGCTGGCTTGAACCTAGCTAGCTTGTGCCCTGGTGGATAGCCATAGATCTCAAAGCAAGTGTCAACAATGTGATTTCCTTTTGCACATTTGCTACATGTAAGTTTCTGCTTTCCATTTGCAGGTTTATTCCATGGTTTGTAAGTTGGTTTTGACCATGATTCACCATAGCAGCTTGTGGCATAACCTGATGTGTTCTAACTTGCATTGCAGAAGTATCAACACTGTGACTAGATCCAGAAAACAACTCAAGATTTGCCTCTTTCTGCAATACAAAATTGAACACATAATCCATTACATGCAATGCATCTTTCAACATAACTTGATTTCTTACCTGACCATATTTATCATCCAATCATATTAAGAAATTCATGATGTGTCTATGCTCAGCCTTAGCATTAATAACATGAGTAGCACCACAGTCTCTGTTGTTACAAGTGTATGGTGCATCATATGCACTTATCTCATTCCATATAGCTTTCATTTTTTAGAAATAAACACTGATAGGACTACCATCTTGTTTCATACCACATAACTGTTGTTCTAACATATAGAGTCTATTATTACTACTCTTTGGAAATTTCTTTCTTAAATCACTCCACAACTTTTGTGCTGAATCAGAATGCTGAGTATAACCTGGAATCTCATCTGAAATGCTGTTTGTGACCCTGGGCAATACCACGCAGTTACATCTCAACCACTGTGTGTATGTTGGATCTGAGGTTGCTGGCTCATGGATAGATCCATCTATGAATCCCAATTTGTTCTTAGCTAACAATGCTATGCTCATTGCTCGGCTCCATTTGTGATAATTTTGACTGGTAAGGTGCTGATTTACCAGCATGTGATCTGGATTTTCTCCATGATGTAGATAGAGTGGATGAGCTGGATCCTCTGCGGGATTCACAACTCTTGGTAATGATGGCCCCTATGTGCCAGTGTTTCCTCCCTCTATTTGATTTCAAGGAGGTTGTGAAGGAGGTGCGTCTGTCATTGTAACAGTGAAGAAGAAATGATGTTCTTCTTCACCTGTTTTGTGAATGGTGCGGAAGTGTGGTATGGATCACTGTAGTGAGAATAAATCTCACTGCTCTGATACCATAAAGGGAAACTGAATGCAAATATGTGTGTATTCCAAATGCAGAAAACAAAAAGGAAAAAAAAAATATTCATTGCATTTGCAGAAGAAAGAAGTTTCATTGATGATATAACAGTTAATAGAACTCAGTACATTTATAGGAACTAATCAAAGCAAAGGACAAAATACATGTTATGAGATTAGCCAAGAGGAATCAATTCTAACAGCTTTTCATTCATTTCCAGCTCAGTTTCTTTCCAACGGTTAGTGGTGTTGCACAAGGCTGTGCCAGCTTCTCCAAGCGCAGTGCACATTCCCTTTGAATCAGTTTTCACATGCTGCATTATACTTTTGATACTATACATCGATCCCTCATTTTCTCGCAACATTGAGACCATCATTTTATTGATCCTCATAAAATATGAGGAAAGGCATTGCATAGCAATCTAAATGCATTGATGAGGGGCCTCAAATTGATCAAGTCTTAACTGGATCGGGCATGCTTTACAGACTACTTGCCTCATCAAATGCAGAAGAAGATTGTCAAATTGAGGGTGAAATTCAACCTATTTCGCAAGTTTATGAACTTTCTCGGCCTGCGTACACTTGGGTCTGATTTCAAGGTAATAATTGGTCTGTTGTATGAGCAATACAAGCCGCATGTAATAACTCCACACTTTCCATTTAATTCTTCAAAAATCTGGTACACTATAGTATTCTTAAATATAATTTTTAAATAAATTGCAGGAGACAAAATTTGACAAGTTCTTTCGAATGTATGGTTGTCTGAATGCCAAACTGTTGCATCAGTTGTTTGTGATTTGGAATATGCTTGTTTCCCTGAGGAGACCGGGATCGCGAATGAGTGTATAAGTGGTTCCAGAACCCGATGTTATCATACTAGATTCAGATGAGGAGGTTGATGATGGTCATGCTAATGAGTTAGATAACATTGATTAGTGAAGTGAGGATGAGAGGTTGGTGAGGATCAAATATTTTGAAATGTTTATGTTTTTTGTTTTTTTTTTTGTTTTTGTTTTGTTTTTGTTTTTATGTTTTAAGTGTGTATTTTTTAAGTTTAGTGTTATGACTCACCTGGTGTTTCTTTTAACACTATATTGGTGCTTTTGACTTAGTTTTTTCTGTTATATGCGAGTTTATTATGTTTTGACTTAGTTTAGATAATTCTGGAATCTGGCATAGGTTCAGGTTGAGTTTTAGTGTATTATGGGATGGGTGATTTGCATGTTTAGGGACCAGACTTTAATCACCATGCATGTTTAGGATTAATCAAGTTTGGTTGCTTTTGCTGTAATAGATGAATGAGGTTTAGTTCTTTATTAGTTCACAATTCAGGTACAATCACATAAACCAACATTAGATACAACCTTAAAACCATTGATAAACCAACCTTAGATACAACCTTAAGTTCAATCTTAAAACAACATTACAACCTTAAAAACCATTGCAACTTAAAAACTGCACAACACAACAACCTTCACCAACCTTAACAACTTCAGACAACACAAAACAAATCAGACAACCAATCTTAACAAAAAATGATAAACTACCTTAACCAACAACCTTAACAACTTCATGCAACAACCTTAAGTTATCAAATGTCACAAAACCAACAAAAACACACTTCAGTACAACAACAACAAAAAAAATAAAAAAATCTACAAGTCTTGTTCTTGCGTTCCAAGCTGGAAGAAATCTTTTCAAACTTCTTATGCCTCTTAGTTAGCTAACTATTCATCATATCTAATTCCAAGTTCTTCTATACATCAGATTCGGGCAAAATATTTTTTTTGCCCTTTAATTTTTTCCAACTTCAAGTTGTGCCCTTTATCTTTTCGGGCTTAGAAAATGCCCGCTAATTTAATTTTTTTTAATAAAAATTGTGCGGCGGGCTTTTATTTGGGTTTGGTCCAATTTTAGCCTACATGGCAGCTTCCTAGGATGCCACTAGGACGACATGTGGTGCCCCGTAATAATGTTTTAATTAATTTAAAAAAAAAACTAAAACTTTTGCATACTTATTTTAAATTTAGAATTACATTAAATTTTATTATATATTGTTGTAAATCATAAAAAATAATGTATAAATTCAAGTTTAATATAAAGTTTATTTTAAAATGTTTAATAAATTAATATTTATAGTAAATATTAAAAATAAAATATTTCAATGATATATATTTTTGGGCTAAAAAAAATTATAACAGTTTTTTTAAACTAAAAAGAAAAAGAAATTTGAAAAATAAAAGAAAAAGAAGAAGGAATTCTTCTTCTTCTTCTTCGACTGAGAAAAGAAAAAAAAAAGAAAAAGAAGAAGGAATTCTTCTTCTTCTTCTTCGACTGAGAAAAGAAAAAACAAAAAGAGAGAAAAGACCTGGTGGTGGTGGGCGTGTGGTGGTGGTGGGTCTCGGAGGCGGTCATTTGGGCGTGTGGTGGTAGTCGTGGTGGGCGTGTGGTGGTAGCCGTAGTGGGCGTGTGGTGGTGGTGGTAGATATGTGGTTGTGGTGGTAGAGGACGTGTGTTGGTGATGGGTCTCGGAGGTGGTCAATTGGGCGTGTGGTGTTGGTGGGCGTGTGGTGGTGGTGGAAGTGTTGTTGTGGTGCTGGGCTGCGGGGGGAGTGGCAGTGAAGGTTTTTTTTTGTTTTTTTTTTCTTTTCATTTTCAGTTTTATTTTAACTATTAAGTTACTTGAACGGAATCATAGATAAGGTTTTAATCATAAGAGCAAGAAAAATATTGTTAATGTTGGAATATTTCTTGTTGATTTTTCTGACTTTCTTTTAGAATTTATTAGTTATTAAAAATTAAGTTTTTATAATTAGAATTATATAATAAATTTTTATAATTTTTCTATTTTAAAAGTTATTAGTTATAATTTTTCTATTTTTTATATTAAAAAATTAAATATCTTATTGTTTTTAATAAATAAAGATATACTCTTTTTAAGGAGTTAGATATCTTATTGTTTTTAATAAATAAAGATATACTTTTTCTTATATATTTCAACAATCTAAAAAAAAATGACGTGGAGCCACTTGGCAATCATCTGTATGTCAGGTCAATTGCCACATAGACTGGGCTTGGAGCTTGCCCAAATTAAAGTCCGTCAATCAATTTTTATTAAAAAAAATTAAATTAGTGGGCATTTTCTAAGCCCGAAAAGATAAAGAGCAAAACTTGAAGTTGGGCAAAATTAAAGGGCAAAAAAAATATTTCACCCATCAGATTCACACCATCAACAATCGTCGCACCGACAAGCTGGGCCTCGTCACCATCAAGATTGACTTGACAAAAGCATACGATCACCTCAATTGGGACTTAGTTGCATTCATCTTGAGGTACTTGGGCATCCCACCCGTAATCGTCGGGTGGATCATATAGTGTATTACCATGGTGGAAATCAATGTTGTTGGGAACATTATATGTTGAGCTAGATGGCGACCCTATAGGGGTATTTATCAAGGGGACACTATGTCCCCGTATCTCTTTATCCTTTGCAACATTCATTCACACTACTCACTCGAGTTAGTTTTGTGCCGTGAGGGCTAGCCGTCGGGCCAAGCCATTATAATCCTCAACGTTGTTGATGACCGCTTCATGTTCAACCATAACCATGATGAAACCTCCTACTACTTCTCTAATTCATGGACTCAATCCACACCCTTGCGCGGCCCGATGTCAACTACGAAAAGTCCCATGTTCTTTTCTCTTCTAACATATTCTCATCATATAGAGGCGCGATCATTCGACTCCTTCAAATGGAACCCATCCTCTTTCTAACAAATATCTTGGTATTCTGACCTGACAGGGTCGTCTGCGCCACCATTATTTTGCTCCACTAATTGTCTGCTTCACTCATCGCATTGATACATAGTACACACAATATCTATCCTTCCCAGGCATCATACGCTTATACAATCAGCGATGCAATCTTTCCCATGCTACACACTGAGTATGCTCCAGATTCCCCGCATTGTCCTTTCCATCATTACTAGGACTTCCAAATCCTTCCTTTGTAATGCTGATGCTCGTAGCCACACAAAGTCCCCCCTTCACTGGCACTCCATCTGTGCTCCCCTAGCTTAGTGGGGCTTGGCTGAGAGATGCCTTCATGCTAAAGCTCGGGTGGCCCTCTTTAATAATCTGGAGTGCTTGTGGGCCCGCGTCATGCGCAAAAATATTTTTCATCTCGTATCTTTTTTAACGTTGCGACCCCGTCGTTGTCCAACGGCGCATGGAGTTGAGGCTCCTTGAATACGCTAAGTGGTCGGGGACATAACCATTATTAATTTTCTGGCACAACCTATGGCTTAGGCCGTTCACCATCACTGATTACGTATAACTGAAGATGCGAAGCTAGGAAAACATGAGGATAACTACGTACCTTTTCTCAAAGTTTCCCCACGATTGGAAATTGGCCGACTTTTGTGAGTTGTTTGCTCGACATGGCAGCATTGTTGATGTCTACATTCCACTAAAGAGAGATAAGCTCAAAAACAGATTTGGATTCGCGAGATTTAAGGACGTATCGAATGAAAAGGCACTATAGAAAATCTTGGATTCAATCTGGATAGGGGGCTTCAATCTTCGTGCAAATCTGCCGAAGTATGGTAACGGAAAACCAAGGTCACAACATAGAAATGGCGATGATAACTTTTTCAGTGTTCATGGAAGAGCAAGAGGAAAGGAAAGCTATGCAAAAGTTTTTATGAATGAGGGTACTAGGACCTCTAGGGTCTCCAACAAAGGAGGGTCGCAATCCGAAACTGAATGGAGGGGAATGACCTATAATACTACAAAGGAAGAAAAAAGTTGGCTCGAAACAAGTTCATCGGGAAACTTAGGAACGTCGACGACGCTTTGAAAATCAATAATTTGATTCAGCAAGAAGGGTGGTAGGCAATCGCTGCAACTCCATTAGGAGGACGCCTCGTGCTTCTATTGTCGGAGGACGTTGAAGATTTCTGCTTAACAATTTCGCTAGACAGGTCTTGGTGAAACTTATTCTTGTTTATTAAGTCGTGGGAGGAAGAAGATTCAAGAAAGGAAAGGCATGTTTGGCTTTTGTGCCATGGAACCACTTCAAGCGTAGAGTTCAAATTTCTTTGAAAAAATTGCTAGTTGTCTGAGATAATTTATTAAATCTGATGACCTCACGAGGACAAGGAAAAGACTTTATGTTACAAGATTGCTTGTCTCAACTAGTTGTTGAAGCTGGATTAATAAAGTATTGAGATCAAGATCGACGACAAGGTCTATTCGATTAGCATTGTGAATGAATTGGTTGATTGGCAAAGTGAAAAGATACAAATGCCCCAATTAAGCTCCACGCTTGGAAAACTTGAGGAGGCTTCAGCGTCAGAATGTTCAGATTCTGATTTTGTGGGTTTTAGTTTCAACAGTGAAGAAAATCCTTTCGTCGACGGTTTTCCCGACAATGAGGTGGTGTTGGATACATTCAATGAGGCAGTTGTGGAGAACCTCGAGAATTAGATGAGCATTCATTCACATTTGAACCCTAAACCCACACGACCGAGAATCTCATCTCTAAGCAAGATCCTAAAGGTAATCCAACTTCAACCCCTCTTAATAATTCCATCTCTGATTCGAATATCAAGAATTCGATTAAAATCTTGAGAAAAGATAGAAGAGGCGAATGATATTTGGAATTTCGGTGAGAAGGCTGGAGCTTGTCATGAGAATGTTGATGTATTGGAAGTCATCAATCGATTAGAGTACATGGAGAAAAGAGACATAATAAATATTTTGTTGGATAGGGAGAAACGGGCAAAAGGCGAGGATGGTAGAACGAATTGTCTATGAATATTATGAAATTCAATGTAAGGGGATGCGGAAGGTTAGGGAAGAAGAGAGAGATTGGTAAATTTGTGTCTAGATACAAGCTGGATATGCTGGCTATCCAGGAGTCTAAAGCTCAAAATTTTGTTGCTAAAGATGTTTATGCCATTTGGGGTAGTCAAGAGCGTGGATGGGCTGTTAGTAATGGAGTGGGAACGACATGGGGTCTTGTAACTATATGGAATAAGAGCAGTTTTTTCACTTGAAAATACTATTTGCGATGAACATTTTATTTTGCTGCATGGTGAGGGAGGTCGTTCAGCGAGGAAATGTTGCTTTGTGAATGTGTATTCTTCTTGCTCTTTAGTCGAGAAAAAGCTTAAGTGGGCTATGGTTTTGGATTTGAATATAGTTCGCAGAGATGGTGTTTGATGGGAGATTTTAACTCCGCCACTTTAGTACAAGAAAGGAGAGGAATCGGCGATGCTCACAAGCAATCTTTAGATATGAGGGAGTTTAATAATTTTATTTCGAGGATGGATTTAGTTGACTTGCCTCTTACGGAGGCAAAATCTACGTGGAGTAAAACTGACGGATCTTGCAAGAGTTGGTTGGACATATTTCTGTTATCTGAAGAATGGCTTGTGAAGTGGAGTTGCTTGGTCCAGAGGGGTCTGCTATGTGCCATCTCTGATCATAGACCAGTTCTTCTCACAACTCAGAGCCAAAACTCAGAGCCAAAATTGGAGGGCAAAACCGTTTTGGTTTATGGACTGTTGGCTAAGGGATAGTTCATTCATCAGTGTTGTTAAAGAGTTCTGGACTAAAACTAGTATTGAGGGTAGAGCTGCTTTTATTTTGAAAGAAAAATTAAAAGGGATGAAGTAGGTCTCAAAGCTTGGAATAAGTCCACCTTTGGTAATTTTGATGCAAAATTAAATGATGCCCAGGAAGCCATTGCAGCAATTGATTTAAAAGGAGAGTCTAATGGACTCTCTCCTCTTGAGATCGAGAAAAGAAAAGAATTGGCGGGGGAAATGTGGCAAGCAATCAAATATAAGGAGATCTTCCTTCATCAGAGAGCAAGAATGAAATGGCTCAAGGAAGGGGATTCTAATTCTCGATACTTCCACAGATGCATCAACAAGAGAAAATCCATTAGTGATATTAGAGGGTTGTTCCTCAATGGTCAATGGACTGAGGATATTCAGCAGATTAGACGCGGGGTCAAGGATTTCTATGGGTAGCTTTTTAATGAGCATCATCAACGTCGACATTTTTTGGAAATATTGAAGTTAACAAGATTTTTGTCGGTGACTTGCTCGTCCAACCATTTTTCGTAGCTGGAATTAAAGCTGCAATTTCGAGTTGTGATGGATCGAAAAGCCCTGGCCTGGACGGTTTTAATATGATTTTTTCAAAATGTGTTGGGAAATCATTAAAGATGACATTTTCAGCTTCTTATCAGATTTTCATTCAAATGGTAAGCTCGTGCGAGGGTTCAACCCTTCGTTCTTGGTTCTGATTCCAAAAAAGTTAAATCCCCAAAGTTTGGCAAAATATCGTCCTATTTCATTTATCGGTAGCCCGTATAAAATCCTCGATACGGTCCTTCCAACCAGACTTAGCAAAGTGATTGACAACGTTATTTCTTTGAAGCAAGTGGCTTTTGTCAAGGGGAGAAATATCCTTGACTGTATTCTGTCAACAAATGAAATTATTGTTGCACTAAAGAGATCGAAAAAGAAAGGGTTGATGTTTAAAGTTGACTTCAAAAAATCTTTCGACAATGTCAACTAGGTGTACCTAAATAAGATGATGGATCTTTTGGATTTCAGTCAAGAATGGCGGAGTTGGATAATGTAGTGCATTCAGTCGGCGTCAGTTTCTGTTCTTGTGAATGGCAGCCCAACAGAGCTATTTATCCCTACTCGTGGATTGAGACATGGGGATCCTCTCTCCCCCCTTCTTTTTAACATTGTAGCCAAAGGAATCAACATCATGGTCAAAGGCGCGATCCGACATAACTTTCTTAAAGGAATTCTTATTGGTGATAACCAACTTCAAGTATACACCTTCAATTCGCGAATGATACAGTCTTTTTCTTCGAGAACTCAATCTCAAATGTTTTTGCGATCAAGACCATCCTTAGAAATTTTGAATTGATTTCGGGTTTGAAGGTTAACTTCCATAGAGGCAGCACTGTTGGAATTAACGTTGAGGATGAAGTCATAAATGGATATGTTGATATTCTTAATTGTAAAGTGGCGAATCTCCCAATGAAATATCTCGGGATGCCGGTCGGCGCTAATCCTAGATGGGCTGCAAATTGGAGTCCATCCACCATTAGTCTTAAAAATAAACTTTCATGTTGGACAAACACTCATGTTTCTTTTGGAGGAAGATATGTTCTTATTAATTCTACTATTGTCAACTCACCCCTTTATTTTCTCATTCTACAGAGCTCCAAAAAAGGTGACCAAGGAGCTTACAAAAATTCAAAGGCGGTTCTTGTGGGGTTGTAATGCATATCCTATAAAAATTTCTTGGATCAAGTGGGAACAAGTATGCCAAAAAAAGGAAGAGGGAGGGCTTGGTGTTAAGGATATGCACAAGTTTAACATAACATTGCTCTCAAAGTGGAAATGGTGAATACTCCAAGGAGGTGATTTTTTGTGGCTAAGGATAGTTGAAGCTAAATATGGCAAAATAAAAAGACCTTCAGATTTCAACAACAGCAGATGCCGACTAGCGTGTGCTTCGACTTGGTGGAAGGACTTGCTAAGTATTGACAAGGGTTGTAGTAATGAACAATGGTTTTGCGATAGCATTAGCAAGCAAGTTGGTAATTGAGAGGGCACCTCCTTTTGGAAATACAAGTGGATAAGTGACGAACCTCTTTACACTAAATATAGTAGACTTTTTTGTATCGCTACATATAAAGATTTGACAATTGCTGAAAAGGGTGAGTGGTTGACACAAGAATGGATTTGGAAATGGAAGTGGAGAAACATATTTTCTCTTGGGAGCAAGACTTGCTTGAGGAATTGCAAGATTTGGTTAACGACTTGAGCCCTCAAACTGATAAAGTGGATAGATGGGTATGCAGAAAAGGCGAAAGTATTGAGTTCTCGGTGAATTCTGCCTACTCGACACTTAATCATGTTAGAAACTCCTATGTTGATCCTATTCTGAAGACGTTGTGGAAGATCAAAGCCCCTATTAAGATGAAGGCTTTTGTTTGGAGGCTTTTATTCGATAGAATACCTACCAGGGGTAATTTACTCAAGAGAGGAATCACACCGAGGAATGGAGACAACAACTGCATCCTATGTCACGAAGGAATTGAGTATACTATTCATCTATTTTGCAGGTGCTCTTTCACCTACCAAGTATGGATGGGATTACCTAATTGGTTGGGTTTAGTTGCATGCGTTGCGGGCGACACAAAAGGTCTTCTCGAGCAGATGTGTGATATTATCCCATGCACGAAAAGTTTCTTCTACTGGAGCAGCATATGGCTCTTTACTTTTTGGGAGATCTAGGCAACTCGAAATAACTTTTGTTTCGAAAGGAATCGTTCGACAGCTTGTGAAGTAGTCGAGAGCGTTAAAATCAAGGTTTGGAGTTGGATTAAGTCGAATGAGAAGACTTTTACTTATTCGTTTGTCGAATGGTCTGACGAACCTCTTTCTTGTTGTATTTGAACTTTGAACTTTTTAGTATTTCTTTGAGTATTTCTTTTACTTCTCTTTAATAAAATTTCTCCTTTGTTGATCAAAAGAAAAAAAAAAGCATAACCGACTACGTCCCGTCCATTTTCTCTTCACCTTACCACCCTCACAGTCAACTTATTAATCAACCCGCCATTGCCGATGACTGCCCGTTTTGTCACTCCGCGATAAGGACATCCTAACCCATGTTCAGTGAATGCCCAAAGTGATATTCGTAATTTAAGGATCAAAGTGAAAATTTCAAAATTGCATTTCCAAACTTTGGTCCCCTCACTATCCCTCCTCAATATGGCCCTTAGATTCTTACTCAAGTTATTAACTCAATCTGGCCCTTAGATTCTTACTCAAGTTATTTTTAAGACATGAAAGACATGAAAAAATGTTTCTAGAATGAAAATGAAAATAATTTCATCTAGCCATATATTTCAAACAAAGTGAAACAAACCAATGATTTCTATACTTGTTATCATTATTTCAACCTCATAATTAAAATCTTATTAATTATACCTTATGTCAACCCCATTCAACCATTATTAAGTAAAGTTTCATTTTTATACATATATTAGATTGATTTTATGTTTATGTACATATTTTTCTTCCTAACATTCAAATTGAAATTTACTTTTTTGAAACATTTTTCAAACATCCAAACAAAAGCGAGGAAAATCAAAACATCGACAATACATCCAAACAGAGCCTTAAAATCTCCACTTTCCACTCCAATATAATTTTGTAATTCACTCAAAGCACATTTGCACAATGATCTTAGTGTCTAGTTGAACCCAAAATAATAATATCACATATTTCAAACTTACTGCTAACATTATTCCAAATCATCAACTATCTATTTTTCAAGGAAATTACAAGCCTAAGAACTCCAACTAAGTCACATATAGTCTTCAATACTTATACGATTATATCTGCTTAACCACTTTATTATTAGAAAAGACACTCATAAATCAGAAAAATTAGTAGGTACAAACGTTGTATCAATGATGTGGTGCAACTAAGGGTTGTGATTACAAGTATTTCTTAAATAATAGGAAATAACAACTATCACCTCATTCACACAGTGTATTGGTAGAAATAGTATATTGGTTGAGCTCCTCATCCTGTATCTACTAAACCTAATAATTTCTCTATAGATTGACTCGAATGACCAAGTTTTAAATATATTAATGCTCCTAAAAAGAGGATCAACCCAGATTTCAAAGTCTCTACAAGAAAATGAGCTTGGCCGTTGGTAATGACCCTTTCAACGTTGGTAATGAGCGGTCGCTAGTACCTCTGTCGCTAAAAATTAGTGACGAACGAGCCGTAGGTACTAAGGTCAGTACCTACGGCTCGGCTGTAGCTAATTTTTCGCGACGGTGATGTTCTCGCTACCCATTACCTCTGGTCATACTGTAGATATTGAGTTTATGATCATTACCTACGGTTTAGCCGTATGAATCAATTCAAGTTAGTACCTACGGTTGGCCGTAGGTAATGGACGTAAACACATTACCTATGGCCGAGTTGTGGGTAATGCCATGGATATTATTACCTACAACCAAGTCGTAGGTAACACCATGAATATTATTAACTATGGCTTGGCGGTAGGTAATAATATATTACATGTTGAATATTAGTACTTACGGCCCGACAGTAGGTACTAATGTTTAACATAATAAAAAAATTAATAATATTTCGATCATTTACGGGTACTAATGTTTAACAGAATAAAAAAATCAATAATATTCTGGCAAATTTGTAAATTACCGGAATATGATTGTTTGCATTTTTTTTTATTTTTTTTTTTGGAACTCAGTACTTTATTTCCACCATAAACAGAACAAATAGGGAGCAAAACCTCCCTTAGTACAGGCACATCAAACCGCTACAAACATCAAAACATAATCTAAGTCATTCAGCAACTCAACACAGGGGCTTCACTTAGCTTCTGACAATACACATTCATTTTTGTATGTCTTTTGACTCTATTTTTCATTTCCTCAATGATTCTTGAGTTGATCCCTTGTTCCAGTTTCTGTGTGGTATTGAAGGTTAATCCATTTCTTGCCTTCCACACTGCATAAACAGTTTCAGCAGCTGCCATCTTTAACAAACTACTCTGGACCCCTTTCTTCTTTGTTGTTTCAGTAATCCACTTAACCTCAGATTCCCAACCTCCTGGAGTATGTCTGATTTTCATCCATTCCAGTATATGTTCCCAGATTTCCCTAGTCACTCTGCACTTAAACATTAAGTGATCCAGTGTCTCATTCTCATCACAGAAAGCACATTTCTGATCAATTTGCATGCCAAATTTGCTCAATCTGTCTTTTGTATATATCATGTTCTGACAACACATCCAGAGTATGAAATTTGCTCTAGGCTTTGCAAGATTTCCATAGAACAGTTTCCTCCAAGGCACATTAGGCTTCCTACCTCTTATGCTCCAGTATACTTTTCTTGTGTCGTATTTCCCTTTCTCCAGAGCCTCCTTCCACTCTTCATTGTTTTTCATTTCCTCTCTGATCTTGAACATGCTTCTAATGATCCAGGAACATCCACTTCCAGGCTTGAACCTATTCCATTCCTCATTCTCCTTCATATATATACTGTGAACCCATCTCACCCATAGCTTATCTGCTTTCCTGGCCACATTCCATAACATCTTTGCAATGTTTGCTTTGTTCCATGGTGCCAACTCAATCACATTCAGCCCTCCTTCATTTTTTGCATCACAGATGTGCTCCCATGCCACTGGAGCTTTTCTGCTTACCATGTCTTTACATGTCCACAAAAATATCCTGCATCTGGTTTCAATGATCCTCAGCACCCTTTTGGCATAGAAAAGACTTGAATCCAGTAGTTTGCCATTGAAAATATGATGCTCCTGATCAACTGCATTCTTCCAGCATAGCTTAGCAGCCTACTACTCCAGTGTGTTATTCTTGACATGATCCTGTCTACTAGAGGAGTATAGTCTTCAATCCTGAGTTTTTTGCTTGCCAGTGGAACCCCAAGGTACCTCACTGGGAGGTCCCCCTTCGTAAAGCTAGATTCCTCTAAAATCTTTCTCCTGTCATTCTCACTTGTTCCACCAAAGAATACTCTGCACTTTGCATGGCTAGCATTCAATCCTGTAGCCTTTGAGAACTGTGTAAATTTATCCATCATGAGTTGCACAGATATGACATCTCCTCTGCAAAGTAGCATTAAATCATCTGCAAAGCACAAGTTAGTGATTCCTAAGCCCTCACACTTAGGGTGAAAATTAAAATTTGGATCTGTTCTAAGCTCTTGCATTAGCCTGTGTAAGTATTCCATTATAAGCACAAAGAGGAGGGGGGATATGGGGTCTCCCTGCCTTAAACCTCTCTTTGCTGTCACTATCTCACTGGGCTCTCCATTCACCATATATTTGTATGTAACTGTACTCACACAAATCATTATCCATTTTATGAACTTTGATGGGAATCCCATTTCTGACATAATCACTTCAAGTGCCCCCCACTCCACTGTGTCATATGCTTTCTGGATATCCATTTGAATGATGCATCTAGGAGAGCATCCCTTCCTGCCATACCCTTTCACCATCTCCTGAGCCAACATTATGTTATCATGAATGTTTTTGCCTGGTAAGAAGGCAGATTGGTTGTCATCCACCACTTGGTTGATCACATTCCCCAGCCTTGCAGTCAGAATTTTTGTGATGATCTTCAGGACTGTGGTGCAGCATGATATGGGCCTCATATCTTTCACAGTTTTTGCCTCATTAGATTTTGGTATAAGTGATACCATTGTGCAATTGAATTCTTTTTGCATCTTTCCCTCCTGAAAGAATTCCTTCACTGCTCTGCTGACATCATAGCCAATGATGTTCCATGCTTTTTTGAAGAATAAGGCATTGTATCCATCCACTCCAGGAGCTTTTAGGTCCCCAATAATGTTAATAGCATGTATAATCTCCTTATCTTCTATTGGTTGTATAAGTTTCAGTGCCTCCTCTCTAGGGATATTTCTACCTTTCCTTAGCACTGTGATATCCACTCCCTGGATCCTCTCTGCTGTTTCTCCCACCAGTTTCTTGTAGAACTTCACAATCTCATCTTCAATGAGGTTCTGTTCTGTTAGTACCTCTCCTGTGAGTGCAGTCAGTTTATGTAGTCATTTTCTCTTGTTTTTCTCCTTTGTTGTGGCAAAGAAGTAAGCATTATTACCATCTCCTAGTTGCAACCAATCATTCTTTGCTTTCTGCCTTAGAGTATCCTCTTCATTTTGATGGTGTTTAAGCAATTCCATCTTCAGCTTCTTGCATTCATCCAGAAGTTCAGGATTGAACATATCCCTTTCAAGTGCTTTCTGTGTCTTCTCTAAACTGTCTATGGCCACCTTGATCTGTTATGAAACTCCTGTGTACTCTCTTGCTATGTTCCTCATTGGATTTTGTAGCCTTTCCAGTTTTTCCCATAATCTTTGCATGGATGTGTGCCCTCTCACTTCCCTGCTCCAGCTCTTTTCCACTTCATGCAGGAATCTACTGTCTTTTGCCACTATGTTCATGAACCTAAAACTGTTCTGTTTGACCCTCCTCCTATTTTCCTTATATCCTCTTAACACAGCATGGTCAGAAATCCCATTGGGACACACCTCAAATTTGATGTCATCATTTGTAGTGAACCACTCAGCATTGGCTATAGCCCGATTGTTTGCATTTTAATAATACGCAACGTGATGTGTTGTGTGTTGAGAAGAAGAATATTTGAATAGAAGAAAAGAAACATATGTATGGAAATGTGAAATGTTTTGAAGAAATGAAGAAAAATTGAAGAAACGATTTGAAGAAATTAAGATAAACTTTGGAGAAAGGAAAAAAAAAAGAACTTTGAGGAAATGAAGAATTGTTTGGAGAAAAAAAAACTTTTTAGAAACGAAGAAAGTGTTGGGTAATTTTTTGGATATTGAAAATAAAGGGTTGAGGAGGAGAAAGTATTTATAATGTTGGATGAAAATCCTAAATTTTCATAATTTTTTTAATTTTCCATATGTGCTCGCCATATTCAGAGGTCAATACCAACAATCAAAGCGTCGCTACTTTTTCTTGCCCAGATTCAACGACGGCTCAACCGTCGCAACTAATGTTTGAATATTAGTAGCTACGATCCGACCGTGGGTAATGGACATTTGAATATCAGTACCTACAGCTTGGTCGTTGATACTGGCCCCTAAATTTTGTGCTTTCTTGATTTGCCTTATACACAAATTTGATGTGTGTATGATTTTCTTTAGTTAAAATACTCTTAATCTATGTGGAATCAAGAACTATAGACATAAGTATGCTAGTATTTAGGTTATCGGATTATACATTTATATACAAGTTTATATAATATTGAAGTAACAATGTAATTATACATCTGTGTATGCTTGCATTTGATCTTACGAATTCGTTTCATGCCTCATATGTGATTGATGTTCGTTACAATGTGCATGTATGGATGTTAGATAGATTTAATTAGTATCAAATATAAGTTATTAAGTACGTCGTCATTAGATAGTTGTGTTATTAGGAACCGGGGAAGGGGGTATAAATGATATTAGATTGTGCAAGAAAAGCTAAAATTTGTATTTATTCAACTAATTTATACTTATTATTGTCGTAATCGCTAATTTAACTACATATATGTTAAACAATCATGTAAAAGCCTATTTTATGAACATGAATATACTACCAATGGCCATGTCGTCACTATTGACCCTCATTTACAATGGTCGAACTGTAGGTAGCGTTAGGATAAACGTGCAACAGCCATGTTGTACGTAACGGGGATCATTATCTAGGGCCCGGTCGTTGGTACTGTTAGGGTTCATGGTTTATGGTTAAAGGTCAAGTGTATAGAGTTTAGGATTTAGGATTTAAAAAGTTACTGTTACAATCATAATGGTAACATTCATTACCTACCGTTGGGACGTTGGTAATGTCAACGGTAACAATCATTACCTACGGCTAGGTTGTACGTACTAATAGTTACGGTTGACATTACCAACGACCCTGCCATAGGTAATGCCATTTATTTTTCAATAAATATCATTTCTCATTCATTTTGAGAATTCATTTCAATCCCGCACATTAGTTAATGTATTTTGGTTTTTTCTATAACATCACATTTATTTTCCTTTGCGCCACATGAAGTGGTATGTTCGATTTATTAGCACTAAAATGACGTCGACATCTCACTGTAATATGGGTAGTAATAAATCGAAAATATCACTTCAGGTGTTGCAATGGGCGGTGAAGGGCGGATGAGTTATAAAAACTACCAATTGTTGCTACTCGTATAATGTTTTTCAACTACCAATTGAACTTGATACATACGTAAGTTTTTCTAGAAATGTCAAAAGTCACAATTTTTCTTAAGTTCTCTCACTACAAGACTAGACGGTCAATAGGGACCACCCAGTAGCGACTCAAATGCAGTCGCTAGTCTTCAGCGACTGCTGAAGACAACAGCGACTGCATTTGAGTCGCAGAATGTCCACGAGGACAATATCAACTCAAATTGAGTTGTCCTCATGGACTTTCAGCGACTCAAACTGAGTCGCTGAAAGCCCTTATATTCTTGGGCCACACATTGTGGCCTGAATTGGGCCAAAATGTGGGCCAAAATTAGGGCCTCAATCGCCTTAATTTTAGCAGAAGACATCAGCGATCGCATTGCGGTCGCTGATTTTTCTCAATAAATAAATAAAAAAAATTATTCCAAAAATCTGAAGATCTTCTCCACATGTTTCCGCCTATTTCGTCCCGATCCGACGCCATTAGCGACCGAATCTCCATATTTGCGACCCAAATTGAGTCCCCAACCCAACCAAACCTTCCTTGCCCCGTTTTTGCCCCTTTTTTGTCATTTTCCGCCCCATTTTCGCCCGTTTCGACCCAACCCGACGCCATTAGCGACCGAATCTCCATATTTGCGACCCAAATTGAGTCCCCAACCCAACCAAACCTTCCCTGCCCTATTTTCGCCTCATTTCCGCCCGTTTTCTGTCCCATTTTCGCCGTTTTCTGCCCCAATTCTGCCCCTCTCCGTTTTCCGTCCATTTCCGCCGCCACTTCGCCATCGGTGCTAAGGTAGCTTCGATTTTTTTTGTTTATTTTCTCAATTTTGTGTTTAATCCGAAAATAGTGTTAATATTATGTTAAGAAATTGTTAGATTGTTAATTTGTGTTAATTTTGTGTTAGATTGTTAATTTGTTAATTTTATGAAGAATTATTAGTTAATATTGTTAGATAGTTAATTAGTGAAGAATTTAGAATTGTTAAATTAGATTAGTGTATGATTAAGGAAAAAAATAGATTTGTGAAGATTTTTAGATTGTTAAATTCGATTAGTGAATGATTAAAGGAAAAAAAATATTATTGTTATATTAGATTAGTGAATAATTATAAAAAGGGCTTAGATTAGTGAGGATTGTTAGATTGTTAGATTAGATTTAGATTAGATTAGATTAGTGTATAATTAGTCGGTTAAATGTTAATTTGTAAGATTATTAGTTTGTTAGATTGTTAAATTAGATTAGATTAGTTTATAACTAGATTATGAAAATTAGATTGTTAAATTGGATTAGATAAGTTTATAATTAGATTGTGAAAATTAGATTATTAAATTTTAATAAGTAAGATTATTAGATTATATAGATGTTGAATGTTAGATTAAATGTAATATTTTTATTTAAAAGTTGATTTGATATTTAAATGTGATACTTTTATTTTTACTGTATATACATATATTCGGCATGTCGTCACGTAAGACCACTAGCGGTACTGGAGGTCGAGGTCAAGGTCGTGGAGGTGGAGGTCATAGTGGGGTATCGGGTACTGACAATGGTGGGCGAGTTAGTGGTAGTGGTAGTGTTTCCCGTGGAGGTGGAGGTCGTAGTGGGGTATCGGGTACTGGTAGTGGTGGGCGAGTTAGTGGTAGTGTTGTCCGTGGAGGTGTTGGTGGTAGTGGTAGTGTTGGCCATGGAGGTGTTGGTGGTAGTGGTAGTGTTGACCGTGGAGGTGTTGGGGGAGGTGTAAGGCGTAGTGGTGCTGGTGGTGTTAGTGGTAGTGGCGGTGTTGGTGGAGATGTTGGCCGTGGTGGTGTTGGTCGTGGGGGTGGTAGTGGTAGCGGGGGTCCGGGTAGTTGCCAACCTATACGGATTGTCCTATCGGGTCGTCGTGCAAAGCCTAGCGATCCAGCCGAGCCATCCGTCCCGCCACTAGGGTCAGGTGACGGATCTACATCGAGGACACCTGCGTTGCAGCAGCAGTTATTTGTATAGGATGAGGCGGCTGTCCCCCAGAGCGGGTGATAGACCCCGATCATCAGAGTCCACCGCATCCCAGCTGCCACGACCACATACTTCAGCTTTAGTTGGGACTCACGTGCCCCCATCAGCCGAGTCTGGAAGACTTCAGACTCCAACACCTGTAGACGACACCGGAGCTGGATCGAGTCAGGGGTTGATCGAGACTCCAGGACCGAGCCAAACTCGACCCCCGAGGGGACCAAATATAGGGGTTACGACGCTTAAACATGGGCAGAAGAAACAGCTTATAGAATTGAAGCGAGTTATTTTTCTAAACCCCCCGGTCGTGAGATCGCGAAGACTCCCTATATAGCTCATCAAATCGAATAGTGGGGGCATTCGGGTCCGAGCTCTACAAATTATAACATTAAGTACATTAAATAACACAGACTTATAATTCATAACAATTACAAGTACAAAAATTATCAAAACGTACCATACTAAGGTAGTGCTCTGCGTAACCTATAGATCCACCAGCATAAGTGCTCGGTGCCTTTGGCTCCTCCTCGGGGGTCCTCTCTCCTCTCCTGTACTCCGCAGACTATGCCTCCGATTATCGTTTATCTATGTCTTCTGTTGGGTTGCCCACTTCAGATCGTCCTTCCTCGCAAAGTAATTCTTCTTCGGATCATTCATCATGCCCTGATACCTCTCTCGTACCTTGGCCTCATACACATCATGAAACTTCTTCCTCTACGGCTTAGGAACCTTATATGTTGCCTACAAATAATGAAAAGTTTTAAGTTTTACGAGAATTTGTTTTATAATTTAAATATACCACATTTTATGGCATTTTATAATAACTTTTCACCTTAAATTATAGCCACATCTTGGTTTTCACGTCCATATCGAGTTTTGTATAGTTCTCGCAAAATGTAGTTAATAATGATGTGGTGGAGGAATGTAATGCTCTCTGAGCCTCGCTTAGGCATGCTTGTGAGGAGACTACCCGGCTGGAGGCGACTTTAAAGGAAACTCGTGGGCGTATGGCCGAGTTTAGAGCATCCTCGGATCGGGACTTGGGGGACTTGAGTAGCTACCTAAAGGAGGATGTAGCTAAGTCCGATGCTAAGGCCGAAAGGTGGGAGCAGAGGGCTAGAGAGGCCATCCGAACTGCGAAAGAGGTCAATCCGCTCCGGGAGGAACGAGATCGATTAACCCGCCAACTCGAGGATGCAATGAGAGAGCTTCAGGTGGGTGTTGCGAGTGCCCACCTTGACTCGGCAGTGCCGCCCCGGAACCATATACTGGCATCCGAGACGAGGGACCTCGTCAGGATCGGATACGGGATAACAGTGTCCTCCTTTGTTTCTCTCCACGGTGTCCCTCGAAGGCTGGAGTTTCCCAGGTTGGAGTTTTTCTCTACCTCCTTCGGTGTTACCTCTTCAAACCCTCGTAGGGCCCCTTCCGGAGTTTTGAAGATCCCAGACCCGATCGAGTTATCTGCTGAGGAACGTCGCGGGTGGATTAAGGCCGGAAAGCGCCCCACAAAGGAGTAGTTTTAGTCGGGCGTTGCCCTTATTTCTTTTTTGTATGCTGCTCTGTATGGGCATGATTTAGCTGTTGTGTATGGGCAATTTTGTAATTTGCCGCTTGTATGGGCAAAGTCCTCTCAATTCTCGTTTTTTTGTTGGTCTTTTTAGACCGGTTAATGGAAGATTACCTTTGGGCTCTTATTGTTGTGAGTCGTAAGACTGAAATTTTTATGGAACGTTGTTATTTTATTGTCGATGGTATGTTTTCTCTTACACAGGTATAACCGCTAAGTCAAAATACAAACATACTAACTACGTGAACAAAATTGAGTCGCCGTAAGGGGTCGACTACAGACACCTTTTAAAGGTAATACATCCTGAGGTTAAGGATGTTACAAGCTCGTGTGAGCTTTTGGCCGTTCACATCCTTAAGTAGATGGGTGGCAGGCCCGAGGATCTTAGAGATCTGATAGGGGCCTTCCCACTTTGGGGTTTCGACGTTCTTGGAGGCCTCCTCCCTTTTAAGGACGAGATCTCTGACTTGGAAAGAACGGGGTCGAACATTGGTGTTGTAGTATTTGGCCATGCGGGCCTTGTAAAATTCTGCATGGGTGGCAACTTTTATTCGCCTTTCTTCCAATAGGTCTAGGGCTAGGGCAAGGTCGGCGCTGTTTTGGACTTCCTCGTATTCCTAGACCCATAGACTTTGTTTCACCACTTCAAAAGGGACTATTGACTCGGTACCAAAAACGAGGCTATAGGGGGTTTCACCCGTCGCAGCTCGTGGGGTAGTGCGATAGGCCGACAGTACACCGGGGACTTCTTTGACCCACTTCGACTGGTATTGATCTAGGCGGGCCTTTAACATTTTTGGGAGGGTTTTGTTGGTTACCTCTACTTGGAAGTTTCCTTGGGGTATCTGACCCCTATAAAGTGGTGTCTGATTCCCCATTTATCGCACTATTTTCCAACGAGGTCGTTGTGGAACTGCAACCCGTTGTCGCTCACCAGCTGTTGTGGGACTCCGAATCGAGTCAAGATATTTCTCCTGAGGAAGTTTATCACAACTTGGCTTGTGATTTTAGAAAGGGGTTCTACTTCGACCCACTTGGTGAAGTAGTCGACTGCTACTAGCAAGAACTTCTTTTGTCCTCTATCGGGGACCATAGCTCCCACGATGTTAATTCCCCATCGGGCGAACGAACAAGAGACGTTGTCGGGTTCCCAAGGGGCGGCATGCTGATGCCTCATGGGGGCGTGCAGCTAAAATTTTTGACACTTTCGGGCGTAGTCTTCGCAGTCTGCTGTCATGGTCGGCCAGTAGTATCCTTGGCGGATAATTTTAGCGGTCATGCTTTTTCCACCGAAATGACTGCCACAACATCCATCGTGAATTTCTTTCAGGATTAACTGCG
This sequence comes from Linaria vulgaris, assembly GCA_948329865.1. Taxonomy (NCBI): domain Eukaryota; kingdom Viridiplantae; phylum Streptophyta; class Magnoliopsida; order Lamiales; family Plantaginaceae; genus Linaria; species Linaria vulgaris. The sequence goes on from OX415250.1 coordinate 73,434,219, forward strand.
CATCTTGTTTGTTGACACATTGGGAGGTCGGGTATGACCATGACCTTCGGAATAGAACCCCATTATGTATGTAGTATCGGGCGGAACGCTGGTACATGGTGTGTTGCTTGGCTCGGTCGTGAGCAAACTTTCTGGGATTCCTGATGAAGTCAATGATCTTGGCCATCCAGTCATCCTCGATGGGAGCTATCATCTGGATCTCTTCCTCTTGGCTCTACCTTTTGGGTCTAGGGTCGAGAAGAAAGTTATCCTCCAACTGCTGATGGCTTGGGCTTGGCTGGCCAGCTTGGATAGGGCGTCGACATCTTGATTTTCTGATCTCGGGATCTGCTTGATTGAGAATTCTTGGAACAAGGTCATTCCTACCATGACCGCGTCCAAGCATTTTTTCATGTTTTCCTCGCGAGCCTCGTAGGTTCCATGGATCTGTTGAACCACGATATGCGAGTAACTATGCACCAACATTCTTCGTATTTTTGCCTCGTTGGCTAGGCGCATTCCTAGTAGGAGGGCTTCATATTCAGACTCGTTATTAGAAACGGGGTACTCCAGATGCACGACAAATTAGCCTCTAGCTCGTCTGGAGCTATTTTCCTGAAGATTATGCCTACTCCCATGTGGGTGCTAGTGGATGATCCATCAATGTAGAGGTGCCACAGGGGTTCCAGCTCGCCCTCTTCAGGTTCTTCATGCATTTCAGTAATAAAATCAGCTAACACTTGGGCCTTGATAACTGGTCGGGAGGAATAGTCAAATTCCCCTAATTCGATGGCCACTTGATCATTCGTCCAAACACCTCGGGGTTTTTGAGGATGATCCGGAGAGGGTGTTTGGTAAGGATGGTGATTGGTGGGCCGTGAAGTAGCCTCTGAGCTTCCGGGCTGCGGAAATTAGGGCTAATCCGACCTTTTCTATACGAGAGTATCGGGTCTCAGCGTCGAGGAGGGTTTTGCTAACATAATACACAGGTTGTTCCCTTCCTTCAGCTCGGACCAGAACTATGCTAACTGACTTTTTTCGCATTGGTAAGTACGTGAAGATCCTTTCCTTGGGGACGGGTTTCACCAGAAGGGGCGGAAGGACCAAATACTCTTTCAGTGCTTCGAAGGCTTCTTCACATTGGTCGGTCCACTGGAACTCCTTTATATTCCTGAGAATTTTAAAGAAGGGGAGGCCTTTTTCAGAAGAGCGAGAAATAAACCTGCTTAGTGAGGCCATCCTGCCCGTTAGCTTCTAGACGTCTCGCACGGTCTTTGGCGACTCCATGTCGAGAATGGCCTCAGTTTTTTGTGGATTAACTTGATCCCCTTCTGGTAACCATATATCCTAGGAACTTTCCCCCTCGGATGCCGAGGGAGCACTTTCGAGGGTTAATTTTCATTCCGAATTTTTTCATGATCTCGAAGGCTCTAGCCAGGTCACGAGCATGATCTTCCTCCCTCTGGCTTTTTACGATCATGTCGTCAACATAGACTTCCATGGTGTCGTCGATCAGTCCCTCGAACATTAGGTTGACTAGCCTTTGGTATGTAGCGCCGGCATTCTTGAGGCGGAACGACATGACTAGGTAGCAAAAGGTGTTGATGACGGTGATGAAGCTAGTCTTTTCTTGATCGTGGTTTTCCATCGGAATCTGGTTGTAGCCTTGATCCACCTCTATTATTCATAGGAAGTTGGGCCCAACCGTAGGTTTGACGAAATCTATGCACATTCGCATCGTACCTTTTATTGCTGGGACATGGACTTCCTTAGCTAACCACCCTAGGTGGAGTACTCCCAGGACCTGGTGAAGGTCTATTAGTCATTGGACTTCGGCTCAGATTGCTTTGTTTTGTTCTGGTCCCATATTCCTCTTTCGTTGTTGGACTGGCTTGGCCGTAGGGTACACATTGAGCTCGTGTACACATATTTCTTGACTGATGCGTCCAGGAGGGCCGTCCTTCCCGGAAAAAAGGTGGTGGAAAGACCTAAGGGTGGCAATAATGACTGATGCTTGGGTTATGCAGCAAAAATGAATTCCGTAAAGATATCGTGCATTTGTATTAAAACAGAAAAGTTATAGGGCAAATTTAGAAATTCCCCCAAAGAAGTAGTAGGTACGGACTTCTTCATGATTAAGTTCTGACACAAAAACTCTATATTAGAATTTATCCCCAACTTTCCTTTTCAAATTATTAATTTATAGTATCTCTTATTTGTAATGAAATACCATTTACTACTCTTCTGGGTTTTACTCAAAAAATAAAAATAATAAATCTAATAAGAAAATCATTGTGCTACAAAATGTAACTTTACTACGCAAAAAAAAAAAAAACAGTAATTTACTGTTGTCTTGTAAGTTGTTCATCACTCACCTAAAATATAATCATACAAAAAAAGTACACCCTCTCAGTGTTTAAAAAAAGCATTTCCATTAACATAAGAAAATTAATTAAAATCTAAGGTAAGAATGTGTCTGCTCATTTGATAATTTTCTCTGTTTACTATGTTACTGGTTCACAGCACCAAATGAGACCCCATTATGATTTTCAAGTATTAGAGGGACTATTTAAATACAGCTGAAATTACGAAAGTTATGTTAATAAAGCATAAAACTTTGTCTGTCAGACTAGCGGAACCCAAAATAAAACAGCACACCCCACTCTAAGCCTTAACCTTTAAAACAATGCTCCTGAATCATCAAAGAGTCTAAAGTTTTCCTCCAAAAATACTGAAACAACGTTTTTCCAAAAATGACAAGCTTTTTTCAGTTTTGAACTCCAGAGAAACAAAACATAGTAGTGATTTCATTGTCTATTAAAGTAACAAATTTCTCGTCCTCCTCAAAACATGGCGAAAAAATGTGAAAACATTGCAAAAGTGTGAAAATGTTTCAAACTTTGGCAGTTCAGAACAAAATTGAAGTACAAGGTACTACCATTCCCACATAATTCCAGAGTCAGTTGGACCTAAAGTGTCCACACAAGCAAATATCCGTTTGCTCCATAAAAATTTGTTGTTAACAATCAATTTGCTTTGCTTGATACTTTTCCATAACTTTTCATAGGAATTGGCCCGAACTCAGGAAGATTGAATTACAATTCAAACAACAAAAGCCTTTTTTAGATATAGGATGAGCTAATGAGAGTAAAATACATGCAGACGTGCATACAACGAGGAAGCAAATCAGACGGCTCCTGTATTATTAATATTCTCCAGGGAAACAACGGCACCAGATCGAGTGTCATCTGCAACTGGAGAATGCGTCATTAATATGTATACCACCCATAGATGAAGGCATACAAGATAAACAACAGACCATATTCTAGCGGATGGATTTCTTCTGAGAAACACTGCACCCACACCATATAGTGAGTCCAGTTGTCGAATCAATGATCCCAAATGTTGACGCCCTGATTGCATTCTCTCCCTCAACAAAGGCCGGAGTTTTGAATTCGAGAGCTGCCATACACCTGATTGCAGCAGGTCATCTCTTGACGAGGTACTGGGGAAATCAGCCATTACGGAGTTTTCTTCTAGCATTCTTGAAACTGCCTGCAGTAGTGTTTAATAGAGAAAGTATTCTGAGGATCATCAAGCAAGGTTTGAACTGCAATTCATGAAGTTCTTGGTCAAACTGAGTCGGCCACTCATGCTTTAAAAATTGTAAAACGAACCACCTCATGAACATGTCAAATTAAACTAAACAATAGTAAGACTGATGACGATAAGGAGTTTCTCATCAGGTTCTTTATCTCACAAAAAATGCTTAATGTAAAAACTTTTTATGAAATAATTAACTTTTTTTTTTAAATATAAGTAATATATATCAATATAATAACTATCTTGTTACATTTTCAATTAGACTGAGTTTATTACCATTTTTTCTTTCCAAGAGTTGAGCTTGAATACAATATATATCATTTTGCAAATTAAATAGACTAGATCTTTTAAACAGCATTTGTAGATGTTGAATATGTTATTAATGATTTAATAGGTGAAGCCAACCTCTTCATCACAGCCATTAACAAACTCTCAAAATGAGTTCTGAGTTGTAATGATAGGGGCCAATTTCAAAATATTATCCACTATCTCCTATCAATTTACAATCCAAGCATTTATTCAAAGATAAAAAGCGAAAGAAAGTTACAATCAAAGCCATCCATTTCCCGCCCCTAAATTAGTTCACTTTACTATTGGAAACTTCCAAACATAAATGATATTTTGATGAAATAACTCATTTCGAGTTTCATATTTTGCTTCAGTTTTTCTTCCTTTATATTTATTTCTATCTTCTATCATTCACAGCAACATTCTCATTAACCAAAGTAGCCAGAATGACATAATAATGAAGGTAATGGTTCAGTGTTTAGCTACAGCTATTGTTTTACAGGGGTGCTTTTGTAATGTTTTAGGCACAAGGGGATGGTGTAATTTAATCAAAAATTAGGAGGTGTCGTAATTCTCTACGTCAAACAACATGTAACATGACAAGGTTTAAGATTTACCTCGATCCGAAAATGTAATGTGGCCTTTTCTGAGGATAGCAATTCAACCTGAAAGAAATAACGTTCTTGCTCAAACAATGAACTAAAAGCGTGTAAATTACTATAATAAATGCAAACGTCTTTCGGACAAAGCTCACAGGCTTAATCAATTGAAGTCATTTGGTATTATTTTGCCTGATTCATGATGTCTTACTTCTGTTGAAACTAGCCCAAAACTCAACTTCAATTAGCTAAGTGATCAACATTCAGTTACAAATCGAACCTGTGCTTGCTTCTGAATCAAATGGTCCGTCAACTGACCAAGCCTTCGCTTGAGCTCAATCTCTACTTCAGTTGGATTTTCAATTTCAAGTCGGGTTGTTTCAATGCTTGTCTCCAGAGTCTTGACCTGCATCACACAGACAATATGTTTGTTACCATATCTGTTAATATATGTAGGTGTGTAGATAAAGGGATGAGAAAACATTTTAGATGTTTCTTTAGAAAATATCTGGGCAAATAATTCACATTTCTGACGAGAAAAGATGCAAAATGACGGGGGGGTTTTCCAGAATACAGGTAAGTCACCTTTTCTTGCATCCTTCCCACTTTATCAGTTATGAAAGAATACTCAGCTTCAAGCATCTCAATCTCCATGTCAACGCCTTTTGGAGCTAGCAACTATAGATCATTTCAGGCAAAAATAACACAGACATAACAGATGTGCTTATGAAATAGACAAGAAGCAGCTTACTCACTTTGCCACCATTCTGACATGTATCTGATATTCTCCTTTTAAATTCTATTACAAGGAAAGAAAAGTAGTTTAGTAATTAGCTCCTGTATCATCAATAACAAAAACATTGGTCCTTTCCATATATTACAGGGTCGTAAACTCTAAAAGACGTTAATCTGCACTAATAGGCTCTTGTTTGTGGTCCACTGATGTTGATCCAGGACGATATCATCCTGATATAGAAGGCATCACTGTGTTCAATAAAATAATTTAGTTATAAAGTATCCCTGCTATGCCTTATGCGCATTAAAATTTATCATTTCATTCAAAAGCGCATTTGTAAGGATTTGAATTGGTTATACTTACAAGTAAAAGTCTTTTATTATAAAAAACGAGCGAATAGGTCCATGTCATCCTTATATATAAGTAGCAACATCTTATGATACATTTAAAGCATAACCTAACTTGAAATTGATTTGGAAAAACACTTCATTTCTTACTTTTAAACCTCATATTATTAATTAATTCTTACAACTCACAGAGCTCAAAGTTAATGGCAATTCAGTCTTTTCAAGTTCTAACATTCTTTCCAATATTGATAATATTTGTTCAAAATGCTTAATAAAGTAACTAGGTTCTTATGGTTATGTCTAATCTATGCATGTGCCAAATTTATTAGTCTCCTTGTAATGTTTCTGGTTACTACAACCTGATACTAAACTTTAACCCAATAGAGAACATGAAAGGGAAATCGGGTTAGTTTGAGTAGATCTAATGAAGTGTGAAGAAATCGAGAATAATTTATTAAGCAACTTCTAAATATGACACAGTGCATACTGCTGGTCATTCTGCTCCAAGCTTAATAACATACCTTCAAGAGTTGCTTCTTTTATATGAATTTGTTCACGGAGTTCAGCAACACAATCAACCTAATCATGCAAACACAGCAAGACCATTATTGATCAATGAAAAAGTATGTAACAGTAGCACATAAGCCCATCACGACATAAATTCAAGTTAAATAATTCCGTGAAGTGTCCATCTAATTTCAGTAAACATTGTAACTTTTGCATTGTTAGTCAATAATCAGCAAAATCAAAAAAAAAAAAAAAAGAAGAGCAATCAAACAGAATTCATTGAAGTAAGTATCTAAAATATCAATAGGCCGAACTAACGTGATATATTGAGATTTTCCAAAATATGATGGATTCAAATTAACTAAAAAAATTAAATTAGAATAGGAGAGTGAATTAAGACGGAAAAAAAACACTATGCAAGCACTAAGGAACAACAGGTCATGCTCACAACATAAAGTCTAATGTTAAAAACGGGTTGTTAAATACCTCAACGTCAAGATTCTTCTGTACTGTAGCTAGAGACCTGGCAAGATCTGCATTTACACTCTGCAAAATAAAACCGAGTTTAAGATAAGCTGATGTTATAGAGGTTCTCTGGACAGGAAATGAGACCGTACGTAAAATCCAAATAAGTGTGCCACAGAGGTTCTACACACAAGTACATGCCTAACTTATATAATTAACACTGGATCTGTGGCTCCTTGCCAATGAAAAGAGATAATTTTGTAGAGACATAACTTGATGTTAACATCACACTCTATACATCAATCATGTTGGTTTCTGACGTAAAGCAAAAAAAAATATGATATGGAGGAGCTGTACTATTCATGATGACGAGAATCATAAACACAAGGATGTGGTCAACACTGATCAAACACATTAATAACAAAATATTATAAAATAACGAGGTTAAGCAAGTAGATGGAAACCACAGCACCTCCAATTTGGCTAATCGTGCTAGGGCTTCCATTCGAGTATTATTATGTTTCTGCTTCTCTAGTTCAACAGCATCCATGGTCTCCATCATCGTTGTCTGCAGTTCTGAAGCCTGAAACAAAATCAGCAAATTATCATCAAGAGGATCTTCAAAGAACAAAAACAGTAGGACAGACCAAAAAACTCTAATGGCAGAGATTCACTGAAATGGCATCTCAACTGACCTGTATTGCTCACGTACCAAGAAGAAAAAGCAGTGTCTGAATAGGCATAATTGACAATTAAATGTGTATAACAGAAAAGAAGGGTGTTGCAGAGTATACCGTAGTCGATAATGTTAATCAATACTAGAAGATGTTTGCCATTAAGTTGTTAAATATTCGAAACTATCTTATATCGTAATTAAGCTTTTATTTTATCTAAATGCAATAAGTTCCAAGTCCTGTACAAGTTCAAAAATAAGGATATATGTCAGAAAAAAGAGAAAATGTATCGTCGTTTGATTCGGAGTTAGTTATTGAGCTTACAAGCTCCATTCAGAATGAGTACCACACTCTAAGAAACCTTACGACCATCTCAAGGTATCCAATGCTTGGAGAAGAGAATACTGTATGAGTGCCAAAAAACAGTAATTTCCGCAAGATATAGTCCAAGAGCCACTATGGCCTGATAAAAATGTTAAATCGGGGCAAAGATATCGAACACACTATGTTATTTAAAAACTAGACAGATTGTTATCAAAGACACACATTCTTAAACACTGATCATGACTCATAATTGAGAATCTAAATTGTGTCAATAACCATCTACTCTTACTGCTTTGCTAGCCTTTAATTGGTAGTTAGAAACCTCAGAGACCAGTAACAGACGTCCAAAATTTAATCCTTAACTGGGAAAAAACTGAAGACAAAGAAAACAATATTTTCAAAGCAAATTGGTCCCAACAATTCATTGAAGATATAAACTTAGTTTCTATAGTTCCAAAGCACTTAGCTAAGGAAATGTTAAAGAACATACAATACACGGGCTTTCAGTACCATAGTCCATGTGAAGCATAGGTTATATCAGTGGATAGCTGCAACGCAACGTACCTCTTGGACTTGCTGTTTGGCTCGCTCTTCAAGTATTTTCTCCAAACTCTGTTTCTCCCCCTCCAATCGTGCAACCATATTCTCACGGTCTTTAATTGCCTCAATTGCCTTTGCAGCTGCTTTTTCTGCTAGGATCTGTTGCCTCATCTTTCTTCTTTCCTCCTTTTCTCTTTCAGTCTCTGAATCTGATGAGGAAGTAGTGTCCGTTTCGGAATTAGACTCTCTATCATTTGGTATAGAAGTAACCTTATTTGTAGAACTGGAAATCCTTTTCGATGCATTTCCACCACCAATTTCGCTCTTCATTCTTGAAGATTGATCTGAATCATCCATGCTATGTAGCTTCTCTACACCTACATTATCATTCACCACCTCACTTTTACGAAAGGTCATTACATGATTACTGTCATCTTGTGTAACAGTTGCGCTACTGTATTTCCGATCCAAATCACCTTCACTCGTTGGTGACTGGATGTTGGATAGCCTCGGGGTGACATCTCCAGTATTACTTGACCTCTCATCACTATCAGCATTGGCATTTGATCTTCGCAAACTTCTCGAAACCCCACTCCGCCCATTCACAGTCGGAATGTTGTTCAATCTCGACCCAGAACTCAGAGTCTTCTTACCGTTTTTCTTCAGATTTCTAATCCCGAGACCTTCATTACTTGTATTGGTCGCATTCCCTCCATTGAGTAACTGTGTCCAATCAGTATCGGTAAGTCCAGTATGATCCACATTCGACTTTCTATTCGTCGTATTAAATCTAGCCACATCATCATCCCTGCCAACATCACTCTTGCTTCTACTATTTACATTATCCGGGGCCGGGGCCGGGGCCGGGAGGTTCTTCTTCTTCAACTGATCCTTCAATAAGGGTTTAGTTTCAGGGATGCTGGGTGACGCCACGACACCCAATTGCTCATCATCCGTTTGAGGCTTGTCGCCCTTACGCAATGATTCGGCGGCTTGCTCATCGATCTAACACAATATCATAGGCCTTTCAGAACATTATTCAAGATGAATCGCAAAACATAGTAAGAACAATATTGAAAAGAAAAAAAAAACAATAATTTGTTAAAATTATATTGTGGTTGCCTGTTGGAGAAGGGTTTCAGCGGCTTTGAGCTTGGAGGAGATCCAGTGAGCCATACGAAAATAGAGATCTGTTCAACGACGGCGCATTTTAGCGGAGATTTCTGTTCGCAGTTGCACAGCGAGAAGACGGAGAGTGTATGCTAAAGTGCACGGTAGGTGACAACTGACAACGCAGTATGAGATGAGGCTTTGACGTTACCATGTCACAGGCGTTATCATTTGACTGATTTGAGCGTGGAAAATGAGTAAATGACTGATGTTTTTTTTTTTTTTCTAATATTCATTTTCTCTTTTTACAAAAAAGTTGCAAAACTAAGATCCTGTTTGAACAGCTTTTTAGAAAACAAATTAGTCTTAAAAACGTTTTCTTGTTTGTTAAGCTTTTTAGGAACTTATCTTTTCACTCTTTTGGAAAATTATATTTTTTAACATGAGATTTGGCTTTCCTAAGAATGGCGAAAATTGGGTTAGCTTCGCGTAGGAACTGTTCATCTGATAAAGCTGTCGTTACCCCTACTAATGTCTCCATCATTTTCTCGCGAACTCGTTGCGGTGAAATTTTATTTCCCCCCTAAATTGAGAATTCAACCCCGTGAATTTTTGTTTCCCTGCTAAATTGAGATGGCATGCACCAATTTTTTACACTCATGATTTCTTTTCGATTTTCTCTCTAATCCATTTGAAATCTCCCCCAACATTCACTTATATATTAAGGTTGTTCCATAACCTTTTTCTTCTTGCAGCACCAATAGATTGTTATAAGGTTATACTCTTCTTATTACACTACCTTATAATAATATAATTCTAACACATACTTCTGACTTTATAAGTATATTGACATTTCGGTTTGCAATCAAGCTCGAGGAAATCCACCAGACAGGTAATTCCACGAAACCTTCCTCGTCGTGTAATCTTTGTGACACTTTACATATATATGTACTGTAATAATTTTGTGAATTTTGATAGTTATGATAAGAATATTGTTTCCGTTTCCTCGTGAACTCCACATGTTTGTAAAAATGTCCCTTTCATGAATTCTGTGAGATATACCACTTTCATGAGTTTTTCATTTGCTGTTGGGTCTACTATGTTGTCTCGAACTTTGAACAGATGAGTCAACAAAGTAATGTTAGAACTGAATCCACCTGAAGCACTACAAAACGTCCTAAAAGCACAGATGTCGCGTCGACCCCCGAGAACGAAATGCGTTTTTGTGAGCTTATGTATGAGGAGTTCCTATGTGGTAACCTACTTGGAACCACTTTCACAACCGCTTCTTGGACAACCATATGTAACACCCTTACGCACTCAAACAATCGGAGGTATCCTTTTTCTGTTGATCAGCTAAAGGGGAAGTATAGTCGCCTTAAAGCGTAGTGGCTCCCCGTGAAAGATGTGAAAGGATGTACTGGGTTTGGATCAAAGAAAGCTTATCTGTTTTAAGATTGTTAGCAAAGTAGCACGAAAACGAACATAATATAATAGATTTAATCGACGAAAGTAAATACAACAATTAAAGTAAACTAGATACAATACAACAACAACAACCAAGCCTGTAATCCCAATTAAATTGGGGTAGGCTATATGAACCATGAATGAATCACGTCGAGTCGTGAACATGAATCTTCTGCCTCCATAGGTTTCGGTTGACGAGCATGTCTTCATTTAGATCTCTTAGCTTCATGTCGTTCTGTATGACCTCCATCCACGTCTTTTTCGGTCGCCCACGAGCTCTAGCCGTCTGTCCTAAGTTGAGATCTTCAACTCGTCGTACCGGTGCATCTATGGGTCTGCGTTTAACATGCCCAAACCATCTTAAACGATTTTCTCGCATTTTCTCGTCAATGGCCGCCACACCCAATTTATGCCGAATATCTTCATTGCGCACTCTATCTCTCCTAGTGTTACCGCACATCCACCGAAGCATGCGCATATCTGTAACGTTCATTTTCTGTGCATGACTTTGCTTAATGGCCCAGCACTCGGAGCCATAAAGCAAAGCAGGTCTAATAGCCGTACGATAGAACTTTCCTTTAAGCTTTAAAGGAAAGTTACGATCGCACAAAATTCCTGTCGCACTCTTCCACTTTGTCCATCCAGCTTGGATGCGGTGGTTGACGTCTCCATCTAACTCTCCATCCATCTGCAGTATGGAGCCTAAATACCGAAAATGCGCACTTCTCGGTATCTCTTGGCCATCCAACTGAACCGTGCCATCGTTGTTTCTTCGTTGTTTGCTAAACTTGCATTCGAGGTACTCTGTTTTTGTTCGACTTAGTCGAAATCCTCGTGCTTCTAATATTTGTCTCCATCGTTCTAATTTAGCGTTAACTCACATTCTCGTCTCATCGATGAGGACAATATCGTCTGCAAACAACATACACCATGGGACTCGGTCTTGGATGGCAATGGTGATTTCATCAATTACAATGGCAAACAAAAATGGGCTCAAAGCTGACCCCTGATGTAATCCAATTGTAATTGGAAAGGCGTCTGTTAAACCGCCACAAGTTCGGACACTTGTCACCACATTCTCATACATATCTTTTATGATGTTGATATATTTAATGGGTACCCCCTTCTTCACCAAGGTCCACCATAATACATCTCGAGGTACTTTGTCATATGCCTTTTCTAAGTCGATAAAGACCATATGCAAATCTCTACTCTTTTCTCGAAAGCGCTCAATGAACTGACGAATCAAATGGATGGCCTCTATGGTCGACCTTCCGGGCATAAATCCAAATTGGTTCTCAGATATGGGAACAATTTGTCTCAATCGGTGTTCGATCACCCTCTCCCATAGCTTCATGGTATGAGACATAAGCTTTATCCGACGATAGTTAGAACAGTTTTGGACATCACCCTTGTTCTTATATAGAGGTACTAGATACAATAACTGAAATAAACCTCAACCTAAAGTAAGGAAAAATGGGGAAGTTGAGGATCTTTCGATTTTCTTAAAACATATTCGCCCTCTCTACGTGCTTGAGAAAACCATGAGCGACTATTTCCTAGAATACAACGACTACGAGCAGAATTGTGTGCACAAGCAAGGTCTGCCCCGACGAACTCGAACTGTAACTTCACTCACCACCACACAATGTAAAAGAATTTTGGCTGCGTAGAAGCCTTTTCGTGTATGCAATTAAAACAAAAGGCACGAGCAATTGCAAATAAAAAGATATATACCGAAAGTATATCTCCCCGAATAGGGAACATGGGACAACCCCACAAGTGACAAACCATGGATTTTAACAAGCTCTCTTATATTATATTGGTGATTAGTTATCGGATTCGCTCTAAATTGTTCTCCCCATCTGGGAAACCCACCCCGCACAAAATTGCAATTTTCGAAACATCCAACCAGTCCCGTCGATACACGGAAAACTCCTCCTCAAAACTTTCTTTAATATAAAAATACCGTTTCTTTCAGTCTTTTCCATAGCCAGAACACTCGCTCCTAAAAAACTTATGGTGCCTCACCGCCTTTAAGTGATAGAATGATATCCTCTTTTTGCAAACGTCAAATAAGGCTTAAAACTCATTAGGCCCGTATGGCACCCCTAAGGCCTTCATTGCGATGATAAAGCCGACTATATACCCGATCAAATTCGATGTCAGTTGGCTCGACACCAATCCAATAGATATTAAAACCCGTCTAACCTCGGCTGGCACGGGAAACCGTAACCCATTAGCCAACTGCCCAACAAAGACAGTGAGGTAACTAGGTGGCGCAATATGCACACGCTGATCTGCACGCGAAATAACTATCTTGTAGTTAATGCGTATATTATACGTTTTATGAAGAATGGGCCGGATATGCTGTAAGCGTGGCACGTAATCGGTATACTCCCTTCCCGCAACCTCGTCGTCATCATCAAAGTCTCTATCAATAACTTCATCTTCTTCATCTGCCTCGTTGTCGGCACGATTATCCTGTATAGGCGGCAAAGGCACATCATCTACTCCAGGTTGCGGTGCTGGCTGCTCATCATCAACCTCCACCTCATCCGCCTCAAACTCGAGCCCCTCTATATAAATAGCCTCATAGGCATCCCCGACGACCAAGTTCGCACCAGCAGGATAAGCTCCAAGACTCATTACCGAATTAACATAATCGGAGCTTGAGGTACTACTCGACTCACTCCCAGATGAAGACTCAGAACTCACCATCTCGATCGACACAAACTGAAATAAAAATAAAAAAGAATGAAAGTTTGACTACGAATGTACGTCACCCTCGATACTTACGACAACTATGTGATGCACGAAAAGCAAAAATAAGCTAGAACGTAATTAACAAGAAGCAATAAGAGCAAACAACCCACTACCTTGATTAAAATCGCAAATCACCAAATCGGCTGCAGAATAACACTGCATAAAATGAGAAACATAAAGCAAGTTAGAAACAAGAAAACTAGCTAGTTAAGAAAATTTTGGAAAATTTTTCTAAGGCATTAGATCAAACGGCCTAGCGTTCAATACAATGAGTATCGAATAGCCTGTATTCGATACAAAGAGTATCGAACCGGGCCCTTTCGATGCTGCTTACATTTGAGCGTAAGTTCTCAAAAGATGCAAATGAACTACTTAACCCTTCCTCACTCTTATATAGAGAAAGGGCGGCCCATAAGGCCCATCAGAGAATCACTTGAATCGAGTCGATTCGATTGAAAGATACGATCGAATCGAGTTCCATTCAATTGATAGCAAAAAGAAAACGAAATAACAGTCGAACCCTTTGCTATTCGATTGAGTACCTAAAATCAAATCCGACTCCATTCGATCGAGGATGATAACCCAAACTTTATTTTTTTACCAATTTTCAAAATTGAATTCCAATGCGATTGCGCGATGATCGAATTCCATCCATTCGATGCATGCAAAAAGTCATACTAATCGAATTCTGAGATATGGTGTAGTAACACTATCGAATTATTTCCGCTTCAAATATAAAATGACCATCAAATAGTCTTACTACGAATGATATAGAATCTGATCTTTACTAATTCGGCCAAAAAGCACGACAAAAATTTACATCCATGCTTTCAAATCATGGATCCCAATTGTGGGGCATATTTTCAACGATCGAGTACGAAGCAACATCCTGAGCCTGACGAAGACAACGTGAACTTTACAGTTTGACACCCGCTTTCTCACCTAGACCGATTGCCAAACTCGGGGGACTATATGGTGGGGGTATTTAAAAAGGCCCAATAATACATTTGAGTCGGCTCAATGGAGAATCGAACATAAGGAATTCTACCCAAGCCCAAAAACTTGAGGATCGAATAGAAGGAATTTGATCCACACAAGAAAGATCAAATGGATATGATACGACCTTCCCTCGTCAACTACCACTGAGGCCCGCGAGATGCGGTCTATAAATACACCGTCCTCTGACATCAACGGCACACATTCGTTACTATCGAGCAACCACTCAACATCGAACTTGGCAATTCGATCCTCTGGAATTCGATTGATCCAATTCGATCTGCACGAATTCGACCGTACCCCATTCGACCTTCACTGGATCGAGACTGTCAAATTCGACATTCATCTTATTCGAGTTATTACCGATTCGAGGCCCATCACTCTCGAACAAGTGCGATTCGATCTACCAGCCAATTCGAGACTCATCTCCATCGAATCCATGTGATTCGATCATCATCAGATTAGCTATATCTCTACTTGTATTGCCTAGTCAGCTTGTATTAGGTGTTCCGGACCAATCTAGTTCGATTTCTATATTTGGTTAACACTATTTTGGCATAAGTCAGACCGAATGTAATATTTCTAAGGTGTGTTGTAACCCAGACGAAATAAGACCAAAATAGAGTCTTAATTGTCTTGTGTGCCTCAAGAATCTCTTGGTACATCTCTTCTGTTTTCACAGTCGAGTCATAATCGTGTTTGTGATGGTATTCTCTGCTGCTTCTTCAACCAATGCTCTTCATCATTTTTAAAATCACTTGTATTTTACAATAGTTGGGTGACTGGTAGACCAACTTACTGTTTAGCAGTTTTGGGCTGGTTTTGACTAGTTTAGATTCACTTTTTATGCTAATAATTTTGAAGAGACAAATTGGCCCAAATAAGATATGTTGAAGTAGATGCTCAAGTTGTTATCCAACTTCTTGATTCTAAAAAGCCCAAAAACTGAAAGATTGGGCGAGTGTGCAGCACAATCGGATCCTTTGCAACCCTATTACTAATGGACCCGGTTCAATCGATTAGCTCAGCTTGATTTTAAAAACATTGAATGCAACCATGTGGTAAGCAACCAATTGTGCCATATATGTCTTGGTTAAAATTACGTTGGTTGTGTATAATACAAAGCTCATTTTAGAGATGGGATGTATAAGAATAGTTTATAGATTAATTAGTTGAAGGACTACACATTAGCTAGTCAGTGAAAGTCGAATAGTTCGTAGTATTAATAAATAATCAATTTTAGTCCAACTTATGTGGCTCCACTTTTCCAAAATATTCTCTACTTTCATTGATGAGAGAGAAATTAAAGGGGTACACATTTCTATATTTGTGAAAAAGAAAAACAAATATTTTTTGAACAAATTAGCACACAATGTAACTTCTCAACATCTAGCAGGTATTGATTCATTGATACTTGAAGGAGTTGAGGGTAACTTAATTGACCTAAACATGACCTTTCGGAATCAAACAATTTCAGGAATCGATTTAATATTCTTCCTTTGGAAACAAGAGCAAATTAATTTTCCTATGTTTAGTATGTACAACAACGACTGGTTTGTTTAGTAGCTGATACATCATCAATACATATAATTTCCTTGTTCTTTTGCAGGTTAGGTGCAATTTCACTGTCTTGATTTAGTTTGTAAGTATGTAGGGTCTTATGACAGGTAATGTCATATATTCTATTAATCATCTGTAGAAATGCCTCTTCAACATTGAAATTCTCTTTAGCCGAAGTTTCCATAAAGGACAAGCCTTCTAGTTGTGCCAAACTCCGGCCATCTTCTAGATTGACTTCTCTTGAAAGTTCTAAATCGGATTTGTTGCCAATGAGAATGATAACCATCTCGGGGCTACCAAACTGTCGCAGCTCTTGCAACCAATTTCTCAGGTTCTCAAACGTGGATCTCCTTGTTATGTCATACACTAGTACTGCACCCAGTGCTCCCCGGTAGTATGAACTTGTGATGGCTCGAAATCTGTGACTCATTTCACATTCAAATCAATACTGTTCACTAAAGAATATTAGTAAAACTATATTAATACCGTTCACGTTTCCGTCTTAACATTGAAAAAATCCTCCGCTTATAACATTGTTTCAGTTTAGATTAAAGGCACACCGCTCAATGATATTAAATAAATATATATGATCAAAGGGAGATTTGCAATTACACACAATTGAAATTTGGTCAAATGTTAACTAAGACTCTAGTAGTAAAGTTCGAATAATGATAGACTCCTTTGAATTTCACATAAAGAATTGTAGATTGACTTATTTGAGATAGAATATTGAAAATTAAAAACTGGATGTACCAGTGTTATAATGTTGCACTAGATTTGACCAGCTAAATAATTCCGCCATGGAATGGAACTCGATTGTGTCCTTAATGAGCAATTACTGTATATAACAAGGACAAAATATAAAAAAATGCCCGCTAATTTTTTATAAAAAGTTAAAATGACCGTTTTTTGCGGGCATTGCCAAAATTCCCTATATGTTTAAAAAAAGCTTTAAAAAATGCACGTGACCCTTATTCAGGCCAAAACTGGCTACGTGGCGGTACAGTCAATGCCAAGTCAATAAATTGCCCCGCCACGTCATATTTTCAGCCAAAAAATATTTTTTAAACAAACTCTTTTAATTTTAAATATTGTATTTGCACCCCAAAATAAATTGCACCTAGCACCCCAATATATATATAAATAATAAACATATATATAACTATTCTGTAAAAATAATAAATACATATAAATAATAATAATAAACATATATATAATAATAATAATAATAATAATAAAGGTATATATATATAATTATAAGTAAAACTTTTTGAAAAAGAAAAGAAAACCTCATCTTCTTAATAAACACACATATATATATAAACACATATATATAACTATTTTATAAAACTAATAAATATGCATATATATATTAATAATAATAATAATAAACATATATATATATATATGTATATTAATAATAATAAAGATATAAACATATATATAACTATTTGTAAAAATAATAAACATATATAAATAATAATAATAACATATATATATATAACTATTTGTAAAAATAATAAACATATATATATATATAAATAATAATAATAGTAAAAATATATATAATAATTTGTAAATATAATAAACATATACAAAAAAATTATAAATTAAATAAAAAAGTTAAAATAGTCCATCCCCTCCTCGTACACCCCACCCCCCCTAGCGCCACCGAGCTGGAATTTGAAATCACTGCAAGTTGTCGGATCTCGCCGGAAATCGATGGGAAATAGATGGAAATCGACGAAAATCGATGGAATATTGACGAAAATCGATGAGAATCGCCCGGAAATTGAAGTCGCTAGAAATGGATCCGCTGGAAATTGAAGCTTACTCTAACCCGCCGGAGATTTTTATGATGAAGATGATGATTTTTTTTAAACATGTCTTTTTTTATTGTTTTTATTTTTTTATATATTATTAAAATATTTATTATTTTATAAATAGTTATATATATCTTTTATATATATATATATATTTTGGGGTGCAAAGTGTAATTTACTATGGGGTGTAAGTACAATTTTTAAAATTAAAGGGTTTGTGTAAAAAATATTTTTTGGCTGTAAAATATAAAGTGACAGAACGCTTATTGACGTGACAGTCATTGTACCGCAACGTAAGCAATTTTTCAGCCCGAATAAGGATAGTGCGCATTTTTAACAAAAAAAAATTAAAACATATGAGACATTTTGGCAAGACCCGAAAAAAACGGACATTTTAACTTTTTAAAAAAAATTAGCGAACATTTTTTATATTTCGTCCATATAACAATTACATACACTATAGAGACACAGCCTCTCCCGATTCTAAATGCACGAACAAGATTGATTGTTCTACTTTCTCCCTAAACAACTGAAATCAAATATAGATTGCGAAATTAAAAAGAACCATGTAACAGTACTCTTAAAATTCTCTCTCTCTCTCTCTCTCTCTATATATATATATATATATATATATATATATATATATATATATATATATATATATATATCACAGTATGAATTGCTAGTATTTATTTAACTTCGTAAGTTTGCAAAATATATCCGTTTACAAAGATGAAGTATGGTATTATAGTAATTACCTTTCTTGTCCGGCGGTGTCCCATATCTGCGCCTTGATGAGCTTTTCCGCCACCCTAAGATTCCGGTAAGCAAATTCAACTCCTATGGTTGGTTTGGACTCTAAGCAAAACTCGTTCTTCGCAAACCTTGAAAGCAGATTCGACTTCCCTACAGCGGAATCCCCGATTAGAACTGCCTTGAACAGATAATCGCACTCTTCGTCAAATGAATTCGTCATGATCAATCGATGATTAAGACACAACTCGGAAAATAGTCATGTAGAAACTTATTACTTAACTTAATGTACATCAATCAGTGGTAGTATATAAATCCTTTTATGGGGATTGGATATGGAGGTATTGAGTAGTGACATGTGATAACGTTCAGACAATGACAATAATTATTGTTTTCTACGCTAGACGCTATTATTGTTGTCAAAAGGCTTAGTTGGTTTTATTAACTTACTAGAAACGCTGGCACGCGGTCCCCGCGTAATTAAGAATTTATTTTAATTTATATGGTAAAAGAATAATTTGAATAAGTAAAGATTAAATAAATAAGGATAAAAACTTTATATAGAAAGTTTTAAATTTTGGGAAACTAAATATTCAATCACAATAATTACTATAGTTATTGATTCTACTTAAATTATAAGGCTAAATTAGGAACTCAATAATTAAACTATTGTGCTAACAATAAAATTATAAGGCTAAAACCGGAAATCAAAAGTTTGGTGTCACAGTTTGCCTTTCTTTATATAATAGTATAGATATACTAATTAATATAATTATATAAATTGTATATAGAAAATAAGGTGCCCAAACCCACTTGAATTTGATAGTGGTTTAATTCACTTCGGACAAACAGGTCTCCAGAGCACCGCGGGAGATTGCTCCACGTGTCAACAAGCCGTAAGTACCAACAGATATTTAAAAGAATTCCACACCCTCCGAACCTACTTCCAGTAAGGATTTGTTTCTCGATGGATTTTTTTGGAGAGATGGGTTAAACTGTTTGATAGAAACAATTATTTGATATAATCGTCGTATTGACGAGGAACAAACGATAACTCAGATAATTCTTTTTTAAATTATAGAAAATAATTATCACAAATGTCAAATGTACTGAGTTTTGATAAAAAAATAACCTACTAATTTGTTGGGGGTCAAACAAGAGTCTAATTTTGGAATGACGAAGGAGTTGATATGAATTTATAAAATTGATGAGAGATTTTGGGAGGTCTAAACAAATATAAAAAATTTATGAGAGCTCGAGATCAAGGTAGACAATATCTTGCCATTGTGAAGATTCCAGTTCCTAACAACTGATATAAGAGCACATGATACGAATCCATATGGGTGCCCATGGAGTGAACAAGAAAGGAGGTGAGCTCCCAACTTAAGAAGATTGTCGCAGGTGATGAGCAGTCGGGTAAGGGGGAGGCTCAGAGGTCCTTTATTCAAGAAAAAAAATAAAAAATAGTTGTTAGGCCAGTTACAATATATCAGAAGTAAAGGGAAAATGATACAATCAATGGAGGAGTGAGTAGGGACTATTTAGTGGCCCTTTGTTTGAA
Organism: Linaria vulgaris; assembly: GCA_948329865.1. Classification (NCBI taxonomy): domain Eukaryota; kingdom Viridiplantae; phylum Streptophyta; class Magnoliopsida; order Lamiales; family Plantaginaceae; genus Linaria; species Linaria vulgaris. Next base: position 73,454,317 of record OX415250.1, read on the forward strand.
AGAAAGATTGTTGTAACAAATAGGAATCTCACATCAGAAAGGTGAATGATTTGATTTGAGTTTATAGGATTGAAAATATCTCAACTGGCATGAAGTATTTCTGTAGTCAAACTCAGAAATAAAATCATGAGGGCTTGACTCCAAAATGAACAGTATCATACCAATGTGAAAAAATCCAATTTTTAACATTGTTTTGCCAATTCATCATGCAATAGTTGCCAAAAATAATTTCTTATTTAAGTTAAACTATGACGTATACCTAGGGGTCAGTTCAGTGCGGGTAGTGCGGGTAATTTTGGGTTCTGGTTTATTTGGGTAGGGTACCCGATTATTCATATACCCCAAAACCAGACCTGGAGCTTGGCCTGTCTTACGCTCTCCGAAATTATTGGGTATTTTCTGGGTTCAGGCACCTCAATGTTCGGGTTTGAGGTATCTGATTTTGTCCAGTGAGTTTGGACCAAAATTCCCTGTTTCCTGCCGTGTTTCAACAACATTTCAAACATCAATTTGCCCTATTTTCTAGCCCTGTTTTCACTCCAAAATCTCAATACATAATAAAAAGGCAATTTAATATCACATTCCACACATCCGCAAATCACATTCCACTCACCCACAAATCATGAGCAATAAAAGGCAACAATTCGTGAACAGAATCCACATATAACAATTACAAACAAAATCCACAAACCATTGAAATCAAAATTAAAAGTGTTCATATGGCATCGACATCGTTCATCTCTTCTTGAACTAAATTTTCATTCTTCAAGCACGGTAGCATATTGGCCAATATCACTTAGTTCTGCAAGTATGCAATAAAAGAATCATTATCATTAAGCAATAACCCAAATCCAGACTATTATTATATCAATTTGACAATTTAAATTAACAAAACAATAATAAAAATGATAATTACCTGCATCCCATTGCTCGACCTCATACAAGTCCTCATCTATGAATTTACACGTAATCTTCGCGAAGTCGATATTGAGTACAAATTAGTGTGTGTACCATCTTAGCAGACAAAGAACTCCTAAATGCGTCTAGAACACGTCCACCCATGCTACATGATGCCTCAGAAGCCACTGGCCAGACTAGAACCGTAAGAATGTCACTAGCCATCTTAGCAAGGATCGGAAATCAATGGCATTCTACTCTCCACCAATTGAAAATATCAGAAGTGTTTAAATCCATCACAAATTCCTAAGCCAAATATCTCTCAAGCTCAGACTTCACTTGTGTGTATCTTTGTGCAATCATTTGATTAAAAGCATCGTGCACATCATCGTACCATTTTTCTTGGCCATCCAACGAAGAAGGGCCATCACCAAGTGAGCTAGAAGTGCATTAAGCTTGAGTAGAACCACCGTAAGCTCGCTTATACTCATTGAAACCAATATGAATTCCATCGAGAAAATCAGTGACCTTCTTTGGAGGAGGCTTTGTAAAATGATAAGAATACATCCTCACCAATGAGTATTCCAAGTACATCCATTTGTAATGTGGATCAAGAAGCACGACATAATACAAAGTCTGATTCATCTTCATAGTATCCCCCTAATATTTAGCAAACTTCTCTTTCATTGAGACATCCATGATAGTCAATTGATCCTCCGCATCACCTTTGGAGTACTTGTCAATAACTGTAGGGATGGCACACATCTCCTTGAAAACGATGTTGGATGTAATGTACAAAGAGCTTGAGACGCGATTAATCAAGTTAAAGAAATGCTCCAGAAATATCATGAAGCACTTTGCCCTGTCCCAATCAATTGAACACAGAACTCCTTCAATCATCAAATAGTTGTGGTCCATATACTCGTATGCCTCAAAAGCCTCCCTATGAGATTTAGCCACCTCCAACATCAAGTCAGGTGAGTTCCACCTTGTAGGAATGTCTAAGCATACCAACTTGATACTTTGAAGCTCTTGTCGTTCCACACATGCTCTAAACTTATTTAACCTCGCCAATGAACCCCTAACATAATTTACGAAACCTCTTATATGGGTAATACACGCAATCTCCTCATTACCCTTCAAACCATCTTGCACAATATGGTTGATGATATGTGCAACACACCTAACGTGCACGTACTACCCTCAAGCATGGTTTCATTTATCCTTGTCGTATATCTCTCTTTCAAGTATTTCAGAGTCCCATCGTTCGATGAAGCACTGTCTGATGTAACCGTATTCAAATTATCAATGCACCAATCTATCAAGCACGCCTCGACGTCAATGTCTATATCCGTACCTCTATGACTCGTAATAGCACTATTGTTAATGATTCTTTTTTTTTTCAAATTTCATCATTGCAAAAATAAATGCACGGTAATAACCATATAGTTGACTCTCTGAAAAGAAGTCCATGTATCTGTATTTATGCAAACCCTCTGAGCATATGCTTTTATGAAAGATATCAACCTCACCCTCTCATTCTAACAATACTGTAGAATGTTTTTCGTTAACATCTTCCATGTAGGAATAGAAAACGTAAGACATGAGACCTCCACGAAAAAGCTAAACCCAGATTTCCCTATAATCCTAAACGACACCTTGCAGTTATTGTCATCTTGTGAAAGGCTTCGATAATTGTTTCCTGCTCACAATGCCCGTTCATAAGTCCACCCTGTTGATTTGGGCAAGGTGGCTGAAATATTAGACGTTGTTGATTATTCAATTTCATATAGCTTCAATTTGCAGTTTTTGTAATGAGCTTTCAAACTCGAAACACCGTGTATAGAAGAATCTGCCCGAATCTCTCTTTGACAATACATACATCTACCTTTATCGACGCTTCTTTGACGTGGTTAAATGGTGCAAAATGGTCCCAAACCCAAGACTTCTTCTCAAGAATTTTCCTCCTCTTAAGCTTCTGTTTTTCATCATCTTTAGTCCAATCCATGTTAGTATCACTACCAGATTCATCACTGCCACCACTTTCATCAAACTCGCTAATAGATAACATATTGTGGTGCAATTGGTTGAAAATATCTCACCTCTTCATCGTTCATAGATATTCCTATATTCAGATTATTTCTTGTGGTTTGCTTTCTTTTCAAACTCTCCCTCATTGACTACTTTCCTTTAGCTTTGGAACTCAAACCTGTAACTTTCTTTCCCTTCGATTTTCACCCCACCAATTGTTTTTCCTTCGACTTTGAACCCATAACTCACTTTTCTTTCAATTTGAAGCCATGGATTATTAATAAAGAGAAATAAAAGTTCACTAGCAATTTATCTTAACAAGTTCATTAGCACTTTGAAGCCATGTCCTCCTATTAATTGAACCACACCAAGAATGCAACATCAAAACCAATTCATGAATTCATCATTTTCGAACAACGACATTAGCAACATCATTAGCAATAAAATAACACCAATTCACAAATTCATCATTTTCGAACAACAACAAAACAACACCAATTGAAAAACTAGAACACAACAAGGTACATTAGCAAATAATCCCAAAATCACCATTCCTAAACCCTAAGAATGGTGGTGTGTCGCGGGCAGGCGACTGGTGGTGGTGCTCCTGACAATGGTGGTGGTGCGCTAGACAATGGTAGTGGTTCACCAGATTTTGGTGGTGGACTCAGTGAGTCGAGAGAGGGCAATGACTTGGTGTGTGTGTGAGAAGAAGTGAAAGTGAGAGTCTTTTTTTTTTTTACTTAGTAAAATTGAAAAAAAAGCGGCAAACGCGTTTTTTTAAGTGGCATCCGGGTTCCAGGTATCTGGATTTTCCAAATGTGTCAACCTGAAATCCAAACCGAACACACACTGTCGGCTTTGTGTAACCAAAAACCGAGTCCATTTCATTTTTTTCACCAAATTTTTGGGTATGAACCGAGTCGATTCGGTCCGAATACCCAGTTTTCGAGTTCAACGACTCACCTTTATGTATAACCCAAATTTCTGCTATTGTGATGGTACCATACACGAGGTTAGCCACGAATTCGAAGAGCCAGTGGCCTTCACTATCTCGTGCAACACTCTCGCAAGATTGATTTCTTGGGTTTCCAAGAGCACTGTCATCAACATTAATTTTAGTAGTGGTTAGTTCAGGACTAGTCAGTTGAGACTTTGAGTAACTTTGTTAAGCCCTGGTTGTGGGAGAGGAGTGATTTGGTGCAGACCTTTGTGTCATCTTGAGCAATTTGACAAAGCAGGCAAGTAGCACAGGTATGAGCAACATCATGATTTTCACACTTTCTCACAACGCCATCCCCATGTTTCCAACGAGCTCCAGCAAAAGCAACTGCCCAAGGCATCTCATCCAAATGCATACGATTTTGTTGATAAAGTTTTTCACAAAGCCAGCTGTGGACCAAGAGCTTGAAGTAGTGGGTAAAACTTAGGGACGAAAGCAAATGCATCAAGATTGCAGAAACTTGTAAATGTATTATTTTTGTAACTATAATTCATATAATTATATTTAAAACTTTAATTTTATATCTAGACATACAAATTAGTTATCCCTATTATATAATATCTTGTCCTTATATGGGATTTGTTCATGGTCAGGTATAAACTTGACTTCTTTAAAAAATATTGTGATGGACGTAGTGTTATTATACTGATAGATCTCCTAATAATGGCGAATGCTAATTCTATAAGTATAATTTTATTTGAAGCACAAGTGATAACTTTGAATTGTATTTGAAACAAAGTTCTATGCGTTGATAATGACAAAGGTTATAGAGGTAGTTTCGTGGTATCGTAAAAGTATAGTTGTCAAAATATTTAAGGCCTTATTATAATTTCGCCCTTATTTCTAATTTCTGGATCCGCCTCTGAATTGATTGATATAAATTAATGAATCTTATATAATTTGGTGGAACCAATTCATATTATGAATTTAATGCACGTCATTTTGATAATTTAAAAGAATTGCTCCATAAATAACACACTAAATAGAAAATAATTCAACAATTGCCAGCTTTTACTTCGGTCGTAGGAAACCATAACTAGCAAAAAAATGTTTGTGTAGAAATTAGAGCCCCTCATATTTTCCTCTAAAATGCCTTATTAGAGGGAGAGGGGGAAATTATTAATAAACAGTAGCCCAGGGTAATCCCCAACCAATGTGGGATAAGTAATTCAACACGCCCCCCTTACGTGTAGGTTGGGACAATACCAAACGGAACTACACATGAGAGAAATAGATGGGCAAGCCCAACATTGGCTGGGGTAGGCTCTGATACCATGTAGAAATTAGAGCCCCCTCATATTTCCCCTTAAAAGGCCTTATTAGAGGGAGTGGGGAAAATTATTAATAAACAGTAGCACATGGTAATCCCCAACCAATGTGGGATAAGTAATTCAACATTTTGCAATTTGGAAAGCGATAATCGCAATGTGGTAAGTAGCAATTAGTAACTTGCCAAGTGTAGCTTGTGAAAAGTCACTAGCAACTTGGTAGCAAGCGAAAATTCTATTGGCGGTATAAGCCAATTTTATGAAAGTTTTCTTATCCTGCACGTCGTAAATCTTCTTGTGTGGAAAAACACGTTCCAGTGCATGTCGCCTTTCACGCTTTGCGCCTCCTTCTGCCATGCATGTTAAGGCGCATCTCGTGCTTAGCTATTGTTGAAGAGGCACGCAACATGCCAGTTGGGGGCGCGGCTCGCGCTTAGATTCTGGTGTTCAAGACTGACTCGCACTTGGTTAGAGGCACAAGGAGCACTTGAATCTGCTCATTTTTCTTAAGCTTGTCAACGTCACCTTTTGTCAACTACTTCAAAAGTCCCTCTTCTGAATGGTTTAGCTCTAAATGTTTCACAAACTAAGTTCCTTACTACACAAGACTCCAAACAAAAATAATCCAAATAACAAAAACTTAATTGAAAGATTAGATAAGAATTACGCATGGGTTTCGTGTAAGCGCTTAGTTTTACTTTGCTTAGCCCAACGCTTTGGTGAATATCTTAGGTGTTGTCGAGTGCACTTTATGCTCCTTTGTTCTTCTTCTGATCATTTTTCTCTATATCATCATATTTTGGTGGATTTTTACTCGTGAAGCTTGCATTTCCATTGCTGTCAAGTTTCATTATTCCATTAGTTATGTTGAAACTTGCTCTCCCGTTAGCCATAAATGATTGATGGGGAGATTATAGTACTTTTTAGTACGATATTAGGTCTATAAAAACACTCGATTAACAAATGATTTGCTACACCTAAATTCCTACACTTCGCAAGTGCACGATTCAAGTAATAATAAAATGGTAAGTATAATTACGAACCAAATATCGTATCCAAAGGGAGTGGTGGATGTATCCTTGAATCACTTGAATGTAAGAACACTAATGGTTGTTAAGGTTGCTATCTTTGTGTATGCATGATGATGTAAATGCAGAATGTCTTGAATGTAGAAAATTATGAATGCAGATTTTATAAAAACAATTTTGGATGGAAATGAATACTAAACTAGAATAACAATGTATGAACGTAAAAAATGGTCTTAATGCAAGAAAATAATTTGAAAGCAAAAGAAACTAATAATGGAAGGAGATTGACTGCAAAAAGAAATCAATTATACTACGGTAATCTAATGCAAGAATGTAAAAAAAAAAATTAGACTTTAAGATGATTGGGGTTAAATGCTTTAGTTGTAAACAAATGACTAAAAGATGTTTGGAGGTTAAGTTTCACAACTGATATACCGATAATAGTTCATAGACAGAATATTTATATTTACTTGAGATGTTTGATGATAGTCTGAGTTCTGTGTGTCTAATGCATCCGCGACCTATAGCTGAACTTATCCTAATTATAGAATTATTAAGTCTCTAATGGCCTACAACGTTAGTGAAATCAACCCAATTGTTTGTTGTTTTAGTAGAGATATTAATTATGCAATCTAGTTAACTCATCTGAATCGTGTAAGCATAAACGTACATAGTCAAGAATGATTTAGTATGATCTAGGGGTTGCGTAATAGCAATCACATATATACATAATTAGCTTAACATCTACACTCTGACGGTCCCAGGGTAGTCCATCCGTTCATCCAGCGGGAGTAAGACTAATAACGCAAAATAAAGACTAATCATTATAGACACATGAGCACATTAAACACACATTAAATAAAATTAACAAATATATTCCTAAATCAGAGCTACTCCCCTATTCCAAACATGGAGTAGTTTAGCTACTCATAGCCATAAGTTAAAAAATGAATAAAGAGTTAAATAACATAAACTAAGTAAAAGCTTCTTAGATCCGGTGGATTGTTGATGTCTTGCTATCTTCTTCAACTCCTACAGGATATCTCCTTCTTCACGAACTATTGACTCTTGAATATGAAAACAAGCTAAGAACAAAACTTCAATAGTGTTTTCTCTCTTTTCAGAACTTTCTCACAACTTCTCAAAGTAATTAGACTAAGAATTTATGAGTCCTGAAAGCAATTGTAAGCCATTTTGTGCGATTGTGAGCGTTCTCTTAAGTGCTGGTCGTTCTCTCCTATTTTTCAGATAATAAAATTGCCCCAGTTTCGTAAATAGCTGCAAATTAAACTACTGAGAAAGAAGGTGTTGCCCTAGAGACGCGCAACTTGGCATGTCGTGCGGTTCCTGTACAACCCGTGCAATTTTTTTCTGCCGTGGTGCGACTCTCTACCAGTTCGACATGATGATCCATGATGCTTCGTGGGTCGTGCGACCTACTGCCTGTTGCGCGTTGTCGTGCGGCTTCCTCCGTTGTCGTGCAACTTCTTTCTTGACTAGGTTGATTGTTAGACTTTTGTTTGCTTGCTACAACTAGGGTTGCCTCTATTTGCATGGTGCTATAGCGCATGAAATTGTATTGTAGCGCTTTCTTTGCAAGTCATTCTGAAAATATCTATTTTGTACTATTTTTCTATTATTTTGTCTTGACTCAACAAAATCTTATAAAATCACGAAATAATACTAAAACGAATAAATATGCACCAAGAAGTCTACAAAAGTGTAAGAAACAAGTCTTTTAAAACTGAAAGTGTAAGAAACAAGTCTTTTAGATATCAGATTATGAAATACAATCATACATTTAAAACTGAAATTGAAAGAAAACAACGACTTTTATTGAAACAAGTATTGAAATGACAACAATTACAATAAACTGGATCGGAGCTTATCGCATTACACTAATAGACTATTTGGACTAGGTGAAGAAATACAAGTGTGATAATTGAGCTTTGATTAGAATACACGTTACTGCAAGCATAACCTAGGTTGTCTGTACATACACTACAAGAAATAACCCCTTTACCGTCGGCACAAAAGCCGACGGTAAAGGGGCATTTGCCGACAGAAAAAAGCTTTTCCGTCGACAAAAACCGTCGGAAAAACTCGATGGAAAAAAGCTCGTCACTAAAGTTTTTTTTCGTCGGATTTTTACCGACGAAAAAGCTTTTTTTAATTCCGTCGGCTCAAAGCCGTTGGAAAAGGTATATTTTCCGACGGCTTTAAGCCGACGGATAAGTTTCTTTTTACCGTCAGACTTATGCCGACGGGAAAGAAGCAAAACCCTTTTTCAACGGCTTAAAGCCGACGGTAAAGGGTTTTTCCGTCGACTTAAGTCCGACGGAAAAGAGAACCCTTTTCCGTCGGACTTAAGTCGACGGAAAATTGAGAAAACCCTTTACCGTCGGACTACGTCCGACGGAAAAACCCTATACCGTCGGCTTTAAGCCGACGGTAAAAGGTTTAAAAATATTAAAAAAAACCGATTTAGTATCGTTGGATGTACCCTTTCGAGATGTATTGGCATTATTTATATCATTCCTTATATATTTCAACACGTATTGGCATTATTTGTATCGATTCTCAAGTTATATACATGGTTTTTCTTGCAGGCAAATGAACGGGTTGAAGAAATCTGTTTTGAACAAAGCTCGTGTTGAAGGTTCAATTGCTAATGCTTATCTAATGGCAGAAGTTACATATTTTACCTCGCGCTATTTCGGCAATAGCGTTGAAACAAGGTACAATAGGCTTAGCAGAAATGAAGCTGAATTACGTGGTGATTTCTCTGGTGCTCTGCCGATTTTCTATAGAAGAGGCAGAGAACTCAATCCAGATAAGAACCAGCGGTATATTTCTCCAGAGGAGTTGAACCTAATTGAGCTTTACACGTTGATGAATTGTTCGGAAGTCGACGGATGGGTCACGTATGTTTCAAACTATATTCTTTTAAATCTGGCTTAATTATATTTAATATTTTGACACATGGATTGAAATAATGTTCCAAATGTTTACAGGTTGTTCGAGGACCTACATTGCGAACATCTTACTCCGCGACAGACACAAAGAAAGAAAAATACTAGCTTCGTGTCGTGGTTTAAAGAAACTGTTAAATCAGGAGAGTACTTGGTCGATGAACGTATCTACCCCCTTGCCTCTGGAGCAAGTGCACTTATAACATCGTACGGGGGCTACATAGTGAACAGATTTAGATTTCGTACTGATTCGTTTAACCAAGGAAAGGTCGAAAACTGCAGTGGCGTGTATGTGAAGGGCAGTGGTGATGGGATTGAAGGAACAAATTTTTACAGGATGATCAAGGAAATCGTTGAGGTTTTATGGTGCGGTGGCGGAGATAGGGCCCAATCAATTGTATTTTTTAAATGTGATTGGTACGATATTAGCAGCCATGGTACAACTGTACACCCGAAGTATGGAATGGTTGATATCGATCCTACACGGCTTCTCGCGACAAATGAACCGTTCATTTTTTCTAACCAGGCTCTACAAGTGTTCTACACGCCATATCCAGCGCAACATGTGTCGCGAAGGAAAGGATGGTGGGCAGTTTGCCCTATTCGTGCAAGAAACGTCATCGACGTGTCCGAGCTACAAGAGCAAGAAATCGACGTCGAGTTTAATCACCCTGAAGACTTATTTCAAGATGATGTATCGCCGGGACTTAATTTGGGCGCCGATTTGATCGATTTTGACATTGAAGGACAGTTGGCAGATGATGAGTACGAGCTTGTTGAGGAAGATGATGATTAGTTTTATTTATGTTTAAATCAATGTTAGTTTAAATTAATGTTAGTTTAAATCAATGTTATTTTAAATTAATATTAATTTTTGAGTTTAAATCAATGTTATTTTAAATTAATGTTAGTTTTCGAATTTAAATCAATGTTATTTCAAATTAATGTTAGTCTTTGAGTTTAAATCAATGTTATTTTAAATTAATGTTAGTTTAAATCACCTCGAAAATTAAAAACACAAACTCGGAATTAAAACCCGCAAACTCAAAATTGTTACACCGCCTACGAAATTTAAACACTCATACTCGAAATTTAAACACTCATACTCGAAAATTAAACACACATGCGACCCCGTCTATCATGTCCAAGATGGACCACCGTATTCTCTATTCACGTCACTGTTCCAAGCTTGATTAGTGTAGTCTTCCGTCGGTAACTCCAAATTCTTTAGATTAATTACGGGTTCAACCTGATAGCCCCTTGATAAACTCGGACAAGCGTTGCTAACACTAGCACGCCGTGGGTCATTTGGACGTTCGGTCCAACTACTATTTTGCCACGAAGCATTTGGACGAGCCCCACTATAACTAGCACGTCCAGGAGCACTTTGAGTATAACATTGATCGTGCCACGACAATGGTGGTTGATATTCCGTGGGCCAGTACGGGACAGTTTCTGGCTGCGGCTCGGGTTGACGCTGTTTCTGGCCCCACGAACCAGTAGGTGGAATGACTTGTTCCCACGACGAAGGTGCACCTTGATCGTGTTGTTGGTCCCACGACATAGGTGTACTCTGATTGTAAGGATCATAGCCTTGGCTCGATTGATTGTAAGAATGAAAGCCTTGATTCCCCGGACCGCTTTGACCTTGTTGTGTTTGGTTTTGATTCCAAAACTGGCTGGGATTGTTGTTGGGGTAATTGTTGGGAAGGTTGTTATATTGAGGATACCTGTTAAAATTAAGTTGTGATTCCTCTCTTTCCCGCCTCCTCTCCTCCTCATCATGATGGATTATTTGCTCCAGGGCCGCTATGCGATTCTCCTGTTGAGTCTATTGTTCCTAGTACTGTGAATGAACATTTTGGATGGCTTGGTGAAGCTTCCTCTCCTCGCCAGGATTAGGATTCTTTGCAGACGTCCTCCCTGAATTTGACATCTTGTTGTGCTTAGGCTTGCCACGTTGCCTCGCGTGTTGACCGTTGAGATATGCCTTTGCCGAGACCTCTTTATCACACTCAAAGGGAAAGCGTTCTTCGACCTCATATTTATCATAGAGTCCTTGCGTGTAACGCATCTACAGTTTTTAAAGTAAATCAATAAACAATATACATATTTCCCAAAAATAATATACAACGTTGTAATAACTTACATGATATGCTTGTGCGCTCGGTGGGTTCCATCTGATTATTTTTTCATCGGGAGTCCTCACTGTGTGGTCGACCACCCACTGTAGGTCGTAGCAGAAGGGGGTCTCGCTTTCAAGCTATAACAACATTTGTTTCAAAGTAATATTAATTAATGATAAAGGTAACATAATAAAGTATATTCATAACGAAACCGTCTGTAGGCTCCTTTGTTGTGTGCTGACAGATCCACCGTGGTGTGTGGCTAACGAACCCTTGCCGTCTGCACTATTTATTTTCATGGCCTCTCGATTTTCTTTTGCCTTTTTCGAGAGTTCTATCGTCCTATCCTGTTGCCAGTGATTAACGAAAAATTGTTCTTTACCTCGGGGTAGCCAAGACTTCTTGTACCAAGATGGCTTCTTGTCACGTTGCTCTTACGTTTTTTTTTACATCATAGATGGAGTTTCTATAGATGCCTTGTGCCACCCGGTCGAATGCCTCACGAACCATAGGCTTTAATTCATCCGAGTATTGTAATACCCTCTTCAAATTATAATAACATATAAGTGTAAGGGAAAAACAATAATATACAAAAATAGTAACATAAGCTAAAAATGTTACCCCAAAATGGTTCAGAAATTTTTGTTTCTGATCGTTGGATAAATCGGAGTAATAGATAGCTGCTTCTTCCACGTGATGCCTTATTGTGAAGCCGATTGTACGAGTAATCTCTCCCGCACCAGTATGATATCTTTTACCGTAGGATAAAGATGGATCAAAAATATAGTCTTCGGTAACGCCAATTAGGGGCCTCTTAGCCTCGTTATCATTCGCAGCTCGACCCTTTCCCTGTCCCCTAACAACAACCGGTGTTAACAGGGTAGAAAATCACCTGCTTAAAATAAGCGATAATTCAATTACCAAAATTACTTGGTATATTAATATTCATAAACGATACCGCATTATAACACGGTTTAAATACCGGTATACTTCGTTAAAAATTATACTATTTGTATATCGTAAATCACGACACACAGCTATCGGCCGAATTTATAACTAAAATACTACCCGGATTATGCTCGACTCGATATATTATTACGCGTACGATTTTATATTCGTCCTAGTAACATGACTTATATTCACATAATACCCAAAGAACACAACACGTGTCTGCTGACACAGCTTAAATAGATAAGTTACTTACTGTGCTGCTTGAACAGATAAATAACAGTACAGATAATAACATAAAATAACTAATATTAAAATAATAAGATCCCAAACTTGGAGAGCAAGATTAAACTTCTATAACAGGGGGACAAAGCAATAGAAAAAAAAGGAAGAATTTTTACAGAACTTATGTTCTCTACGGGAAAACAACTCCTCCCCTCGGACTCCTCCATTTCTCTCTAAATATTTCACGAGGGCAACCCCTCCAACATATACAAAACCAATACATCCGATAAAATCGATACTCCAAATTAATCAACTACAAGAACAAGAACTACGAGTGGCTTGATTCCCAATCGGGGGATACATAGGCACCTCAGAAAATATCCGAGTCCAGCCCCAAACCAATAAAAACCAACAATCCCCTCGGGTCGGGATTGGCGTTCCAACCCAATATAAATATCTTCCGTTAAATAGGGAATAATTCCAAAACCCGTTAACAACCGGCGTAGTAGAACCAGTTGCTGAGCCACCAGAAACCGGGGAGCCTTGCGACGACGAACCTCCCCCGTCGTTGTCATTTGGAACTTCGTCCATTAGGGCGAGCGGAAATGTCGGAGCTGCAAGAGTCATTGACGGTGGCGGGACTGAGACTTGGTCACGAACTCGGCCTGGAGGTAGGGCCCGGTTTCGTGTTGTAGTGGGCCCTGTGGTAGTTCCGTCAGCAAAGGGGGCCGATTACGGTTAGGCCCCTGTTGCTGTGCAGCGGGGACAACCGAAGTCTCCCTTGTTGGTTGCATAGTATCCTCTATCGGCTGCATAACCTCGTTAGGATCTGAGGTTGCTACATCTCGATGAGCTTTATGGCCCATAATAGTTGTACCGAGGGCCTTAATGCTTTTGAACAAGTTTGTATTCGAAATATATTTTTGAGGTTTTTTGGATTTGGATTTGACGAGTTTTCCTTTACCTTTGTCAGTAACGTTACGATTATTTTCATTATTCATAACGAAAATAAACGAATTTTGCCGACGGAAAAAAAAACTTATCGAATTTGAGAGAGAGGAGAGGATTGTTATCGAGAGTGAGAGTCGAAGAGTTGGATACTGAAAATGAGAAGAAAAGCTCGTTATTTATAGAGTTTTTTTGATTTTTTAAAAATTTATTTTTTTCACCCGGTCAACAGTACTGCCGGTAAAGACCATTAATTTTTTTTTTTTTATCAAAAAAACTGGCCGACATGAATTTTAATTATTTTTTTGTTTTTTTAATTCAAAAAATCTTGCTGACATGAATTTTAATTAATTTTTTGTTTTTTTTTTAAAAAGGGCCATTACCGTCGGGCCAAACCAGACAATAATGAGCTTTACCGTCGGGTTTGGGCCGACGGTAATATAAGCCTACTTTTTTCCGTCGGCCCAAACCCGACGGTAAAGCCCTTTACCGTCGGGATTTAGCCCGGCAGAAAAAATTGGGCCTTAACCGTCGGCCCAAATTGCCGGGCCCGATGGAAAAGGCCCAATTTGTTGTAGTGATATATATATACTAGTAACATTAACACGCGGTTCCCGCGTGATTAATAATTTATTTTAAGTATAATATAATTAATTTAAATGGTAAATATTATAACTTCAATATGTAAAGATAGAAAACTTATATATGTAATGATTTTTTCTCCTTTAATGAAAAGGCTTAAATAATATTAAAGGTAAATTAAATTACAGTTATGTCCCAAATAATAACAAATTTTAATGGTGTGTTGAGGGGTAAATAAGAAAATTAAAAAATTAGTGTAATATTGAGTTTCTTTATATAATATATATATATATATATATATATATATATATATATACGCGTAAACTTTACTTATATGATGTAAGAAATAATACTGCTTATTTAAGTTACATATATAATAACTGCTCTCTTTGATTATCTGTCGAGATGTCAATGTGTGTGACCGGTTCCAGCTATACGTTCAATTATCGTTATCCTTATGATTAATCGCTTTAATGTAGATTTTTGTCAAATTATTGGCCTCTATCCTGTCAGTTTCTTAGAGGCGAATATCATGTTGTCTTGTATAACATTAAGTTGATCAGATAAAGCGGTTATAAGTTTATAATTATGAATGAAGCAACTAGTGGATAATTAATTATTGAAGTAAGCCCCACAGAGGAATTTTGCATCGCCCGTGGACTAAGACATGGAAATCCTCTTTCCCCGCTTTTATTTCTTATTGTGGTTGAGGAATTGAGCGGGATGATAAAGAAACCGAGACCTGAAAATCATTTTGAAGGCCTTAAAATTGGGGGGAATGGTTTTGAGATTTCACATTTACAATTCGCATATGACAAACTTATTTTGCGAATATAAGTCGAGCAATATCTCGGCAATGAAGAGTATTTTAACAAATTTTGAATTGGTCTCGGATTGAAGATTAACTACTTCAAGAGTAATCTTATCGGTGTTAATGTGATGAAAAATGACATTATTATGTTTGCAAACACACTTAATTGTCAGGTTGGATGCTTACCTTTCAAGTATCTTGGTGTTAGAGTGGGCAGTAACCCTCATAGATGCGAATGGTGGAACCCGGTTACTGATCTTATGAAATCTTCATTATCTACCTGGAAAAGTCATATCTCTTTTGAAGGCCGAGTGATTTTACTTAATTCAGTTGTTTCTAGCATTCCAGTTTATTACTTTTCATGTTACAAGGCTTCGAATAAAGTTATTGATAATTTTTGTGCAATTCAAAGAAAACTCTTGTGAGGTGGGGATGAAACAAGTAAGAAGATCTCGTGGATTAATTGGGATTCCTTATGCAAATCAAAAGTGGATGGAGGCATGGGCATTAAGAACTTAAGGTGGTTTAACCTTGTTTCACTTGCAAAATGGAGATTGAGAATCATTCCAAACAAGCACTCTTTGTGGGCTCAACTGATGAAATCAAAATATGGTGAGGAAATTACAACCGAGCCCGACTTTATTCCAAACTGATGCTCTTCCGCCTGAGTGAATGATATCTTCAACCTAACAACACTAACTCAAACTGGATATGTGAAAGGTTGTATAGGAAGCTTGGGACATTAAATTTTGGAAAGACGCATGGACTGGAAACGATCCAATCTACACCAGATTTAGAAGGTTATTTAGAGTCACAACGAACATAAATGCTTTAGTCACTGATATGGGTGAATGGAATAATGGTGAGTGGACATGCAATTGGAGATGGAGGTGTGATCTTTATGATTGAGAAATGAATGAGCTTGAAGATTTGAAACTATATATTGGCAATAAACATCATGTTCGTCATTCAAATGATTCATGGATTTGGAAAGAGGAAAGACCGGGATGCTTTTCGAATAAATCAGCATATAACATCCTTAATGATCATAGCGAGCAAAATGATAGAGTCTTCTTCAAATCCTTTTGGTGTTATTCGGCACAGTTCAAAGCAATGTTTTTTTCATGGAAAGCAATTCTTAACAGAATCCCTTCAAAAATTAATCTTCTGAGAGGAAGTGTAGTTACAGAAGTAGACATTGGATGCACGATCTGTAATTCGACAATTGAATATGTTCATCATGCTCTCCTAAACTACCCATTTTCTTATGCAATATGGATGAAACTTTACGACTGGATTGGCGTTAGCACTGTTTTTTGCACGCCTATACCAAGTCTCATTTTTTGCACTCCTATACCAAGTCTCATTTTTTGCAGCACAAGCAGGTTATTTTGACAACAAAAGGCAAACAAATGTGGATGTGCATTTGGTTTGTGACCATGTGGGCTATTTGGTCGGCAAGAAATAAGAAGATATTTGAGGGTATTGAAACCGATGTTGAGCGGGTTGTCGAATCTGTCAAATTTAGTGGCAATGGTTTAGAGTTAAGAATGTAAATTTTGTTTTTTCTGTTATTGATTGGCTAAATAACCCACTTGATTGTATCGTGTAACGTTCTCTTCAGAGTATTTCTTATACTCCACTTTTTTTATATAATTTCCCTTTTGTTGATAAAAAAAGAAGTAAAAAACTACCCGAGCTAGTGTTATTGTTAATTGGCAAACAACTATCTGCAAATACCCCCTAACTTGTTAGGTTCAAAACTTAGCGAAACCCCTCACTTTTATTTTAAACAGACGACTATAAGGACTATTAATGGGTTTAAAAGCATGATTTGACGGACTATTTGTGGATTCTTTATTCTCAATAATCCCATGTGTTGGTAATTAATGGAAAAATTATGTGTGGACCAGGTCCATGAGTTAACTCATGGACCTTGTGGCTATGGTTTATTTTCATTCTATTTATTTATTTATTAAAACTTATTAGATACATATGGTGTATATTCTTTATTGATTTGTGTATATCTTAGATTATGCACTTTACCTTTTATGTATATCTTAGATTAGGCAGTGTACCTTAATTAGCCTTGTACTGTATTTATTTATTCACATATGACTAATGAGAATATTCATTCAACAAAATACTATCTTACATGGCATCACGAGTCTAAACCTAGTCGTCAAACGCTTCTCTCCCCCTAATACCCGTCCGCCCCCTCCTCTCTTTCTCTCCATTTTTCTCTCATCAATGGCTGAATCAAAATTTTACCCCGCTATCGCAGTCTCAAATATTCGTAACTTTATTCTGATCACCCTTGTAGTTGATAAAGGTCAATACTCTTAATGGGCGGAACGTTTTTGCATTCATTGCCGTGCATACCAAGTCATCGATCACATCCTACCACCCACACCTTCCGCAAAATCTAAAACACCACCACCACTCGCCATTGCAGATGCAAAGAAAGCGGACGACCCTTTGTCTTTCGATGCCACTCCGACCAAACCGAAGGGTGGTGACCCTGCTCTCTGGACCCGCCTCGATGCGATCGTCCTTCAGTGGATATATGGAACCATATCCAACAACTTGGTGAACACTATTCTTGAGAAGGATTCCATTGCTTATCAAGCCCGAGTCCGCCTTGAAAACATCTTCCAAGATAATAAGAACTCACGGGCCATTTATTTGGAGAACCAAATCTATGAGATATAACTGGACAATTTTCCAAATATATATTCTTATTGTCAAGAACAAAAAATGCTTGCAGATCAACTCTCGAACGTGGGCGCACCCGTACCCAATCAACGTCGAGTTCTCTAACTCATTGTAGGAATCAATGAGAACTATGACGGTGTTGCCACTTTCCTTCAGCAGAGTGATCCCCTCCCTCCATTCTATGAGGCTCGGTCCTGCCTCATCATGGAGGAAACCTGCAAAGCAAAATAAGCTGCCACGGCCGCCGCCCTGATCCACACTACACTACCATCGGACCCCCTCCGCACCGCGACTACTCTTCCCCTACAAGAGGACGTCGCAATGGCCCCCACAACTCTGGGCGCGGCCGCGGACAGCCCTGCTCCTTCTCACCGCGACCCGTGGGCCAATCTATGGGCCCAGTACCCGCCTTAGCAGCCCGGCCCGTGGTCCTATCCACCATTCCCATATCCCACCACTGGTTGGGCTCGGCCTCTGGCTTCTTCACAACCCGAAATTTTGGGTAGCCGTCTGTCGCAAGCTTACACGGCTCACAACCCTTCCTAGTCCTCTTATACACCAACGAACATTGACCAAGCCATGCACACCCTGTCCTTAAATTCTCCCGATCCACAATGGTACTTGGACTCCGGTGCTTCCTCTCACATAACCTCGGTGAAAGGTACTCTCTCATCTTATTCTTTTTCGAGCATTAATAATAATATTCTTATTGGTAATGGTAATGAAATTCCCGTTAAAGGACTTGGTAATGCAACTCTCCCTTTTTCCTTGTTTCCCTTACACATAAAACACGTCTTGCATGCTCCTAATCTTATTAAAAGTCTTGTCTTCGTGCGTCGCCTTACTACTGATAACTCTGTGTCTATTGAATTTGATCCGTTTGGTTTCTATGTGAAGGATTTTCGGACGGGGACAATCCTCATGAGATGTAATAGCGCTGGTGACCTATATCCCGTCACACCCTCCTCTATCCCATCTAGCCGCCTCCCAACCGCTCTTGCCGCCATCTCTCCCACCTTGTGGCACCAACGATTAGGACATTCGGGCTTATCTACTTTACAGTTTTTAAATAAGAACAAATTTATTCATTGGAGCACGTTTGATAAACAATCATTATGTGAACCCTGTGTTTTGGGGAAGCATATTAAACTTCCCTTTTCTTTATCCTCTAACTCTTGCTTACGACCTTTTGATATCATACATAGCGATTAAGGGACCTTGGCGGTCTTGAGTTATAGTGATCATAAATACTATGTGTTATTCTTGGATGATTTTTCTAATTTCCTATTGACTTTCCCTATTGGTCGCAAATGTGAGGTGTACTCCGTCTTTACTGCTTTTGTTACATTCATACGTACTTAATTTGGTGCAAATATTACATATTTACAATGTGACAATGGGAGGGAATTTGACAACGATCACTTCAAGAGGTTATGTCACAACACGGGCATGACCCTTCGCTTCTCTTGCCCATACACATCCGTACTCTTCTCACTCAATCATCCACGCCCCCATCTCTATGGCGTCATGCCCTCCAAATGGCCACTTACCTCGAAAATATACTTCCTCACAAAACACTCCAATAATCAACTCCCTCTCAAATCATATATTACCAAACACCATCCTATATGTACCTACGTACCTTTGTGTGTCTATGCTATCCTCTCTCTCCCGCCACCACTATACATAAACTCTAATCTCGCTCCACTCCTTGTGTCTTTCTTGGCTATCCCTCCAATCATAGGGGATACAAGTGCTACGACCTCCAATCCAACATTCGTCACGTCCTCTTTGACGAATCCAAATTCTAGTTCCAAAATCTCCCCAAATCATCTCCACAAAATTACTCTTTCCTCGATGAACCCGTCAACATTTACCTCTTACCTACGGCTCCATCGGCCCAACCACCCTCTCCGACCCACTCACTCCTAGCCAACCTCTTTCTAGCCTACCTTCCCACGGCCCCTAAATGGCCACGCCCAGCTCACTCCCCCGTAATCGCCCCACGTACGATCCAACATCCAACTCTCCGGCCCAACCCGCGCCCCTCCCCATGGCCTCACCAAGCGCGACCCATTATACCGCGACACGTCTCGCCGCGACCCAACACTCGGCCCCATCTCCTTCATCCAAAACCAACACTCGCCCTCCTCCTCCCTCTCGCACTATCGTACCACGGAGTAGGCAGGGTATCCACACTACCAAACGTCCTTTCAATCTCTCTACTTCTATATCTCCCTCTCATCTTCCTACTAACCCAAAAGTTGCATTATCTGATCCTAACTGGAAATCTGCCATGCTAGATGAATATAATGCTTTGATTAAGAATGAGACGTGGAAGTTAGTCCCTCGTCCGCCTAATGTGAATATTATTCGATCTATGTGGATATTTCGTCATAATACTAACTCTGATGGTTTTTTTGAACGCTATAAGGCTCGTCTTGTTGGTGATGGCAGGTCTCAACAAGTTGGCATTGACTGTTTGGACACATTCAGCCCCGTGGTTAAACCCACGACTATTTGTACTATCCTCAACATTGCTCTATCTCGTTCTTGGCAAATCAACCAATTAGATGTCAAGAACGCCTTCTTACATGGCACTCTCAGTGAAACCGTCTACATGCACCAGCCCCTCAGCTTTCGAGATTCCCGCGACCCCACCATGTTTGTCTCTTAAAGAAGGCTCTCTATGGTCTTAAACAAGCCCCACGGGCTTGCTATCAACGGTTTGCCGACTTTGATTTCACCATTGGATTCTCTCATAGTAAATCTGACCACTCTCTCTTTATCTATCACCAGGGTAATGACGTTTCTTACTTACTTCTTTATGTTGATGATATCATACTTACTCTTCATCTGTCACTCTACGCTACTTCATTATTGATCAGTTTAGTGCTGCATTTGCTATGAAAGACTTGGGTACCCTTCACTATTTTTTGGGAATTGCTGCTTCTCACTTTGCATGTGGTCTTTTTCTCTCACAAAGTAAGTATGCAGCTGAAATTATTGAGCGCACGGGCATGGCCTCTTGCAAACCCGCGACCACGGCAGTTGACACGAAGCCAAAGGTCGGATCCTCGGGTTCTCCTTTTCCCGACCCGACTTTGTTTCGTAGTTTGACTGGTGCTCTTATGTACCTCACCTTCACTCGCCCGGACATCTCATATGCTATTCAGCAAGTATGTATTCACATGCACGACCCTCGTTTGGAGTACATGGTCGCTCTTAAGTGAATCATTCACTATGTCCAAGGAACCTCTCACCTCAGCCTCCATCTCTCACACTCTAGTCTCAACTTTCTTGTCTCTTATACCGATGTTGATTGGTCTGGGTGCCTCGACACGAGATGTTCAAGTTTGGGGTATTGTATGTTTCTTGAGGATAATCTCATTTCTTGTTTATCTAAACGACAACCCACTCTCTCTCGTTCTAGTGCCAAGGCCGAGTACCGTGCAGTAGCTATGTTGTTTCAGAGCTTGTTGGTATCGTAACCTATTATTGGAGCTTCACATTCCTCTCTCGAAGCCCACAATGGTTTATTGTGATAATGTGAGCGTCATCTATCTCACTAACAATCCGGTGCAACATCAACGTACTAAACACATTGAACTTGACATTTACTTTGTTCGCGAAAAAGTGTCTTGGGGTCAAGTTCGGATTCTCCATGTTCGTTCTCGATCGCAAAATTTTGACATCTTCACTAAAGGATTACACCGGGTTCTCTCTGATGACTTCCGTTCCAGTCTCACCGTTCGTGAACCTCCCGATTCGACTGCTGGGGTGTATTAGATATATATGTTGTATATTCTTTATTGATTTCTGTATATCTTAGATTAGGCAGTTTACCTTTTATGTATATCTTAGATTAGACAGTTTACCTTTTATGTAAATCTTAGATTAGGCAGTTTACCTTAATTAGCCTTGTACTGTAACTATTTATTCACAGAATGAAATATTGATTCAGCAAAATACTATCTTACAAAACTAACTAAAACCAATTTTTGGCTGAGCTCATAAGATGCGCCCGCTGTTAAGAAAGAAAACTAACCCTTTTAGAGTTTTATTTCCTATTTAGAAAGGGTTTATTTAATTATTTTTGCTTTCCTGTCTTAAGGCTTATTAAAATAGCAACACATTAAATAATTACATGCTTGCTTCAATTTATTTTCACCGCATTTCCTCTAACTTATTTCCCTCGTGCCTTTTATTTTATCCCACTTGGCAAAGTTTGTGATTTATCCTTCTATATGTTAATTGCCATTATTATTAGTTGTGCTAATATAAATGTAAGAGACGATATAAATGTACAGTAGTATTGCTAATGGTAATTATTATATTATCAGTTGTGTTAATATAATATAAGAGATGATGTAAATGTACAGTAGTACAAACTATAAGACTCTTTGAAATTTTTTGTACATTTGCGCCGCAACTTGGTTATCTAACAACCCGCATCAAAGTTATTGAAATGTAGCTGATTTTTGGTCACATACATTATATTACATTACTTTAACATAGAATTACAGACATTGCTTTATGTTAAGACTACTATTTGCATAGAACAACTTATAAGTATAGGCACATAAAATCATTGAATCCTATCTTGAAAAAGCATGATAAGATATCCTTTCTCTTGTATCAAACTTACAATTTCTTTTTATTATATAATTTAAACGAATCATTGAAACGTTTTTTTATACAAACTTAATAAAAAGAAGCTATTAAAGATATAACAAAATTTAAATAGGTTTAGTTTCATTAAGCGAAAAAACTTATAGAGTTTCCAACGAGAAGAACAAACAAAGCTTAGTGAACTTGAGTTAGTGTATTTAATTATCATAAAATTATATTATAAGATTTTCTTTTCTTTTTAAGAGAGGATGTTATATTTTTTTTGTTAAATTGGCTAATTTAAATTAGAAAATAACACAATTTGTGTGTTATGGACCTAAGTATTTGATTATGCATATTATAATTATTAGTTAATATTAGATTATAATTATATATTTATTATGTATTATTTAATATTAATTAGTAGTGGATGAGATTATGTAGGGATTATGTGTTAGTGGGAAGTTATCCATATTTGTGTTTATATATTCTTCTACGGAAGTATTGTAAAGTAAGAAGAAATGAAATTAAATTAGTTTAGTTAAATTCTGTATTTCTCATCTCCATTCTTAGGAGTTCGTTCTCACTCGAAGTAGAACACAACCCGTTAGAATTTTAGATCCTAACAATGGTGCTTTCATCGTTGACCTCACAAAAGCCTCCGAAATTTATTCAAACACAATCCTCATTGGCAGTTTCATCAATGGAACAAATCATCCAAAATATTCAAAACGAGACGGAAGAAATTCGCGCCAAACATCGCAAATTTTTTGAAGAATTTCAGAGTTTTCTCACCGATATGAATCTCCAATCAGTTGCTTGCAATGCAATGACCACGATTTTCAATCGGTTGGCAGTGACCTCCGCTCCTCCCCCACCACCACCACCTCCACATATACCACCCTCCACGTCTCCTACCGTTTTTATTGACAAAATCGAGTCGATCGCCACCCAAATCTAGACTCCAATCTACCACGCCTTACACAAACCCTCACAATTTCCAAAAGTTAGGAAACTTAACGTTGCACAACATGTCTCTCTTCCCCTGCCAAGCATCAATCCATTGATTAAGATTTCTATTTTATCGATGAAATTTGTTATATTTCCCAAGGACAGGGGAAAGAACGCAAATACAACAAAACACCCGTCGTTGTTGTTGCTTGAGTCTTCAAAAGTTTGTTATTCGAAACGAAAAAGAAAAAAAAATGGAGCAACTTTATTTGCAATCAGTCTTTCTCACTGTTACTTCCAATCAACATTGGAGAATCTCCATGTGCTCTTCGTGAGTGAACAAACCGAATGGAAAATGTTATGGGATCCCAAGTCATGTGATAAGAATATTTTCTTATTGGTGGAAGTATATCTCAATTCTGGCGTGGGTTTGCAATTGCAAAAGCAAACTTTTGTTCTCAATTTGCCAAACAGTCCTTCTCTTTTCGAAGCTTTTTGCCAAAGATCTATTCTTATGGACTTCTTTGTAAGGCCTTGAGGACAAGGCCCATTTCAAGGAGAAGGGAATGTTATGAGCCTAAGTATTAGATTATGCATATTATAATTATTAGTTAATATTAGATTATAATTATATATTTATTATGTATTATTTAATATTAATTAGTAGTGGATGAGATTATGTAGGGATTATGTGTTAGGGGAAGTTATCCATATTTGTGTTTATATATTCTTCTACAGAAGTATTGTAAAGTAAGAAGAAATGAAATTAAATTAGTTTAGTTAAATTCTGTATTTCTCATCTCCATTCTTAGGAGTTCATTCTCACTCGAAGTAGAACACAACCCGTTAGAATTTTAGATCCTAACATTGTGTAGTGAAATAATCAAGTTCAGAATGGAAGTAAATTATGTAATTTGATTTTTTCGTAAGTTATGGGTAGGGGTGTGCGTTTGGATCGGATCGGATCGAATCAGATCGAATCGAGGCTGGAAGTCGATTTCGATCCTGGAGAAATGAGGATCGAAATCGAATCAATTTAAAACGATCCGATTCGATCCAAAATTATTCGATTTCGATCCAATTCGATTCGATTTCGATCCTTTTTTCTTTTTTTCTTATTTAATTTAATATCATTGTGACCAACCATAACATTCAAATAGAGTTACTGAATTACAAAATTCACTTTCATATGGTTCTCAATCACACTTTTTGACACAAAACACAAATCAATTATAAAAGATACACTTTCACAAATTAATTTTCACCACTTTACACTTTTCATTCAGACTATGCACTGGCTTATCAGTAGCTTCATTCAAGGTTACTACTTACTCCAACACTCCCAATTTTGATCAATGTTAGTATCACCAACAATATATAGAAATATCTTAGTAGCATCTTAATAGGCTTAGCATTATATATAAAAATATAATATTATATATATACTATTATATATTAATTTATTTTTAAAAAATAAGATGAGTATTTGATCCGATCCGATTCTCAGCCTTTAAAATCGAGGATCGAATCAAATAGGAGTTCGATCCTAAGGCAAAAATCAAAAGTCGGATCAAATATTCGATCCGATCCTCGGATCGAATCATTCGATCGATTTTCACCCGATTCGATCGATCCGATTCTTTTTGCACAGCCCTAGTTATGGGAATAGATTTGTTTTTCATCTTTTATTATAACAACAAGTTAAAGAGTTAAACACTTTTACTATAATTCATCCAGTAGTAGTACTTCTCGGGAGTTGCGTTACTTTTAGAAAGATAGTTTATTGAATAAATAAATACTCATAACAAATGACAACCACAAGGTACATGAATTAATTCATGGACCGGGTCCGTGAATTAATTTTCCCTAATTACGATATTAACCTGGACACACATTTACAAGAAAAAAATGGTGTCTGATCTCATATTTTACTTTTTCTTCTTTCCTCTCACCGTCATATATAAAATCTTTCAGAGAGTTGTATCAGCTAGTTTATGTTCAGGTTGTCAATTTACACTAAATTATCATGCATTTTTTGTTATATTTCAAACGCGCAGAGAAAAAGAGATTATGTATAGAAGAATACATACATGAACAATGTAGAATATATGAATAAAAAAGAATCTTTTTGGAATAAAACTCTTCGGAAGACTCACTTTCAACTATAGTGAACATAGCATTTAAATAGATACAAAAACTGAACTATTCATAAACTAAGTAGACTAATTGAACTTCAACAAATCAAAATTACAGGGCAATATTTTGGTAAAAGAACGTAACTAATATACAAGTACAAGAGATTACAAAAATAACACTTGACCTAGTACAAAATATATTAACCTATTACACGGATGGGATTAACTTTGTGTGGAACACCTCTACAAGTGACGCGGATGAGCTTGGGCACCGTAGCATATACTCTGAATTGTCTTTGGTGTCGAAGGATTCACACGTCGAAACTAACAGATATCGGAGATTTCGCTGATAAAGTCTTGATATCGGAATCTAACCGATATCGAATATCGAAATGTCCGTATATCAGGTATAATGACATCAAATACTGATAGTATATCAGAATGTGAGTATATCGGGTGCAGTGATGTCGAATGCATAAGGTATATCGAAATGTGTTTATATCGGGTGCAGTTATGTCAAATACAGTGATATCGAATTGCTCTTGTTCGACATCAGGGAGTGGGTAACATACGTAATTAATAATCTGCCTAGGTTTGTGTGAGGACCGCACCTCCAGATTTAGTTAATATCAAACTCGTCTCATGTTTAAACAACACATAAATAAACTCGATATTAATTTAGTCTAAAGGAAAGGTCTCACGGCCAGGATCATACCATACATAAAGAAAATCAATTTATTACATATCACATCAGATGTCTTGATAAAATATAAATAACAACGTCATAGTTGAATAAAAGTAACAATACTTAGTTATTTAAAATATTTATGATTATTGAAATGCATACTCAAAAATCACACTTAGCAAAATAACTGCTTGATTTGAAAAACCACTCACACCAGCCACACGTAAATCGACTTTTATTCTGAGGAATGGACATACAAAGCAAAAGAGGAATAAGTCTTTAATTACTTACTGAGATTTATAGGCTTAGGCAGTAAACTGAACCAGAATAAGTAAAATCTGAAAATGAACTGAACGGGAAAGAATGGCAAGAAATAACTATTGAGTGTTAATAACATTTGAACATGAAGTAATGAAAATGAACATGTGCACATAACAACTAGATTCAACCTTATATCAACGAATATACTACCACCTTATACCTCCCAACGAGGAGTAATCTCGCAACAAAACAAAAAGGCATGCTCGAGTACACGTTTATCTAGCACGCGGGATATAATCAACTCCTGACAATACGCGGCGCCTAGATCGATGGGTATTATGCAAAAATACTTAAACTGACAGCCCTTGCTGCCCAATAGTAAATTAACACAATTCCTGGCAAAACTTTCCAAAGGCGTACCAATGGGTGAAACATAATATCATATGAGCTAGTAAGATGGATAATATCCGTTGCTCGTTTGCACAGGCCAAGAATCAATATATAGTTTATCATATTAGATCAGGTAATACAATTATGAATTGACAGGTCATAGATTTAGCATTTGAACATGATGTAACAATAGATAAAAGAAACTGAATCACCAAAGGGAATAAGTAAATGAAACACAAAGACAATTTAAAGGATGAAAGAAGTGGCTCGTGATTCGGGAACAAAAATCACGATTTTTCTGTCCAAGTTTCTCAGGGCCGGGTGCCAAATGGGGCTGGAATAATCAAAATCAAACCTCACCTTTTCCACACAATTGCCGCTAGTTGTCCTCGTTAACTTCGTCAATCCCTAAATAGGTTTATAAAGTGTTGATAGTTATACAATTAGCTAGTAAGTTTATGTTTTTCATAAGTTGTTCTAACTAGTAATTAGGCTACCATTTAATACTAACTAATTTAAAATGTGAGAGAATCGTGTCCTAATATACATCAAAGACTGATACAAAGGATTAATATGAAAGTTAACTAAAGATCACTTAATAACATGCATCATCATTAGTAAAGATAAAACATACTCGGCTACTACTATCTTTGCTGTCTAAACTATGATCTAATGAGTGATTTGCTTAAATAAC
The DNA here is from genome assembly GCA_948329865.1 of Linaria vulgaris. NCBI lineage: Eukaryota > Viridiplantae > Streptophyta > Magnoliopsida > Lamiales > Plantaginaceae > Linaria > Linaria vulgaris. The sequence continues at coordinate 73,481,598 of OX415250.1, forward strand.
TTTTAATATAGTAGATCTATCATGAACTCAAATTTCAACTCTTGATATTAAGCATCATATAAAGAGATTTGTGAAATATTACATAGTATTCTAAAACAAATAACTAAAATAGTGACATGCATAGATTCTTATACTAAATTGACCTTTGTAAACAAATGAATATCCTAGTTAAATATTTTTTAAAGAATCAACATATATATAGGAATAAATGCATGGAGTAGGAGTGATAAAGAAAGAGTTTTACTATTTTGTAAAAATTCTTGTGTGATAGAATCTGTTTTCGGACTTTCTGAACATAGGCTGACTGTTGCTTGCTTTCGGCCTTCCAAAACTTCTCTTTTGGAAATGGTGTCTGAATATGAAGATGCCTAACTTAAAGGGGAACCTGTATCTAATATTTCAGAAATTTTGGACTTGATTTGGATGAGTTATGGTGTTTCTAGTGCTCGGATTCGAAAGGAGTTTTTCTGCACAATGAACAGGTTTGGTCTTTTATGGATAGAAGGACGGTGGGAAAAATTCTGAAACAATTTTTTTATGAAACTAGACTCAAAATGGTTGAATATAATGAAGAAAAACAATATATTCACGTGAGTAATATGACAGCTAAAATTGTTCAAAGTCAGATATAGAGTGCTGATAGATGCTGATAGGTTCATGTGCAATTATAGTAACAAGTTGGCAACTTGTATAGTTGTCTCCTTATCACTTATTTTATTTTATTTTATTTTACTTTATACACCTTATGATATCAAATTCAGATCATATATTCATCTTAAATAATTCACAACTTGTAATTGATTAACTATTATGCAGTTATAGTTATTATATAAAAGGTATATATACATAAATTAAGGAGATAACTATGTAATTAACATGTTTTAAGCTAATTTCGAAATAATCATAATTATTTAGGGTGTATGAACCTAATTTAAGAAAACATAAATTGTGTAAAGGCTATCATAAGCTAATAATAAACATTTAGGACTAAATTTGTAAATTCTAAAACTAATTGGTGTCAAAATCCTAATTTGTGTAAGTTGAAGAACTAAAGTGCAAATTAAACTAAAATAAATTGAAAACGTCATTTTTTCGGTGCGTGACAATACCCCTTCCTTAAAGGAATATGGTCCCCAGATTCATACTTGAATTCTCTAAAAAAATGAATAGTGTTTCCGCATCTCGTGCTCTGGTTCCCAAGTTGATTCTTCTACTTTGTGATTTCGCCAAAGAACTTTAACGATGGACACCTTCCGATTTCTAAGTTCTTGGAACTTTTGATCAAGAATCTTAACTGGTTTTTCTTCATATGACAAATCACTTTCAATTTGAATCGTGCCAGGTGCGAGAATATGAGACTCATTGGGGTAATACTTCCTTAACTGGGATACGTGGAACACATTATGAATCCCAGTAACATTTGCGCGTAATACCAATTGGTAAGCCACTTTCCCAACCCTTTTTGATACTTCACATGGTCCAACAAATAACGGGCTTAACTTTCCACCTTTTCGATCCTCCTGAATCCTTTTCGAGGTGACAATTTAAGGAAAAACGTGATCCCCTACTTCAACTTCTAAGTCTCTGCGTCTCTTATCAGCATAACTCTTCTGCCTATCTTGGGCTTCTTTGATGCGTTGCTTGATAATATGAACTTTATCAATTGCTTCTTGAATGATCTCGTGTCTCAGTGCTCGATGCAAATCATCAAAAGAGATTCGACGTTCATCTAAATCCCAATGAACTGGTGATCTGCACTTCCTACCATAGAGAGCCTCGTATGGTGCCATTTCAATAGAAGCCTAATAACTATTGTTGTAAGCAAACTCTACCAAAGGTAGATGTTGATCCCAAGACCCTTTGTGATCTAATACACATGCTCTCAGCATATCTTCAAGAAATCTAATTGTACGCTCAGATTGTCCATCAGTCTGAGGATGAGATGCAATACTAAACTTCAATTTAGTTCCAAGCCCTTCTTGTAACTGTTTCCATAGTCTGGACGTGAACTTGGGGTCTCTATCAGACACAATGCTTACTGGAATCCCATGCAATCTGATTATCTCCTTCTCATATAGCTCTGCCAAGGTTTCAACCTTATAGCTTGTCTTTACGGGTAAGAAATGAGACGACTTTGTTAGCCTGTCGACAATAACCCATATGCTATCATAACCGCCTCTGACTGTTGGAAGCCCAGTAACAAAGTCCATGGATATTTGCTCCCATTTCCAATCAGGAATAGGGTGAGGTTGTAATTTGCAGCTGTGTGCTGGTGTTCGGCCTTCACGAGTTGATAAGTGATGCATCTTTTCACATAATCAGCAATATCTCGTTTTATTCCGCTCCACCCAAAATTCTTCTTTAGATCTTCATACATTTTTGTACCCCCTGGGTGTACCGTGTATTTAGACTTGTGAGCTTCGTCCAACAACTCATTTCGAAGATTTTGTGGCACACACATTCTATTATGAAACATCAATAGTTCTTTAGGGTGTAGGTGATACTTGGAGTTTCTCTCACTCAGCATTCTTTTGAGTTTCTCAGTTTTCTCGTCCCCTTGTTGGGCTTTTAGCAACTCGACTTGATAGTCTGACTGGATCCGTATCCCTACTAGGCAAGCTCGCCATTGAATTACAATATGATTCGCTTCACCATTAGTTGTTACTGCCTTTTTGCCTCTAAGTTGGTGCAATTTGGCTTTTCTGCTTAGAGCATCTGCAACGACATTCGCCTTTCCTGGATGATAGAGGATTGAACAATCATACTCTTATAGGAATTCCATCCATTAACGTTGTCTCATATTTAAATCCTTCTTGGAAAAGATATATTTGAAACTCTTATGATCTGTATATACTTCAAAAGTTGCTCCATACAAATAACGTCTCCATTTTGCCAATGCAAAAACAATTGCCCCCAACTCCAAGTCATGTGTTGGATAATTTGCTTCACTTGGTTTCAAATTCCTAGAAGCGTAGGCAATGACTTTCCCATTCTGCATAAGAACACATCCAAAACCCTCTTTTGATGCATATGTGTAGATTACAAACCCCTCTAATCCCTCGGGTAGGGCTAATATTGGCGCAAAAGTTAGTCTCTTCTTTAACTCTTGAAAACTTGCCTCACACTTATCATTCCACTCAAAAGGTTGATTCTTCTGAGTTAGTCGTGTAAGTGGAGCTGCAAACTTTGAGAAATCTTGAACGAATCTTCAACAGTACCCTGCTAATCCCAGAAAGCTTCGAATTTCAGTGACACTCTCAGGTCGTTTCCAGGTTATAATTGATTCAATATTTGATGAATCAACCTCGACTCCTCTGCTAAAAATCACATGGCCCATAAATTCCACTTGATCTAGCTAGAACTCACACGTGCTAAACTTTGCATAGAGTTTGTTCTCCCTTAAGACTTGCAGAACTGCCCTCAAGTGTTGGGCGTGATCTTCTTTTGATTTGGAGAATACCAGGATGTCATCAATAAAGATAACCACAAACTTGTCCAAATATGGCCGAAATATTCGATGCATCATGTCCATGAATGCTGCCGGGGCATTCGTTAATCCAAAAGGCATCACAACAAACTCAAAGTGACCATATCTAGAATTGAAAGTTGTTTTTGGAATATCTTCATCTCGGATGCGCAACTGATAGTATCCTTGCCTCAAATCCAGTTTTGAGTAAACTGTTGAACCTTGCAATAGGTCAAATAACTCGTCGATATGAGGTAAAGGATATTTATTTTTCATCGTAACATTATTGAGACCATGGTAATCAATGCACATCCTGAGCGACCCATCTTTCTTCTTCACAAATAGTACAGGTGCTCCCCAATGAGATGTACTAGGTCGTATGAACCCTTGTTTTAATAAGTCTTGCAATTGAATCTTCAATTCTTTTAACTCTGCAGGGGCCATTCGATAGGGAGTCCTTGAGATTGGCTCTTCATTCTGCACAAGTCCAATTACGACCTCTATTTCCCTGTTAGGGGGAAGAGACTGTAATTCTTCAGGGAATACTTCCGGAAAATTTCACCACAAGTACATCTTCAATTTTATCCTTGTTCTTGGGTTTATTGATTAAGTAGGCAATGAATCCACAAGCCCCATCTCTAAGGATTTTCTTAGCTTAAATCAATGAGATGGTGGTAATCAAAGTGCTCTTTAAGGTTTGTTTCCCTATTGCATTTGTACCAAGCTTTATTTGCTTCGTATAACAATTCAACTCAGCTTGATATTTATACAACCAATCCATACCTAGGATCACATCATACTCTCGTAGCGAAAGTTGTATAAGGTTATTAGGGAACAAAACCTTATCTATCTGTATTGGGCAATCCGTATACACGATATCAGTAACTAGGCTTAAGCCTAGTGGCGTGCTCACTTCGACATCATAGGGTAAGTGTTAAGATTCAAGTGCTAACATTTAGACAAAAGACAAGGCAATAAAAGAATGCGTAGCACCAGGATCATATAAAACTTTGCCAACTTGATCAAGTATGTCAATGTTACCTTCAACTACTGCATTTGGATCACACATCCGCTTCAGCTGCTCCAAGAGCATAGACACGAGCTTGGATCTTAGGCTTCCCTGATTTTCCATCTTGTTTTTGTGTTGATGTTCTTTTAGGGCAATCCTTGAATGTTGTTGATCACTTCCACATGCAATACATCTCGCATTCTTTTTCTAACACATTGTTTCATGGTGGTTTGGATGGCCACAGAATCCACAAGGTCATTTTGGCATATTCTGAACTTGTGATGCGGTGGACGGCTCTCCCGTCTTAACCATATTGGCTTGGTTTGTTCGGGGATATTTCTTCCAATTACATTGTTTTTCTCCTCCATGAGCCATTGAGGAAGTGACCTATTCCTCTTCACCCTTTCTTCAAGCTTCACAAGTTCTTTAATCTCAGATTTGACACGTAGTGCTTTCTCCACGGCAAATTCATAAGCTGTTAGGTGTACAGATATTACAGCCCAACGAATCTCCACTTTAAGTCCTTCAATGAACTTTCTCACTCGCTGCTCCTCATCAGCCAAATAATGAGGTGCATACTGGATTAATCGGTTGAATTGAGCCTCGTACTGAGCGACTGTCATGTGTCCTTGAATTAAATCTAGGAACTCTTTCTCCCGACAAATCTGCACCACTTGTGGAATATACTCGCCGTAAAGTTCCTTGACAAAGTTACCCCAAGTGCGAGGTGTGCCATTGCTCTTCCACAAGTGCGCTGCATCTTGCTCCAGACGAAAAACAGCAAAATTGACTTTTTTTTCTTCACTATAGTTGGTGACAGTGAAAATATTTTCCATCTCGTTAATCCACGATTCGACTTTTCGATCATCAGGTTCTCCTAGAAATTTAGGAGGTTGGAAGCGGAGAAACCGTTCAAAGAGTTGATCTTCAGGTTGCAATGTAGACCCATTAGTTGCTGCTTGTTGTCGAGCAAACTGCATAAATTGATTCTGAAAGAAAGCATACATGGAGGGAGCTTCTTGTTCATGGTCATTGATAGCCGTCTCAGGTACCTATCCATTGGTAGTGTGTTCAGGGTTTGAGAATTAATCATTACTAACTGGAGATGGCTGCGAAGGTTCGATACGAGCCTGATTTCCAGTACGACGGGTAGACATTCTACACACCATAATAAAATATAGTTTGAGTTGTTAGTTAAGCGTTCTTAAAGGTAAGTACGTAAACCTCATTTAATAAGAGAAAAAAATAAGGGTCAATTATTCATGGTAAATATATGGCATAATTATACAAGACAACAAGAAACATATAACATAAAGTTCATGTATTGCTAATCACGAAATACTTTGGCCAAATAGTATAGCATTAGGATTAGCATTCGTTTAGACCATTTAAAAAAATTCTCGTCAAATAAAGAAAAAAAATTATGTTAAGCAAAATAATAGGTTTAAACTTTAAAATTATGACTTTTAAACCTTCTTTTAAAACAATGGCTCTGATACCATACTGTGAGGACCGCACCTCCAGATTTAGTTAATATCAAACTCGTGCCATGTTTAAACAATACATAAATAAACTCGATATTAATTTAGTCTAAAGGAAAGGTCTCATGGCCAGGATCATACCATACACAAAAAAAACAAAGAGCACCTTGGAGATTTGAATAAACAACGACAAATCGATCTTCAAATGTCAAATGGGAGTGTCAAGTCCATAGCAGTGACCAAGGTCAAGAGAGGAGCATAACACTCACAAGTAACAAAGGGTGTGAAGATGAACAAGGAGAGGGAGAAAGAGACGAACTATAGGACAAGAAGACCATGAAATTCGAGCAGAAAGACCATAAAATCAAGAAATCCGAAAATCCTCAATGGATAAAGCAAAAATACGAAACTCAAGCTCACAATAGGGGAAACCGATTCAACGGAGAAGACGCCGATGTTCTTATGAGGAGGTCACCGTGCTCCAATGATCAAAAAAGTGAAGACTGAAATGCTCCTAGGTTCTTCTTTAAAGCGCTTACGGAGAGAGGAGCTCCCTATTTTATATCGAATACTATGGCTTGTTTTATATATACTTAAATAAATAATAAGACATATATATATATATATATATGTATATATATATATATATATATATATATAAGGTTTACTTGTTTACTTACAAAGCGATCTGAATAGACTTTCTTGCCCATACAAAACTGCCATGCTTTGGGCACGTGACGGTTTTATGATCACTTTCGGACTTAATTACGTTGAAGGGGAAAAGTGATGTGATTAAGGGACATAACTACAATTTCAGAAAAGTAAGTAAAAAAAAAGGTCATAATTTAGGGGGAAACATATTTGTTTCTTTGAATATTTGCACATGTAGCAAGGCTAAGAGCTCCTACATTGGTGTCAATTTGATATGGCTTTTTAATTATATAAACATGTATCTTGGAATTTGAAAGGCCTTTTTTGCTAGTCGGTTTCAAATTTATTGAACTTGTGGCAATTGAGTTTTTTTTATGCCATTCTGTTTGGTGGTATTTAATTGACAAAATATCCAAGTGAATTTCAAAGTAATGCTTTTATGATATTATAAGGTGGTTTCGGGAAATACTGGATATACGAAACACATAGGAAGTCAGGGCACATTATACTTCTAATTTTTAACCAATTTTGACGCCGTTTGTATCACCATGGATCCTTTAAGCCACTCTTTGTGTTAAGATATCTGGAAACAAAGTATAATGCATTTGTCTACACTCATTACAAGACGAACTATACGGATTGAAAAAAAGGTAAAAAAAGTCGCAAGCATTGCTTAAAGTTTCTAATATTAGCTGACAAAACATCATATTTATTTACAATCTCATAAGGCATTTCTTACCCTACCACACTTCCACACTAAGACATTTTATGTACCGGCAAACTACCAAAGCAACGCCGACTTGCTTTAATCAAAAATGTCTTATATACATAATGCAAAAATATTGACAAGACGACTTGTTATTTTCTATCAATGAGAGGTACCTGGCTGTAGATGTACATTTGCAAGGCGAAACCAGGTAGTAAAAGCGGCTACCAAGTGCGGGCATGCAGCAAGGCTTCGGAGTTGGACATTGGGAGTGTGGATATGATTCTTAAGAACGTTTCCTCTAGTTCAAGGTACAATGATTTGTTATTCGATCCCATCGATGAGAGGGTATTTTTGCACGTAATCAACACTAGAAGCCAATCTTTCACAAGCTTGAATCTAACCTGTTGGATAAAGAGTGAGTACTATTAATTATAAAACACAACTTCAATGTGAAAAAAACATACACTACAACAAGAGGGCCGTTCCACTCGGGCGTTCGCGAATGACCCAAATGTTGTTGTGGGTGACCATCCGCGATGGCCCGACCATCACCGATGATCGGTCGCGGATGACCCCGGTCGTGGATCATCCTCGTCTGACGAGCGATCGCAAAAAGCCTTTTGGTGACTGCCTCACGAATAACGCCAATGACATCCGTGACCGCTCGACAGTCATGGGGCAGCTTATGACTGCTGGGCGTTCATGGAACACCACCATGACCGCTGAGCAGTCATGGATGTCACCATCGTTATTTGTGACCGCCTAGTGGTAACGGGTGGCCTCCGTGACCGCCCAGCAGTCACGAGGTACTACCAGAATATTTTATTTTTTTGCAAATTGAAAGTATGTTTGGTCTATCTTTTGGATTAAAAAAAATAAAAGAAGAGAAGAAAAGTGTTAGGTTTTATTTTTTTGGGCTATAAGAAGAGAACATAACAGAATAAGAGAGTTGGAGTTTTTGTTTTTGGGATATAAGAAAGGAAAAGAAGAGAAGAAAAAATGTTGGGTTTTTATTTTGGATTTGAGAAAAGAAAAAAAGAGAAAAGAAATCGTTGTAGATTTCAAATATATAAAGAGGAGAAAGTGTTGGGTTTTTTGTGAGAGGATAATTTTACTGTATTAAAAATTAGTGGGTAGAATGGTGAGTATTTTGTGACCGCCGAGCGGTCACGAGGGGTCTATCGTGATCGGCCGGCGGTCACGAAAGCCTTTTATTCGTGATCGCTGGATCGTCCAGCGATCACGAATAACCCTCATTCGACATTTTTTGATTTTCGTTTGTTTATTTTATTAGTGACCGCTCAGCGGTCATGAAAGTGGTTTCATTCATGACCGCTGGGCGGTCACTAACAATATTTTGTGGTCGCGAAAGAATCAGCGACCGCTTGGCGGTCGCGAGGGGTCTCTGGCGGTCACGAAAGCCACTCATTCGTGACCTATGAGTGGTTACGAATAACCCGCATTCGACATTTTTTGATTTTCGTTTGTTTATTTACGTCATGTTGTTTGTTAAATTGATAAAATGGTTAAAACGAGGTAAATTATCTGGTTTTATGGAACAATCGCCTATAACAATTTGAACAACTAGGTATATATGACGATTAGTTGTAGAACATATATATAATAGGTTATTCGTTCATTACTCGCCTAATCACATCTAATCTACTATTTTGATAAGTTAATTACTAATGTTGTACTCATTTATTACTTCAGTTCACATGTAATAATGAGACTTGTTGTTAAAAATCATAATCACATCAAGATCGTTCCATAAATTCAAAATTTATAATATCAATGTTATTAGTGACCTTAAGACTGTCACAAAAGAGGGTCTTTCGTGACCACCCGACAGTCACGAATGCCAACAGCTTGTTGGTATTGCGACCCCTTGGCGGTCACGAAAGTCAACGGCTAGTTGGCATCGCGACCGCCCGGCGGTCACGAGCTGCTAGAATTTCAACTATAAATACCCCCTCCCTCAGTTTGATTTTTCATAACAATCTTCACCAATTGTTAAGGTATTCTCGTTTTTTTCTCCTAGATTGTCAAATATAATTTTTCAATACTGAATTTTGGTATGATATGCAAACTTGTTTATTTATTTGTTGATAAATATTGTCATAAACACATTGAGGCTACTCGTAGTGGACACAAGCTTGTTGGGGATCGTTCTTTCACGCTTCCAAAAGTAAGTTGATCAATTTACCACTCTACACCCTTATCATGCATGCTAATTATTATGTTTTAAAATGTTAATTGTTTGTAGTATTAATTGTAATTAATTAGTTCCTTTAAATTTTACAACTTAGATATATATAATGGACTATCAAGCCGATAGATATTGGATGTACGATAGTTTTGATATCATAGGTTATTTGCGAGATAGTTTTCTGGTTGGGGTTCGCACATTCATAGAATTTGCTTTGCAATAAGACGCCTATTTAGATCTAGGGGGCGTATTAGATGCTCGTGCAAGAAATGTAACAACTCAAAGCTTTTTGATCAATTCCAAGTCTGTGATCATCTTCGTAAGTCAGAATTTACTTCTGGATTTTTTAGTGGATTTTGCATGGAGAGACGTTTACCACGACTACTATGACGTTTATCGACGAACCTCCCGGCCCATCACATGCTAATATTCCTGACATCCCTGTTTGTGCTGACGATTCGTTTAGACAGATGGTCTTGGATGCATATGGAGGCTGATTTGATGAGGACGATATGCATAACAAAGATCCGGATCCCGATGCGAGAGCTTTCTACGGGTTGATGCATGTAGGACAGGTGAAGATGCTTCCTAGGAATTGTAAAACCGTCCTACAGTTGGTTGGAGGGTGGTTGAATTACAAGATCATGCACAAGGCGAGTAACATCATGTCTGACAATTTTTTAAAGATGGCTAAAGATGGTTTCGACCCAGAAATTGAGAAGTTGTTACCTAAAGACAAGAAAGGGATGCATAGGATGCTGCAAACCTTGGGGTTATCGTACGTGAAGATCGATGTTTGTCTAAACCAGTGTTTCCTGTTCTAAGGGTTTGCGGCAAGCAAGGACTTCCCAAAATACCCGATATGCGGGGAAGATAGATACAAGTCTGGTAGGAAGTCGAAGGTCGCGAAGAAGCATTTCTGGTACTTCCCCCTAGGCCCTCGTCTTCAGAGGTTGTATTATTCCGTAGGCACTGCAAAGCATATGACTTGGCATTTGAAGTGTCGAGAGGCTACAAATCGAATGATTCACCCAGCTTCAAGTGAGGCATGGCAACACTTTGATCGGACGTATCTGGATTTTGCAGTTTAGCCTTGGAACGTACGACTCGGTTTGTGCACGAATGGATTCACACCATATGGGAAGAATTACTCTTGTTGGCCAGTGATGGTAACCCCGTATAACTTCCCTCCCGATCTTTGCATGAGGCAGAAGTTCATATTTTTTAGCCTTATCATTTTCGGTCCAGAGAGTCCCAGAATGAACTTTGATTTTTTTCTTAGACCACTGATTGACGAGCTGAATGCTTTTTGGAGCACTGGTCTGGAGACGTTTGATAGCTCGAGGAAGGAAAACTTTCAATTACGAGCAACCCTGATGTAGAGGATTAGCGATTTTCTAACGTATGGAATGTTGTCTAAGTGTAGTACGCATGAGAAGTTATCGTGTCCTTATTGCATGGGAGAGACAAAATCTTTTACGTTGAAGAATGACGTTAAACAGTGTTTTTTATATTTCCATCGTCGTTTTTTGCCCGAACATTAAAGATGGAGGCATGTCATAAATTCTTTCTACAATGATCGCAAGTCACTAGAAGCACCTAAAATGAGGGAAATTGTAGAGGAGCTTGGGAATGTTGGTTTTGAGACCGCATGGAAAAAGTTACCGGGGTTTGGTTTGGATCATAATTGGTTGAGGAAGAGCATATTTTGAGAAATGACCTATTGGTCCATAAACTTGATTCTTCACAATCTAGATGGCATGCATTGTGAGAAGAACCTTTTTGATAACATCATTAACACAATGTTGGATTACTCTAAAGATTAAGGACCACATCAAGTGTAGACATGATTTGGCGATCTTGACTAATAGTGAAGAGCTATTTTTAGAACCAACCACAAGAAGCGCATTTATCAAGGTCTTAGAATGGTTTGGTGATTTGAAATTTCTGGACGGCTACGCGTCAAACTTGGGACGATGCGTACAAAAGCAGCAATAGAGGCTATTTGGTATGAAGAATCATGATTGTCATGTCTTCATGCAGCGACTGATTCCCATTGCTTTTCGCAACTTCCTGTTGCCCGACATTTGGGGCACATTGGTGGAGATTAGTTTGTTCTTCCATACAATTTGTTCTTCAGAGGTTTCGACCATCGATATGAAGGGTCTTGAGTAATCCATTGTTGTCACGAAATGCAAGCTTGAGAGGATATTTCCTCCTTCCTTATCCGATTCTATGGAGCATTTGGTCATACACCTACCGTACGAGGCTAGAGTAGGCTGGTTCACCAAAAATGGATGTATCCATTCGAGAGGTACACAATGTTTTATGAGATTAATCTGGTACTATTTTTTGTTAGTTTATTCTATATGTTACTGACCTTTTGATATTTTTAGGCGTATGTTTGATTTGAAAAAGTATGTGATGAACAAAGCAAGGTTCGAAGGATGTATATCCAATTCCTACCTTCTTTTAGAGCTATCCAATATGTGTGCACAGTATCTCGATATCTTCGCGAGAACTATATTTAACTGGCTCAACAGGAAATAGACTTTTGAGAGTTCAGAGTGGGATGATGAGCTGTTATTATTTCGAATGAAAGGGAAGCCCTTGGGCCATTGAACAAGAAGAGGTGGTTGACTTCCAAAGAGTTAGACGGATGGGTCGTGTAAGTCAACATTCTTTACTTTTTTGTGCAAACACTCTATTTATTAAGGATAACTTGTATGTAAGGAGTATTTCTAACATGTTTTGTTTGTAACTTGCAGGTTGTTTATAGAGGAGGAGTGCAATGGACTACGTCCCATGAGGTGCAAACGAAAAGAAACACATAGTATGTGTCATGATTCAAGCAGACCTACTCCAGTGGGAAGTACATGACAAACAACCGTGTTAAGCCGTTGCTCACAGGTCCACTCAACTCAGCATTGTACTATGAAGGGTACATTGTGAATGGGTTCCGGTTCCACACGGATATGCATTTGGCCCATAAGAAGAGTGATTGTAGCGGGGTTTATGTGAAGGGGTACATGGGAGGATCTAACGCCACCAACTTCTACGGGACATTGAACGAAATCATAGAGGTGGAATATTGGGAAGATAGAACACGGTTATACGTTGTATTATTCAAGTGTAGATGGTATGATATTGGACTTCGAGGGACGAATGTTCACAAGAAGTACAAAGTGATTGATATTAACCCATGACGGGAACTCACAATCAACGAGCCTTTATTTTTGCAATTTGGCCCTTCAGTCATACTACGTCCTATATCCAGAACTTCCGAATGGTCGAATGGGTCAAAAAGGATGGATGGTTGTATCTACTATTCTTCTAGGCACGTGATCGACATGTCATCACTAAGTGATTCGAACAAAACAGAAACAGGGATGCTAGAGGAAGTGTTCCATGGGAAGGAATCTGTAGGGATTAATCTGTTTGTAGACTTTAGGTCGTTTAATATGGATATCTAATTGGGTGCAGGTGAGTTTGTGGTTGTCGAAGATGTACAAGATAGAGGGGAAAATGAGTTTGAAGATGAAGACATGGAGCTAGATGGTGATGATAGTGATACTGATTAGTTTATTTGTTTTGTAATAATTTAAAACACTAGTTTGTGACGCACTTTATTTTTAACGGTTTGTTAGTGTTGTAAAAGACAGTTGCATTAGATTTTTCTAAAAGTAACATTTTATATGTGATAAAAGTATACTAAAAATTTAACATAACATATTTAAATTAACAATAAAAGTACACAATAGCCCAAAAGATAAATTACAATAGCAGTCCAACATTACAATAATGAAAATTTAACAGTCCAGTACACAACTTAGTTACGATTACAATAAGAAAAGTACACAATTTAAAATTTGACAATACGAATACAAATAAAAATACAAATAAAAACACTACTCATCATCCGAACTATAAATGGCACTCCCATAAGTGTCGTGCCCACCTGCAGCTGCGACCCCATCATCACCATCATCCTTACCACCCAAAGCTACACCAACATCATCCCCCATCTGCGCGGGCAACTCATTCTCATCGAAGTCGTCATCATCGTACTCCGCGATATATGCAGGCCTATCAAAATAATTGGGAGCATATGGATCTATCCTCGGACGCGGAAGCCTATGAGCCGGTGGAATCGTATGCCTAGCTCCCATCCTACGTGCATTCACATGAACGCCGAATCTAGAATCCGTGGAAGGTCAAATCCCATCTTCTCGCGAAACATGTCTCTCCAGAGCTCCATAGTGGTCTGCATGTCCGATTTTCGTGCGACCGAGTCTGCTCGTTCTTCGTCAGCAAGTTCTCGATGGTGACCCGTGCATAATCTGGCAATTTTCGGTATGGAATGTTGTACGCCTCTGGATCTACCTCCATCGGTAAGCCCTTATCATTCCCCTTCTTCATTGGACCAAATGCTTGTTTCCAACAGTGGGGATCGAACTCCGTAAGCGGAGCTGGTGTTAGATCTCCCTCAATAGATTCATGTACTTCTTCTGCATTAATATTTGAAAGAATCAATATTTAGATTAGAATAAGGAATTTAAAGCTAGTTGAGAAAAAAATAAAGGAGTATGAGTTTGAAATAACTTACATAAATGGCATTCGCCGCATGATCTATCCACTCGCACCTCGCTGGCACTCATGTATTACCGCCCGTCCACTTCACCCTCTTTTTGTGACCACGTATGTAGGCCTCATCGTATCGAATATGGTCCCATTGCTCAGGGTGATCCACAGTCTACACATTTCAAGAAAGAGTACGCCATACTTAATTACACATATTTTAAGATTACATAATTACGCCCATATTTTTAATTTTAATAAATCATACCAGCCGACATTTGATCTCCTCTATGTCGATAGATCCACCATGGAAAGTAGTAGGTGCCTTCTTCCCCTCCACTGGCTCTTCGTCTCCTCTCCTATTTTTGTGGGACGTCTGCAACACATCCAAATGATGCTCGATGGCCCAATGCTTAATCGCCTCCGCCTCCAACGCGCTATTCATCCAAGTATTCGGAAGCCCTCCATATTTCGGATCATTAACCCTCTCAAAGTAATGTTTGTTCATGTTGTACATCAAATTCTTTTCGTAGGCCTTATGTACGTCGTATTTTTCTGTTGCTTGGACCCAATATATGTTCTGTAAATTAATAATGTTTTAAGAGTATTCTTATTACGTCTTTTTATTTATTAATCCATTATATTAAATAATACGTTATAATTGTGAAATAATTCCTCACCGTAAATTTGACAAACATACGACCTTGCACCTCCTCGAGCATCGTCACGTGGTTATGCCAGAAAGTACTCATGAACTGTCTGACCCGATCCGTGATCGTCGTCGCAACCTAGTTGCTAGTGGGGGACTCAAACAGGCCCGAAAAGACAACCTAATGATCTGCCTTTGAGACAGGCTGTTAGGTGCCATCGCACCTCTAGAGGGGCCCTTAGCTGGAGGGGCCACGGAAAAAAAAACATATTATATATATTGCTCTTCTCGCTTTTATGAGGATAATCATACAAATACACATTCCCCTCCAAACAAATGTGCGTTGCATCTCCTAATCATCTATACACTATTCTTCAAATTGATTAGTCATATTGTACATACCGTGAACTGCTTGAGATGCTTCAACAAGCAGAGGATTTCAGATATGTTGATAACTCTTTCTTCATTTAATTCCTTGAGATATCCCGATAAGAGACATTGAAAAGACATTTCTTCAACTCTAATGCATTCTTCAAGAAAAACTTTGCCAATTTAAATTGATCCGCCGTCCCAAAGAAGCACCTAAACCTAACATCCTCCAGATGGGAAACAATACATGGGGGCACGTATTTCTTGGTATCATAATCATTATCATCCCAGTCGAACCGAAGAAAGAAGAAAAACGTTATTCACACAAAATGTTCATTGCTAAAAAATCACCAAAAACAACCAAATTAAACATGTATGACTTACCACATCTGTGTCTAGCATCTATAGAAATGGTGCCGCATGAAGCAACTGCAGTAATGTTATGGCATTTCCCGGACCTTGGATATACAGTCGTTCCATCTTGCAAAACACTGGAAGAGAAAGCGCTAGCTTTGACAGCACAATGGCCTTGGTAAAAAGATTAAATAGAAACAAAAGGAGTCAATTAATTCCATCAAAGGTAAATTACAAAATTCAAAAATGAGGATAATTAAGTACTAACCCACATTGAAAGACACCGTAAAACCAAATTATTTAAACTTAAGAGTTCTTTCAATTGCTTTCGAATTTGTAATCCTACATATTCAAGTAAAAGAAGATCATGACAAGCATAGTTACCATCTTTAAAAGGCAATGTTATATTTTTTACTTTTCCCTTCATTTTCCTTGCCATATTCTCGTTATCTTTGTTGAATACGAAAGAACCTTTTTCAATCAATTAAACACACATTTTTGCATTTTCACAAAAATCACGCGAGATGTCCACTCTACCTCAATAGATGGCCATTTGAAGCATTTCTTCGTGTCGTATAAATTTTAGTAAATTGCGTCCCATTGCATACAAACTTGTGTGATGAGGATTCCACAATTGTATACCACTACCCCTTCAACATTTATTCAATATGTATTACAAGCACCACAAGGTGATTCATAAGTTGAAAATGAGTTTGAACAAAACATATTATGACGGGAAGGAATTGTGAACATGTTTATTTAGCAAAAAGGCTTTTCCTTCGATTTTCTATAAAGACTCGGTTTGAATCTCCAGCACACGGTAAATGTGTATTTTTCAACAACACAAAACTACAAATAGAAGAAATTATAAACGAGGATGAATTACAGATCTCAATTGATACTTTACCTTTTACGATCGTTTTTCACTTACTCATTACACAATAGTCTAATTATTTGATAAATTAAAAGATGAGTTCGAAATCATAAATAGTGAAATAATCTTTTGTTGAAGGCAGTAAATTAAATGTGCAATAGTATTGTAAAATGAATGGCAATACATGAGTTAAACTTAACCGCCTCAGTATAAAAATAAAGAGAACTTACCATAAGAGATCGTTTTTCCAATTCCATCCATTCCAATTGTCTTCTTTGGATCCACTGTCAACCTTATTATCAACCAATTTCTCGTAGCAACTTCCGCCTCTTCATTATTGCAGAATTGCCTAGTACTCAATAAATTATAAATTATCGCCATTTACTTGCTAGTTCCTCCATCCGGCAATGCAAAAGGCCTTACCAACTGTCTCGCCCTGATTTTTTCCTCGTGGTTGACAAATCTAGTTGATTCAACTGATAAATTACAGATCTATGAGTTTACACCTTGTGAGAAGCTGAAATGACAATGAATGGCGTCGCTAAGATTCAAATCAAGTATTAAAATAAAGTTTTCTTACAGATGCAATAGAGGAATGGATTTAGATTGGTAGCGCAACAAAAAATGATGATTAGGTTTTAACAATGACGTTTGAGAAAATGAGGATGATCCGTTGTAGGTTATGGTAGGACGCGACCTACAATTGTTGGCAGCATAACCTAGAGCCAAACTGGAATTAGGGTTTACGGAGCAAGAAATAACACTTAATAAAAAACTATAAAAGCAAAAAAATTACTATTTTCTTGAGTGATTGCATCTTAATTTATACTAGCACACAGTTAAAAGATTACAAATACACCCTAACTGCATTTGATGATTGTACCCCTAACCTAGCAAACCTTCATTCGCCTCTTAAATATTTTTACGTAGATATGAGTGTCGGATAAGGGAGACACGCATTTGTCCATATCCTTACATAAGAAAGAGTTAAACTAGCACGACAAAAATATAACAAAATCTCCAATTTATAATGTGATATATAAAATGAAAATAAAGAATATAGTACACGGATTTATTTGATTCATGCAAAATCGTTGAAAGTTTTCCTAATATCATTCCTTACTTTTTACGATTGTTTTTCACATCTTGGCTTTCCAAATTAAAATCAATCAACTTCATGAAGGCGTTTCAGAGAGATTACTGAAGAGCAATCTTTTCCTTTAGAGCGCTTACGGAGAGAGGAGCTCCCTAATTTATATCGAAAACAATGGCATGTTTTATATATACTATTTACCATAATTTTGAACCAACATTTTGTTCCAACACACGCGCTTACAAAATATAACATATAATACCATGGACTTACTTGATTCGTCCGAGATCATTAAAATTTTTAAAAATGGCAACGATCAATTTTACAATGTTCATATCTAGAAAATGTAGTGATTATCGAAGCACCGTTTATTCATAAGACGTTTTGCTTTTAATTGAACATATAAGACTATCATAAAAAAAAAACATGAGCTTTTAAATATTTGCACATGTAGCAAGACTACAAAGTCCTACATTGGTGTTACAATTGATGAATTTGATGACACTTTTTTTATTTAAACCGGTATCTTGGACTTTGCAGGCATTTTTTGCTGTTTATTTTGAAATTTATCAAATTCGTGGAAACTTAGTTTTTTATTCCATTTTGTTTGGGGGTATTGATTGACAAATATTCAAGTAAATTTTAAAATGATGTTTTTACGATATTATAAGGGGTTTTGGGATATTTTGGATAAACTCACCTTTAAATAACCTAAGAGAAACAGGAAGTCGGGCACATTACACTCTTAAAATCTAGCCAAGTTCGACACCACTCATGTCACTATGGATCCTCTAAGACACTCCTTTTGTGTGACATTCTATTAGTTTTGATCAATCTCTTTCAATTTTGATTTTTGAAGACGTTATTAATTATTTCAAAGTAGGAAACATTCTAAAAAATCTCAGGAAGCTAACAGGTATACCAAAATTGTATTTATTCACTAAATCCATTTTTAATATGCGGAAAGAAATTAAATTGTATTACAAAAGAAAAAGAAAAAAAAGGCATTCCAACAGCCCTTGCGGTCACTAATGGCCCATTTGCCGTTGGTAATGACACACTACCGACTACTGAGCCGTAGGTAATGATCGGTCGGTAGTACCTCCATCGGGAATGGGTAGCGACAGTTGAGCCATAGGTACGGACCTTAGTACCTACGGCTGGATCGTTACTACATTTTAGCGACAATCAGGTTGTTGCTATCCTTTACCAACGGCACGATCATGGGTATTAAGAGGATGCTCATTATCTACGGTTTGGCCGTAAGTATTGTATTTAAGTTAGTAGTGACTGCCAAGCCGTAGATAATGCCAGTAGATAATTGCGGTGAAACCACTACCTATGGCCCGACTTTAGGTACTAACATTAACAAAATAAAAAAAAATTAAAAACCTGTTAGGTAAATTTTGTGGATATTGAAAATGAAGGTTGGACGAGGAGGTATTTATAATAGTGGATAAAAAATTAAAATTTTCATGAAATTTTGAAATTCCTACATGTGCCCACAATTTTCAGGGGTCAGTACCAACGGCCGAGTCCTGGGCATTATTCGAAATTTTTGAGATTTTCAAAACTTCCCCAAATTTTGGGATAATCTCGCCTAGTTTTCGCGATGGCTTAGTCATCGCTACTGTTGTTTAAAGATTAGTATCGACGACATGGTCGTGTGTAATACCTTTTGAAGATTAGTACCCACGATCGGGCCATTGGTACTAACCCCTGAATTTCGTCTTTTCTTGATTTCACTTATATAAATTTGATGTGTGTGTGATTGTAGGTAAGATACTCTTAATATATGTGAAATCAAGAACTATATAAATAAGTATTCTAGTATATGGGTTATCGAAATACAAATTTATTGTTAATTAACTAAGTTATGTACGATTGAAGTAACGATGTAATTATACATTCGTGTATGGTCTGCGATTGATCTTACGAAGTTGTTATCATGTTTTATATGTGACTCATGTTCATTATAATGTGCAAGTATGTATGATAGGCAGATTTCATTAGTTAAAATATAAGTCATTACGTACATCGTTATTAGTTAACAATGTCATTAGGGACCGACTTATAAATGATGCTTGATAGAGCTACAAAAGCTAAAATTTGTGTTTATTCAACTAATTTGTACGTATTATTCTCGTAATCGTTAATTAAACCACCATGCGAAAAACATATTTTACGAAGATGAATATTAATACCTACGACCCGACCGTCACTATTGACCCTCATTTGCGACGGCTTGGCAGTGGGTAGTGGTAGGATAAGCATACGATCATCACTAATGAGGGTCAATCGCGAAGATTTGTCCGTTAGTACTACTAGGATTTGACCGAGGCATAGGTATTGTCAACGATAACAATCATTACCTTCAGCTCGGTTGTCGCTATTGTTAACCATAACATGTAGCAGCGATTGCTTAGACGTAGGTACTAATAGTTACCGTTGACATTACCAACGGCCTGGCTAT
Source organism: Linaria vulgaris (assembly GCA_948329865.1). NCBI lineage: Eukaryota > Viridiplantae > Streptophyta > Magnoliopsida > Lamiales > Plantaginaceae > Linaria > Linaria vulgaris. The sequence goes on from OX415250.1 coordinate 73,501,513, forward strand.
AGGTAATGCTAAAATCTTCCCTATAACTACCTCCTCCTCTTTTATTTTGAGAACTCATTCCAATCTCGTTTAAGGTATTTCGATTTTTCTCGACAACATCACATTTATTTTTGTTTGCACCCCGCTAAGTAATATTTCTGAAATATTACTACCACTATTTCAACCAGACGTCAGTGGTGTCGTATCATTAACGATGTCAGGTTGTAATAGTGGTAGTAGTAAATCGTAAATATCACTTCTGGTGGTGCAACGGTGGCGGTGAAGGACGGATGAGTTATAAAAATTTGTGGTTGTGGAAGAGTAGCAGCAAAAGATATGGATAGGTAAGGCTTCCACTCTTAGTGGAAAATGAACCAGTAGGATCACTAATCAAAATAGGAAAGAAGAAATTAGAGTTTTTTCTTTTGTAGTTTAATTTTCTCTTTTTGATAACTTTGTAACTACGTAAGCGGTATGTACGTGTTGTTTCTACACTTATAATGCTTTTGATTAATGTGATGAAGTTGCTACATTCGTCATTTCTTAAGAAACATCAAAAGTCGCAGTTTTTCTTAAATTCTTTGTAAGAGTTAACAGTGTCAGAGTTCCCAATTACGCATGGGTACTAATAAATCAATGGGTACTAATAAACTCGGCAATAGGGGAGTTCTGATATTAAGAGTGTCTCTTATGCCACCACAAGTTATAATACACAATGTTATTTTTATAGTTTAATGGGGTTTTTGGTTTCTTGTATTATGCCATAACTGGATATACTAAAACTCATCAAAAAAGGCGTAATATATAATACAAGTGCGGCTATTACATGGTTGGGTTTCTATGTTAAATTCTGATATTACTAAGCCAACTTTTCACGAAAACTATTTTGTTGATTAGATTAAATCCTGGATTAGCGTAATTTGACTATATTGCCCTCAAAATACCGGGTATACAATGGTTTTGTCATTTCATTTCCTTCTACACACTTCTTCAATTTTTTCCCCAAATCCGACCGTTGCTAACCCTAGTTCTACTTTTGTGTCAAAATTGAGTTGATTCAGCCTAAATTGCGAGCACCCATTACGAAATTCATCCCTCAATGACAAGGTAATCACGATTTCAACTACATTCTTCATCATAATTTAGGATTTCGACTTCATGCTTGTCGTCCGCTTCAATTCTTGTTGTAAATTAGAATTTCTTGTTTTATGTTGTCCGAGAAATGACTCATTATGCTTTATTTGAAGTGCATGTAAATCCTTGTTATTAGTCGTCTAGTGTTAATTAAACCCTAGCAACTTTGATTTTGATTTTGATTGTATGAAATTGCTATTCCATGTTATTTGTCTTAGTGTGGTTTATTAAAGCATGTTTTGTTAATATGGCGATCGTACTTGGTGTCTGCCCTTTCATTTTCGGTGTTTATGTTCTTCATTGTATGCGGGGCTGTCATTAGGTTAGGTTGGTTGAAAATCTTAGTTAATTTGCTCGGTTGGTTATTTCGATTGATGTAGATGTATGCCCCCTTTGTTGTCAACTGTTTGTGCAGTCGTGGTCCGATGCATTACTGTATGGTAACTAAAATAGGTAGATGCCCTGGTAGATTCTACTACATTTGTCCAGTCGAAATAAGACACACCGACTACTTCATTTGGCGGACCAGTTGTTAATGCCTTGTTTTGCAAGGCTTAACTGCCAACCAACTTCGACGATCCCGAGGAGGAGTACAATGGACAATAACAAGCCCTCATCTAATGTCAAAATGGAGAAAGGTGACGCTTCCGATAACAACGATAACAACACTACTACCCAGTTCTCATTCATAGATCATACTCCCCCGAGAATCGAAGTTGGTGCCCGTAATGATACAATCACACCCCCGCTTAGTGTCCTGATTCAGTCATGTGTGGAAGGGATCAATGAGAGGTCCATTGTTAGGATGGCTACGGTGTGCTGCTATGTAGCTTGGGTCATAGTTTTTCTACACGTACTAGTTGTAATTCCATGTATCATCTTTTCTTTCTCGCAAAAGTGAGGTGATTTAAATGTGCCGAATGTGTTGTTAATTTGGTTTGGTCGAGTCTGGTTGTTGTGGGTATTATTTTATTGTACAAACTCGTTATTTGAAATGAATTTATGCTTTATGTTGATGCTTCGTATTGGTCACTGTTTTTTCATTAAAGCTTTGATTTGACTTATGAATAAGTATGAATAATATGCAGTTTTTTATTGTTTTGAATCATGACTTACACACGGAATCAATGGATAAAAAAGTGTTTGAAGGACCCTGACATGGGACCCGATGGATCCTTCCACGTGTTGTTGGTACTAGATGCGTATGGCAAGAAGCACGACATATTCTATATGCATGAGATGAAATATGCGGTGCTAGATGTTCAAGATCGTATATTGGATGGTGCGGGAAAGAAATACCCGTTGACGTGATACAAGAGAAGATCAAGGCTATGCATCATCGCATCGACACATTTCATCGGTGGATTAATGTTCCTGGAGTTATGTTCGACCGTTGGTCAAAAACCAATCTACTGAGCCTTGGTCCTGAATATGCCCACTACTTGAAGAAGGTATGATTCCGAACGTACAATCTTATCATTCTTCATTGATAAATGTTATTCTACGTACAAATCGTTTTGTAATTCAATTCATACTTAATTTTGTAGGAAAACACTATCGAGAAACATTTCCGCATTCAGGGTTTTGAACACTACAAACTATATGAAATCGTGTTTTGCGTGAAAGAGGCTGCGGTAATCCCTTATGAGTTATGGGGAACAATTGCGAGGCCTAGTTGTCGATGATGATGGAGTGGTACAACCGTGTCGTGGCGCAAGTTCTGTGAGTGAGGTATCTTCAAGCTTCATCACCGACAACGGAGGGAGCGTTACCCATTGCTAAAGGTTATGAACTGTTATTCAGCATTCTTAAGGATTTTGGTATTTGAATTATGTATTGCAAGTGTAGACATTCTACCTTTTATGAAATTGGCTAAGTAGGGGGCGTAGTCATGTGATTTTTCAAGGATCTCATGACACCAATTTTTTGATTTTAACCCAACTTTTTGTACAAGCATGCCATGAAAAAACAAGTTAGGCATGCTATATTTTTGAATGAATCAGAGATTCTCGTCCCCTTTATTTTGTTTGCATGTGTTTTTCTTGCTTGCTTCTTTTTTCTCCATGTCACTAATTTTGGCATGACTACACGTGAACATGGGGAGGTATGCTCCACCAATGAGGTTCATCAAATCTGAGCTTTTTCTTTTTATTAATGTGTTAATAACGTAGGCTGGTCTATAAAATAGTCTCATTCTTGCCAAATACAACAACTACAAAATTCTATCAAATCAACAAGTGCCCCCCTTCTCCCCGAAATTCATTTAATCTCAAGTATGTTGCCACATGCTAGTGAGCTTCAAAGGCAGGGTCCTATGATGACAAATGGATTCCCCACATCGACGAAATGCTCATCGATGTGTTGAAGGAGCAAGTTAACTCGGAGCATGGGTGTGTTCCTCTAATAAATTCCAAGTTTCTCGATATCATAGTCAGAAACGCAATGGACACGATCAACTACATCCATGACACAACATTCACAACGAATGAGATTCTTCATCGCTTCGATAGATTGGCAGAGCGGCACTATGTTTTCAAAAAAATACTTGGTCATGTGGTAACCATATGGAATATGGACAACAATGAATTTTGAACAGCTTCGGAAGCGTGGGACGAGTTTAAGGAGGTTTCGACGCTTACATTATTTACGTTTCTAAAAAATACTTGTATATCGTACACATTATCCCTCGTGAGTATGTTTTCGTAAATTTTGTTATTTTTTTTGAACTAATTCGTACAGGAAATTCACGATGCATGAGGCGTACAAGGTGCATGGAGAGTTTGCTTTGGGGTATTTGGAAATTCTTTTTGGGAAAGTGAGAGTTCAAGCACGCATTGTGCCACCAAGGGAGTATGTTAAGAAGATCTGGGAGAAGAAACGCACTACCGAGGAATTTCTCAATGCCACACGCAAGACAAAACAAGATACTTCACGATTTGGCAAGGATATGTCATTTGGAACCGCATCCGACCACATTTCGGACACTAATGGAGTTTCTCACACTCTCTCTAAACCCGCAAAAGATAAATCAAACCAAATCACTAACTACTACAGTGAACCAATCACCTCAGTGGCATCATGTTCGGCAAGTCGTTAGACTTTTAGATGGCTTCGTTTCTCTTTCACTAATCAAGGACATTTACCGTCCATTGTTTTGGTCAATATGCAAAGTCAGACAACCGTAGTTGCACGTAAGTTTTTAGCGGAAGTGTGGGTGTGACCCGTATTAATGTTCCCCAATGTCCCTTATTATTGTTACAGTTCTTAGGGAAAATTCTGTATGTCGAGGTGTTGTAGGATGGCCTATGAGGTTGTTCTCCTTTTACTTGTTTTTATTTAAATGTTTATGTTCATGATGAATTGTGCAAAGTTATCTATGGGATCAAACACATGGACTATAATGAAGTACAAGGTAAAAATACCACTAACCAATACTGTAAACACAAATCCCTCACTCGAGATTTTCCTACCAAAGCATACATACAATTTTTTTTGCAAATCGCTAAGGAAAATCACTTGCGAACATGACAATTCCTTACTCCCTGTAGCAAATTAGATAATGAATAAAGCATCCAAAACATATTATTAGTTACCCAAACTCCAAGATCAGTCAACACTTGATCACAAAATTGGAGGGGGTAAGGATTATAGATGTCTTACTTAAATACTGAATAGTAGCCAGAAATGCGATAATTCGAACATAAATCAAACCCGACAATTGTTTGGGTAAACAAAATGGAAACCAGACATAGTTCATCAAAACCTCACTTCTTTGAGGGCTTCTTCTCCAGGAGGTGATTGAGGTACCTAACTTGGGACTCTTATGGCAAATCAAAATAGACATCGGCATCGGCTGGAGAATGTGCAAGACGGTGTACAAGATCGATCTTCGTATCCTCGTCAAACTCCTCGTACTTGGACAAAGCAGCATACAGTGACTTTCTCTCGGTAGTAGTAAGATCTTCAGGCAACTTTGGAGCCACACAAAGGTTTACAATGCACTCCATGGCATCGTTGGTCTTCTTGATGAACTCATCCACATATCCTGGTATCTCGGGAGAACTCTAGACATGGGGATTACCCTCACGTCTGCGTTTCCTACCCTTTTCTTTCTTGATCCTCTTAAGAAATTTTTTAGTTGGCGCCTTAGAAGGTCCAGATGAGGAGGGCACATCATTTTCACCGCATCCCTTGTCCATGTCTAAATCAACAAAGTCAGTCTGAGTACTCGTGTTGGGAGCTGAGTTGGGCTGGTCATCTTCATTCACAACATTCTTCCCCTTCGCAAAAAGATCATGTACATCACAGTCAAGTTTTCAACACCATTTCCAGTCGAACGATCCTTTCCAAACAACTCTACCCAATCCTCAAAGTATAGAAACTGTTTGTCCTTGTATTGCAGCATATAAGGATGTACCTTTTAATAAACAAAATAAGGACATTAGTGTGGGTAGACATATTACATAGCCAAATAGATAACATATTACTATGTAGTTGTACAATCTTATTATTTCTCAAATCAATATTTAAAAGACGATACCTTCACGTAGTCCAAACAATACTCCTCATTGACACACTGGATTGTCTTACTGACCGGGCACAACCACGCTCCACCACCGGACCCATCAAACATCAAATACAGATGGCCATAAGTGTGTTTCCAAACTGTCATCTTTGACCTTACATGGGGATCCGGCTTAACTCTAGTTGCGGGGACAATCCCCCTTATCGAGTTCTCCAGCTTTAGCACGTATCCAACTCTGAATGCATTGTCTATCTTCATTCCTTTACCCTTAAGACTTTTCACATCATCAAGTAGGGCCAATTCCTCCTCCTTAGTCCATTTGTATTTGTTTTTTGCAACTTTCGGTCCTGATTCCACAGGTGCAGAATTGCAACTTGAAGCCGCCGCCATATGTAGCCCAAATGAGAATATTTAAAAGGGGAGTATATACCATATTCTCAAAGTCATTATTATGTACAAAGACCCAATATAACAGGAATATGTCATCCTTGAATCAAAAGCATATAAGACAAACACAAAAACATTGCCATTCCACAAACAAAAGCACCAAATCACAAATGAACATGTTCAAACAGATTCAACAAAATCAAATAATAGAACAACTAGTCAACTATAACTCATGAAACACCATCCAGTAAATCCCTAGTAATGTTTTGACAACTTCTCCTACCACACACATCACTCTATCATCAAAACCAAAGACATCGACGCCTGCGCTGCACTCCAGTCATCCTTCATCTTAGTTGCTATCTCATCTCTGAAACCTCCCCATGCAGGTGTACTTTGTAGGCCCTCAATGTAATCCACGGTTGCATTGCAGTCTTGGTCGTCGGAGTTGGAACTGTCAGACGACGAAGAAGAGTCTGAGACGTAGTTAGGCATCTGAACTTTAATGAAATTTTTCAAGAGTGCACCCGCCATCACGCATTGATTCTGAATCTTTATTGGATATGATGATGCACTCTTGAGTATCTTCCACCATTTTTTTAATTTGGCGAAAGCACGCTCGATGATGCTCCTCGCACGCGAATGTCTCGTGTTAAATATCTCATATTTGTCTTATGTAACAACACACCCCTCTCCCCACTCCTTCAAATGATACCTTCTACATGGTACGATGCCAAAAAACCAGCACAGTTTGTGTACCCCACATCAACCAAGTAGTAACAACCTAGTTGTAAATTACAAACAAATAAAGAAAACAGATGTTAGAGATTGAATAGGTGTCATGTTACAGCAGATACTACTAATATCAACATGACTACCTTGTGGGACTCTAAATCCATTTGGTGCGGGTCTATAGAGTGCTTCACGAAGTACTCTACCATCCGCCGCAGAACCTTCCCACCCGCACAATAAGTAAACAAAGCTCATCTCTATGTCACAAACCCCAAGTATGTTCACTTGCACTCTACCCTTACGGGACCGATACTTTGGTTGTTCCAAAGTAAGGACTGTCACATCAACCATAGTACCATCCAATGCTCCAAGACATCCCTACAAAGCAATATGACACATTACAAACAGAAACATAAAGAATATGCATTTCATAAGATACAAATATGTTGTTTTTACCTTAAAATGTTTCCCAAGCTCCTCACAATTTCCATTCTCCTCTGAAATTGGTTTCGAAGTCACTAGCAATAAATCACCACACGTGAGTAGTGCTTCTAAAGTACGTCTAAAATATCGACTCACCATCTGCCCAGATCTATGCCAATCAAATCCTACTATGTGGTTGGTGTCATGGTGAGCTTGTATCTTCAAGAATAAGGTTACTTGATCGCGTAGGGTAACGTACTTTTCATCCCGTAGGCCACCAACCTCTTTAAGGAGCCAACAAAACTTTAAAAAATAGTCTATGTGCATCCTAAGATTTGCAATGCAATACTCATCATTCAAATCAGTCATCTTGAACATGACTTTCTCAATTTCAGGGATTTTATTCAAAAGGCTATAACGAATCACCCTCTATCGACGACGTAACCTCATTTTCTTTTCATGGTTGTGCATAATGAACAAGAACATAACAATTTTTGGTCGCAAAAGCATAAGTTGACAGAGAACTAAAATCATATTTTTTCGCCACTGCTCCATCTGGAACACAATTAGGATGCATACAAGTTTGAGGGTCATTTAAGAGTTGGACACAAATATTTATAGTCAACTAGCATACTATTACTAGATAAACATGCCTCAACTAATGCTAAACAAAACCAAAGCATATGCAACTCATATCTTTTAAAAGCTTGGACATATCACAAAAAAATGACAGTCAATCACATGCACAAATCATTCATTTATCTAATTTTTGTTGTGTTAAATCAATTCACAAATAATTGTCAATCAAATACAGAGACTGTTTAATCACATGTCCACCAATGTGGCCAGTCATCCAACACATAGAGTTGTTTTTTTACCTTATCTGTGTAGGTAGTGCTTGGTAGATGCAGAAAATTAACTTTCCCTTGTAATTCACTCCACAAAGAACCTGACATAGAAAAGATACACAAATTCAAATCAAACCATATAGTTGTTTTTTTGTTCATCAAAACACCACATGAGTTCATATTTAGACAACCTTATACTACGTAACATGGCTGGTATCGAAATATAACATAATAATACAAAATTTAATCAAACCACACAGATATATCACGCTTAAACCAAAATTAAATGAAAAAATTACGAGGAATCTTAACTTTTACAACTCGTGAAACGGAGTGAAAGTTACCAACCTATTTCAACACAAAGAAAGAAGAGCACAATAGTTAGATTTATGCGTTAACGAAGACGCATATGTAGGATTACAAGAAATTAGTACTCGACCTCACCTTTGATTCGGATTTGACAACATAAGGTTCGCGCAATATCGAAAAACAACGTTCTGTGTAAATTAAGAACAAAGAGAAGTTAACAATATGTAACAATGGCAAATAAGCAAGAAAAAATTGAGGATATTTGATTCGAAAACGTACCGTCACTTCAAATGTCGCCGCAAAGCTAGGGTTCTTCCCCCCCCCCCCCCCCAAATTTCCTGTTGTGATAATGTGAAATTAGTGGTGAATTTGGTGTTAAACAACAATCCAAAAGTTGCTACACGATTTTAAAAGACGCCTAAAAAGTGGGTTGGTCCAAGGGTATAATAGCCTTTAAAAAAAAGCAGCAATCCTTGTATAAGCTAATCACAGGGGGAAGGGTGGCTGAGATTATTATTCGCGGATAAGGCTGCCACAGTATCGGGCTTTAATGGTCTATCCGAGTTTTGGTAAAAGGCCCAAAAAATAGTCTAACGAACCAAAGCGCATATAAACTTTTTTTCAGTCTGGATAAAGTCCTAATCCAACGAAACTGATAGTGCAGGTATTCTGCCAATGTTAGATTAACATTGAGAAATCAATGTTAGAGTAACATTGTTGAGCAGAATCCGATTTACAATCTTGTTGTCATTTATTATTATTGTTTTGCCTTATTCATTTAACTAATTGAGTTCCACAGTTGTGATTGTCTTTGATTATTATTCAGGAAACAAACTTGTCATAGGTTGGATGCTCAAGTTTCCAAGAAGGAAAGTTTCCTTAATTAAGCAAACCGCTCTACAAGGAAAGAACAGTTCGAGTGCAACTAGGAAAGCTTTCCAAGTTGAGTCCTGATTTGAAGAAGGAGTCTATCCTTAGTTAGATCACGAGCGAATGAACTATTATTCAAGAAGGACTGCGAGAACAAGGAAGAGGAGTTCGAGAAAGAAACAAGGAGAATTACCAACCGTGTACAACACACCTTGAAGTCCAAGTCAAGAACCTATATATATGTGTTAATTACATCAAGAAAAATATGAGACAAGAGCCAATCAATCCGAGAGATTAATCTACATATTGTTGAGTGTTGTCTTGCTTTAGCAAGGTTTGTGAATTGTTAGAATAGATCTAGGAGTGAGGAGCTTTTAGTGATAGTCGAAGCAATTCTTGTGTGCTTTACTTAGTTCGATTAATTTGAGAGTGAGGAGCTTGAAAATTGAGAGAACGACTTTTGTTAAAACCTTAACAGGTTATTTTGCCTACGACTTTGGTCTGTTGTTAAAGTAACATTGTTGGGTTAAAAACATACCAAACTACTGTTAACACTCTAGTGGTAAGTTAAAAACAATAACGTATCAACCCTATCTACAATTGAATTGGCATCAGAGCCAAGCACCAACCTCACTGGTGTTTGGCGTTGATACGTCAAGATGGACAACTGCAACCCCAATACCAGCAGGTTGCCAGTATTGGAGGGTCCCAACAACTATGCCTACCAGAAGATCAGACTCAGAGTTCACATCAAATCCATCGACTTGAGAGCTTGGGACGCAGTACTAGAAGGCTACACCATCCCTTACTTGCCAAGAGATAGAGATACTGATCTGGTACCTAAGCCAAGAGGACAATGGACATCCAATGAGATTGCTCTCTACAACTTCCATGAAAATGCTCGCGATGCTATCTTTAGCTAGGTAGGTAACCATATGTTTAAACTCATTCAAACTTGTACAACTGCTAAAACTGCTTGGGAAGTTCTTGAACTACATTATGGGGGTGATGTGGCTGTGAGGGACTCTAAATATAGAAAACTTTTGAGGGACTTTGAGAAGATAGAGATGAGTGAGGATGAAAGCATTGATAGTTATTTTGAGAAACTTCTTGATATTGCTAATCAGTGTCAAAACTTAGGTTTTACCATCCCAAATCAAACCATGGTCTATAAGGCTTTTAGAACATTATCTTCTAAGTTCACTGTCAAAAGAATTGCTATGAATGAGTCTAAAGATCTTGCCAAATGGACTTTCAAACATTAATGAACACGTTAAAAGAGTTTGAACTAGAATTCCTAGAAAAGTCCAGTAAACAACTTGCTTTAGCCTTACTAGGAACTAGCTCAGATTTGACAGGAAGTGATGAGGATGAATATGAGTTGATCTCTTCTAACTGTGGAAACATTACCAAGAAGTTTAGTAAATTAGGCTACAAAGATAAAAATAAAGAAAAATAATCTGGTAATGCTGCCCTTGGTTATAAGAAATTGCCCCCAAAGTTTGTAAAGTACATGGCATCTAAGAGCACGCCTCAAGATGCTGAGAAATTGAAAGATGTCCAGTGCTATGAATGTAGGGGGTATGGTCACTTTAAACATGAATGTGCTAACACCCTCAGAACAAGAGGGAATTCTCATTGGGTGTGTGTAGATGACTTCAATGATGCTGACTTCGAATCTGGAACAAGTGCCGATGAACAATCAGAGGAAATCAACACTGCTGCGCTTTGCACTCGGACCACCTGGCCAGGAGAAGACTCCAGAAACTGCCAAAAGGCTCAATGTTACTCTAACATTGGAGAACCAACAGCAAAACAGGAAATCTTCTTTGGAGACTAGAACAACAATGATACACAGGTTATCTATGATGTGCTCTCTGATTGTGATGATACTAACTTCGATTGTTTTCATGGCTCAGTTGATCTAGAAGAAGAGTACTTCAATGAAGGAGAAATGTCCCAGGAGGAAATTCTAGGTGATCTACATACAACCTTTCTCAGGCTTGAGAGAGAGAATGTCAAACTCAAGAAGAGTAACAAAGCACTGAAGCATGACATTGAATGTTTGAAGAACATGTTGAAACTCTATGAGAGAGACCTTGACAAAGCTGAAGATGAGCTGAAAGAGGTAAAGGAGAAACTCAAAAAGGACTCACAGATCATATCCAAATGGAATGGAGGTACTTCTAAACTTGATGAGGTACAAAACATGAGTAATACAAGTACATGTGGTCTGGGATTTGTTGAGAAACCTTCCTCTTCTAATGTTAATTCTGCCTATTTAACCACAAGCTTTGTTAAAGAATCTGGTAATATGAGTTCTGGTACCATCAACACTGTAAAAAGCAAACCTACTTTTATCTGTCGGTACTATTTTCAACAAGGTCACATTAAACCATTCTGTAGAAAATTCATAAAAGAATGTGGTAAGAAAACAGCCTCTGTGTCCAATGTTAAAACTACAACAGGTTCTGATGTTAGACCAACATTAGGTGCAGGATAGAAGAGTAGAACTTGGGTAGAAAAAGCTAAAACTCCTAAGATTAAAATTGTATGCAATGTTGTTCTCTCTGCTGTGTACTCTAACCTTTCAGATGAGTGGTACTTTGACAGTGGTTGGTCAAGACACATGACAGGCAACAAAGAGAATCTTAAGCAAATGATACCTTTAAGTGCTGGAACAGTGACCTATGGAGGTGGCACCAAAGGAAAGATCATTGGCAAGGGGATATTAAATGTTGATGGATTCCCACCCCTGAAGGATGTGTTGTTGGTAGACGGGTTAAAGGCAAATCTAATCAGTATCAGTCAGCTGTGTGATGATGACTTACTGGTTACATTTGACAAAGTTTCTTGTGATGTTTATGATAGTGATAATGTTCTTGTTATGACAGGTACTAGATCCAAAGATAACTGCTACCTAGCCCAAGAGGAAGCAGAGTGTTTTCATGCCAAAATAGCTGAGGCTTCTATATGGCATAGGAAACTTGGACATGTTCACTATAGAAACCTTGAGAATTGCAGAAAGTTGATGCTGTAAGAGGCTTACCTAAGCTGTCTTGTCCAGGTAAGCTTGTGTGTGGTGATTGCCTCAAGGGTAAGCAATCCAGGGTTGTTCATACACCCCTACTGGCACAGAATGATAATCCCAGATCTAGTAGGTGTTTTGAACTGCTACACATGGACTTAATGGGTCCAATTGAGGTAAGTAGTCTCAGTGGTAAGAAATATGCCTTTGTGATTGTAGATGACTTCTCTAGATACACTTGGGTAAAATTTCTTAAAGAAAAGTCAAAAGCTTTTGATCAGTTCAAAATTCTTTGTGATAGTATTAAAAACTTGTATGGCTCCACTGTGACTAAGATTAGGTCTGATCATGGTAAAGAATTTGAAAATGCCAGTTTTGATAACTATTGCAATGCTAAAGGTATTTTCCATGAATATTCAGCTCCTAAGACTTATTTAGCTCCTCAGACTCCTCAGCAGAATGGGATTGCTGAGAGAAAGAACATGACTTTTCAAGAGATGGCCAGAGTTATGTTCAATGCTAAAGATGTATCCAAAAGACTGTGGGCTGAAGCTTTAAATACTGCTTGTCACATTAGTAACAAGGTGTATCTCAGACCTGGAACTAACATGACTCCTTATGAACTCTTGAAGGGTGTGAAACCAAATATTCCATATTTTCATGAATTTGGATGTGATTGTTATCTGCTTAATGACAGGGATTATCTAAGTAAATTTGATCCTAAAAGGGAAAAATGCATCTTTGTAGGATACTCTGCCAATAGTACTTCATTTAGAGGCTACAATCCTAGATTGAAGACAATTCAGGAATTAATGAATGTTGTGTTTGATGAGTTCACTCTTGATACAAATACTGATGACATCCTAGTTCCCAATGTTGGACCAACAGTGGAAACCGAGAATGTTACTCCTGACAATGTTACACCAACATTGGAACTGGAAGCTGGAAACACTAAACAGGAGTCATGGAACGATGTTAGACTAACACCAGCTAGATCGGATGTTAGACTAACAGCAGTGGACTCTAACTCAGAACATGACGTTGCCTCTGAACCTAGAAGAGATCCCCAGCTAGGATTCAGAAAGATCATCCAGCATCCCAGGTAATAGGTGAACTCACTGAACGAGTAAGGACACGCAACAGAGAAAGACTTGATTATAGAGATATGGTAAAATTGTATGTCTGTATGAACTTCACTTGTACTGTTGATAATGCCTCGTGTTTTGTCTCCTCCATAGAACCTAAGAGTGTGAACGAAGCCCTCCTTGATAACTTTTGGATTAATGCCATGCAGGATGAACTATTACAGTTTACTAAGGACAATGTTTGGATACTGGTGCCTAGACCACCTAATGTTAATGTAATAGGGACAAAGTGGATATTTAAAAACAAGAGTAATGAGGAAGGGGTCATAGTTAGAAACAAAGCTAGACTAGTTGCTCAGGGGTACACACATGTTGAAAGTGTAGATTTTGATGAGACCTTTGCTCCAGTTGCTAGGATTGAATCTATTAGGTTACTTCTAGCCATAACATGATGTCTTAAGATAAAACTATACCAAATGGATGTAAAGGGTGCGTTTCTGAATGGGCTAATTGATAAGGAAGTATATGTTGAACAGCCTAAGGGATTCACATATCCTAAGTACCCCAATCATGTGTACAAGCTTAAATTGGCAGATTCAAAGCCTTGCAAGAATCCCATGTCTTCATCAGTGAAGATATCCATGGATGTTACTGGTGCCAATGTTGATCCAATATTGTACCGTTCAATGATAAGAAGCTTACTCTACTTGTCTGCTTCAAGACCTGATATAATGTTCTCTGTTTGTGTGTGTTCTAGGTACGAGGCATGTCCAAAGCAGTCACATCTGATTGTTGTGAAGAGAATTCTTAGATATATATCTGGCACTTTGGCCCTTGGGATTTGGTACTCTTATGACACTAACACAAATCTTGTAGGTTTTAGTGACTCAGACTAGGCAGGTGACACTGATGATAGAACGTCTACAAGTGGAGGATGTTTTTATCAGGGGAACAACTTGGTCTCATGGTACAGTAGAAAGCAAAATTGTGTGTCACTCTCCACTGCTGAATCTGAATACATAGCCGCAGGCAGCTGTGTCACCTAGTTAGTTTGGCTTAAACACATGCTACTGGATTATGGGTTAGACAGTGATACCTTACTTATGTTCTGTGATAATCGTAGTGCTATAAGCATCTCTAAGAACCCTGTGCAACACTCTAGAACTAAACATATTGATATAAGGCATCAATTTCTGAGAGACATGGTAGAAGATAAGCTCATTGACATTGAACACATTGAAACTAGCAATCAACTTGCTGATATGTTCACTAAATCCTTAGTTTCTGAGAGGTTCTTCAGTTTGAGGAATTCTCTTGGCATGTGCATTGTCTAGGGATGTTAGTTCACCAGTGTTGACATAACACCATTGTCTAGCACTGGTTATTGGTTGTGGTATACCTGTGATTCTTTTATATATTTTTCTGCATTCTTCTTTCTTGCATATTACTTCTTTGTTAGAGATTCTGTTAGGTTGTGTGGTTAATCTGTATAAATAGCTGACTTGACTGATGGACAGGTACATAGCATGAGTTTTGTAAAGTAAGAACTATGTTGTTAGTCTGTGAATGTTAACCTAACATCTGGGAGAAGCTGGGGTACACAGAGCTCACTACTCTGATGTTATTCAGTTGTGACTTATCCATGTTAAGTTAGACAGAGCATGAAGAGAAGCTGGGGTAAATGATGTTGAGAGCTTCATTGTCATTCAGTTGTGCTTATTTTTGTGTTCTGTCTATAGCCAAGTTTATGTATAATGGTGATTCTTACTACTAGGGTGTTTTGGATTTTCGACTGCTTGCATTCAGTAGCATTGTTCACTTGGTATTTAACTTGTAAACAGGTTGGTAAACAAGTATGCATGAGGAGTTGGGGGTGAAGAAGTATATGATAAATGTATTGTCTTTGTTCAGTTCCTTTGTACTTGCCTAATCTGTAGCTGATGGTTAAGTTGCTGGGGTGTGTGGAGTCTTGTGTTGCCCACATTCAGTGATGAAACTATCCTTTAACATTCACTAGTTTTTGTTCAAAATAGTTCATGATATTAGTAAAAGATGAATTGATATGTCCTGATCCTAGTTAGTAAAGCTGTGTGTACTTGGTTACCATCACCCAATGTTGATCTAACATTGTTGCATTCATTCTACTTCTGAATTATTTCCTTTTGTCGGTTTGGGCTTAGGGGGAGTAGTAATCCTAGGAATCATGTGTTGAGGCATACTTCGTGGGTGACCAACTGCAGGTAAAACACTATGTTTTGTGATCTTCTATGCTGTGAGAAAATCTTTTCCCTGGATATGTACATCCACTCTGTGTTTTTCTGTCTGTTGTGTTACTTATTCATACTGATGATCTTAAACTATGTCTTTGTACCTATGTACTTGGTTGAGGTTTCAGATCAATATATAGGAATATCTCACGCTCTTACATGATGTTGCTTTGGATGAGGCCCTGGACTTACAACTTCCCTCCCTGATGTTAATTTGCCAATGTTAGTTCAACATTGAAACATTGTAACTTATAAGTTTCCAGGTTTGGAGACTGCTCTGGTTACGTGTTAATCTAACACTGACACGTGGTAAGTTAAACATGGGTATGATCGTGTGACAGTGGTCCGATTATTTTGGTAACATGTTACAACACCACTATCACTATTCTTCAGCTGATTATCTATATAATTTGCCCTAATCTCTTCGTACTGTTTACGCGTTCAAAATTCTTGCGTAATCAACATTCTCTGAAAATAAAGTTTCTTCTTTTCTTCTCTAAATTACTCTAACAATGGCACGCAAGTCTTCCATTGATGCTCTTGTAGATGCTGCTGAGTAGATTGAACAACCAATACGCCGCAATACCAGACGAGCAACGACTGAAGCCGTGACCGCCACCGCACCTAAGAGGAAATCCACTTATCAACGGCACAAGGGCAAGAAATCCGCAAAGAGTGATATTGGTTCAACATCAAAAACTGCTGAGCAAACCTCCACTCCCACCAACGATGAAAACGAGGTAATGATGGCTAACCCTACTCAAGATATAACTGCTGAAATTGGTATTGAGGGGGAGAAAGAGGCCCATGTTGTTGCTGTGGGTGAGCGAGGTTTTGCATGAGGTCACTGAAGGTAATATTGGGGATGAGTCTGTGGTTGTTACTGATGAAGGTGAAAACCTTGAAGTGAATGTTGAGTCGTCTGAGGCTAACGCTGTTGAGCCTGCTGCTGCTGCTGAGGTGGATACTCTTCCTGAGGAAAGTGATCAGGTTGAGGAGACTGTGGCTAAGGAGGTTACTACTGAGGGGTAACCAGGATGTTGGTGATGAGGGTAATAATCAACCTGAAGAGGTTGAGAGAGAAGAAGAAGAAGAGAGCCTGACTCTCTCTGCCTTAGCTACTGCTGCTAAGAAAAGAAAGGGGAAGCAGGTGGTTGTTGAATCTTCTGAGTCTGAGTCAGAAGAATAAAAATAAGAAGAAGATGATAAGGAGGAAGAGGAAGTTGAGGAAGAAGATCAACTGGTAACTGATGAGTATTTTGATGTGCTTGATGAGGAGTACCCCAAGAAGCCTTATTCTGGCTTTTATGTGTCAGCTGAGGCAGAAGAACAGTGGGAGGCCTATCAAGCCAGGGTCATTCACATGGAGAGGAACATTGATGAGGAAATGTTCAAGGAAAATAGGATGTATGAGTTGCTTGAAGCTAGGGGTGTGTTGGGCTCTGTGATGAATTAGGAATCATATGTCCTTGATGTGATCAGAGAGTTCTACATGAACTCTCTCAGTGGGTATGCCACCAGGGCTCTCCCAAGTTTGGTAAAGCTTGGGTAAGGATGAATGTCTATGACATTAGTCCTTCTGTGATCAATGAAGCTTGGGAACTTCCTGATCCTGAGGAGACTGAGGATCCTAGCATGGATGAGGTGATTACTGACCTCACTGGTGGACTCACAAGGAAGTGGAATGATAGTTTTCCAACTACAAAGCTGGCCTCCTTAAGTGCTGTACTTCACAAGCTCTCTACCTACAACTGGCTGCCTTCTTCGAACACCACTGTTATGACAAAAGAATCTGTAAAGTTGGTGTATAAACTGAAGAATTGGCTGAGTGTGAACATAGGGGAGAAATTTTTGAGGCACATGAGGGAGGTCACAACAAAGGCAACGGGAATCATTCCATATCCCTCTCTGATATCCAGCATTCTGGTGAAGCAAGGCTTCAAGACCAAAAAGACAAAGGGATGGATCAAGAACAAGGTCAAGATGATCATCACCAGGAGCTACTTCACTCAAGTCAGGATTCAAGACTTGCCCTGGAATCCCAATGCAGAAGCTGGTCCAAGCAGGAAAGAGAAGAAGAAGACTCTCAAGTTTGCTGCTTCTTCTGTTCCAGTTTCAAGTGGTGATAGTTGCTCTATCATAGCGGATGCATTTGTGGAGGAGACTCTGGTTTGGCTTGACAGAGAGTACAAGGATACCCAAAGAGAGATAGCTGACAAGCAAGTGAGGTTGCAGAAGATTGACAGCCTCAAGAAGCATTTGAAGGATATGCATTCCTCACAAAAAAGGGGAGAGTAGATCAAATTTCAAAATTTATGAGTTCTTTTAATTTTCTGTTTTCTATTGAAGTATGAACAATTCTATTTTCTTTGCATTTTTCTGTTTCATCAAGGAGTGTGTTCCTTGCTACTTAGTATGGTCTGTAATTAAGTATTTTTCTATATTGGTACTTAGTGTTTCTGCTTATGCTATTTGAAATGTGGTTACAAAGTACTAACTCTGTTGTGCAGGAGTTAACTGCTCTCTGATGTTAAGTTAACATTGAGATGTTCAATGTTAGAACTTTTGTCTCGACTTAATGTTAATCCAAAACTGACAAAGATGGATGTTATGACAACATTGAAAGTGTCACTGTTAAAATAACATTGAGTTGGTCCCTTCTGATATTCAGGGGGAGTGTACTTAGTTTTCATTGTTATAAGATAGTGAAGTTTGTCTGAATAATTTGATCTGATTAGAACAGGTTCTTAGGTTTTGTGAGTAAGGCAAAAAGGGGGAGATTGAAAGTGCATGTATTCTGGCAATGTTAGATTAACATTGAGAAATCAATGTTAGAGTAACATTGCTGAGCAGTATCCGATTTACAATCTTGTTGTCATTTATTATTATTGTTTTGCCTTATTCATTTAACTAATTGAGTTTCACAATTGTGATTGTCTTTGATTATTATTCAGGAAACAAACTTGTCATAGGTTGGATGCTCAAGTTTCCAAGAAAGAAAGTTTCCTTAATTAAGCAAACCGCTCTACAAGAAAAGAAGAGTTCGAGTGCAACTAGGAAAGCTTTCCAAGTTGAGTCCTGATTTGAAGAAGGAGTCTATCCTTAGTTAGATCACTAACGAAGGAACTATTATTTAAGAAGGACTGCGAGAACAAGGAAGAGGAGTTCGAGAAGGAAACAAGGAGAATTACCAATCGTGTACAACACACCTTGAAGTCCAAGTCAAGAACCTATATATAGGTGTGAAGTACATCAAGACAAACACGAGACAAGAGACAATCAATCCGAGAGATTAATCTACATATTGTTGAGTGTTGTCTTGCTTTAGCAAAGTTTGTGAATTGTTAGAATAGATCTAAGAGTGAGGAGCTTTTAGTGATAGTCGAAGCAATTCTTGTGTGCTTTGCTTAGTTCGATTAATTTGAGAGTGAGGAGCTTGAAAATTGAGAGAACGACTTTTGTTAAAACCTTAACGGGTTATTTTGCCTACGGCTCGGAAGTTAATATAATCTTATATTCACTTCTTAAACTTGGTGTTTGTTTATTCCGCTACACTATTACCAAGCTGCTGTTAACACTCCAGTGTTAAGTTAACAACAACAACAACGTATCAACCCGATCCACAATTTGAGAAATAAACACCCCCTAAGATAATAACTTTAATCTAGATTGATTGCACCAATTTACTGATTCTTTTTTTGGAACTCGAGCGTAAATACTAACAATTTTGTTTGTTCTAAGAAGTTGACACTAAACTATCAAAAAGATTTTCTTTTAATATTCTGATAATTAAAAAGAATATGCAAATATTTGATAACAATATACTTAATATCAAAAGCTCAACATTTTCGGCAGACACAAAAAAAAAAAACGTGTTTGACCCCGAGTAAAATGTAGGTACCTAGCATGTGTAGTTTTTTCTAAATGTTTTAAATACATGACAAGGTACATAGAGAGAACTTAATTACTTGACTAGAAGTTTTACGAAACTAATTACGTAAAAAGTACATAAGTAGCATTTAACTACATGACTAAAAATTTGACATAAAGAACAATTAATTATATAAACAAAAGTTTTACAGTAACTAAAAATACTTAATAACATAAATACAATGAACCACGTGAAAGATCCAACTGCCGAGCCGTAGGTAATGACCCTCAATATTTATAGATTGTACCCCTCTTGTACCAAGGGCCAAGCCGTAGGTATTGGCCCTCAGTACCTACGGCTCGGCCATCGGTACTAGGGCCAGTTGCGGCCCAGCCCAGCTGGGTGCAAGAAAAAATGGGCGAAAGGGTTGTCGCCCTTATAATAGTATTGATGGCTGAGTCGTCGGTATTAATGCATTATGGCGGGATATTTCCCCGCCAAAGGGTACCAATGGCTTGGTCGTCGGTAGTTATTAGTACCTGCGGCAAAGGCGTGTGTACTTAGCAATACCTAAGGTCTGCCCATAGGTTCTTGGCCATCGATACTAATCATTTATCTTGTAGTGTTAGCACACCTATGAAAAAAAAACAAGATATAGGAAATATCTAATAAAGATATTCATATTATAGTCAAAAGCACATTATAGAATGTCACAACTTAAAATAAGGGAGACGGTTTGTTCAAAAATTACAAGGACATTTTACGTATAGTCTTCAAAAGGTTTTATCTATAAAATGCAGAAACACTATAGGTAATTGGAATGCTAAAACATATACATCAAAACACAAAACAACCCAAAAGAAGATACAAAAAGCATGTTTGGTAACCTTTCTCTAGGTACTTCGGTATTTTCCTCAAAGTCGGCTCTTCACCAAGCTCGCATCGTAGGTAGAAGTGTACATGCATGTTATGTAACATTTAAGGCCTTTTCTTTCACAGAGATCATTTCAATAACTCTTTCGTCGTCATTGTGGAGGCGGTGAGCTGAAATTTGAGTGGCGATGAAAATGAGAGTGAAGTGAAGTTTGAAAGTGACTTATACTTATTAATTTAAGAAAAACTTAAAAATAGAAATATTGACCAATTAATATAATAATATGTTCTAAATATAATAAAGCATAATTACCATCTTTTAAAAGTTATTAGATATGAAAGATCTTTGACCATAATAATGATTTTTCTTGGAAAATCATTGTAGTGCCAATGAAATATTAGGAAAATTATTTTTTCCTATAAAATTCGTGGAAATCTTTTTTCCTTATCTGCTTTGTTATTTTTTTTTCCTATTTCCTCATTTTTCCTGCCATATTGATGTTATACTCGATGAATACGAAACACCTTTTTCAATCAATTAAAAGAAAATCTTTGTATTTTCGCAAAAATCACGCCAGATGTCCACTCTATCTCAATAGATGGATTTGAAGCATTTCTTCATGTCACATAAATTTTAGTAAGTTTATGACCAACTATCCAAATGATTAATTCATAAATAATTTGCATTAAATCTAGCAATTGACGTACCTGCTCAAGCAGAAGACTTAGGCTAAAAGGTTCTTAAGGCATCATTCGAAGGTTTGTAGGCGTTTAATGCTGAAAACCACGAGACACCATCACATCCACCCACTAATAATATCGACTCTCTAAGCTCCATGTGATGATTTTTCTTATACACCGCTCTTCTGTTTTCACATGATAATTTACTTCTGTCTAAGCGAAATGCGATATGGGGTCAGTATTGGAAAAGCCGAGAAAAACAAATAATGATGTTTATGTTAGGATTTGAGATGTGGATCGAATCATAAAAATCAGATTCAGTGCACAAAGTGGAACTATCAATGACATTAACATGAATGCAATAAACTAGCTTTAAGAATAAGTAGCTTGATACATGACTCAGACTTGAAACAAACATGTTTGACTAAAGTTATGGCTTGAGCTAACTAGATAACCTAGCAGAGTCTATTTGGGGTGGTAATGTAGACTTGGAAATGCAAATTGTCCAGATTTGATCCAGATTTTCAAATCCAGATCCACATAAGGTTGACATAAATCTCAACTCAACCCAAATCAGTGGAGTCTGTTTTGGGTTGAGATTTATGTCAATCAAGTGTCAGAAAGTGGATCGAATACAGCCCCAACTTCAATCAGGCCAAATTTTAGCCCAACTCGCGAATTGCTCGCTAAAAAATAAATCTCGATGCTGCTCAATGTAGGAATTGAACCCGCGGCCCTCTCTTAGGGTTAAAGAATTTTTTCCATGAACTAACCCAACTTATGAAAATATTCTTCCAAATACATTATATATTCTAAATCACTTTTTATACTTTGAAAACAAAAAACAACGCATAAATCTGGAAAGAAATTCAGGCAACACCAAATAAACACAGGGAGATATAAAATTTGGAATAAACTAACAAAAGGTGGCATAAATAAACCTGAAAGCGAATGTTGCGAAATTGGTCAGTGGTGGTGAAGTCGCGGGGAGGCTTGGAAAAAATCTCCCTCCTATGTAGCTTCTTAACGCTGTTAACGAACCCACCGCGCCACCGCTTCTTCGCCACCACTCGCCGCCCGGAGCAGCACGGCTGCGGACTCGCCGTTATTCTTCTCCCATCCATTTAAACAGATTATTTGTGATGCAATTAAACCCTAAGAACACAACATATATCAGCTCGAAAGAATCATTACAAAAAAAAAATCTCCGGACGACTCACAAACAGCAATTATAAAAATATTTGAGTTTCTCAGATTTTTTATATATTTTTTCATTTTTTTAAACCTCGAGGTTTTGTTTTCATATCTTTTGTGAATTTTGAGGTTAAAACGGATTTTATAGAATTTTAGGGGTATTTGTACAATTTTAAAAATTTTAGGGGTTACTTGATCGATTTATAAAAATATTTGAGGTTCTCGGGATTTTAAATATATTTTTTCGTTTTTTTAGACATGGAGTTTGTTTTTTTATGAATTTTGGGGTTAAAACAAATTTTATAGAATTTTAGGGGTATTTGTACAGTTTTTAAAATTTTAGGGGTTATTTGAGCAATTTACAAAAATATTTGAGGTTCTCGGGATTTTTTATATATTTATTTGTTTTTTTAGACTTGGGGTTTTTTTTTTTGTGAATTTTGGGGTTAAAATGGATTTTATATAATTTTAGGGGTATTTGTACAATTTTTAGATTTTTAGGGGTTATTTGAGCAATTTATAAAATCAATTTGAGTTTCTGGGGAGTTTTTTTTATATATTTTTGTTTTTTAATGAATTTTAGTGGTATAATGGATTTTATTATTTTATAGAATTTTAGGAGTATTTATACATTATAAAACTTGAGGTTGAAGTTGAGTTGAAATTGGGTTGAGAATTTCAACCTAAGAAGTTCCTCTTGGATTGAGAAAAAATTGAGGTTGATTGATATTGAGTTGAGGTCGATATATGATCAATTTATGCGGATCTAATATCAACTCAACCTTATCTCAACTTCAACCCATTGAATTTCAACTAGATTCAACTAATTGATCCATTTGCCACCCATAGAGTCTATTTAGATAACTAATAGCTAAAGGCTTTATAAAAACAGCTAAACTTCAAATATTGCCCTTCTCTTTTCCAAATTATGTGTCTTAAACACTCGCTCTCGACTGGTGGCTTTCAGCTGATCAGTCTCCGCATAAATCTGAATTTTACACAGATATGGAGGTAAGCAAATGGCAATGGTGAATAATATAAGGAAAATTAGTTTTTCCCATAAACATTCGTGGAAATCGTTTTTTTCCTTATTCTTCGTTGGTTTTCTCCTTTTCTCACTTTTTCATTGCCATATTAACGTTATATTCGATGAATATTTGAAAACCTTTTTCAATCAATTAAAAGAACACATGGGTAGTCCACTCCATCTCAATAGATGGATTTGAGGCATTTCTTCGTGTCACATAATTTTTAGTAAGCTGTTGCATACAAACTTGTGTGATGTAGGATTCCACACTTGTATACCACTAGCCCTTCAACATTTATTCAATATGTACTATAAGCACCACGAGGTGATTACTAAGTTGAAATAAGTTTGAACTAAATATATTGTGACGGGAATGAATTGTGGACATGTTTTCTTAAAGCTTTAAAACAAAAAGGTTGTTCCTTCAATTTATCTAAAAAAAATAGAACTAGAAGAAATTATAAAAGGAGACGAATTACAGATCTAAATTGATACTTTCTCTTTTACAAATGTTTTTCACTTACTCATTCACACAATACTCTTATTATTTGATAAATTGAATGATGAGTTTGAAATCATAAAGAGTGAAATGATCTTTGTTTTAGGCATTAAATTAATTATCCAATGGTATTGTCAAAGGAAAGCTAATATACGAGTTAGATTTAACCGGACTTTGAATAAAAAGTTAAAGAGAACTTACCATAAGAGATCGTTTTTCCAATTCCATCCATTCCAACAGCCTCCTTGTGACCCTTATCATCAGGTAATGACTCATTGCAACTTCTGCCTCTCCATTATTACAAAATTGCATAGTACTCAACAAACTATATGTTATCCTCATTTACATGATAGATCCTCCATCCGGCAATTCCAGAGGCCTTACCAACTGTGTGACCCTTATTCTTTTCTTTCCGTTATCAAATCTAATTGATTCAACCGATAAATTACAGATCTATGAATTTACACCTTGTAAGAAGCTGAAATGACAACGAATAGCACCACTAAGATTCTAAGATTCAGATCAAGTATTAAAATAAATGTTTTTACAGATGCAACAGAAGAATGGACTTAGATTGGTTGCGAAAAAAAAAATAATTGATGATTTGGTAGGTTTTAACAATGACGTTGGAGCAAATGAGGGGTGATCCATTGTAGGTGATGGTATGGTAAGAAGCGACCTACTATTGATGGCGGCGTAACCTAGAGGTAAAATGGAATTAGGGTTTACGCAGCAAGAAATAACACAATAAAGAAACTATAAAATCAAATATAATGTACTATTTCTTGAGTGATTGCACCTCAATTTATACTAGTACACAATTAAAAAGTTACAAATACACCCCAACTGCTTCTGACGATTGTACCCCTAACCTAACAAAGCTTCCTTATCTCTTAAATATGCTTACATGTAAATCAGTGGTAATTACATAGATATGAGTGTCAGATAAGGGAGACACGCATTCATCCCTATCCTGACATAAGAAAGAGCTAAACTATAATTCTTTACCAAATTCGTAATGTGATATATAGCACATGGATTTATTTGATTCCTGCGAGATCGTTGAAAGTTATTTTGAATATCAAGATTCTTTACCATTTACGATTGTTTTCTAGTTATTAGCTTTGTAAATAAAATTAATCAACTTCATAATCATAAAGGGGTTTGTAGTGATGGAATTTCAAATCCTTTAAATAAAAAACAAGAAAAATCAATAAAAATAAACTTTATATAAATTTAAACAAATATGGGGTTACAATCTCTATGAAATCCTCTGATTCTTTTCTCAAACATATAATCTTGAAATTTGGTTTTGAACTCTTCTATATGTATTTTAGTTGAATTTTAATCCAAGGTTTTTGAGCTTGATCTTGGATTAACAATCAACATGAATTGATTTTTGCGACGAACAATTTGATCTTCGTCTTGACTTTTTGAACTTGTTAAATGTCAATCTTCTTTGGAGGAATCTTGACCTTCAGAAGGATATTTGACAAACGTTGAGGGCTTGATGGCTTGATCTCGGATAGAACAAAAATTTTATTTGGAATTTGATTTGACGGTTGATGAAGAACCATAGGATCTTCGTCTTCAGCTCTTTGGATATGTTGAGCTTTGATCTTATTTGAATGGACTTCAACCGTCAAAAATGGTTTTCGAGGGTCTTGTGACTTGATCTTAGATTAAACAGATTTTTGGCTTGAAGATGGATAAAGAGAGGTATGGATTTCGTTTTGGATACGTTGAATTTCTTGGAGTTTGGTCTTCCTCGGCAGAAGTGCGATCTTCAAAAATGATTTTTGGATGGAACTGAGACTTAAAGGCAGATTGAAAGGAGTTTTGTATGAAGAACACCTTGAAAATTATTGAAGGATGCCTTGAAGATTGTCGAGCTTGTTGGAAAGGATTTGTTGAACTTTCTTGCTCTGAATGCTTGAATGTTGAATTGTCATTTTTCTTCTTCAATACCACCTCTATTTATAGTTGTCGAGTAAATATCAAGTAGAATCTCCTGATGAGATATGAACGATTGTGATCGCGTCTACAATTTCTTGATTTGGAAGACTTTATCTAAGTGAATCAGCTTTGTATCTCTTAAAGATTGAGACTTGGTGGGGAATTCTTTCCTTGTGTTGAGATTTGGTGGAGAATTCCTTCAATCTCCTGAAGATTACGACTTGGAGGAGAAGGCTTTCCATGTCTTGAGATTTGATGAGCAATTATTTCCTTGTCTTAAGATTTAATTAATATTGTTAACCATGAAAAATAAAATACGAGATTAAAGAGAAAATTAGTCCTAAATATAGGAATTAATATATGGACAATACTATTGTCACGAGTACTTCCGATGAGACGTATCTGCTCCCGATGAGGAGGCCCATCAGATGTTACCACACCCCTCGGTCATTGACTCGAAGCGGTATGAAGGAACACCCGAGGAGGCACCTAAGCGTCCCTTGAAAAGTCAAGATAACTTTAATAAAACATTAGAAATCTGTGGATTTCTTTGGTTTACGTATATATTACTTATTTTATTGTTGAAAATTAATATGATTTTTGATTGCCTGTGGGTCAACCAATTAATTCATAAGGTTCATCAACTATCTTGATAATGGTAGTATAATTTGTGATTTGAAAATCTTTTATCTTTTAGTGTTAAAGTCACTGTGGTGATCTCTAACCTTAATAAAACATAATTTATTACGTTAAATCCCTTAATAATAAGGAATTGTTCATATAATATTGATGGATATTGAGTTTTAAAGTGGAATCGACTTCGCCTTAGATACATTATGATAGATTATGTAATATCCGTATCATTATATTTAAGGAAGTAAAGGCTTAAGCTATACTAAGTAATTTCCTTATCAATATTTCTAAGGCAACGTATCTGGTGCAACATATCTTAAGCAAGAGCAATGCAACTAATTAATACCCTATATGTATATATATATTTCACGTGTACATCATCATATTGAAGAGCAAGTTAATTACACCATATAAGACAAAATAATAAGCAACATAATCAACATTAATTTGATTGCATGAGAATAACTATTACCATCGATTATAATATCATGAAAAGAACGGTAGCATAAACAATTCAAGACATCTCTGTTATATCCTTTACCATAAGCATATATAAAATCAAAGTACATCTACTACATGCTTGACATAATTAAAGAACATAATTACAAAATTCTATCCGTACTGCCATCAAAGTAAAATCCGGAGCGTTTTTGCATGTTCTAGGATATTAATTATTATAAACGAGATACATACAAGAAAAACTCAAATCCCAAACTTGCTTCGTTATAATTTGAATCTATATATTTAAAGGACAATCATGCGTTCACAAACCTAAGCTCTGATACCACATGTTAAATATAATTTTACATGACTTTAATCGTTTTGAACTACATGACATCATAAATAGATTCACACGTAAATAGAAAAGAAGAAATACCTCCGTTCATCGTGTCGTGATAGAAAGCAGCTAAGCGTGAGCACGAACCATCAACGAACAATTGATAGGAAGTCTTGGTTTCTCTCTTCTCCCTATACACCTTATTTATGTGTTTCTTGAGTATGATTTATGATGGGTAAAGTCATAGTATATATAGGTGAAGAGAGGACCAAGTTCCAGTTAGGGTTTAATTAGGACTTAATCTCGACCGTCCATCACGGAAGAGTCTTAATTGGAAATAACTCTATAATTAATTATAATATAATTAGGTAACTAGAATATAGAATTAACATATATTCCTAGAAAACTAGGATTCCTTAGACCACAATTATGGAAAGATAAATACTATAAAGATTTATCTTACAACTCGGTGGCAGAATGGAGCAAAACGATGGTGGGCTGCAAAAGTAAGTAAAGAGAGATTCAGTTTCGGGAGAGGGTAAGAGAGTTTTTTTACTACTAGATTTGGATCTGTTTGTGCGTTTTTTGTGACCCTATTCTATTTGATTTTGATATTTTTTTTTGGAAATTGTGTTTCTAATGCAACAAAAAGTAAAAATTTGCAAGAAATGATCATGCCATCCGAGACAATTTTCAGTCGTATTTGATATGTATCAACTAACTTTTTACAAAAATAAGTTAAATTAAGGATACGCCGTATGATTTATCTAATCAAAGTTCAGATATTAGGATGGAGGGTGACGTTCAATAAACTGGCAACAAAAATCAACTTGAGCCGAAGAGGAATTTCTGATGCTGATACAAGCATGAAATGTGTTTTTTGTCATGAGGATTCTGAAAATGTTGATCATCTCTTCCTCTATTACAAGAGTTCTTATCTATTTGGATGAAGACTTACAAGTGGTTAGGAATTTATACTCCCCTATGTACATCGTTTCAATCTGTCCCTTGGATTTCATATATAGTCTACAAAATAATTAAAATGTTAAGACAATTCATATTATGTCTTTTGATTTTATTAATACACTAAATTAAATAATATATTTATGTAATAATTCTTAACCCTAAATTTAATCCATATATCATGTCGCACCCCCTCGGACATCGCCAAGTAAAAGGGCCAAAAAGTCCGCATAAATTGTCTGATCAAATTTGTGATCGTCGTCGCAACCTCACCGCTAAGGGATGTAAATAGGCCCCGATTCGAAAATCTAATAATTTGTCTTTGAGACTGATCATTGGGTTCCGGAGCACCTCTAAAGGGTTCCTACTTGGGTGCTGCTGCGTGCCTGTGCATGCTCCTGATACTGGAGTCTCAATCGGCCTCCCACTCGGTTCAGCTCGGGTGGACTCTGACGATGGTGGTCTTTGGGCTCCAGTGGACTCCGCAGATGGTGGTCTACGTGCTCCAGTGGACTCTACTGATGATGGTCTAGCCTTAGATCCAAACGATGTACGGCGCTGCTGTAGCTGGCGGATCTGATTTCTCAAAAGAAAGGTGACGCTGTAATGTAAGAGTCAACTGAGCATCGACTGCGGTCTCACTCACGGCGGGGCGGATAGCACTG
This sequence comes from Linaria vulgaris, assembly GCA_948329865.1. NCBI lineage: Eukaryota > Viridiplantae > Streptophyta > Magnoliopsida > Lamiales > Plantaginaceae > Linaria > Linaria vulgaris. Next base: position 73,530,240 of record OX415250.1, read on the forward strand.
CGACCCCCATGGATAATACATACTCTAGGTTTAAGACTACCTCGACTACCACTATCACTAACACGACCCCATCCGGAGGGGGGCCATTGCCAGTCGAACGTGGCCGACGTGACAGATTGTCTGACATGACGAATAAATGTGTACTATGAAACTAATGAAAAATATCTAAGTTAGATGATTGATAAGTTACAGAGATTCCCTTAAAATTCAATTAGTACTAAGTTGTAAAGATTTCCTAAATTAGAGGCATCGTCTTGTAGAGATTCCTAAAAATAACATTATTTCTAAGTTATAGAAATTCCCTAAAGGTATAGTCTTTTCTAATTTTAAAAGATTCATAAAGATCATTTGTTCTAAGTTATGTAAACATTAAGCAAAAAATATATAAAAACTAAACAAACAATTCTAAACTAAATAAACTAATTAAACCATCAATTTAACATTTAAACTAACACATGTCAACTTTAAATTAACAATAAAAAAAATTAAACTAACAATTTAACATTTAAACTAAATAGACCAAAGGGTGATGAACCAAATACCTCGTCAATTCTTTTTTCCCTTTGGTGAGACCGATTAAGAATCTATCTTGAGTAAAATGATTCTTAAGATTATTAGGAATATATGTCTGGTACGTTATAGTAGTTTAACTTGAATTAGTAAACACAACTAACTACAAAGTCATTTTATGTTAGATTCCGTTTGTTTCTCCGAAAAATAGGGGAATAGGAAAAAAATAGGGAAAATGAGGGAAAACAAGATTTTCCAGGAAATTTCTTAGGAAAAATAAAAGATTTTCCCTTATTTTCCAGCGTTTGGCTCATAATGATTTTCCAAGGAAAATTATTATTATGTGTAAATCAGTGTTGTTAAAACCGGAACGGACCGACCGGTCGAACCGGTTAGACCGGTGACCGGTAGCTTGACCGGTCCGGTTGAGTTCTAGAACCGGTGTCTCTAAGAACCGGTCAAGAACCGGAAACCGGTGACTCGGTTTGGTAGTGGTTGAACCGGTTTGTGTATTTAATTTAAAAAATTCAATTTTTTGATGGGTAACGAAAATTGAACCCTAGACCTCTAAGTAACAATTAGAGATTTTAACCAATTGGGCTATAATAGAATTTGTAATCTTCACACTTATTAAAATATATAATAAATAGCTAAAGTATACTTTTCTCATATACCACACATATATTATACTATTATTTTCAAAGCTTAGTAGTATTATATTATAAAGTATTTTGTTGTATTTTTTTTTCTATATAGTAAATGTTCATAGACTAGTGATTATTTTTTGAAGACTTCAATAATTACAATTCATGAAATATTATGCATATATGTTTAAAACTTAAATCACTACATGCGTAGTTTAATCTTTTAATTATTATATATTAATCAAATACTCTAATTTAATTCTTTTTGTTTCTAAATAATACATAACCTAAATTAAATATATTATGAATTTTATGACTAGAAACATATTAATTAAGAGTAAAGAAACTAATTTATAATTTATCATTTCCTAAAATTGATACTAATAAACTTATGTAGCAAGATGTATTTTATATATTTTTTTAGTTTTATAACATATTGTGTCATACCGGTCGGACCAATGGTTCGACCGATTCGAACTAGTAAAACCAGTAACCAGTGAGGTTACCAGGTCGATGTCCGATCCGGTTCTGAAAACACTGGTGTAAATACTTTTTGTATTTATTGTTGATCTAAATGTTTAAAAACCATGATAATATTTAATGCTTTGTAATATATATTAAAAGTAATAGACCAAAAAATTCTATAAAATTAGTTAATGTTTTTTGTTTTTGAAGTTCTCCTTAAAACTACTTTATGTAAATTATCAATGTACATAAACAAATAGCTTGCATAACTTTATTTTATAAATACTATGATAATTACCTTTACTTTTATATATTTCAATATCTTAATTATTTCCAATTAACTCAAAAATCAATGAACATAAATGATAGTCATGCAAAAAAAAGACCATAAATAATAAAGATTCAAAAGTTTCTTGGATGTGTTTATAACTTTATATAGAGCTAAAAAGAAATTCGAATTTTCATGTTGGTGGGAAAAACATAAAGTTTCAAATTTTTTGAAAGATCTAGAATATATTAACAAAGTTTTTTCCCACCTTTCTGGTAGGAAGAAAGATTAAAATCAAATCATTTAGGATACAATTTATAATTCACACGGTTTACTTATAGAAGGAAAATTTGAAAATATTTTCCTATCTTTTCCAAAGATTTTCTTTGTTTTTCAGGAAAATCTTAAATTGCCAAACAGTAGGAAAAAAATATTTTCTTCTTTTTTTTTCCTTTCCCCCTATTTTTTGGGAAAACAAACGGAGCCTTAGGAAAAAGGATTTTTATAAAGGATTTTTTTTTGTTTACAAACTAATTAACTGATATAGAATTAGATAAATAATTTTTAGTACTTATACTATTTGAATAAGGAAAAAATTTACTTTAAAACCCCATCTATTAGTCGATTATCACTTATACCTAAATTATTAATTCATCACTTACCTCTTTGAAATATGCTAATCACATCAATTTCTCCCCATACGTAATTGGCCTTAAATTTTGTATTCGATAACATATTTATGTAGTTTAAATTATTTAAGCAGTTTAGGCACATTATGTAGTTCTTATCTGGAATCCGTAGCCGTGTGCCAACCGAGTTTAATAATGTCATTGTCCAAGAAATTTTCGAGCATTATAGATTGAAAATTATTGTATCTGTCTATTTTCTTATAAATGTATTCTTCTCTCTCATGATCAACTAAAAACTATAGTTTGCCTTTCAGCTCGCTCGATTCAATCAAATGCATGTCGTTCAATTCAACTCATTTGTTTTTATAATCGAACAAAATATATCACCTTGTCTATCTATCTGATTAGATACATCTTGCAAAAAAAAAAAAAAAAAATCCCCATTTGTCGGTCAACTATTTTTGATTTCCAGAAAGCCTGAGATATTCGATCACTATCAAAAAAAATCTTCTGCATAAATCATTTTTGAGGTTATAAACATTGACCTTGTCATATGCATTATTTTCTTACTTTTGATATTATTCGGATTTATAACTTACATTTTCCTAGTTGTAAAATTATTTACTTTGGGATTTAGATTTTAATTTAAATTATAAATATCTTTATTGACAAAGTATTGATTCAATCAAAGATTTGAGAACTTCTTGAAACGATAGTCTAAGGAGAAAAATTATTTTGAGATGAAATTAGTACTAAGTTTGAAATAAAATTGACGAATTTATTGAGTAAACCTAGATACTAAGCCCCTGTTTGGTTTTTCCCCAAAGATATTTTTCAGAAAACAAACCATTTTGAGAGATATTGGGTTTCTCAGAAAAAATAATTTCGGCCCATTGACAACACCTTTAGGCGACATTTGAAATTACTTAAATAAAAGAAAATATGAAATTGGAGGAAAAATGTAGCATTTTGCTTCAACCGAGGTGTGACTGTGACATAAAGTAACTGATAAAGCTGTTACTTTATTTAGCTAATGATTACATAACTGAAATAATTTAATTTTAAAAAACGGTTGCTTCATTTAAAAAATAAAAACGGTTGGGTTGCCTTCAATTCTTGAATACCTTTTTAAATACCCCACTATGTGAAACATTTTTGAATTTTAGGTGCTTATATTTATGCTTGAATATTTAAATAATTACACAATTAGAATAGGTTATTATAATTATATGATTTTCGAGATCTTGTGCATTAAAATTTGATTTCCCTGAAATCCGTTGGCTTCTTTAAATGAAATATATTGATTCCGTGGCATAGTATAACTGCCTCCAAAAGGTATCAATTTTATCCGAAAATATAATATTATATTTGGTACAAGCGAACATAGTTAAATAGAGATATATATACATATATATATATATATACATATATATATATATATATATATATATATATATATATATCACCATACGTAACAAAACAGACAGAATTGATATTATCCCATTACTCACATATTGAGTTTACGTTAGTCACAATACGAAATTAACTATTCCAAATTATACATGCCATATTTAGTCTTGACCTCCTCAAATTCCAGATCCTTGTACCATATGTGCCTCTACCTTATCATTTTCTCTAAGGCAATGTACGCTCATTTATCGCCGAATATGGATTCCATCAACTCGTAGTCCGACAACACGTAATTGCGGAAGAATTTTTTATCGGCGTATTCGTGCACGTTTATTTCAAATCATGAGTAGACATCGCTAGCATATGTATAACACAATTTACTTATCAAAATGAGCATACGACGCGCCATTATACACCTTCAACCCGTGCGACATGTTCGTATTCTTTTGGTGTGTTGACCCGCTTTGTTTGCCAGTTGAAACATACCCCGGGCAAGTTTATGAATTCCATAAAATATTGGTATCTCATAAGGAACACATTATACGAATGACTACCATAAGGAACACATAATACGAATTATCAACGTTTTCCAAACCACGTTAAACATTTCAAAGCTGCTGAAATCTGGGAACACATTATACGAATGATTACCATAAGGAACACATAATACGAATTATCAACGTTTTCCAAACCACGTTAAACATTTCAAAGCTGCTGAAATCTGGTAAATATATTCATAATTCAATACTATATTCAATATTTTTGATCAAAGTAAAGTGTACTGGAAACAAAGTTATATCGATGTTGAGCCAACATCCTGCCAACATTGAAAGCAGAATATTTCCAGACTATATTTTTTAACTGCTTTTTGAACGTGTTGCCTTTTTTTCCTTCCCGCATATGTTGACTGCTTTAGGCATCTTTTAATATGACCGGAGGTCATAACAAAGAGCATTACATGCAGGTGTAAGCGATGAACGCAACCGCTCATGCAAAGAACATTAAATATGGCCCGTCCATCGGTTGCTACTAGAATTTATACATATCATATGAGTTTTGGTAAAATATTCTAATTAATCAGGATCGCGATCAGGTTCGTTCAAGAATGAGAGAAGAGTTCAACTTTTGAAAACATACGTTAGCAGATCTGTCTATTCGTGTACTATTTTGGGAATTCGTCCAACCGAGGGTTGCAACTGCCTTGTCCGTACTCGTAGTTGTCCTGCTGTTGTTCTGTACTACACTTGGTTTTCATTGTAGCGCTCCTAGTAATATAGATGAAATGTGAAGTGTACGAACCACCCTGCATATAATGGCTCTGTTGAATGCGTTTTATAATCTCCCCACTTAAAGTCAACTTTACTGATAAGACTTTTGTGTTGCCATTACTACACACAACTGCCACTATATATATGATACATATAAAATGTGGTAACCATTAATTACGTAGAAGCCAACTCTTCCTGTGATTTGTTTAATGCAATCCTGTAAATCTATTGGCGGGATTGCTATGGATACTCCATAATTGTGAATCCCTCAGTCCATCAATGAACTTTGTTAATAGAGTACTAACTCTGCTGAGTTGGCAGTATTCCCACCTAATTAAATACACAATTCAACTAATTTGATTGTTATCGTCACATCTAATTTACAAACCTCCATTTTTTTTGTTTGTCATGCACTCGGTCTAAGACATACGATATAAGCATACAGAAAAACAATTATGGTAATAAACTTCCTTGGATAATATGACAACTTATATCTCCCCAATTTATTGCACCATTTTATTAACTCCTGCGCCAGTTTAAATTACTTGTGTGTTGAGACTATAATATTCCTTTGAAAATTAAAGTTCTAGTTTTATCTAGCCTGGTGATATTTATTTTGATTTGCCTATCTTTTGTTGCAAGGTTGGCCGCCTAGTTATTTGTTTCCTTTCGCATCGTCTTAAATAAGTTGGTATTTGTAATAGGGGCGGCGACTCACATGTAATAAGTTTCTTTCAGTCGCAACCATCATCCCATCACCGTGGGACTAATCAAAACAATACATAAGGTGGTTTCAATATTCTCTTGCCGAACTAGATTCTCTGATCACAAAAACATAGATGCGATTAGTATATATTGGGAACTACGTTATATGCAGCAGTTACCATTCGAGCATGATAAGAATTTAAATCGATGATGAAGCCGCAAACGTTGCTCGATTGCCTGACTACCATGGTCCTATCTTAATAATTATTTGGAGGTCGCGCATCTCTTTCCCCGGAAATGAACTCCATTAAGGCGTAAAGTAGAAAATCGTGATTGCGAAAGAACTTCCTCCTCATTTTATCCTACGCAAGCAGCACAATAAAGTTAAACTATGAATCCCTTGCGTCTAATATTATTAAGTTAAGTTCAATTGTTGTCGAGGCTGTTATCTCTACACCGTTCTTTTGAACCTCTAATTTTGATACACTAACACGGTTGGCCATAGGTTTGAAGGTTACACCCGGCGATCGAATGTACTCCTGAAAGTCGCCATACCTCCTGCACAATGTCCGGTACTGACCGATTACATCGATAATCGTAATGCCAAGAGAGGGACGAGAATGGCATAGCATGAAGTGAACATGACTTAGTGCGTCACCGACACCACGTCGCGTTGATACGTCGACCTTTTTTTGCAACGAAGTACAAGGTGTTTATATACCACTCATCCAATGAACGGTTCCAACCCACTTATATATATCCAAGTTGGTTTGTATCGCACGTATACCGTGTGACGGCCAATATTTTAACATGGACATATGATCAATATAAGCACCAGCCCAATTATAAAAAAAAAAAAAACCTTATTTGACGTAGCATGCATTGATACATAATATAATGAAATGCACCTTCCTCGCAGTATTACTAGTGCTAACGTCCATTTAAATTGGCCACATTACCTGTATGTTGGAGAAAGTCCGCAGAAGAGGGCCCGAGCTTCCTCCTCTATACTCGAAGTTGTTGATCCTGTCCTCGCCATTGTCATTTGGCTCCATTGCTGCGTAGTCTCTAATTTTTGATTTGCAATTTTACTGGTAATATGGGTCAATGCCCACGATCATGTAGTGTGAATGCATTTTATAAGGAGTTGCATGTCCCATCAGGTTACCCCCTACGGTAATAGTGCCATAATTATCCATGCATTGGGGATAGACTAATTTATTTAATAAATGTGGCTAAACATCGAAACCCTGTTAAATTAATGCCCACATAGATCCTATAACTTATTATAGGGTTACGTTAATAACCTTATAAAAAAGAAGTCCAAAACTACATTTTACTTTTTAGACCTCAATTGTTTGACTTTTTCATGTATCAACGACCTTTTATATTGACTAGTTACTACTACTATCAATCCACTTTGACTCGCGTAAGTTAACGTGTCGTACCACAACCTATTATCGAGAGTAACTATAGGGATTATTTGGCCTCCCTATTATTGGTTTACCCGGACATAACTTGATTATTTACTAGTTTAATGATATGTCCAGAAATTGTGATCTCTTTCATGTGAAATTTCTAAAATATATGAAGTGTGGAATTTTAATAAAATTAACTAAACGTTCACAACAATTACATAATACGGATTCGTCATTGATCTTTCATATATACTATATAGTAAACAATCTCATTTCTATAGACATGTGGGATGTGGCTGCGTATTAAACGGTATGACGAATATTCATAGGTCAATGATATTTTACACAGTCATGGCTGGTATTACTATTACACACAAATTTTTTCAAATTGATTTTGAAAACAGATCTGTTGTGGTCGCAATGTTGGATGGATGTTGGCCCAACATCCAGATAACATTGAAACGAGGACCCTTTTGGTAATTATTCAGTTACCAGTATGAGACTGATGTGCATTGAATGAAAATGACACAACGCTTTTCATAAATCATCGTTTCATTTGTAGTGCTATACAAATAAATGTTCATTATTGCGCTTCTTTATAACCAATCTAAAATTGCATTAAATATTATGCAATTATTATAAGTGGAATGTCGGCGTTATTTCCTATTAAATACAAATTTAAAGTGTTGGTCAAGGTTTGATGATTTATTTGCCCACGAACATATACATGTAAAACATATACATACAGCCTATTCATGTGTATGATACGAGCACTAATTAGGGCCCCCATGCTAGTTGGTTATGGTTTAATCCGCATTTGGGCAACAATATACACAAACTAAATTACCATTAAATTTCATATAGTAGAACCCATGACAGGCCAACTTATAACATATAATATTCTTAAAGGGTTAAAATGTGGCACATACTGTTTACTTCTAGTTGCATGTGCCTGGGATGTGTACGCAAAGAAATATCCTCGTGGCATTTAATTAGTGGATATGTCCTTCAACAACCCCAACCACCATTGATTAATGCCATGCAATACGTCTTAAATACAATGATCTCTAGCTATTACAAAATCTGTTTGTTTATTATTTCTCTTGCCTTATACTTTGATAACGAATTACTCATTACGTTTGAATACCCTCCGATCTCCAAACGCCTCTTGTGCCATTTTATCATGTCGACCAAATTTTCCACTTGCTCCACCATGGATAGCACCAGACGCACCCCTTCGATCGAGGTACACTAGTGTATTCATTATGGAAAATAACTTACGCAACAAATGCCAAATAATACATAATATATGATTCTTGTTTATGTTCTAATCCGCCGACATACAATTCATATTCTTAGGAAACCTACCACCACTCTGGTCATCCATTTCACTACAACAAACTTGGTGTTCCAAAACCAAGGCACAACTTGCTTTTTCCCTACGCGAGTTCTCCAAACCTCATCCGATTTTAGATTGCACGCACATGTGGAAGGTTATGAAACATGTAACACCCCAACTGAACTAAGGTTCATATTACTCATAATAATATAAAACTACTCAAAATAACCAGATATTCTCATAATAGTAATCGTTTACGTCATCACCACGATATTCACAATGCAGACACACTAGTCTGGGAATCACACAACCTGAAATAACGTTTAGGGGAACAAACGGTAAAATACACAAGGTTCCTAGAACTCTCAAAAGGTGACTGCTAGCTCGACTATACATAACATATACATGGTGGCCAACTCCCTAATCTCCCTCGACTGCCTGTTCAGCTGGTTCGCATGGCTTATGACCTATAGCTGGAAGAAAGGAAAACAAATAATTTATGAGATAAAAATCTCAGTGAATGTTCATGTGTGTGTGCAAGTGTTGCATTTTCTTTCATTAATTTTCTTTCAAAAATAGTTTAACAAAACGATTTAAAAGCACACACATGTAATGCAAGAGTATCATGAAATCAGATTTAATAAATATTTTTCATAAAAGAACAAAACCATGTATCGATGATCGGTGTCCACGTTTTTGTCGATGCCAGTCAACCTTATATCACCACACAAACAGTCTTTATCTCCATGTCCAAGGAGCGACCTTGGAATCAAGAACGTATGCCATGGCAAACACGGAAACAGTGTACCCAACAAAGACATAACAACCTCCTGCCATGCCTGAGAGGGAATGGGCCAATGGGGACAAAGGCCCTACTAGCAAGCCCTCCGCCGCCCGACAGTAACCCTTGCACTCCCACGCCAAGTTGGATCCAACTACATATCCGATCAGAACCGAGTAAACCAACGGAACACCATTTATCATAACAATTTCAATCATTTAAAATAACCAATGCACGGGTAACTTGCTTTGAAGAAATAAACGGTTCGGATACCCAATTCACAGATAACTCGCTTTGAAGAAGCAAACAGTTCAAATACCCGATTTCCGATAACTTTCTTTGAAGAAATGATAGTTCAATATGCAGAGAGTCATGATTACATATATAGATATAGATATACATGCACGCATTTCTTTCAGTTTTGAAAATAATAGGGTTTAGGAACACTCACCTGAAATACGACTATAAGAAAGATAGAGGAAATACGCGACAACCTCTAGTTGTAATCACCTAAGAAGTCAAAACGATTATGAATGAACACCACTCGTATTAAATTTCTAATTCTAGTTATTACTAAAATCATGCAGCATGCAATTTCAATTAAGTAAAATTATTTGTAAGTTTCTACACTACAAGATTTTGGTCATTAGTTACCGCGTTTTCGGTAGCTAATAATCCAAATGCTGTCGCTAATGATCATTACCTACCGAAACTCTGTCGCTAATTTTCGATAGCTACTAATCGCATCGTTAATGACTCACTACCGAATTTCGATAGTTAATAAGTCCATTTCCTACCGAATTTACGTCGCTCACATTAGTAACCGAAGTTTCGTCACCACTTCCATCGCCACAGTTTTGAAATTTAACCCGCATTTGCTACCGTATTTTGGTAGCAAATATTATAAATAATAGTAGCTACCGATTTTTGGTAGCTAACTTTATGAATATTAGTAGCTACCGACATGCGGTAGCTATTAATATTTAAAGCATTGAGTCTTATTAGCTACCGATTGACGGTAGCTAATAATATTTAAAGCCTTGAATTTTATTAGCTACCGCACTGCGGTAGGTAATAACATTTACAGATCTAAAAAAAAATTTATTTCAAAAATTTTTCAGAAATTTATTGGTTTAGTGTTTCACCAATATGAAAATCAATGTTGATTTGTTAATTTAACATTATCAAGCATTTAAATAAACGAAGAAAGTTTTTTAAACAAAATGATTTTAAAATAAAAAAGGTTTGGAGTTTTGAAGATATGAAAAAGGTGTTGAGAAATGAGAAACATTTCTAAGATTTGAAGAAAGTCTGGGATTTTATTAATGGAATAAAATTGGAAGATATGAAGAAATAAAGAAATGATATGGATAGCTTTTTAGATTGGAGAAGTGAGGATTTTTTGATGATTTGAAGAGAGTGTTGGGATGATTTTATGGATTTGATAAATAAAGAAATGGGAGGGATAATTTTTAGATTGGAGAAGTGTTGAGATTATTTTGTAGATTGAAGAATTGAGGGGTATTTATAATATGAGATTGAAAATTTTGAATTTTTGGAAATTTTGATTTTTCCTTCCTTGGCCGCCCAAATTTTCGACGTTTTGCTACCAAAAATCGGTAGCTAATGGTCAAAACTTTTGAATTTTGCGAAAATTTGAATCTCCCGCACATGGGCGCTCAAATTTTAGAAATTTAGCTACCAGAAATCGGTAGCTAATTGTCAATTTTCTGGGTTCTATCAGGATGAATATTTGTAGCTACCGACTTTCGGTAGCTAATGTTCGTTGAACATTAGTAGCTACCGAATTCTGGTAGCTAATATCTATTGAATATTAGTAGCTACTGACTAGCGGTAGCTAATGTCCGATGAATATTAATAGCTATCGCTTGGTCGTAGCTAATGTATTTTTTTTTGTATATTTCTTTGTGTGACTTTGATTTCTTTATGTTTTCAGTTTAGTAATATTACCAATAATAAGTAATAATTAACTTATTTGTTAGTAATTGATTTGTTATTACGATTGATGTATTGTTGTGTGACGTATATTTTAGTCTCTACACTTAATCGTGTCTCGTGATGTGATTGAAATATCTTTGTGACGTGTTGATTGATGTATCGATGAAATGTGATTATTGGTTATGCTGTGAAGTTACATTCTTTATTTAACGTTCTATTGTGAGATACATACATATATATAGTATTGACAAACAAACGACATTATGTATCATTGTTATTATGGACTGACATTAGTAATGTCATTTGATTGTGCAATGAAATCATTATTTTATGTTTATTTAGTTAATTATTACTTGTTATTGACGTAATTGATAACAAACAACCAATTATATTTAAAATAATCGTCGAAAAATCACAATTTTAAGCACTTGAATATTAGTAGCTATCGACTTGCGGTAGCTGATTTAGTCAGTACCTACAGACTGGCGGTAGGTACTGTTAGGGTATAAATATTCGCTACCGCGATTTGGTCGCTACTGTTAGGGTTTGGGTAAAGGGTTTAATCAAAATTTCAAATTTGTGCCAACGGTAAGAACAGTTAGCTACCGCTACGCGATAGCTAATGTCAACGACAAGAAAGGTTAGCTACCGATTTTTGGTAGTGAATGTCAACAATAAGAACCATTAGCTACCGCCTTGCGGTAGCTAATGTCTACGGTAAGAACCATTAGCTACCGATTTTCCGTAGCTAGTCATTAGCTACGGAAATTCTGTCGCCACTTGTCCGTAGCGATGGAATTACCGACGAAAATTCCGTTGGTAATAAGTGTGGCCACCGATTGGTTGTCGCCAATAATTTAAGCGACGGAAATTCCGTCGGTAAACTCATTAGCTACGGAAATTCCGTAGCTAATGACTAGCAACAAAATTTAGATAGCTAATTTGCGGTAGCTAATACTGCGAAATCTTGTAGTGCTAGTTACCTTAGGTGTTCAGTCATCAAATTAGACTAATATTGCTCATCATGTAACATTTAGACGTGCACTAGTATAGAGTTTTCAGTTTTGGTTCCTAAACATTAATTCAGGTTTATACCCAGTCCACAATTCTTGATCTCTGAAATTAAAAGACAAATTCTCAATCTATGAAACTAAAAGACAAGAAAAGATTACAATGTAAATTTAAATTAATTAAAAGTACAATTGTGGTGCAATCTCTCTATTTGATTCCCTGATTCTTTTCTCAAATGATTTTAAAATTTGGTTGACTTGAGTGGATTTGATTTTGATCTTTTTCACGTGTATTTGAGTTTAACGTTAATCTAAGGGCGTTGAGCTTGATCTTGAATTGGCGATCTACTTGACTTGATATTTGCGATGAACAATTTGATCTTCGTCTTGAACTTGTTGAATGTCAATCTTCTTTGGAGGAATCTTGATCTTCAAAGTACTTGGATATTTGACAAACGTTGATTCGAGGGCTTGGCGGCTTGATCTCGGATCGAACGGAAATTTGATTTGGAATTTGACTTGAAGGTTGATGCAGATTGGTATGATCTTTGTCTTCAATTCTTTGGATTTTTTGGGTTTTGATCTTCCTGAACGGACTTCAATCTTCAAAAATGGTTTTTCGAGGGTCTTAGGACTTGATCTCGGATTAAACGGATTTTTAATTTGAAGACGAATGAGGAACGGTATGAAATTGGTTTTGGATTTGTTGAACTTCTTAGAGTTTGATCTTCCTCGGCAGAAGCGCAATCTTTAAAAATGATTTTTGGATGTAATTGAGACTTGGCGACGGATTGAAAGGAGTTCTTTACGAAGAACACCTTGAAGATTGTTGAAGAATGCTTTGAATGCCGCAAAGAACGCTTGAAGATGGATGAACTTAGTGGAGCGAAAAACTTAGAGCTTTTCCCTCTTCAACTTGTGAATATTTTTGTGTGTGTTTTTTTTCTTCTTCAAGACCACCTCTATTTATAGTTGTGGAGTGAATCTCAATTAGAATCTCCTGATGAGATGAACGGTTGTGATCGCATCTACAATTCCTTGATATGGAAGACTTTATCTAGGAGAATCTTCTTTCCATTTCTTGAAGATTGAGACTTGGTGGGGAATTCTTTCCTTGTGTTGAGATTTGGTGGAGAATTCTTTCCATCTCTTGAAGACTGAGACTTGGAGGAGAAGACTTCCCATGTCTTGAGATTTGATGAGCAATTATTTTCTTGTCTTAAAATTTAATTAATATATTTATTTTAATCCCTCAAAAATTAAGATTAAATAAAATATATTTTGTATTTCTTGCATCTTAAGAGTTACCATCATTTAATTTAATTAGACACAAAATTAATGAGTCTACAAATTGCCCCATCAAGACTTGTTCACGATTTATATTGAAACGCATCAGTTAGTGGATAAGTCTCGACATCTTTCTTCTTCTTGTTCTCGTGCTTCAATTCAACCACCATAAATCCACTTCATGAGTTTAGAACATTTTTGATCTTCATCATTGGATCCATCAACTTGAATGTTGCATGAGCAATGTTTTTCTTGGATATGACTGGACTAAGAATGAACTTCAACCACCATAAATCCAAGTCATAACGTAGTTCAAAATAAATCAAGATTGATTTAACGGGGGTGCCATACACAGTTTTTACTTATGCGGGCAAGGAGTAACGTGCAGTTTAAGCTCGTGCGCCATGGAGCATTTGATTTGGACATTTATAGACAATTTTATCTCATATCGAGGAGGCTTTGACTTGAAGAATTTGTAGACCTTTTTGCTCTTGTCTAGGAGGTTTGAAGATTTGAAGGATTTGTAGACCTTTTGCCTCGTGTCTAGGAGATTTGAAGATTTGAGGGATTTGTAGACCTTTTGGCTCGTGTCTAGGAGACTTGGAGATTTGAAGGATTTCTAGACCTTTTGACTGGTGTCTAGGAGACTTGCACTTTTTTTTTTGAAGACTTGAAAGATTTGTAGACCTTTCGGCTCGTGCCTAGGAGACTTGAGGACTTCGACTTTATGCTTTGAAAACTTGGTTTTCAAGAATTTGCTTTGACTTCAAAATACAAATTGTTTATACTCGTGTTAAGGAGAATGTAGATAGTTTATTCTCTTATCAAAGAGTATATATTTTGACACTTAATTTGAAGAATTGAGATAGTTTAGGCTCGTATCAAGGAGCATACATTTTAGCACTTAATTTGAGGATTTGAGATAGTTTAAGCTCGTATCAAAGAGCATATTGGTTAAATCAAAACTTGGCAGTGTGCCCTCTTCATTGTCATCGTCGTCATCTATATCATCACTTTCAATATCAAGGCCATGACCTGAATTTTCTTCTTTAACAGAGTTTACACTTGTCTCTATGTCATGCGCTCACGTTGCCAACTCTTAAAAGTTTCTTGGCTTGATTCCTTGAAGTATGTAAGAAAGGCTCGAGTTCATCCCATGAATGCAAATCTCTATGGCTGAAGTTTCAGATAGTTTTTCTTTGCATGTTAAGTATAGACTTCTCCACCTATTGATGTAATCAATCACTGGTTCGTCTTCTTGTTGATGAGAATTTGCAAGTTTAATCATGCTCACAGTACGCCGAGTGCTATAAAAGCGATTGAAGAATTTGGTTTGTAGATCGTTCCAACCGTCAATGGAGTTTGGTTCAAGATTAATGTACCAATCAAAGGCAAAGTCATCTAAGGATCGAACAAACTGCTTGACTAGATGATCTCCATAGGTTCCAGCACTATTGCACGTCTCAATGAAGTGAGCAACATGTTGTCTTGGGTCTCCAGTCCCATTGAATCTTTGAAACATCGGAGGTTGATAGCTTTTCGGCATTTGCAATTGCTCTATTCTTGAGCATAAGGCTTCGTGTAAGATTTGGAAGTCTTGTGTTGAGCTTTATGATCATTTGTAACTTCTTGAATGAGCTTCTTCAATTTATCGGCAGAGACAAGGCCTTGTGGGTAAACATGGATTTGTTTGCTTGAGGACTTGGGATATTCTCCAACTTCAACATCTTGAATGTTTTTATCGACAAACTTTGTGTGCATCATGGCGCCTTGCTCTTCCTTTCTTGAGAAATTTGACTTGTGTAAAAGAGAAGTGGCTTGGATTCTTTCCCTTAGGACTTCATCAAACTCTTGAGCTTCGACTCATTGAGTAGCATTTTCGCGTGACATGCTTTGATCGCCGCTTTCCATGAGCTCTTGCTTTGGGAGATGAGGAGAGACTTCCGTTTTGTTGATTGTAGTCTTGATGCATCCTTGAACTCCAATGTTGTTGGTGACTTCTTTGGAATTTTCAACTCTTTCTTGGCACTCTAACTTTTGGAGAAGGCGATTCAAACGCTCATCACGTTTATGAGTTTGATTTGTAAGATTCTCAATGGCTATTGCAAGCACCGCAACTTGCTCTTCTAATGCGGTTTCTTGACCATCTTCTTTAGCTTCAAGCCTTGCCCCCTGTACAAGTGAAACTTTCAACATCGATTGCAAAGAGCCTCGAGTTGTTGCCCCCATTGACTTGTCCATTGTTGAGCAACACTTACTTCTTGTGACTTCAAATTTGAGATGTGTTAGAAAAGAGATGAGAGGTAGAGATGGTCCCACCGGGCGTGCCAAATTTGTAACGACAAATTCTTGATCTCTGAAATTAAAAGACAAGAAAAGATTACAAAGTAAATTTAAATTAATTCAAAGTACAATTGTGGTGCAATCTCTCTATTTGATCCCCTGATTCTTTTCTCAAATGATTTTCAAATTTGGTGGACTTGAGCGGATTTGATTTTAATCTTTTTCACGTGTATTTGAGTTTAACGTTAATCCAAGGGCGTTGAGCTTGATCTTGAATTGGCGATCTACTTGACTTGATATTTGTAACGAACAATTTGATCTTCGTCTTGAACTTGTTGAATGTCAATCTTCTTTGGAGGAATCTTGATCTTCAAAGTACTTGGACCAAATGTTGAATTGATGTTTTACCAACATCAATTAAACATTGCCACCAGTAACTTTTCCCCATTCTCCATCACAACCAACACCACAACGTGTATATACTGCGGGAGTCTCTTTGCTAAATTTACATGTTGGTAATTTTCTTTTTAAAAGAAACAAAATTAACACTTGTCACTTTGAGATTAGCTTTTTAATACCTCCACTTATAAATTAATGATACTTCTAAAAAAGAACTTATTTATAAATTTCCTTTTATTACACATGATGTTACGTTGTGAAATATTTACAATTTTCAAAAAGATAAGTATCATTCTTTTTCCACTAATCCAATATATTCTTAGCACAATATTTATTATGCTAATTTTATTTCTCGTAACTATACATCGTATGTGTTATCTTGCATTTTTTATTTAAAAAAATAGGAATAAAGTTTTATTTTTTAAGTAGCTTATTATAGTTGGAATGTTAAAATATAATTTACAGTGAAGAGTATTTATTTATTTAATTATTATATATATGTTCTAATATAATCTAAAATAGGGTTCTAATTGAAGAAATAGAAAAATCAGTGACAAAACTAATTTTAAAGTGAAATATTTTAAATTTATATGCTATGCTAGTACTGTTAACTAAATTAATGTAAACTGAAAAGCACTGTATATAAATAATATGCCATACGCTTCGTTAATTTTTATTGTTAATGTATTAGTTTGTTGTGGTACAACGTGTTCTGGAAGTAATGTTCGACGGATATTGACCCAATACCATTAAAACATTCAAACCAGAAACTTCGGCACTTGACGAACATAAACATATTCCGGTGCTTATTGACCGACATTTGTAACCAGCATTAAAGACGCATAATAAGTCTGTTCTATAATCCTTGGGTTGTATTTAATAAATTTCATTAAAGAGGATAAGTGGGCTGTAATTATCGCAAACTATATAACATTTGATCGGGGTTTACCTACGCATGGAGTTGGTTATTTGCCCCGACTACTACTCTCAAATGCACCTTCCTCATAACGACTCCAAAATGTCAATTTGTTAAAATATCAATAACGATGTATTTACTCTAGGTTTTTTAACAGCCCATAGAGGTTGTTTTTTTCTTCTTTTTTTTTGGCAAAATGATTAGTGTAATCTAAGTGAGTCTTGGATGAAATGAAATTTGGATTCGTTGTTTCAATAAACTAACTTAAGTATATTTTTTTTTCCCGCTGAATCAAGTTCTTTTTTGGTTTAAATGATTGTTAGTTTATTGTAACACCTAAGTGGTACTTGTGTTGGCGCCACTGTTGGATGGATGTTGGCCCAACATTAGCCACTCAATTGTTGACCTACTGCACAATTTACATCGAAACAGAAAAAAATATGATTCATTAATTGTAATAAAAGAGTTGACTTTTGTGTGGTCCCAAAACGCACATCGTGAAATGGTACCGTTAAAT
Organism: Linaria vulgaris; assembly: GCA_948329865.1. Taxonomy (NCBI): domain Eukaryota; kingdom Viridiplantae; phylum Streptophyta; class Magnoliopsida; order Lamiales; family Plantaginaceae; genus Linaria; species Linaria vulgaris. The sequence goes on from OX415250.1 coordinate 73,548,048, forward strand.
TAACACGCGTAGAGTGTGTATTCTATACATATATATTTTTACCAATTTGTTTTATATATTCTCTATATATAAAAATAATAATTGTATATATTTTTATATATATATTTATACATATGTAGGAATATATGATTTCTTGTGGTACATGTACATTATTCTCGTACTAATGGTGCACATACTATGTTGACTTTCCTATGGTCCATACATTCACCACGTACGAAACGAAACAACCCCATATGTAAATCACACATCACACGTGCGTTTTATTGTCAATTGGTGACTTTACAATATATGCACGGTCCCACGGTGAACACTTCTCTTACGCTATCAGACTTGATGCACACCTGTAAAGTCACAACTCATGTTATATGTTATAAAAATGATCAATCTGTGTCAAATATTTGTACAAATTATATATTAAATTTTAGACTATGTTTTCGTGGATATATTTTAATCCAACAGGTGCAAACTAGCTTTAATTAGTTATTATTTTACTAAGACGCATGAATGTCTGTGGAATAAATACAATAAGTCAACACTTCTTTTTCTTCATCTTCCCAAGCATCACAACCATTCCTCCCTCTCGCCCTTCATTAATGGTTCACGACTATTTATGATGAACGTTGTAACCCACCCTTTTGGAGTTGCAACGATTTTTTATTTCAAGCGCAAAACCTAAAAACACATCCCACATTTGGCCGAGATAATGAAAAGTTTCTCATTACTCGAAAATAACCACGAAGCAGTGAATATCAAAAGGTTATGGATCAACTAATCGCAGAGATAAAGGGCCTTGAGTCCATGCCAGTCGAAAGAATCATTGTAAGATAACGTTCCTTTTCAAACGGGTTATACTGTTTGTCAAGCGTACTTTGTTTTATGTCAAAAAAAATCACTGTTGTTGAAACACTGATTATGTCTCTGCACCAGGAACCGTCAAATGAAGCGGTGTTCACACTGATGGAGTACAACGACCAGTGGGATGACGCTAGAGAAGCCATGTTACTCAAATATCTCTAGTTGGTGCCCGACATATCAAGGAGCAGAGCCATGGAGGACGCACTTCAACAACCCGCTATCGAACTACACACACACGGTGGCCCACCCCTGGAAGTGGGCAACCTGGTTGAACGGACGCAGATATTGGTCACCCGCATGTCGGCTTTCCTCTCTTTCATTAGGAGGGACGATGTAGTTTACGACTAGTAAACCAAGCGTCCTACTCTCCATGATGATGCTTATTTGGCAGCCTGGGAACGCGGTGGGGTAAGAAATTTATAGAAAAATAACGAATGATCACGTATTTTTTAAAATTTATAAAGTGAATAATTTGCCAGAGTATCGTAATGTAATCACTTGCTATTAGTTAGTCATAAACAATGGCACATGCCCATGTGAAACAGTGAATGATAAATCATTTAAATCGATCTATATGTTATGTACCTATTAACTTAGGGTGATCGAGTGTTTTTTGGCTTATAACCTATACCACGCTAATCCTTTTATATTTTTACCTTAGGATGTGGAGCCTGCAATATATAGGCACTTTCGTGCACGGCCTACCAAACCACTCAGATATGTTTGTCGTGTTTGACACTATAGAGGGTGCATATCCTAATTCAGATGATGAATCAAGCGAAGACTCTGATGAGGAGCACACCAGCACAGACGGATATAAAGACGATGAAGACTCGGGCCCGATCCAAGCCAAAAGAGATAACGACACCGGCGGATGCTAATATGATAGTACAAATAAGCTGTCGCAATTCACGGATGGGCACACGCAGTGTGAGAATTGTGACAGGTATTTCTCGTGTCCTTGCATGTCGGATGACGGATCGTCGGGTCTTCCATCGGATTCTTATGAAGAATTAGGCTAGACCTAGTAAAATAATATTTTGTCTATTGTTTCTTTAATTATGGATATTGTATTGGGAAAAAAGCAGAAGACCCCCTTAGCTTTCGGTCGTTTTGCACTTTGCCCCCTCAACTTTGATTTTTAGCACTTTGCCCCCCAGCTTTGTATTCCGTCAAACGTTATCCCCCGACGTAACATGACCGTTAAAAAAATGAATATTCTGTCAAAAAAATACATATTCCGTTAAAATGCTGAAAGTTGGGGGGGCAAAGTGTCAAAATTTAATAGAATATTCATTTTTTTGACGGAATATTCCCGTGGGGGGGGGGGGGGGGGGTAACGTTTGACGGAATACAAAGTTGGGGGGGGGGGGGGCAAAGTGCTAAAAGTCAAAGCTAGGGGGCAAAATGCAAAACGGCCGAAAGGTTAGGGGGTGATCTGCTTTTTTCCCTATTGTATTACTTGATGTTATGGAATGGTAAATTTGTTTTAGTAGTTGCATCCCGGTTTTATATAATTTGATTGGTTGTGCTATGATATAATTACAATACATGTTAAGTGTATACTGTGTAATGCTTCTAGGTACAATGTTGGGCAGGCGTTACTTCAACATCCCTCAAACATTGCTACTTAACCTAGTCACTTGCACTGACACAAACATGCATGTACTATTCCGAGTTCCTTATGTTTATTGGTTGCGCTATGTTATTATTCCTAATTTCTTATGCTTAATATGCACTGTAATGATTCTTTGAGAAAACAATAAAGGAGATCTGCCCATCTTGCAATATAAAAAATGATTCAAAATAATTGACAAATTACAGGGTATTTTTATTTATTTATTTGAAGTGTAACATGTTTAAAACAACTTATTAATAACATATGTACCTTTCTTTATTATATAACACAAAATATTTTGTTGGTCTTTTCCTCATTTTAATTAGTAGCATGAGTAAAGAGAAAACAAAAGAAGGAAGAAGTACTTTTTTGTATTAGGACACATGTCAGGCCATGAAAAGTGGAAAATAATTACAAGAGCTAGGTCTATGTATATGTTGCGGACATTGTTGCTGAGGTTTATTTTTAATTATTTATTTATTAAGTAAAAGTCCCTCGTCAGTTGTGCTAGTGTTGTGGCAAAATGTGTATAACATTTAAGTTCGTTTGTCCTATTATATAAAAAGAAGGACTCCTCCTGCCATTCGAAATGCTCTTCTCTTAATGTAAACAAAAATCTTAAACTACACTCATTTTGAACTAATTTGTATTACATACTAAATAATTGCTAAATTTCATTAAACTTTACAAAGGAATGTTTAAATTGATACACACACACACACACACACACACATATATATATATATATATATATATATATATATATATATATATATATATATATATATATTATGTGAGCAGAATGCCTGCTTCGATATATTTCTATATATATATATATTTAAATGTAAGAGTATAGCTTAAATTTAGCAAAAACTTTAAAAAGAATTAAGAATATTGTTATAGTGTAATTTTATCGTAGTCTGCACCATGACATGATTTGAATTTTCAAAAAGTACTGTTGGTTAATTTTTTAATACATAATTTTTTAATACATAAATGTGGAGATTAAACCACAATCACATTGTCCACATGTTTTTCTATGGACCTGGTACACGGGAGAATTATCTATAAAATGTGGGGATAAAGTGGATGAGGAATTTGGATGAGAAAGTAAATGAGGAATTTGTTTGTTTTTTACATCACCCCATAGCATATATTCATTCGGTCTTATGGCTTGCATATCTTGTGTTGATAAATGCTATATTTGATTAATTCACTGGGACGGGGCGAGGTAATGATGATGAGTTATCATTCATATATGACGTGACGGGCAATGTCAGAAGTGCATATGCACTTTATATTAAAAATAGAAAATAATTTTCAACTTGGTAGTCTTGCATTGGTAAGCTATATGTTGGCATAAAAATCAATATGATGACTGCTTATATATATATATATATTAGGCACACATGATTTTTTGTAATTTAGATAACAAATGGAATTTACATCTTTGTGCTTCTTATATGAGCTTTTGTTGAGTCTTCCCAAATTGTCATCAAGGTTTAATCAATTGATTTTAAGTACCGTTAATTAGTTATTTTAATCCCGATTTGGTGAAAAACGTATAATGTATATGTCAAATGCGGTGAATCTTATTAATTGTAAAGAGATTTTGATTATAATTGCTTGTGCACTGATAATGATGGCATACATAGATATCAAATATATGTTAGCTAAGGAACGTGCAGAATTTTATATAATATTTTGACCATTTTTTAGGATAAACCTCTAAAGTCCACAACTTATGTAATGTAAGACCTTGCCAATCGTGGTTAGGCAGACTCTAATATAAATAAACAATATCATACATAACGAATATCTAGCTTGCTAAATCCTTATCTAATCAAAATTTACCATAACGTGTGTCAATCAGTAGTTGTTTAAAACCATAACATATTAGTAGTCAATTATACGAGAACAAACCCACATCCAAACATTTTATAGTCTAAGGTGCTACAAGTATTGAGCAACCCAAACTCATAACAAAATAGGGATATTCAACGAAATCCCCCTTACAATAACAAAAACAAATTACATATTAAAGATGTTCAGGCCATTTTACATCACATAGCATAAACAATAGAATTGCCTTCATGGGTTGCCAGACAATAGATCCATCTTGGACATGACCTTTATTTGAGGGATGGAAAGTTCTTTCACTACGAAGAGATATTGCATCTTGTTGAACCCTTTATGCTTGAACATCATATCCATCATCGGAGGCTACATTTACCAAATGAGAGATTTAAAAGTTAGTTATGTAAAACTCACATGCATCAGTGTGGTTTAGAGCAACTCACGAATTTGACATGCAAATCATGAAGTGTTCGGTTAATTGTCACTTTGCCTTTCTTCTTGTTTAGCCCCACACCAGCTACTTTATAATAACGATTGAACAATTGGAAACGGGTCTACATGATCATGAGACGCTCCTTGATCATCATAGGGGATATATCCATCCCCTTGGCCCTCGTAATTTTCTCAACCAATTCTTCATATATTGGCTGCATCATCTCTCCCGTGAACCAAATATGTCGATCGACGATCTTTCGAAGCTTGCGTAGTAGTATATTCCCGTCTAATTGTGTAAACTCTTTGAAGCTCCAGAACACTTTATGTATGTCCTCCTATTAAGAACGAGTCAAATGAAAAAGTCAACACTCTAGGTATGATGTAAATAAGACTTATACTATAATTATGCAGAATTTACCTTCGTCAAATCGTACACTTCCTTCAAGTTGCTATTGTTTGATGCCATTGCGATGGGTAGGGGTTCTTGTTTTCATGTAAGGATGGTATGATAAAGTGTCGATTTCAGTGTGAGTGTGTTGGTATAATCAATATAATATATTCATTTACAACACTTATATAATGACATGCATCCATCCTTAATTCACTGGGACGGTGAACTTTAAACATGTGGCTTATCATGTTCAAATGCATGCCTGGATGACCATACACGAATTTGCAAAAAACAATATTGAGTGGCCTATAATAGAGTCTACTGTTCTATCATTTTATGACCGTGTAATAAAGTGCAAACCCCGAGAGCTACCCCAACTACTACTCTTAATTGTGCTAATCAAACATAATTATAGTTTAATATACTACGGTCAAGAATTAGTAATGTATGTTTCCTAGTTTCCTATGGCCCTTATGAATGACATACACGTTTGAACTACATTAGACTATTTTGGAACGTATTTTATGTACACTTTTATGATTAATGTTTTTGTTCAAATGAAGAATGCTCTTATGGTTTAGGAGTTGTCTGATTTGTGTGAAACATTAGTGATAGTTGTTCTCTAGTTTGTTTGGGATTCCAAATTTCTTAGCCGCTAGACTCATAATGCGTGAAAATATTATGTTCTCAATGTTGGGCTGATGTTGCCTCAACATCTAATCCAATAGTCGCAATTCTACATAGCTAATATTCTACCACACAAATCACTTAATAGTGACTTTCATGTGGTCCCAAATGTTTTATTATTGAGCGATCTAGGTATATTATATTGTGTGGGTCGTGTTGCTGTGAACATTGTAAAATGTACTGATTGGAATGTTGTTCTGATGTTGGCCCGACATACATTCAACATCCATTCTAGGACATTTGACACTAACTTACTCTTAAATCATTACGCCAATAACCAAGACAAAACGAATTATGAATATGTATTGAATATTCATTCAGAAAATATATTATTCTAAAGTATTACATATTGAATTAATTAGAGTACAAAGTTAATCATGATTTAATTAATATTAAATGAACTACAAATTAAAAGTGTGATACAAAAGTGGGATACAATAAGGCTGGTATCGACACGCGGGATCTACAGTGGCGTTTGACACAAATATCTCCTAGTAGTTTATTTTCCTCTATGTTACATGTCAATAAATATTTAAATCTTAACTACCCGCTATAGAAACTGATTTCATGCTTATTCCTATTTGTAACATAATAATTTTATACTTTCATATCTAAAATTGATCATGTGAATGAGTATCTGTTTATTTTATAATAATTTTTGTAACAAACATTTGTTTGTCGTATAGACGTATAATCAAATATTGAAGGACACATAATGACAACTTAATTTATAACATGTAATTTTAAATTCATGAGGGAATAAAGTGAGGTGTTACTCAAAATATTTTAGGTTGAAACCTTTTTTTGTAGCTTATGTTTGAAACAAATTTTCAGTAGATGCGCCATGTATATTTTCTTTTAATTAATAATATTTCCGTGTTCATTTCGCATATATGCTTTGTATTTCAATTTAATATTAAACAGACTAACATCGATTGGTAATTTATTAATAGTTTCAAAGTACAACAAAATACTACTTTTGGACAAGTGACTTTTGAACACTTTTAAAAGAGAATATTTAGCAAAAGATAATATGCCACTCACACATGGGAAAGACACGGGATATGCAAAGTGCTGAATAGAAATATTATTTAAAGTACATAAATGGTACCATATGTACTTTATTCTAGCGTGGTTTTTCGTAATAATTGGGACGAGGAGAAAGAAGTCTTTGTCACTATATATTTACTTGTCACATTATCATCTAAATATGTACGTTCTATCAATAAATATTGCCTATTAGAAACAAAATATCGGTCCCACACATAATATTTTCACATATGGGGCGCGACTGTCACAGTATGGTATCAGTACTATGCCGGCCGCGCCCCATGAGTAGTGTTCCAACCTGAGTTGGTTCGGTGCTGGCCAGACACCTTACCCAGCTCAGACTAAAATACGTCTCGTAGGAAGGAGTGTCACTGTCCAGGATCAACCATACACATAACGATAAAAAATAACTTTAATATACAAAGCGGGAGTCTTGAAAATACAAGTATGTTGATAACTTTGATAAATACGCTCTGTTGATAAACATTTTCAATTATACAGACATTCCAAAAGGCAAGATTGGCAATAATATTCACATGATCCATGCTGCCACGTTGGTCTTATCCTGAGGAATGGACAGATAGGAAAAACGAGGAATAAGTCTTTGATGACTTAGTGAGATTCATACAAAACAAGTGGCAATACAAGAATTAACAGTGATTCAATTGATATATTTCTAGGAATGATCTTACCAATAGAAACAGTTTAACCAGATAATTTGATGTAACAATGGTACTAAAATATTTTGGAAATAGTTTAAGAACATGTGCTTAACCAGTAAACAATCCAACCTTATACTTCCAAATACTACTTTATACGTCCCAACGAGGAGCGACCACGAAAACAAAACAGGTGATATGCTCGAGTACATGCCTATCCAGCACACGGGTTATAGCCAACTCCTGACTGCAAGCAGCGCCTAGATAAATGGGTATCAAGCGAAATTACTTAAACCGACAGTCTATACTGCCCGGTAGCAAATCAACTCAATCCCTGGGCCCAACCTCCCAAAGGCGTCCCAATGGGTGATAAATAAACAAGCCAGAAAACCAGATAATATCCGTTGCTCTTTGAGATATATGTTTCGAATATAGTTCGTTGCTCTGTGCATAGTTCAAGAACCAGCATATGAGATAATTGACGAATTACCATGATTATAAGTTAATATGTGATAAATAATTAACGGTTGAGTATGATTTAAGGATGCGAAAGGAAATCATGTATGAGACGAGATGAAATGCGAAAATAGGAATACGGCAAATAATAGGTTGTTCCTGATTTGCTAATGGGGTAATGTCCTTTTGTCCAAGTTCCTAAGGCCGGATGCCGAACTGGGCTAGAACAAAATCAGAAATCGAACCTCACCTTTATTTGTACGGAGAATCGTGCACATCGTTGATTAATTTGCCAAACTTTTGATAACATTAAGATGATGTCAATTAACTAAATAATCATAACCCACCACAATAAACATATGTACTATTCAACTTTCGTGTATTTGAGGAAGTTCTTGTTAAAAAACGGTTGATAATACTAATTTAAGTAAATAGCACATATCGTTGATGAAAATCTTATGCAATAAACTTTGATGTTGTTGTGTTAAATATTGATATGGGCATTTCCCGCATATTGGGCCAGGCCCAAACTAGGCCCATATTGGACTATATCGGGGATCATATTCGATGTCATATCGGTAATAATCACCGATATGTTACTGTGGTCCCCGTATCCCGAGGTCTATAAATACGCGGTGCTCGGATCCTAAAACAAGCAATTATTATCCCTCAGCTACCACGCGTCAGATCAAAATACATCCTCGATATCCCTTTCAATATCTTATTCGATATCGGGATTATCACAAGCACCTTTTACACGTCACACCAGCCCATCGCCGACATCAGATCGGGGGTCATCCTCGATATCACATCGAATACAATCACCGACGTCCGTTCGATCGAGTTACCGATATTCCACTCCTATCCAAGCATCAAGGCATAGGTTCGAGGTGTTCCGGACCAAGTCTACACGAGATACGTAGTGTAGGCCTGATTTGAGATAGACTCGTTGTATCTACAGATTACTCACTTGTAACCGACACTCAAATATATATAAAACGATCTATTGACAAATCAGTGGCGCCGTCTATGGGAACACCAGTTCCCGGACAAGGACGCTAAGATGCAAGGAAGAAGGACCCGATCTGAAGTTAGCGGAGTTGTGACTAGGAGCGCCAGGATGGAAGACACGCAACCCCCTCAACACACAACTGACCAAGAACAGACAGTGGCTCAAGCCGAGATGGAGCTCTCCACCACCAGAGCAACAAAGGCGCGGGCCCAGGAGGCCGCCGCGAGCTGCAAATGCAGGTCCGACCCTTGTTACGCCAAGGGCGGCAGAACCCGTAACTGAGGGCCCGCCCGCTCAGAACCACCCAGCAGACATTCCAATGACCGAGGTGCCAAATGCGGATTTTCCCAGCCTGGAGGAGACAATGCCCGCGGGACAGAATGCCTTTCACCCCGCCGCCATAACCACGGAAATGCAAACGCAGATCAACGCCTCCGTAAAAGCGGCACTTGATTCCACTTTGGAGACCCTGCTCCCACGACTGGCGAAGTAAAGGACTAAGGACATTCGGGCAAGGCCCCGTGAATCCAGAGCGGATGAGAGAAGGGCAAGGCAAGGGTACGACGAACAGGAGGATACGGGGGACTCTTTCAGGGAGATATCGCCCGCTGCTTACGACAGAGTGGAAAGACGGGACTCCGGGACCCTAAATCGAGAGATAGCAAGGAAGATGGAGCGGCTTGACCGCGAGAGGGCAGAAGTAGTCCGGAGAATGGAACGCGGTCGCGACCGTGCCGAGGTTGCCTATTCAAAGAATGAGGATGCATAAATGCTACGGGTAATCTCAAGAAGGATGGAACAGCTAGACCGCGAGAGAGCGGAATTGTCGAGGAAGTTGACTCAGAGTAAGGGGAAAGGTCGCAGTAGGACCCCGTTCTCGGATGAGATAGATGCCGAGGTATTGCAAAGAGGGGACAAGATCCTAGTAATCAAGCCATACGACGGAAGAGGTGATCCTACGGATCATCTCCATTAGGTCGATAGCATCCTGAACCTGCACAACTACTCGAGAAACATAAAGGCAAAGATCTTGTCCAGCACTTTAACGGGCGCTGCCCTTGATTGGTTCACTAGACGGGAGGCCAGATCCATAACGGACTACGAGCAACTAAGGGAGACATTCGAGAACCAATTCTCTAGCCAGAAAAGAACGTAGACCAACCTGCTACACCTCGATGCTGTGCAGTAAAGGGAAAGGGAGAACCTCAGGGACTATATGAAGAGGTTCAATGATGAATTGTTGAAGGTGGAAGAGCCGCATGGAGGGCAGGTCATGATGATGCTATTTAAAGGTACGACCCATCGTAGGTTCGCCGGGGAGCTGATCAGATTGACTGAGCCTACCATAGCACAGATCAACATGCTTGCAAACCAAATGGTCTACGAAGAAGAAATGATGGCAACGCGTCAGAGTTTGTTTTCCAGCAGGAACGCAGACAGAGACCGCAACAGGGAAAGGCCCCCAAGGATGTACACCCCGTTGAATAGAGGCATTCTGGAGGTGATGGTCGTGGCGAAAAGAAACAGATGGTTGACAGAACCCAGGCCATTGAATGAGACTCTCGGGATGAAATCATTGGGCAAATACTGCGCGTACCACCGCCAACCTGGACACAGGACGGAGGATTGCACACATCTGAGGAACGAAATCGAAAGATTGATCAAAGAAGGGAAACTTGCCGAGTTTGTCAGGAATGCCAGGGAGGATGCTACAGGAGCATAACGTTCCTCATCCCCTAGAAGAGATTATTCACCCAGAAGAGGAAAGCAGAAGATGCTTGAGGCACCCGAGGAGCGAGGGAGGACCATAGTGAATGCCCCGAGCAGAGGCGTTATAAATGTGATCAACGGGGGAGGCTTCAGAGCTGACACGGCTCACGGCCGAGAAACCATAACGCGAAGACTCCAGGGTGGAGCCTATGTTGGGTACACCAACACAATCATGCCGGAAGCATACTTGGAGCAGGAGATCTCCTTCACCAAGAAAGACTTGGAGCAGCTTAGTCCATTGGCCTTGACCGCAGGGAAGCTAGATTGCCCACTGGTTATCACGATTAATGTGGATGGCTATCAGGTGCATAAAGTGTTGGTGGATAGCGGGAGCTCCGCAAACCTGATATTCTCAAAGGCCTATGAGCAGATGGGGATAGCCCCGGACCGGCTAAAGCCGGTATCCACCCCGTTGACCGAATTTGGTGGAGCAGAAGTAGTGCCGCTGGGACAAGTTATATTGCCAACCATGTTTGGCAGAAGCCCACGCACCCGGGTCACACCGATAAAATACACAATTATCGACACTCCGTTTCCCTACCACGCCATTATTGGCCGACCGGCGCTCAACCAGATCAGGGCAGTGGTCTCTACTTATTATCAGAAGATTAAATTCCCGACGCCTCAAGGAGTTGGTGAGATTATAGGTGACCAGGTACAGGGATGGATGTGCTATGTGGACTCGCTGAAGCACCCAAGAATCGGAAGGAGACAGGAAATACAAGTCCCACATCAAGAATACATTCCGCGCACAGAGTGATCGCCATGAGGAGCAAACAGAACAATATTTTAAATTTCAGTAGTTTTTAAATTATGCTTGAACATCTGAAACATTGCCCCATCGTGGGTTGGTCTGTAAACTTAAAACAGGGGGAACTACGCTAGTCTGATTCCCCACTCAACGGGATACGTAGGCGGGTTAGGTTTACCTAACCCTCGATCGCTATCTCTTATTTTGCCCTTCGTGGGTCGGCATGTAACTTAAAACAGGGGGAACTACGCCGGTCTGATTCCCCATTCAACGGGATACGTAGGCGGGTTAGGTTTACCTAGCCTTCGACCGTTATCCTCTATTACCTTTTTATTTGTTGTTTGGCACAATCTCATATTTCATGCAGGGAATATGTCCTAAGCGGACAATATAGAAGTGCAGAAAATGGCACAAAGAATTGGGGAATGTTCCCCCAGATATATGTTTAGCATATCGCCCTCTTACAGGTATAGCAGGTACAAACAGGTACAACAGGCGCGATAGAGCACAATGGAAACACTGTCTCCCATATAAACGGAGATTCCCAGATTGAGGGAACATTCCGCAGATAACACATGCACATTATTTCGTGCTTTCGTCTTAGCTTTTACGTCAAAAAATTTTCTTGTCTGATCTGTTTTACAGGGCTTAATGACCTACAGATTCAACGACGACAGAGTCACCAAGAGACATAGTCCAAAAGACAACGAAAAGGCTCGCCTACAACACAAAAAAAAAATCCCCTGTGATAACGGGGTCGATCAAAAAAAAAAAATATCCCCTGTGATAACGGGGTCGATCAAAGAAATATCCCCTGTGATAACGGGGTCGATCAAAAAATATCCCTTGCGATAACGGGGTCGATACAAAATAATATATCCCCTGTGATAACGGGGTCGATTCAAGAAAAAATTCCCTGTGATAACGGGGTCGATTCAAGAAAAAATTCCATGTGATAACGGGGTCAGTCCAAGAAAAATTCTCTGTGATAACGTGGTCAGTCCAAGAAAAATTCCCTGTGATAACGGGGTCAGTCCAAGAAAAATCCCCTGTGATAACGGGGTCGATACAAAAAAAAAATCCCTGTGATAACGGGGCCGATTCAAGAAAAAATCCCCTGTAATAACGGGGCCGATTCAAGAAAAAATCCCATGTAATAACGGGATCGATTCAAGAAAAAATTCCCTGTGATAAAGGGGCCAATCCAAGAAAAAATTCCTTGTGATAACAGGGTCGATTCAAGAAAAAATCCCCTGTGATAACGGGGTCGATTCAAGAAAACATTCCCATAAATTATGTTAGGTGGAGAGCCTATTGGGTGAAAATCCCATAAATCAACCTAGGTGAAGAGCCTATTGGGTGGAAATCCCATAAATTACGTTAGGTGAAGAGCCTATTGGGTGAAAATCCCATAAATCAAGCTAGGTGAAGAGCCTATTGGGTGGAAATCCCATAAATTACGCTAGGTGAAGAGCCTATTGGGTGAAAATCCCATAAATCAAGCTAGGTGAAGAGCCTATTGGGTGGAAATCCCATAAATTATGTTAGGTGGAGAGCCTATTGGGCGAAAATCCCATAAATCAAGCTAGGTGAAGAGCCTATTGGGTGTAAATCCCATAAATTACGTTAGGTGAAGAGCCTATCGGGTGAAAATCTCGTAAATCAAGCTAGATGAAGAGCCTATTGGCGAGAGTTCCATAAAACAAACTAGGGAAAGAGGCAGGCTCTATGGGCCCCTAACCATAAGAAGAATATCCCCTGTAATAATGGGGTCGATCATACACACAGAAGTAGTGGCAGATTACCCACGTTTCTACCAACCCCAAGGAAATTCTAATCATCCCTTGACTGACAACAGACAGATTTAACGAATCTCATCAAATACGAGAACGAAATGACTGCGCCTCAGATATCCAAATATGGCGTATTCTATCATCATGACAATAAAAGAAATCAACAAGTTATCAGACAACAAGGCCACGAAGAGTCACATACTACGAAGACAACAGAGAAATAAATATTCAGTTACAGAACCACAAATCGGAGATAGTCCGGAAAGGGATAAAATTAAGTTACAATAAAGGCGGTAAACAGCTACTCCCACGAGGATCCTTCAGTCTTTTTCTCTACGACCTCGGAAAACACGTCAGGGTCGGCCGGATTCTCTTCCACCTCATCTAGGTCGCCGATCGGCAGATCATGATGATCATGCCTTGGGTTCAACCCACTCAATTCGAGGGAGTCTTTGAAACCATCACGTCTCAACACTTGCCCTGCGCAAGCATGAAAGGCTGCATCTCGAACCTTCAAAATTAGATTTCGGAAGCTCGAGCTTTCCATAAACTTCTCTGCCCCAACCCGGAGGAGATCAGGACGACGTTCCTACAAGTTAAACTCTATTAAATACAAGAGGACAAAAAATAGAGACATATATCTTACACAAGATACATACCAAGTCCAAGGGAGCTAATCTGGCAGTGGAGAGCTCCAATGAGAGACGTTCATTAGCAGCCTTCACCGCCGCCACCTCAGCCTTCAATGTTTCCAGCTCTTTATTGGCCGCATATTCACGTGCCTTTCCTTGATCGAGCTCAGCCACTAGTGTTTTGAAGTTGCCCTTCAACAAATCATACTCCCCCCGGAGTGTACGACATGTCTTCAGTGCATCCTCTTTTTCAGCCTCTAACTTCTCCAACACCATGGGGTTGAACTCCCCCATCTTCAAGATATCAGCCTCGAGCTCGGCAGCGACAACGTCAGGGTCACCCTTGGACTCGCGAATGGTCTTCAAACACGAGACCTCCAGCTTGGCCGTCTGCACAATACAATCCATAACATTATGCCAAAAACTCAAATGAAAACGGTTGAAGTCGTGTTTAGATACATACACTTTGGAACAGATGAGCGCTGTGGCGTATATTCTGGGCCCGCTCATATTCTGTGAGCACTCGCACATTCACAGGAGCACGAAACGCCCGCATCATGCTCCGTACAGCATCTGCTTTGGGGAATTCTACTCGCTTCGAGGGTTTGACCGCACCCGCCTTCCGAGGGTCAGAACTCAAAGATGAGTGGCCACTGTGGACAGTCCCCTCACGAGACCTTTTATTTCCTGATATCTTAGTCAGGTCAACAGCAGGTTTCGTAATCGGGATCCCATGAAAAATAGGGGCACGACCCCCCAATATTGAGGGCTCCTGCAGTGGCCCCTTACCTTGTCGGTCATGCCTGAAATGGTCGCCTTTCCCTTGTCACTAATAGGATTCGGGCGTGAAGAACTCGACCCCACTATGAAAGGCGCATCCACAAAATCACCCAAATTGACATGGGTATCCGATTCTGAACCCCCAACGTCCTTGGTCAAATGAACGTCGGCCAACGATTCAGAACGTGGAGCGACATACTCACCGGAAGGAGACCTCGCAAATGATCTCTCTGTCACCACACCCCCGTCAGGTTGAGGAAACACACCCTCATGATTCGAGGTCAACACTTCTAAGAGGCTGGTCGCACCATCCGGGCCTCTTACCACGTCAAGGATGTCCTGGCTAAGTGACCCGATCATTGTAGGAACGTTGTTAAAACATTCTTCATAAACGCGTTCAGGCACTACAGTGCTAGGGGAGGTCGCTCGACTCCCGACACCTCTGCCAGAAACTCAACGACTGCATTATTTAGGTCAAAGCTAGACGCAGACTTTATTTCAGGCACCACCGCGACGGCCGCTATTTCTGCAGCTTTCTAAGCGTCACGATTGGCTTGAAGTTTCAGCATCAATTGCCTGAACCCCATTCTAACGAAGTATCTCAGAAAAAGGCAATGTACCTGCAGAATGATCAAGAGTATCAGCATGAAGAAATAATAATAAACGATTCAAGTACCACGTCGAGGTCGAAACACACGTCGGGGGATATATCGAATATCATTATCGATATACTTACCGATGTGGTTATGCTAAACGACAGAGAAAACGCATAAAACTATGAACATTTAGAGTCTCTTACAAAGCCCTACTTATAGACGGAGGCCTTAACTACATCGAAAAATACTTTCGACATCATATCGAATATGCATTTCGACATCATGTCGAAGATGAGACCCGACATCCTACTCTACTACGCAAAGAGCCGTAAGAGTATAACAACTGCCCCGGCAACCCCATCACAATTTTCAAGGAACTCAAATACCAAGGGAACTAGAATTCAAACGAGGACCTCAAACTATGCGTCCACTGCATTGGGAGACTAATTGAAGTTCATCACAGGTGCATTCTCCGCAAATTTGATCTCCGTCATTTGAACTGGCGGGACGAAGGGTACAGGTAACCCAGATATTTAAAATTAATTTTGCGAATTCTTATCTCTAAGATAAGAATCCCCAAATTGGGGGACTACATGATATGGTCATTTCCCGCATATTGGGCCAGGCCCAAACCAGGCCCATATTGGACTATATTGGGGATCATATTCGATGTCATATCGATAATAATCACCGATATGTTACTGTGGTCCCCGGATCCCAAAACAAGAAATTATTATCCCTCAGCTACCACGCATCAGATCGAAATACATCCCCAATATCCCTTTCGATATCTTATTCGATATCGGGATTATCACGTGCACCTTTTACACGTCATACCAGCCCATCACCGACATCAGATCAGGGGTCATCCTCGATATCACATCGAATACAATCACCGACGTCCGTTCGATCGAGTTAATGATATTCCACTTCTATCCAAGCATCAAAGCGTAGGTTCGAGGTGTTCCAGACCAAGTCTACACGAGATACGTAGTGTAGGCCTGATTTGAGATAGACTCGTTGTATCTACAGATTACTCACTTGTAACCGACACTCAAATATATATAAAACGATCTATTGCCAAATCAAATATCAAATATACTCTGTATACGTAATCGATATCTCAAGATTTATCTTAAGCAAACATATATTTATATTTATAATT
Organism: Linaria vulgaris; assembly: GCA_948329865.1. Classification (NCBI taxonomy): domain Eukaryota; kingdom Viridiplantae; phylum Streptophyta; class Magnoliopsida; order Lamiales; family Plantaginaceae; genus Linaria; species Linaria vulgaris. The sequence continues at coordinate 73,564,555 of OX415250.1, forward strand.
GTATTTATAATTTTTTTAATGTTAGAAAATCATTTTAAATGGTAAGTATACAATAATACTAAGTATAGTATGATAAACTATTCAATTTGATGCATAATAAATCTTCAAAATATATTACTTAACTAATTTATGGAAAATCATTCTTTAAGTCTCTAGTACTTCTAAAACTTTGAGGAATCATGACATCAAACATCTAACTTATGAAGAAATTCAGTAAATTGTATAACTTAGTTAATATTATTTTGTTTCAAGATTATCTTAAATTACATAACATTGTATTTATAACTTATAAAAAATATATTAATACGTAAACCTAATCAAGGTAAATGACCAAAGAGTGTTTAATTTATGATACGTAATCATATAAGAGGAATAGCCCACGAAAGTATATATGATAATCTTATTAAATTTATGTAAGGATATGTTAAACATGATAACTATACTATTTATATACTAATGAAAAATCTCAAAAATATTAATCCGTAGTTACAAATTATATTAAAGTGATTCTAACCATTATTATATCTTATAAGAGTCATGTGTGAGTGATCAATCATGGAATCATGATGATTATTTTCAATCATAAACCAATAATATAAAGTACGCAAAATAAGCTGAAAATCATCGCAATATCGGGTTAACCTTTGATCAGATGTCCAAATGGACTTTGTACCCTAATATTTTATGTTTCCTGGTACCTAACATCATGAGGAACATGTGTACCCAAATTGGAAGGAAAATCCAACTATGCTAAATAATTCTTAAAGACATAGAACCTATTTTCGGATTCTAAATCACATTATTTGAAAAGTATTTATTCATGTGAAAGTTATAGGATATCATGAGGGGTATTTGACTGTTGACCTTGATCAAAAAGGATTTTTCTACAATTAGTTATGAATTTTCTAAGGTGTAGGGCGGAATGGATAATTTCTGCGCATTAAAAGTTTTGGGGTATTGTTGGGTAGAAAATGATGAAATAAGAACTTGGGATGAATTTTCCCTAAAAGTAGACTCACTAACTTAGAGATTCATAGGAAGAAAGAAGGAAAAATCGAAATAATTTTGGGTGTGAAAATTTTTGGAAGAAAGCCTACTATTTATAGTCAAAAAATTATGTTAAAATACTTTTAATTAAGGTCCCACTTTAATTTCTTTATCATTGGCCACCTAATGAAGATTTTAATATGATAATAAGGAGATGTGGCTGATTTTTCTTCCATAAGTTAAAATATGATATGTCTAATTCAAACAAAATACATATAGATTAATATTTACATATTTAATTTTTTATACATGTTAAAACAATTTAGGTTTATGTCCAACTTTAATTTTTTTAATAACTAATCACCAAAATCTGATTCCAACTGTCAAAAGAGTGATGTGGCTGATTTCAAAACCATTCAAAAAAATGTGATATTATTCTTGTTGTTTATAATAAAATCAAATGTGAATAAATATATATTTTTACACATATTTACTTATGTAAGTTTTTCTAGGTAAAAACCTCCAAGATCAATATGTAAATGTAAGATATATTTTTTTAAAAAGACCTTTGAAGCATATATGAAGAAAGAAATGGTTAATTTTCGTTGAAGGAGTAGCATGCAAATTTTCTCAACCATTTGAGGTCAAAATGATATTTTCAAAAGTTTGAGGATTAAATTGTAAATTTGTATTTTTGTTCAAATTCCAGGGACGTTACATCTATGCCCACTATAATCGTAGGAAACCATCAACTATCACTCGACTTCATGAGGTTTGTTTCATGGCACATAAAATCAACGAACACTACGATCTGGAGAAGAAATCCATGGAGATGTGGGGTGCCTACCAGAATATATCAAAAGAGGTCGCGTCAAAACAACTCACCACAAGAAAGATAGTTTTCAATTCAACTGACAAGGCATGCTTGAAACTGATTATGGGTTACTTATAGCTTGTTTCAAAGAGCTTTATTTGTTCATAAGTTCACAAATCCTACCACCTATCAACAGAGTAAAAGTTTCATAAAAACAAGCAAAAAATATGATGAGCATTAAATGAGGAGATACTTCTAACACTGGGGAAATCATAATCAAGGCTATTGGGGGATCACACTGCTGATGGTCCACCACACTTGATGTATTTTGGAGCATTTATCACTTCAACAGGATAGAGACATTCATCACCGAAATACATATCCCATAAATCACATTGCGAGGCAAGTGATCGAAACAACGTTCCACACTAACGAGTCATCGATAATTGAATTAATTGAAGAAACCTTGTCACCAGTGCACAAGAAACAGAAGACGTTTCATAAGCAACTACAAGATGTGAAAGATCATATGGAGCAAGAGAATGTTGAGTTAGTGCACCAATTGGAAGAAATTAAGGAGTTATTCCAGAGAAACAACACCCACCATTGGAGGGAGTTGAGACAAATCGAGGAGAGCGTGGGAAAGGAGGAAAGCAGTACCACCACCAGTCCAAGGAGTGTCCTTTGAACTCGATCAGAGGAGTCCTCTTATTTATGCTTTAATTCTTTCTATTTTATGCAATAAAGACATCACATGATTTTAAGTTTCGAGGGTGGGAGCTACACTTTTGTTATGCTTATTTGTTATATATTTATCTTAGAGTCTATTTATTTTTAGGATCGAGTCATTAGAATATAAAGTGAAGCATGAAAGCGTGAATAAACTGGGATCAATGATGATATATGCATAATATAGTACGGATTGAGATGAAAGAATACGTGAATACATTTGGTACATCTTTTTTAATATGGTCAAAAAGCATGTTTTAGTTTCATATACATATTTTAATCTGCTGTTGTGTATAATTATGAAAAAAAAAAATTGTTTATTTATGAGAAAATAGCAATGAAGCTTGTGATTATTACACTTAAACAAATTGCTTGGATATTACTTTAGTTAATCGAAAATTTTATGAAGCTCATTTACCTACCCTGAGCCGAAAGAAAAATATATATCCTATCCATTATTAGAGATGGATGTAGTGAATCGAAGGAGGAATAAGGTAGAAGCTAAAAATAAAAGCACGAGTTAAAAAGAAAATATGAAAAAGAAAAAGAGGATGAAAATAATAGAGAGCACATATAAACGGGTTGGAAAAACTTTAAGTGCCTCTCAAAAAATCATGAAGTATAAGATGGTTTGATTCTTGTGCAAATGAAAACGCAAATGAAAAGATGCCAAAAAGAGCCTAAAATGCATGGCCAATGAAGAAGACACAAACAAGGAGGAAACAAAAAGAATAAATTAATGGTTTACGACATACATCTCTAGAATTCTTACATGACTTTTTCCATTATAGCCCACACCCGAGCTTAACATTACAAGCTTACAAAGTCCTAAATGATCCTGAACATAGGAAATCTACTTGATTCAACGGTAATATGAGAGTGAAGAGTGAAAAGTGGAGTGATTATATGTTAAGAGCTATGATCTTATAAGTTTGCTACATGAAAATAACTCTTATGCATAAATAATAGTATCACACACTATTAGAGCACGTGAACTTGATTTGACGATGACTTTATTAAATTTGATGTACCCATATTCACCTATTCCATCTCATCTCTTGTTCTTCTTGAGAATATTGCTTATAAGTATTGGCATGTTGATAATTAAATTCTAATTCAGATCGAGTCAATTAAGTGAGTTCGCTTGGGAACATGCAAAGGTTTAGGATTGGGGTATTTGATAAGCGTTTATTCAGCGTGATTTACGTATCTATTTTCCTATGCTTTTGAATACTTCTTACTGCATATTTTATTATTTTATTTTTATTTCATGTTTTCTTAGGATTTTATCGAGTTAAGATAAAACGAAGCTAAAAGAAGCCAAATTGGATGTTTTGGAGACAAACGAGTCAAGACACTACTTTAGGACTTTTAGGCGCTACAGAAGCGCTATGACACTACAATAATGCAAATAACAAAGATAACGCGATTGGATGAAGACATCAGAAGGCCGTGCGGAGAAATCAGGAGGAGGCACGATCAGAGGCACAAAGCAAGCAGATCGCGCGTCCAATGCGCGATTGGCGCGTGATCAGTACGGAAATTGGGTCGATGTCAGAAACCCTAAAACGAAGCCCATCGAAGAAAAACTATACATAGGAGGCTACATTCAACAATCAGGGTACCGCGACAAAACCACTTACAATCACTTTGCTTCAGAGTTCTAAACCCATAACTTTTGTCGATAGAGAGAAAATCACCATCAAAGTCATGTTCTAGTTTAGTTGAGTCATTGTTTTGAGAGAAAGTAGTTCGTAGAAAAAAAGTTAGAAAAAAAGAAGTCAAGAAGATAGTCAGCAACAATGTTCGTCTGGATCCGCGAAGCTTTTCTCTATCTACTTTGTCTATGTTATTTATTTGTTTATTGATTGTTGAACTAATATGACTATGAGGAGCTGACCTACTCATTATTTAGAGTAGGGGAGTAACTCTGAATATTTTTATTTGATTTACTTGATTTGTGTTTGGTGATCTTAAATGTCTAGATTGAATATTTACTTATGATGCATGACTAACCTTATCCTCGTTGGGGACGCCTGAAGTGTAGAATGCTAAGGATAATTATATAAATAAAATTTTGACTTTGGTGTGGGAAAGCAACTGATGCGCAATCTTTAGATCACGCTAGATTAATCTTAATAATGTATGTTTTGTTAACACAGTTCAGATGAGTTAATTGGGATGCAAATTTGATATCTCTTCTAAAACAACTAACAACTAGGTTGATCCGCTAACACGATAGGTTATTAGAGACTAATAGATGTATTATTGGGATAATTCATGCCATATGTCACAGATCCATTAGACAAGCAAACATCAAATTGTCATCAAGCACTGTAAGTAAATATAGGTAATTTGTCTATGAACTACTATGGTTAAGTCGTCGTGAAATCCGACCTCTAAACAATCTTTTCAACTATTGCTTACAGCCAAAATCAATCAATCAATCAATTCTGCTTTAGATTAGTCTAGTTAGTTTAACTGTTCTACTATTTGCTTTCTTAGTTATTTTTTCAATTGTTTCTTGCATTCAAACTATAATCATGTTTTACTGTTTTCTTGCATCATAGATAGATTTTAATTGCATTCTAGAATGGTTACTTTTTGCATTCTTAGTGTAAAACACATTCACCACATCCTGCAAACACAAGAGAAAAGACCGTGACAACCGTTAGTGTCTTGCATTTAAGTGATTAGTACATTAATCCACCAATTCCTTGGGATACGACATTTGGTTCGTAACTATACTTACTATTTTGTTATTACTTGATTCGTGCATTTGCGATGACGGGGAAACTGAGGTATAATATTTGATTATTAACTGATATTCTTTAAGAGTTACACCAGATCAAAGTTTTCCCCCCATTAATGGATAATTGTGTGTATTTTAAACTTCACTCTGAAAGGACTTTCAATTTTTTTTTCATATGTTGATGACATCCTGATTGTCAGCATCAGTAAAGTTGAGATAGGGATTACAAAGTCTCGTCTGAAGAGTTAGTTTGAAATGAAGGACTTGGGTGTTGCTAAGAAGATTTTGCGGATCGAAATCAAGAGGTATAGAAGTAGAGGGGTTCTATATCTGTCTCAAGAAGATTATATGGAGAAAGTTCTTGAAAAGTTTTGCATAAGTGATGCTAAACCAGTGAACACACCCACTTTCTCGGTAGTTTAAGCTAAGTTCTGAGCAGTGTCCAAAGTCAAAAGTGGAGAAGGATTCATGCTAAACATTCCTTATGCAAGTGATGTGGGTTATTTGATGTATGATATGGTATGTACTAGGCATGATGTAGCACATTCAGATAGCATGGTTAACAAGTTTATGGCAAATTTAGGAAAGGTCCATTAGCAAGCTCTCAAATGGATCCTTAGATATGCTAAAGGGAATTTAAGAAAAGTGTTGGTCTATGGAAAACAGAATCATATGAGTTCAAACTCCTAGTGTATTGCAAGATTTGTTGACTCTGACTATGCTGGTTGTTTAGAATCTACAAAGTATTTAACTGTGTATATCATTACAACATTTGGGACTGCAATCAGTTGGAAGGTTAGTCTGTAAAGGGTAGTTGCTCTATCAACCACATAAGCATAATACATTGCTTTAGCAGAAGCCTTAAAAGAGGCACTTTGGCTTGAAGGATTAGCAAAGTAACTAAGATTGCAGGAGCAGGTTATCCCAGTACATTGTGATAACCAAAGGACCATTCATTTGATGAAAATCAAATGTTTCATGAGAGAACCAAGCATGTTGACATCAAATTACACTTTGTGGGGGAAGTTGTGGCTCAAGGATCTGTAAAGATTGAGAATGTTGTAACTAAGGAGGATCCCCTAACATGATAACTAAGGTTCTGCCAAGCAATAAATTCAACTATTGTTTGGAGCTAATTCCTTTGATGAATTGTTAGCCTCTAGATGAGGCTAGGGTGAGTAGTTCGGAGATATTTTTGTGATGATGGAACAATCAACATCAAGTTGGAGGATTGCTAGAAGACGTTGTTGTTTATTTTTAGCTTTGGCGTATGGGCAAAATGGTCAATTCCAGTACCGATTTGAAATTGTGTTTTAACAGAATTTGGTTCCATTCTGTTATTCACATGTGTTAGGCAATTACGTAGAGCTGCAATTGGTTTGAGCGGGTTATTATCTCGATTTTTGATTCCTTGTAGTAGATTTATTCTTTCTAATTGTAATTCTAAAATCAACACTCAGAATATATCTCCAATGCTCCTTGGATTATGGTTCATGGTCACATTGATCAATTGAATTCCGAACCAAGTATACCGCGTGTATGTTGTACGTTGATTTGTGTGTTGATTTGCTCGTGATTTTGATTCATATTCGCGCGTGTGGGCATTCGTTATTGATTCTCTGATTTGTGCGCTCATGTGTTTCGTTTTTATATATCAGTCAGATTCACAACAACTTGAGCTCAATGGGACTCCGGTTATATTAGCAAATGCCAGCCAAGTTGAGGAGGAAGAACACGTTATTCATATCTGGTGCCAGACTCCCAGCCCTCTAAATGTGATGGCATGTTGGCTATAACCCAACTTACCTTAATTTTAGCATTTTCCTTGTAGTGGCATTCAATAGGGATTTATTCGCCCCTTCTTTTAACTTTTTCATCTCCAATTAAACCACCCATATAAAGAAATGATCCTTATAACCTTTATGCAGAAGAGATTAATGCTAGATGTTTTGTGTGTAAAATAAAGTGTTGCAGTATTCCACATGGGAAGAAGACAACCAAATAGAAGTGTTTATTAGTAAATGCCTACTTGAAAGTTTAATTCATGCGTTGGACTTTTGGATAGGGCTTTGGGATTTGCATTTAGCCCTTTATTTAAAAATCAAGATTGGGTACTTGGGCACTTTGGGCAACTTGGGACTTTGTTAATTAATTCGGATTACTATTAATATTACTAATTAATTTGAATTAATATTATTTTATGGACTTTTAATTAATTATATTATATTATTTAAATCTGAAACGTATTTATAACTTAATGGAAGAGTTGCAACTTTCTATAGTGTTGCATTCGTTTGAATATTTTCCAACATTTTCGAAAATTTGCATCTGTTAGAAAAGTTGTCTTCTGGTCTATAAAAAGAAGTGATTGATGGACGAATTAACCATCAAATTTTCTGCACTTGTCTCAAAATCGAATTCTTAAACCTTGTTTATCTTGTAGGCTGATTTTTTCCTTAAATATATGGTGCAGAAAATATTGCCTTTAGAACAGTAATTCATCACGACTCAAGGCAAACACTTATATTATTTATGTTTCTGTTGCAATATTTCTAACAATCTAAAGGCAATATTTAGCAATGGAAACAAGCATGAATCCTACCATGAAATTCCAATTTCAATAGAAAGAATCCAACAAACTCGATCGTTTTGATGAAACAAACTACACCAGATGGCAGGACCGCATGTCATGGCTTTTGCTGTCTCTTAATCTGTATTACATGTTGCATCCGAAACTTGAAGCAGTTGCAGAATCGGCAGAAGATGCTACTGATGAAGTCAAAAAAAAAAGCGAAAACAGACAAGGATAATCGTGAGAATGATGAGATGATGTGCAGGGGTTACATTCTGAATTCCCTCACCAACAGGTTGTATGATGTCTATCGCAATTACAAAACACCAAAAGAGGTATGGTCTGCTCTCTAATCAAAATATAAACACATGAAAGAAGGTACATTTAAATCTACTGAAAATATGCCAATTATGGATCATGTTCATGACTTGGAGATCCTAGTTTTACAATTGAATCTTTTGCAGATTAATGTGCCTGATGCCATCTAAGTGGGGGCAATATTGTCAAAACTTCCACCCACTTGGCATGATTTCAGAAAAAAAAAAAAAAAAAAGTACTTTATCTTTTGAAAATTGTACTATTGAAAATTCTAACACTCATTTGCAAATTGAAAGTGAAGATCGTGGAAGAGATGAGTCTTTAGGGATTCTAAAGTAAACCATGTTTCTGAAAGTGTTCCAAATTGTGGGACTTCCTCTGGCACGATTCAGGCTATTCAAAACAACCTTGCACCACAGAATAAGAATTTCAAAAAAAATGAATGTGAAGAAAAATCTCCATTTTTACAACTGTGGTAAAAAAGGGCATTACATAAAAGAGTGCAGATTCAAGAACAATCAAGTGAATCCAAATTCAAATGTGAATTCTGGTTCGGGCAACAACAACAACAAAGCAAACGTGGTTGAGGCTGATGGACAAGAGTTTGTTGCTATGATAATAGGGTTGCATATGGCACCTGTTGCTATATCTCCTGATTGGTGGCTTGATTTTGGTGCCATTGTTCATGGGGGCAATAATAAGAGTATGTTCATAAACTACAACGAGTTGAGGGAGTTTGAAGAAGTTCTGACATGAGACCATGCTACTACAAAAGTTATGGGAAAAGGGAATGTGGAGTTAAACTTCACATCTGGACAGAAACTCACCTTTGTGAACGTGTTGCATGTTTCAGATTTGAGGAATAATTTAGTTTATGTTGATCTCTTATGTAGGAAAGGATTTAAGGTTGTACTAGAATCTGAGAAAGTGATTGTAACTAAGAACGGAGTGTTCATAGGCAAAGGATACTCTGTTGATGGTCTGTTCAAGTTATCTATTAATAAAACTAGTAATGTTGCTTATGTTGTTGATTCTTCTTCTATTTTGTGGCATGCTAGACTATGACACTTAAATTATGGATATTTACGTTATATGTCTAAGCATGATTACATTACTTTCAAAGATGAACGAGTTGATAAATGTAAAATTTGTGTAGAAGCCACAATGACTAAGAAACCATTTCCTAAAGTTGTTGAAATTCTGAATTATTGGAACTTGTGCATTCTGATATTTGAGAGTTAAATGGTCAATTAACAAGGGTGGAAAACATTATTTCAACACGTTTATTGACGATTATTCAAGATACACATATGTGTACTTAATAAAAACCAAGGATGAAGCTTTTGATAAATTTAAGGAGTTTAAATCTGAAGCTGAAAATCAAAAGGATAAAAAGATCAAAGTGCTTCGTAGTTTAAATCTGAAGTTGAAAATCAAAAGGATAAAAAGATCAAAGTGCTTCGTAGTGATACAACATGGGAATATTTTCCTCAATCCTTTAAATTTTTTTGTGAAGAAATGGTATAATTCACCAAAGAACAAACCCATATATTCCTCATCAAAATAGGTTGACTGAAAGGAAAAATAGATTCTTGGTTGATATGGTGAATGTAATGCTTATGAATGCAAAGTTGACTTTTAATTTATGGGGTGAAGCTTTATTAACATTATGCCTTATTTATAATAGGGTTCCCTTTAAGAAATTATGTGCTTCACCTTATAAACTGTGGAATAATGTAGGAAGCCTAACTTAAATCTTATTAAAGTGTGTGGGTATATAGCTTTTTATGAAGTTACCGATTCTCAGAAAACCAAGTTAGGTCCGAGGGGAATTAAAAGTATTTTTGTTGGCTATGCACAAAATTCTTAAGCTTATAGATTATTGGATTTAGAATCCAATGTTATTATAGAATTTATAAATGTAAAATTCTTTGAGAATAAATTCTTGCATGATTCTGTGGAGCCTAAACCTGTCGAAAATAATGAAACATCAAGTAGTGGTGTTAATAAAGAACTTGGTGAAACAATGGTGCAATTAAATGAACCAAGTGAACCAAGAAGAAGCCAACGGGCTTAGAAAGAAAAACACTTGGGTTCTGATTTTGTTTCACCAGATTCTATTATTATCCTTGTTGAAGCAACTAGAAATGAAGTCTTTAAGGTTACACCTATGGTCATACATGTTGATGATGATCCTAAAACCTATAAGGAAGCTATGGCTTCAAGAAACGCTTCTTTTTGGCAAGAAGCAGTCAATGATGAGATGGACTCTATAGTGTCCAATAATACATGGGTTTTAGTGGATCTACCACCTGGTTCAAAGGCGATTCGGTGTAAATGGGTGTTTAAGAAAAAGTGTAAAACTGATGGCACTATTCAAACCTTTAAAGCAAGACTAGTAGCAAAAGGCTTCAAACAAATGGAAGGTATAGATTACTTTGATATGTGTGCTCCAGTGGCAAGAATAACATCAATTAGAGTAATGTTTGCATTGTCATCTATTTATAAGTTATATATACATCAAATGGATGTTAAGACAACTTTCTTGAATGGTGACTTAACTGAAGAATTGTATATAGAGCAACCCGAGGGATTTGTTCTTTCGAGAAATGAAAATAAAGTTTGTTAATTGGTTAAGTCGTTACATGGCTTAAAACGGGCTCCAAAACAATGGCATAAAAAAATTGATTATGTGATCTTAGCCAATGGCTTCAAGCATAACGCTGCTGATAAATGCATCTATTGCAAAATGACAAGTGAATATGGAGTAATCTTATGTCTCTATGTTGATGATATGCTGATTGTTAGTACTAACATAAAAGGCATTGAAGAGACCAAAAGTTATCTAACTTATGTCTTTTATATAAAAGATTTGGAAAAGGTAGATGCTATTTTGGGAATTAAAGTTAGGAGACATGAGAGAGGTTATGCATTAAATCAAACTCATTGTATTGATAAGGTACTTGACAAGTTTAAGTATCTCAATATAAAAGAGACGAACACTCCTTATGATTCTAGCATTAGAGTTCAAGAAAACAATGAAAGAGTTATTGCACAACTTGAATATGCTAGTGCCATTGGAAGTCTTATGTATGCCATGCACTGCACGAGGCCAGATATAGCTTTTGTTGTTGGCATGATGTCAAGACTTACTAGCAAACCTAGCACTTTACACTGGAAAGTTGTTGCAAGAATCCTTGGATACCTAAAATGCACTAGATAGTTGAGCATCATTTACAAGGATTATCCAAGTGTGTTAGAGGGTTATTGTGATGCAGGTTGGATGTCTACTATAAATGAATGTAAGTCGAACTCTGGATTTATATTTTGTATAGGAGGAGGGGCTATAAGTTGGACATCTAAGAAACAAACTTGCATTGCACATTCGACCATGGAGTCAGAGTTTATAGTCTTATCTGCAGCAGGCAAAGAAGTAGAATGGCTGCGAGACTTATTGTCTGAAACAGAGTTGAGGCCGCAACCAATGTCTGCCATTTCTTTGTACTGCGATAGTGAAGCTACAATGTCTAGAGCATATAGTGAAGTATATAATGGAAAACTTGACATTTAAGCTTGAGACATGCATATGCGCGGGAATTAATAACGAATGGGGTGATGACCATAGTTTATGTAAAATCTCGAGATAATCTCGTTGATCCTCTCACTAAGGCACTCTCAAGAGACTTAGTGAGAAGTACTACAAGTGGTATGGGACTTAAATTATTTATGGAGCAGCAATAACGGAAACCCCACTTTAAATTAGTAAAAGCTGATTTAAAAAGTTCAAAGGGTAATAACAAATTATTATGATTGCTCGAGAGTACTAGCAAAGTTCCATAAGAAAGTTAAAAGAAGCTAGTGCCAACAGTTGCGATGAAAAGAGGATGAGCTTTGTACTCTCAATGAAGTCTATCTTACTACATGTCGTCCAAAGAAACTGGGACAGAGTTGAGACTTCACCTATGTGAATATAGAAGTTGTGTCGTTTCGATAAGAGTATGTATTATTCTTATAAATGTTCACGAGAGCAGGATTAGCACATGGCCATATATAATCGTGTTAAAAAGTTGTGTTGAGAATCTTTTGAGACTTAAAGATATTTATTGTGTGTGCCTAGTCTTCGTTTTAACATATGGAGCCAAGGTTCAATCTTCGGACACCTATAACTTTGTTATGACTTAAGGCGTATGTACTAACTAGAGGTTCAGATCGAGAGATACCTCTAAGTATGCATAATGCAAATCAGGTAGAAGCTCTGCACACAAAATAGTGGGGGAATGTTAGATATATTGTGTGTAAAATAAAGTGTTGTAGTATTCCACATAGGAAGAAGACAACCAAATAGAGTGTTTATTAGTAAATGCCCACTTGAATGTTTAATTCATGTGTTGGACTTTTGGATAGGGCTTTGGGCTTTGCATTTAGCCCTTTATTTAAAAGTCAAGATTGAGCACTTGGACACTTGGGTCAACTTGGGGCTTTGTTAATTAATTCAGATTAGTGTTAATACTAGTTAATTAATTCAAATTAATATTATTTTTGAATTTCAAATTAATTAATTATATTATTTAAATCTAAAACGTATTTATAATTTAAACGAAGAGTTGTAACTTTCTGTAGTGTTGCATTCTTTTGAATATTTCCCATCATTTTTGAAAAGTTGCATTTGTTAGAAAAGTTGTCTTCTCGTCTATAAAAAGAAATGATTGATGGAACAATTAATCATCCAATTTTCTGCACTTGTCTTAAAAGCGAATTCTTAAGTCTGGTTTATCCTATAGGCTCATTTCTTTCTTAAATATATAGTGCGGGAAATATTTCCTTTAGGACAGTGATTCTTCACGAAGGCAAACATTTATATTATTTCTGTTTCTGTTGCAATATTTCTAACAATATTTCTAACAATGAAACATGAGCGTACTGCTCTACTTGCCCCCAGACCCCACCCACCAAACATATGATTTCTTGAGCAACTTTAACTTATTAATGTACAAACTCTCTCACATTGGTTGACGAACCGCTCGGTTCGGTTTTGAACTTGTTTCAGTTGGATATTCGTCTATTAGATTTGGTCTCACGGGATTTCATATTTTTTCTTAGGTTGCGGTAGTGTAGATTTTTTAAAACTACTATGCAACAAGTAATTGTGAAACAACCTAAATTGAGTAGTTTACTGATGTTTATCCAATATAATATAATATGTATATATCAATTTTATGTAACTGGTAGAGTCTTTTTTGATAATTTGTTCCCTTTGTTTTTTGTTTACACATTGATTTTCTGTTTTTGACTATAGTTCAAAATATTCAGTTAAAAATATTATTTATATTTATGAATAATAAATACTCCTCTCAACGTAATTTCACTCGTTACACCATATTGGTGGCTCCACTCTTGTCTTTATCGTAAAATTATTTTATGTTGTTGGATTTATGACGTTGTGCAAAGTTGCGAGATTTTTTTTCCCGTAAAATATTAAAAATAACTATCTTATGATTTTATCCCAACATGTGTTGGTAGTTGCACCACGACAATATAATGGTTGCATGATATCGTCTTTATCTAAGAAGAATTTGTAAATATTTTAAGGATTTGTGTATATCCGATGTTCTAATATTTTCCTCTTGAGTTCATCATTAATTCATATATTTCAATTCAATATGAATGGATGATATAGAGGCTAAGTAATAATACCCTATAACCCATATATAGAATTAACTTTGATTTTCTTAGCTGATATAATACAAATCAAAATTACAAGTTATTTAAGAACTTTCCTTTTTTAGTAATATTTCATAATTATGTTATAGTTAGTTATAGTTTCTTTCTAATTATAGTAAGTTGTTAGTAAGCTGTTGAGATCAGTCTAACAACAAGTAGTTAGTCGGTTTTTAGCCATATTCAAGATCAGAGATAATGATTTTATTTTGTTCATCAATAATATTTTCTTTTCTTCTTCTTCTTCAATTCTATTTTTCAATAATTCAAGAATACATTGCAGTGTTATTAGATTTCCTTTGTAATAAAAACTTGATCTTTCCTAGCATAAAATAATGAGATCATTCTCACATATCTCTGAACTCACTACAAGAAAAAGGGGTCATTAGGGACTGCCTGGGCGGTCCCTAATGACCTCCCTGCGGTCGCTATTGAGGGGGTAGCGACCGTCTAGCGGTCGCTATTTTGCGGTCGCTATTGACCATGGTCGCTTGCCAATAGCGACCGTTAAGCGGTCCCTAATGACCTCAATAGGGACCGTCTGGGCGGTCCCTAATGTGGAACAATAGGGACCGTCCAGACGGTCCCTAATTTTTACAATAGGGACCGTCTGGGCGGTCCCTACTAATATTCGTAGAATTTCTATGAATATTAGTAGGGACCGTTTGACGGTCCCTAATATCAAAATCAGGGACCGTTAAGCGGTCCCTAATGACCTCCAGAAAAAATAAAAAAAAAACTATAATTATATTCTGAATTTAATCCGGAATATAATTGTTTTTTTTTTTTGTAAAATTGTAATTTTAACAAATTGAAAACAATAAAATATTGAATAAAAAGTTAATATAATGACAATTGATATGAAAGAATAAAAGAATGTAAAAAGATGAATAAAATGAGTAATAATATAAAATGAATGAAATTAAAAACATGAATGAAATCAAAAACATGAAATCAAAAGTGAAGAACAGTAAATGTAGATCCAAAATAAAGAAAGTATAAGAAAAAAAGATTGTATTGGTGAAAAAAAAGAAAATGAAGATCCAAAATAAAGAAAGTGAAAGAAAAGAAAATGAAGAAAATCTTGTGTTGGTGAAAAGAAGAAAAGTTCTTGTGTTGGTGAAAATAAGAAAAAAAAATTAAGTGTTTTTGTGTTGGTGAAAAGAAGAAAAGAAGATAGTGTTTTTTGGAGATAGTGAAATGGGTGTAAGAGTGGTGAGATATATATATATATATATATATATATATATATATATATATATATATATATATATATATATTCAATTGGATTTTGTCCGTTGGATGATTTTAGATAATCGACGGTTTAAGATGGCGATCCGTGTTAAAGACATGATGGGTACTTATGACCGTAGATTAGGATTTCATCGACGGTTGAGATTTGATTTGGTGAAAATTCAAATTTCTCCCTCACTTCCGCCAAAAAATTTCGCCAAAAATTTAAAATTTTCGATTTTAGGGACCGTTAAGCGATCCCTAATGTCAAATTAGGGACCGCTTAACGGTCCCTACTAATATTCATACTAAAAAAATCGATTTTTTTTTATTGATGTTGTTGTGTTTGTGATTGTAAGCAACCAAACTCATTGTAATATATAAATTGAAGTAATAAATGATTGCAAAACCAACCTTATAGTAGATTAGTTGTGAAGTAATAGATTAATTGCGATTGATCGAGTTATAAACGTTCAAGATATATTTCACAAATGTACAACTAATTAATTATCATTAGTTAGTTGTAATTATTATCCGTGTTTATGATTTACTTCACAAACGTTAGCATAGATACGATTATGAGGCATAATCATTAGATCAAGTATTCATTAATTATACGTATATATGTAGATCGAATTAATTTGTCATTATGTCTTTCGTCGTACAAAATAGTAGGAGAATCTTCAAAGCGGCCCGTTCTCCTTTTATAATGTTTGGATATACAATGTGTCGTTGTACTTATTGTTATTTTAACTATTCCAATGGTTATTATGAACTAAACATATAACGCGGCACCTCGAACCATCGAAAAATTCATAATTTTGATGTATGAATATTAGTAGGGACTGCCAAGCGGTCCCTAATTTTACAATAGGCACTGCCAAGCGATCCCTAATTCAAATTAGGGATCGCTTAACGGTCCCTATTGTCAAATTAGGGACCGCTTAACGGTCCCTACTAATATTCATACTTAAAAATCGATTTTTGGCGATCCGTGTTAAAGACATGATGGGTACTTATGACCGTAGATTAGGATTTCATCGACGGTTGAGATTTGATTTGGTGAAAATTCAAATTTCCCCCTCACTTCCGCCAAAAAATTTCGCCAAAAATTTAAAATTTTCGATTTTAGGGACCGTTAAGCGGTCCCTAATGTCAAATTAGGGACCGCTTAACGGTCCCTACTAATATTCATACTAAAAAATCGATTTTTTTTTATTGATGTTGTTGTGTTTGTGATTGTAAGCAACCAAACTCATTGTAATATATAAATTGAAGTAATAAATGATTGCAAAACCAACCTTATAGTAGATTAGTTGTGAAGTAATAGATTAATTGCGATTGATCGAGTTATAAACGTTCAAGATATATTTCACAAATGTACAACTAATTAATTATCATTAGTTAGTTGTAATTATTATCCGTTTTTATGATTTACTTCACAAACGTTAGCATAGATACGATTATGAGGCATAATCATTAGATCAAGTATTCATTAATTATACGTATATATGTAGATCGAATTAATTTGTCATTATGTCTTTCGTCGTACAAAATAGTAGGTGAATCTTCAAAGCGGCCCGTTCTCCTTTTATAATGTTTGGATATACAATGTGTCGTTGTACTTATTGTTATTTTAACTATTCCAATGGTTATTATGAACTAAACATATAACGCGGCACCTCGAACCATCGAAAAATTCATAATTTTGATGTATGAATATTAGTAGGGACTGCCAAGCGGTCCCTAATTTTACAATAGGACTGCCAAGCGGTCCCTAATTCAAATTAGGGACCGCTTAACGGTCCCTATTGTCAAATTAGGGACCGCTTAACGGTCCCTACTAATATTCATACTTAAAAATCGATTTTTGGCGATCCGTGTTAAAGACATGATGGGTACTTATGACCGTAGATTAGGATTTCATCGACGGTTGAGATTTGATTTGGTGAAAATTCAAATTTCCCCCTCACTTCCGCCAAAAAATTTCGCCAAAAATTTAAAATTTTCGATTTTAGGGACCGTTAAGCGGTCCCTAATGTCAAATTAGGGACCGCTTAACGGTCCCTATTGTCAAATTAGGGACCGCTTAACGGTCCCTACTAATATTCATACTAAAAAATCGATTTTTTTTATTGATGTTGTTGTGTTTGTGATTGTAAGCAACCAAACTCATTGTAATATATAAATTGAAGTAATAAATGATTGCAAAACCAACCTTATAGTAGATTAGTTGTGAAGTAATAGATTAATTGCGATTGATCGAGTTATAAACGTTCAAGATATATTTCACAAATGTACAACTAATTAATTATCATTAGTTAGTTGTAATTGTTTATCCGTGATTATGATTTACTTCACAAACGTTAGCATAGATACGATTATGAGGCATAATCATTAGATCAAGTATTCATTAATTATACGTATATATGTAGATCGAATTAATTTGTCATTATGTCATTCGTCGTACAAAATAGTAGGAAAATCTTCAAAATGACCCATTCTCCTTGTATAATGTTTGGATATACAATGTGTCGTTGTACTTATTGTTATGCGGCACCTCGAACAACGAGTCACCTTGAACAACAAGTCACCTCGAACCATCGAAAAATTCATAATTTTGATGTATAAATATTAGTAGGGACTGCCAAGCGGTCCCTAAATTAACAATAGGGACTGTCAAGCGGTCCCTATTGTAGAAATTAGGGACCGTCTGGGCGGTCCCTATTGTAAAAATTAGGGACTGTCTGGGCGGTCCCTATTATTCCACATTAGGGACCGCTTAACAGTCGCTATTTTGCGGTCCCTAATGACCTCAATAGCGACTGCTAAGCGGTCGCTATTGACCAATGCGGTCGCTAATTTGCGGTCCCTAATGACCCTTTTTTCTTGTAGTGACTTCAATGGAATATCTATGTGGAGATGTTGCCAAAAGTTGAGACTTTATAACATTAGATCGAACAAGTAAAAACTTCATAACATCTTAAATTTGTTAATGACATCACTCGACACATTTCACATTAAATAAACTGAATAGCCAAGGCATAACAGATAAGAAATCCATACAATTATCACACTATGTATTCACACAAGCTTAATTAAGATTATTATTCATTTCATAACAAACATTTTTTTCCTTTAGAACCTTGAGCTCTTGCACTCAAAAGATACCGCATGAGGAAACCTTTGAGCATCAGCACAATATTTGTACACCATATGTCTTTGTTGAACCCATCGCATCATGTTTCTTGCCTTAGCATCAATCTCTTGAGAGGTACACGCTGAACTTGGTGCACACACGTTAATGTTGAAATTCCTGTAATTTGCAACAAACGGAGCTTTGGTCCATTTCAAATGGTGTATAGATCATCATATTGATTCATCTATTGTTTAATGAATACACAATCGAATTCTAATTAACTGTAAAGTTGTTATTACAAGATGAAGAAGAAGGTTTTCTGTGTATTCATCATTACATTAAATCAGTACATTTATAGACATTAATAACAACTAAAAGGTAAAGGTTTACAACTCATTCTTCCATCATAAGATTTATTATATTAGCTGACAAAAGGAATAAAGCTTTTGATCTTCTTTCTGCTGCGCATGTGCTCCTTGATCAGTTGCCTTGCATGTGTTCATCATCTGGCAATGTTAATGCCTTGATCATGTTGTCGACTGAGTCATCTGCTGCCTTTTGATACTCCCCCTCAACATGACAGTGCATATCATGAACACCTATCCTTTTTACCATAGAATCAAAGCTTGTTCTATCTAGTGCTTTTGTGAATATATCAGCTAACTGCTCATGTGTTGATACATGAAATAACTTGATTATTCCTTGTGTCAATTTCTCTCTGGTCACATGGCAATCTATTTCAATGTGTTTTGTTCTCTTATGAAACACTGGATTGTTTGCTATGTGGACTGCTGCCTGATTATCACAATATATCAGACTTGGTTTGTTATGGTTATGTCCAAGATCTTTCAGCAGTTGTCTCATCCAAACTATTTCACATACAACTGTGGCTAGTGCTCTGTATTCTGCCTCAACAGAAGATCTTGCTACTGTTACCTGCTTCTTAGATTTCCAAGATATCAAAGCATCTCCTAGGAAAACACAATACCCTGTCACTGACCTTCTGGTATCTACACATGCACCCCAATCTGCATCAGAGTATGCTTTGAGATGGACTGTATTATTGCTAGGAAAGAAGAGGCCTTGTCCTGGACTTCTTTTCAGATATCTAACTATTCTCAAAGCACTTTCCATATGATGATTCTTTGGATCACTCATGTACTGGCTCAAAGTTTGAACTGCATAGGAGATATCAGGTCTAGTGACTGACAAGTATATCAGTCTTCCTATCAGCCTTCTGTACTTTGTTGGATCCTTTAGATCAACTCCCCCTGAGTGAGATAATTTCAAATTTTGCTCAATAGGAGTACCAGCTGGTTTGGCTCCCAGTAGTCCACAATCATTAATAATTTCAAGAGCATACTTTCTCTGATTCAATGATATTCATTTCTGATTTATGGAAACTTCAATGCCTAGGAAGTATTTCAGATTACCTAAGTCTTTCAGTTTGAAATGGTGCTTTAGATAATCCTTCAGAGAATCAATGTCTTGTTTGCAATTTCCTCCAATAATGATATCATCTACATATACCAGAAGCACAGTGATTGAACCATTGAGATTTTTGATGAATAAGGAGTGATCTGCAGAAGATTGCTTGAAACCTTGATTAGTGATGATGGATGTCAGCTTGTTATTCCATTGCCTTGAAGCCTGCTTAAGTCCATATAGAGATTTGTGAAGAAGACAGTAATTGTTCTCCCACTCAGTAGCAAAACCAGGAGGTGGTAACATATAGACTTCTTCTTCTAAGTCTCCATATAGAAAAGCATTATTGACATCCAATTGAAAAAGAAGCCAATTTTGAGCAGCTGCTAAAGCAAGGAGACACCTGACTGTTGATATTTTTGCTACTGGAGAGAATGTGTCAAAGAAGTCCCACCCTTCTTGTTGGTTATATCCCTTGGCTACTAATCTAGCCTTATATCTCTCTACCTGACCTGTGGCAGTATATTTGATCTTATATACCCATTTGCATCCAATTGCATTTTTACCAGGGGTAAAGAGGTAAGAGTCCAGGTATTGTTCTCATGTAAAGCCTGTAGTTCAGCCTGCATAGCATCCCTCCATAGAGGATCAAGTTTTGCTTGATCATAAGAGGTTGGTTCAATGGTTGAGGCAACAGATAATATGAACCTTTTTTGAGAATCAGACAAGTGGTGAAAACAAATCTTAAGTGGATGATGTGTACCTTGATGAATATCATCAGTTGTAGAAGCCATGAGACAAGACTTAGATTGAATGAGCTTACACTGATAGTCTTGGAGATGACAGGGAACCTTTCTAAGCCTAGTGGACCTTCTCATTTCAATGTCAGCAACAGGAGGGATGGAATCAGGTGATTCATCAGTACTGGAGGAAGACTGATGTTCATTTGAGGATTGAGGAGTGAGAGAATTGTGTGAGTGATTTGGTGAAGGAGTTGTTGAGAGATGATCTGATTCCTGAATATGAGTAGGTTCTGATGAATGGATAGGATCATTATCTGTAGGAGGATAATACAAGAAATCCATAGAAGCTGGTGATGGAATGGGGGATGGAGTATGATTAGACACTGTGGTGGATAAAGATTGAAATGGAAATATTTGTTCATGAAAGATAACATCTCTGGAAACAAATACATGCTTATTATGGAGATCAAAAAGCTTGTATCCTTTAACATCAGCAGGATATCCTATAAAGATGCACTTAGAAGCTCTGGGAAGAAGTTTATTATGTGGCTTGGGCAGAGAAGTTGCAAAACAAAGACAGCCATAGGTTCTGAGGTGAGAGTATTGTGGTTGCTTGGAGTGTAATAGATAGTATGGAGTATGGTTATCAAGTAGAGGTGTAGGAGTTCTGTTAATAAGATAGGTTGCTGTTAAAACACAGTCACCCCAAAGGTTCAAAGGTAGATTAGCTTGTATTCTGAGTGATCTTGCAACATTAAGAAGATGTCTATGTTTTCTTTCTGCTACTGAATTTTGTTGAGGGGTATATGTGCAGGTTTGTTGATGTATAACACCTTTAGCTTTAAAGAATTCAGGCATGTTAAATTCTTGTCCCTGATCAGATCTCAGGGCTTTAATATGCTTATTGAATTGTATGAATACATACTGAAAGAACTCTTCAATCAATTTTCTTGCTTGCCCTTTGCTTTTCATTAAATATAACTAAGTAAAACGACTATGATCATCTACTATGGTTAAGAAATAATGAGATCCATTAATAGAAGCAGTGCTATAAGGTCCCCATATGTCAACATGTATGAGATCAAAGATGTTATCATTCCTTTTAGGATTCAGAGAGAAAGGTACTCTAGACTGTTTAGAAAAGTGACAGATATCACAGACAATGTTGTCAAATTTATGAGGAAATTCATCATTTATTGGATGAAGAAGAGATAGTCTTGATACAGAAGGATGTCCCAATCTATTGTGCCATAGAATGGAAGAAGATTGAACAGAATTAATATGAGAAAGAATATTGATTGGCTTAGAGAGTTCTCTGTCCTCCACTATGCAGTATAATCCCTTGATCTCTCTAGCCATCCCAATCGTTCTCCAACTGCTGATATCCTGAAAGATGCACAAGTCAGACCAAAAGATGATTAAGCATTTCATTTGCCAGATGAGCTTGCTCACTGAGATAAGATTGAAAGAGAAAGAGGGAACATATAGAACTTGAGTTAAGGTTATGTTCTTGCTAATTCTAACAGTGCCAATCATGGTTACTTGTGCAGTCAGTCCATTAGGAAGCTTTACAAAGGAATTGGTAATAGGTTCACATGAAGAAAATAATGCTTGGTTGCAGACAATGTGATATGAAGCTCCAGAGTCCAGGATCCATGTCTTCTCAATTGGATTACCCCCAATCATATGAGTGTGATTAGAATAACAGCAACTAAGGGTCAAGTAATTACCTGAGTTGTTTGTCATCATGGGATTATTCTTAACCTAATTTGTCAGGTTAGCATTATTCTGAAAGATGTTGTACAAATGCTGAAATTGTTCCTGTGACAAGGGAATGTTTTGTCCTGTATTAGATCCCATTTGACTCAGTTGATTCACACTTCCTGGGGTTTGCTTATTTCCATTGAGATTGATGTTACCATTGTATCTATTGCTTTCATTAGATCCAGATTTGAATCTAGCATATCTGTGACCAGGAGGATACCCAAACACCTCATAGCAGTTGTCAATGGTGTGGTTTGTTTTTCCACACTTAGCACATGGAGGCCTGTTCTTCATTCCTCCAGTTTTGTTCCAAGGTTTTTGTTGTTTCTGATAACCTCCATTGGTCTGATAACCTGCATTTATGGAAGCTATCTGTGGTGCAGCTTGCACTTTTACATTCATTGCTGCAGTGTCCACAGGGGAATTAAAAGCAGCAGACATCTCTCTATTTGCTTCTTCTTGAAGTGTTAGACTGAGAACATCATCTAGAGTAGGCAGAGGATTCTTTAGTAAAATTTGATTTCTTACTAGTGAATAAGTTTCATCTAATCCCATCAAAAATTGCATAACCTTTCTGCATTCATTCTTCTTATTCAGCATAGACATCACATTGCAGTTTGCATTAGAACAATTACTTGGTTCTTCATATTGACTGATTTCATCCCATAATGATTTCAGTTTAGAAAAGTAAATGACAAGTGCATTTCCATTTCCCTCTTGTTTTGTTCCAATGATTTTCTGTTCTAACATGAATATGTGATTGTTACTGGATTTAGAGAATCTGCGTTTTATTTCATGCCATACCTTGTATGCATTATCAGAGAACAATGTGTAGTCTCCTAGTTCATCTGATATTCCAGCTGATATCCATCCTAGGTGAGTTCCATCTATAAATCCAACTTTGTTCTTGGCCAGTAGAGCTACATACATGGCTCTACTCCATTTGTGATAATTCTGTGATGTGAGTTTCTGACTCACAAGTGATTGACCTGGATTTTCTCCATGGTGCAGAAAGAATGGATTTGAGGGATCATCATACATTCTTTGGTTGATATTGCTCTGTGCATTGTTTTGAGCATCTGTGGATGCTTGTGCTGTGGAGTTTGAGTCAGTGGAGTTTGTCATTGTGGCTTATGATAGCAGGAAAAAGAATAGGAACTGATAGTTTGATGTGCGGAAGCTATGAAAGTAATATTTGAGACAATGCAAAACACTGCTTTGATTCATCTATTGTTTAATGAATACACAATCGAATTCTAATTAACTGTAAAGCTGTTATTACAAGATGATGAAGAAGGTTTTCTGTGTATTCATCATTACATTAAATCAGTACATTTATAGACATTAATAACAATAGACATTAATAACAACTAAAAGGTAAAGGTTTACAACTCATTCTTCCATCATAAGATTTATTATATCAGCTGACAAAAGGAATAAAGCTTTTGATCTTCTTTCTGCTGCGCATGTGCTCCTTGATCAGTTGCCTTGCATGTGTTCATGATCTGGCAATGTTAATGCCTTGATCATGTTGTCGACTGAGTCATCTGCTGCCTTTTGATAGTCCAATCGGTTTTCACCCGCCCGCCTTGGGTTGCCCAATCACCCGCGTTTTACAAGCTGCAGTAAACTCTCATTCGTTGATTTTTGGGAATGGGATTCCGCTTGCTTCGTGCTTGTGGTATACTCTGATGGGGCTATTGTCCACCAAAAATCTGTAACCATATATACAATAAAAATTAGTATCACGTTTTAAATTCCTTAATTTAGGTTGGACTTTGATAAAACTATATATGACCTGGTCCTATGAAATTTTGGTAATGAGACAACTTATAATCAGTATCTGACAAAAATTGTGTTGAGCTGTAGTTTGTATTTTATATACTTGAACATGAATTTGAGCAATTATATGATACGTTGAGAACTCCAGACGATTGAGTAGGTATGGAACGCTGCGGTTGGGTCGAACCAGAGATGGAATTGTTGTTCTTTGTTTCCTTTGCCTTGTGCATAAACATTGGTGTGGACTGTGTATGGCTGTCCAGAAGAGTTGCCCAAGAACTCGAAATCAATTTCATCATGTTCCGCGCCTTGAGATGATAACTGTAAACTATATCATCAACAAATGATACAATCAATTCATATGCATCACAAGCTTAAACCACTAAGTTCGGTAAATAAATTAGGAAATGACTTTATTTAGAAACGTTCTAGACTAGTATCATGTCCAAATTTCATTCGATATTATGCGTAAGAAAAGTTACCAATCAATTTAAAGGATCAATTGACGCGAAAAAAGATTGAGTTGCATGGTAAGAATAGTAAAATCGAAGCTTACGAAGAATGTGGTGACGGTTCCAGCAGCGTTTCTAGGGATAAGTTTGAGTTGCATGTTGAATCTTCCGAACAAATACTCATTCTTGGATTGAAATCCAGAGCCGAGATATTTATCGAGCGATAAAGTTAGGGCTCGACCACCTTCGAGTACTTTGCCACGGGCGTCGCCCCATGTAATTTCGGCATCTCTATAGAAGTCAGCTACACTAGGCGTTGCGAAGCAGGCCAAGACCAAAATAAGAGAAAGCAGTAGCAAATTTGCTAAGTCTTTGACACAAGACAAGGCCGCCATAATATTTTTTCTCTTAATGTGATGAGTCTTAGGATTGATCAACAATAATATTGTACTAATGAAACACTTGTGAAGGCTAATGTATGATTGAATTGTTGTTTGAGAAATAAGAAGCCTGCCCCTTCATATACATGTTATTGAGGTTGTGAAGTAGTGGGGCTAATTAGAGTGTTTTAGGACTTAGGATATGGTTAGTGACAAGTTCGGTAATTACGCCAAAATAATTAGACGCGTAAATTATTGGGTCCGAACGAGGTACAGTTCCTAGCTAGCGCACCAAACACGTTATTAAAATGATACGCATTTCTTGGCAGCAATATTATATGGTGATGTTTCTATTTATTATATTAAGTTATGAGCTGTATAATTCAAATGCGATACGGTACATGCATGAAAGGTTATTTATATCTATATAATGGCAAGCGTGATCTAATTTCTAATTATCTGCTCCTATGTGAGTCAATATAATACAATTATCTGGTGAGGTATGCGTAGTATCCAACTTTTTCTTTTTCATGAGCTAGAGATGAATAATTGTTGTTCAATTATGTTAATAACTAATCGAATTGCAAAACTATATTTGTGTTATTTCTTAGTGGAAAATAACCTTTTCTATTATTTTAATTAGCATAAAACCTTTATGACTCTTAAGTTGGATATGAGTATAGTTGGATATGAGTAAAGCATATGATCGAGTCGAGTGGTGCTTTTTGGAACGTGTATTACTTAAGATAGGTTTTGAGAGTCACTATGTCTCTTTAACTATGTTGAGTGTCAAGACTGTCTCGTATTCTTTATTGGTGGATGGGTGTGAGTTTTGACATATTGTGCCGGAAAAGAGGTATTCGACAAGGAGACCCTCTTTTCCCGTATCTCTTTCTCTTCTGTGCAGAGGCTTTTTCGGCGTTGATTGGGGATGCGGAAAATAGGGGTGCTCTTAAGGACGTGGCTATCGCTAAAAATGCACCATCCATCTCTCATTTGTTATTTGTTGACGACACACTGATTTTTTGCGAGGCCACGAGGGAGGCTGCGATTGAAGTTCGAAGCATATTGCAGCGGTATGAATACGCTTCAGGTCACATGATTAATTTGGAGAAATCTATCGTTTTGTTTAGCAGAAACATTATGGAGGTAGTTGCGCAAGAAATTACTGAGGTGTTAGGAGTGCAAGTGGAGGAAAGCCATGATAAATACTTGGGTTTAACAGTTGTTGTGGGAAAGACGAAGAGGAAAATATTTGCATATATTCGAGATAGAGCGTGGGAGCGGTTTCAATGATGGAAAGAACAATCTTTATCTGTGACAAGGAGGTCAAAGTCGGTGGTACAATCTTTTTCAACATATGCAATGAGTATTTTCCATCTTCCGAATTATATTCTTAAGGAGATTGAGACAATGATTTGTAAATTCTGGTGGGGTGATGGGGACAAGAGTAAAATACATTGGGTTTCTTGGGATGTGTTATGTCAAAGTAAAAAAGTGGGAGGGATGGATTTCTGCGATTTGAGAGCTTTTAATATGGCATTGTTGGCTAAGCAAGTATGGCGCCTAGTAGAACAACCTGATAGTTTACTAGGTCGTTTGTATAAAGCTAAATATTTTGTGGATTGTTATATTATTGACGTGCGCGTGGGGGCTGCTCCTTCTTTCTCGTGGTGGAGTATTCATGAAGCTATTTTAGTGGTGAAGGCGGGTATGAGGTGGAGAGTGGGAAACCGGGAGAATGTGTCTATTTGGAGGGATGCTTGGCAGCCTAGACTGACGTCCTTTCGCCTAATTACGTCGTGCATTGATGACTTGGTCGAAGATAAGGTGTCTTCTCTTATAGATTAGGATATGGGCGGATGGGATGTGGAACGTATTCAGAGTAATTTTTTGCCGGTGGACGTGGATACTATCCTTTCTATTCCTATCGGATGTGTGGGCAGCGTTGACAATAGAGTATGGCACTATAATTCAAATGGGAAATTTTCAGTCAAAAGCGCGTACCATGTGATACGTCAACAAGGCTACATAGAAAGTATAGAGAGGAAAGTGGTGGTACGAGTGAAATGCGGGATTGGCGATTTATCTGGAACTTAGAAATTCCAAATAAAATTAATATTTTCCTTTGGAGATTATGTACGAACAGCCTTTCTACAAAATCAAATCTTGTTCGACGACATATCTCTTCTGAGGCACAATGTTTGGTGTGCGCACATAGTGACGAGGATATTAGCCATTGTTTTCGGTCTTATCATGTTACAAGACAAGTGTGGGCATTATTATTGCTTCCGTCTAGTTCTATGATCAAGGATTGTGAGGATGGTGAGGCATGGTTGCGCATAATAATCAAGTACTTTGACAAGAATATTGTGATCTTAATTGTGGTAACATGTTGGGCGTTGTGGCATAACAGAAATAGAATCACAGCTGGAGATAACGCTTTTAACCCGGAAACTATCGCTTGTTTTGTGGCATCATTTGTGAATTAATGGGTTGTGTTGAAAGAGGCGAGTGTGGCGCGAGGGGATTCGGAAAGTTGGAGTGCACCTTATGTTGGGTGGATCAAGATTAATTTTGATGGGGCATTGTTTCATGAGGAGAGGTTGTCGGGCATGAGAATCATTGCTAGGGATTCAAATGGGGCTATTCTTTTCCGGGTTGCGAAGAGAATGGAGGGATTGTTGAGCGCATCGAGTATTGAGGCATGTGCTGTAAGAGTAGCTGTTTGGTTGGCGATATATGTGGGATGGTCGAAGGTAATTTTTGAGGGTGATTGCTTAGTGGTTATACATGATATATTAAGCTCAACCCCAAGTGATGCGGAGTATGCAAATGCGTTAAATGAGGTTCGAAAAATCCGTGAAGGCGAGAAGGCTTTTATCTTTTAATGGACATGTAGAGAGTCGAATGAGGAGGCGCATATGATTGCTAGAACGGCGGTGGAAAATTCGTTATTGTTCCGTCTGGATTTGCAAGAGTTTTTGTTTTAATTTTGAAAGTGCAGGTATTCTGTCAATGTTAGTGTAACATTGAAAGTACATGTATTCTGTCAATGTTAGTTTAACATTGAGAAGTCAATGTTAGAGTAACATTGCTGGAGCAGAATCCGATTTACAATCTTGAGTATATTTGTTATTATTGTTTTGCCTTATTCATTTAACTAACTGAGTTCCACAGTTGTAATTGTCTTTGATTATTATTCAGGAAACAAACTTATCGTAGGTTGGACGCTCAAGTTTCCAAGAAGGAAAGTTTCCTTAATTACGCAAACCACTCTACAAGGGAAGTTGAGTTCGAGTGGAACTAGGAATGATTTCCAAGATCAGTCCTGATTTGAAGAAGGAGTCTTTCCCTAGTTAGATCACTAACGAAGGAACTATTATTCAAGAAGGACTGCGAGAACAAAGAAGAAGAGTTTAAGAAGGAAACTAGGAGAATTACCAACCGTGTACAACACACCTTGAAGTCGAAGTCCAAGAACCTATATATAGGTGTGAAGTACATCAAGACAAACACGAGACAAGAGCCAATCAATCCGAGAGATTAATTTACAGTTGTTGAGTGTTGTCTTGCTTTAGCAAAGTTTGTGAGTTGTTAGAATAGATCTAAGAGTGAGGAGATTTTAGAGATAGTCGAAGCAATTCTTGTGTGCTTTGCTTAGTTCAATCAATTTAAGAGTGAGGAGCTTGAGAATTGAGAGAACGACCTTTGTTAAAACCTTTACGGGTTATTTTGCCTACGGCTCGGAAGTTAATATAATTCTATATTCACTTCTTAAACTTGGTGTTTGTTTATTCCGCTGCACAATTATTCTGGTATGTTGTTAAAGTAACACCGCTGAAGTAACAACATACAAATTTGTTGTTAACTCTCCAGTGTTAAAGTAACAACAGCAACGTATCAACCCGATTCACAATTTCAAATTTCATAAGATTATCTTTGTTTTGTTGTGCGTTTTTCTATTTTGTATACCAAGACTTTCGTTAGTGTAGCTCGGTAATATTGTTCTTTCTTCCGACTTTGTCGGTGCTATTTTTTTGATAAGCAATTTGTTTAAAAAAAAAACTTTTTGTGATGTTTAAAAATTAGCAAAAATCTCACTAGTGCTTATTTACTGAAATTGATCAAAAAACTTGCCCTTTTATCATTTTATTTGATTAAAAAAAGTAAGTTTTTTCACGTTGAATTATATGCATCTCTTTTTTATTTATTTATAAGAAAACATTATTTTTTTGATCTGTGAAAACATACATTCGGTATTGATCATATGACTTCTTTTTTTTCTTTTTGTTATTCATTTTTATTTGATACATATAACACACTACAAAGAATGCCTTTCATATAGAAGACGGGCTTGAGAGGCGAATTCACAGGCCAACAGTAACGAACTGGAGGCAATTTCGTGCCTTTGATCATGACAGAAGGCCCAAAGTCGCCTCTACCATTGGCGAATACTCGCCTCCTCCCTTTGCACACGTGGGTGGGAGGCAAAATTTTGACTTCCCTCGTGTCATGTTTGAACGGTCAAATATGACCGTTCAAACATAATCACGCACTCCCTCCCTACCAAAAAAATAAATTTTTTGCAGGTGTCTATGTTGCACGGGTTCGGATACGGCGGTACGGGATGGTACGAATACGCCGATACGACATTTTTTTAAAACAACCGATACGTATTATTGTTTGTTTCTACTTTTTCTTTTTTAATAATCCCATAAGCCTTTAATCGGCTTCTCCCACAATTCAAACACACGCACACAGCAAGAACAAATAGGGCACACCCAAGGTTAAGCAAAAAAATTCACAAAATCATCCAACAATCCTTTTTTTGTTAGACTAAGGGTCCTAATTTCATCTATTATCATTAAAGGTATGTAATCTTTTCTTTTTCTTTTTTTCTTTTTTACGTTTTTTACACATTTATTGAAGTTTTGATATATTTTGAAATTTTTATATTTAATATTGCAGATATTATATTAGTGTCGTAATTATGAATATAAGTGATATAGCTTTGATGTTGATTTGATATGTGTATGCTGAATTTGTTATAATTTTAAGGTATTTGGATGAATTTTGAAAATTTGTTGTTATTCGTGTGAATTTGTTATAATCTAAGTAGGGTATTTGGTTGAATTTTGTCAATTGTAGGTTGGATGTAAATCATGTTGGTCGTATTTTAGATTATGTTTTTTTATTTAAGGAGAACAATGTTAGATTATAAGTTAGTTTGGGTTAAAAAACATATAATTAAATAGTGTAGATTGTAGTTATTTAGTTTTTAGAGGTTTAAAATTGTAAGGTTATAACTTTAGGCGGGATGAAAGTGCAATATCATAACTTGAAATTTGTAGTGTAGATTGTAGTTGTTTAGAATTGGTATAACTGCATCAGATTTGTGACTAGTAATAATTTATATTATATTTTAGATGGTAGGTGGTAGTGGTTCATCGGGCTCAGATGATAAAGTGGCTAGAGAATGGAGTGGTGGGAATTGGTGTTCATATGTTGAGGACATATGGTGGTTTTGGCGGATCCGGTGACGGTGGGATACTGGCTACTAAGTTTCTAGGTGTTTCAGATGGGACATCACTGCAGATGATGTATCAGGGCTCGGAGAGCTTCCCACAACAACCGTCTTTTCTGGGCATGATAAATTTTACCCTTGCCAGATGAGTACGCCGATGACGGGAGCATACGGGAATACCCAGCCATTGTAGTATATGATGTAGCCGATGGGGCCAAGTGAGTACGAGCGTATACGGTGGTATGTTGTCGTCTTAGTACGGAATGCTGCATATGACTTTGCCCCTGGCGGATACTATGTGGATGGTGTACTCATCCTCGTGGATGTCGTAACAGCACTGATAGGGTACATGCAACATTTTGGTGGCCCGAGTCAAGCTTGTGACGCTGGAGGTTCATGAGCCCCCTCCCCCAAGCAGACTCAGATATGTCGCAACAGATTCCCTATGACACCGCTCATGCTCAGCGGATGTCCTACTACATGCCAAGGTCTTCTACCCATCGATTGCATACTGGAGTGGTTGGAGGATGCTAATGCCGATGTAGACAGGGGGAGAGGGACGAGGTTGAGGACGAGAGATAATATATAGAGGAGGAGGAGGAGTTGGCATTGTTGGATTCTTTAACCCCAGAATGTACGGGGTACAGAGGTTTGAGAAAGGGGCTACCTACGTGATAGTTTGAGCAGTCGAGGCATGTTTTGAGATTACCCTCAGTTTAGTGAAGAGTCGAGGCCTGTATTTGATGGGAGAAGTAACATAGATTTTGAGGCATGTTATGTGAGATACGTACGAGGGTTACCCTCTATTTAGCGATGTTAAAAGACATAACGGTTGGGCAATGCTTAAGGTAAGTAACATTTATTTTGTTTGTCAATGTTTATTTATCCTTAAATTTTCAACAAAATAAATTATAGTAAATAATTAATTATTTGTTACGTGATGCACATAATTCCAGTGTTTTCAAACTCGGCTCGGTCACAGAATCGGTAAGGCTACTGGGTAGCGGGTCAACAGGTCAGACCGGTTGGACAACTGGGTGGACCAGTTTGTTGACTTTAGTCAACGTTCAATAAAAAATTATTTGTATAAAAAAAATTATAAGATTGTTAGAAATATTTTAAGTCACTAATATTTTGTTATATTATAAGAAAAATAAGAATATGGTTATCACAATACTAGGACTTGAACATGTGACCTCCAACAAAATAAATTCTTGTGAATTAGTGGAAACCATTGAGCTATCCCATAAATTATTAAATAATCCAACAAACTATATATTTAATACAAGTAAAATAATTGTTTTGGATTTTTAAATGTTGGCCAAGTGTATCACAAAATCCAATACAAGAACAACAATATGTGAAACTAAAATCTAGAAAATGAACTTCGCATCAGACGAATTACTAGGCTTGAAATTCTAGAATGCATGCTCGTTTCGCTTCAAAATCAAATTAAGTATGGAAAACAACATTTTTTAAAAATTTCTTGTGCCAAACTGCCGTAGGCTGTTTGCGGTGGATAGATCTCGTCGAGATACCCTAAATCAAAAAACATGCGTCCAAAACGAACACTATTACGCAAAGTTATGACCTTTCAAAGTTTTGTATTTTCTTTCTTTCTTTTTTTTTTCAATTTTTGAGGTAGGATTGTAATTGGCAAAAAAATAGGGGGGTTGGTTCGCAATTGACCAAAAGCAAAAAAAAAAAAATAGCATACCGGTTCGTAGACCGAATCGGTTCACCGGGTCGATCGGTCCGACCGGAAAATTTTCTGGTCGACTCGCTGGAGGTCTGCAGCCCATTTTTGGGGCAGAACCGGACCAAACTAGGCACCGGTTCCCGATCGAACCGGTAGGATCGGCCGGTCCGGTCCGAGTTTCAAAACAGAGCATAATTCCATTAGGTGGGCAAACCTCGACAAAGCTAGTATTGAAGTTGTGTACCATAGGATGCCTAGGACAATTTCTTTGGGCAGAACACATGAAGAATGCATTTTGGGCGGATAATCACAAAACATGGGCGCAAGCGGAGTGGCTCAAGAGATATATTTTGTATTGGCGAGAAGAAGGTACAAAGTTGAGAACTTTATTTTCAAAGAAGAACGAGGCCAATTTCAAAGGGGTTACCTGTGTAGGTGGTTGTATTAGCTCAGCAATTCATAGAGAAGAAATGGTATTGTTGTAATGTTTTAAATTAATTGATATATTTATTTATAATTATCTATTTTATTTGAATAATAGTAAAAATAATTTGCGCAATTAAGTACCAATATTCAGGCGGCAGCGAGAGGGTGCAATCCTGAGGACATCAACATGTACGAGGTGTGGATGAAAACGCACACTAGGATGGAGGATGACGGAACAGTGAAGTGGGGTAGTGAATGGAGCACGAGGTTTACGTTAGTGATATTTAATAATACAAATACTACAATGTATATATATATATATATATATATATATATATTAATCGACTAATTATATACATTTGTATATTTCTCGAACAATAGATATATTTGTGATAACTATGGTGAAGAAGTGGAAACCACTGAATAAGGTGCATAGTCGCCTAGAGTTAACGGTGCATAGTCGCCTGGAGTTAACGGGACAAAAAAGAACTTTTATCTAGGCCTTTCGAAGTGTGGCGACCCTGAGTTTTTCGGCATCTAAACACGGAAGAGGCCTAGGTATGCTAACTTGGGGGATTATTACACGATAATGGAGCGGCATACCTTAATGATTGCACATGTGGTCGAGCAAAATACCGTGAAGGATGCACATCTTGCGAAACAAGCAAATGATACAACCGCAACAAAATAAATCACGAAGGCCATCTACCAGGACACGGGTCACTCTATTCCCGCTGAATACGCCCATTTGTTCAGTGAATCTACTGCGGGACCGTCATCTGCCGCGACAACGCAAGGAGATTACATCTCGGAGATGCAGACACTACTCATGAGAGATATGTACAATGAGATGTCTTTTCATGCGTATTAAGTTTTTCTTGTATTTTGTTTTTGAACTTTCTGCATGTAAGCCTAATTAATCTTTGTTTTCTGTTTTTTTTTTTTGAACAATGTGTAATTATTATTTCGCTAGGATGATTAAGTTTAGATTTGTCGTTTTCCTCCCATAATCTTTATGTTAAAGTGATTTTTTGTTTGAATGTTATTACAATTGTTTAATGTATTTCAGAACTCCAATTGGGGTCAACTTGTAGGAACATATCTAATTAATATAATAAAGAATATGGTGAAAAAGGCTGGATTAGGAGGTGTTTTGCAAGTTTTGTATAATTGCATTTTCTTCCCAAAACTGTGGTTTAATGTCTTTCGTAAATTCGATTTTAACGAAACTCTACGAAACACACCTAATTAATGTAATAAAGTTTCTGGTGAATGTTTTTTTGGTTTTGGAGGTATTTTGCAACTTTGGCATAATTGTATTTTTCTCCCCAAACCTTGATTAAACGTTTTTCGTAACTCTGATTTACGAAACTCTACAAAACACACCTAATTAATGCAATAAAGTTTCTCGTGAAAAACAAACTTGATTTGGAGGTGTTTTGTAACTTTACATAATTGTATCTTCCTCTGCTAACTTTGGTTTAACGTCTTTCGTAACTCTGATTTTGACGAAACACACCTCATTAACGTAATAAAGTTTCAGAAGAAAAAAAGAAACTGGATTTGAAGGCGTTTTTTAGCTTTTTCATAATTGTACTTTTCTCCCTAAGCTTTGGTTTAACGTCTTTCGTAACTCTGATTTTGACAAAATTCTACGAAATACACCTAAGATATGTGATAAAGTGTCTGGTAAAAAAAAATGCAGTTACATATTCAAACTTTAACCTTTTCTGCACTTACCTATCCAAAGTTCAAATTTTTGTAGTCGACTGTCCCAAATTTCACGCCGATCTATCTCGACCAAAAAATGTCACTATTCGACTAAGTGATGCCATGATGACGTCATTCGATAGGGGTAAGATCGGTATTTTAGAGATGGGGAGTATGGTGAAAATGCATAACTAATTTAAACATCCTAGATTTTATATGATTATACAATGCACCTGAAATGTTTTAACTTTTTAACAAAAATACCATCTTCTCCAAAATAACACACCTTAATTTTTGTTTTTTACGGAATGCACCCCAAATGTTTTAACTTTTTAACAAAATACCATTTTCTCCAAATATTTTCTCTTAAACTTAAAATAATTATAAATGTAAGGATATAATATATTATTTAAATTGTAAAAACATATATTACATCTAAAAACATATATTACATATATATTACTTAAGTTTAAGGGAAAATATTTTAATAACTTATATTTAAGTTTTTTATTTTGTTACTTCAAATATATTAAAAAAAATTAAAAACTAATAAACTCCAACTCATCTAAATATAAAGTAAATTTGTTTTGTTTTCAAATTTCATAGTAAATATTATCAATTTGTTTTAAGAAAATGTGTCTTCAAGTGAATTATATTTTTAGAAATTAAGGCTTTTAAAAAAACTGAATTAGTATTTTTTTTAAGTTTGAATTTTTTAGGTTTAATTTATTAATCAGTTGATAATTTAAAACTTAAAAAATAAAAACTTCATCTTCTCCAACACCCCCTCTCCCCCTCCCCCCCAACAACTCCCACGGCCCACTCCCCTCCACACCCACCAAACCCACCACCACCAAACCTCAATTCTACCTCAAATTGACTTAAATCCATCACCCTCTCACCTCCATGACCTCAATTTCTGATTTTATGCGCTTTATTGTGGCGATTCTCGAACGATTTGTTGTACAATGGCGATTTTTAAAAAACTAAAAATTGAGTTCATGGAAGTGCGAGGGTGATGGAGTTGGGTCGATTTGAGGTGAATTTAGGGTTTGAAACTGGTGAATTTGGTGGATGTGGAGGGGGTGGGGCGCGGGGGCTATTGGGTGGGGTGGGGTGAGGGGTGCTAGGGAAGATGAAGGTTTTTTCTTTTAGTTTTAAATTATCAACTAATTAATAAATTAAACTTAGAAAAATCAAGCTTCAAAAATTACTAATTAAGACTGCTAAAAATTTTTAATTTCTAAAAATATTATTCATTTGAAGACACAATTTCTTAAAGAAATTTGATAATATTTAATATTAAATTTGTAAACAAAAAGAATAGACGAGTTATTGTTTATTAGTTTTTTATTTTTGAATATTTGTTAAGTAACAAAAAAACAAAAAAATATACAAATTATTAAAATATTTTCCCTTAAACTTAAGTAATATATATGTAATATATGTTTTTACAATTTAATTAACATATTATATCTTTATATTTATAAAAAAATTAAGTTTAAGGAAAAATACTTGGAGAAGATGGTATTTTTGTTAAAACATTAAAACCATTTGGGGTGCATTGAATAATAATATAAAATTTAGGATGTTTAAATTAGTTATACATTTTGCACTATACTCCTCATCTCTAAAATATCAATTTTACCCCTCTCGGATGACGTCATCATGACGTCATTTAGTCGAATAGTGACGTTTTTTGACCAAGATATGTCAGAATGAAAGTTGGGACAAACGACTGCCAAAAGTTAACTTTGGATCGGTAATTGACAAAATTGAAGTTAGATAGGTAAGTGCAAAAAGGCCAAAGTTTGGATAGGCATCTGCATTTCTCCCTAAAAAAACTGAATTTTGAAATGTTTCTCAATTTTTGCATAATTGTATCCCCGCCCTCCTCCCTTGATAAACTTTGGTTTAACGCCTATTTAGTAGTGCACGAAAGAGTAAAGTTAGGAAGAATATGACATTCATAAAAAGATTGAACATTACAATAAAAACTTAAAACCTAGCATCCAATTACATAGGAGGACAAAACAAACTAATTGTAATCAGGATCATTATCATCATCTTGGTCTAGTGTGTCATCTTCATGATCTTCTTCATCCTCATCCTCATCTTCTTCTTCATCATCATTTTGATAGACCACTGGTGCTTCGGTTACGTGTTCCAATTCATTGTTTGCTGAATTTTGAATATTATACGAGGTTAGGTCAAACTCCAATCTGAAAAGCGGAGCCATGTCATCTTGAAATATGTTAGGGCCTTCAACCGCATCCTTGCTTAATGAGGTTGTGTGGATAACATGTCCAGATTTTGTGGTTTGCACAGACAACCACCCTCTTCTCCTCTGATTTTGTTTGCATTGGTACGCGAAATAACACGCATGTTGCGCTTAACTCGCCAAGATGAATGGTTTAGTTTTTCTAGTTGCCAGTCAAAGACGGGGATTAATGTCAACAAGTGGACATATGGGATGCTTCTTCAATCGCACTTGAAAAGTACGACAGTAAGTACGCGCCCGCTTCCCCAATTATCAACCTCTATAACCTCGTGGAGAATTCCTTAAAAACTTGATCTACCTGCATCGTCAGCCTTAACGTAAACGCCATTATTATTTGTTTTCTTTTAATTGTTATATTTCGTATTGTGACACCGGATGCCATTTGACCCGTGTACCAACAAAATGATGCATGGATCTACATTAAAATCTTGAGTTACAACAATTCAGTTTATCCACTAAACAAAGTGCATGTTACGTTGCATTTGCATTTGTTGCTCCATAAGACCAAGACACATTTCCTCGTCAAATAATCTGCGAACGTCAACATTTTAAACTATGCACACGGAGTATAAAACTTTGATATTAAGTTAATAAGCTACTTACCTCAACCATGGCTCGAATCTGGATAATTGAGAATGATGTGTAACTCAACAACGCTATACTCTATCATTCGTAAGTATCTACCCCGTGTTGCACTGCCAATCCCTTTTCCCTTTCACGTGGAAGATTGAGAGATCGTCACTGAACTTTTCATTCAATGCAACCTCGTTCATGCTGAGACGATATCCCCTTATTTTAAAAGTTTTGTCGAAATAGTGTTGTAGAAAGCTTATGACTTCTGAAATTAGATACTCCTCGCAAATGGATCCTCTACATGCGCCTTATTCATTACTGGTTTTTGTAATTCTTGCATGCACCTTATACCCAAAAACCATAAATTCAAAACGTTGTATTAGAAATCAAATATAGACATGTTGAATTTTTGTATCTAAAACAAAAGTCATAGACTACCTCTCCAATGGACACATCCACATGTATTAGACAAGACCTTTGACCTTTACCTCACAGGAAAGGTGTATGGCCATGTGTTCCACTAAATCGAAGAAAGAGGGAGAGAATATTTGCTCGAGCTTGCACGATGTAATAATAATCGATTCCTCTACTTGTCCCATTGCGTGTTTGCTTAATTGCGTAGCTCATAACGATCTAAAGAATAGACTAACCTCCGGGACTGCCTCCCAAATAAATTTGGATAAGAAGTCATGAAATGCAATAGGTATAAACCTTTGCATAAACACGTTACAATCATGACTCTTCATCCTTGTTAGTCGAAGTTACTCTTCATCTTTGTTAGTCGAAGTTGGGGCATTTGGACGCAACCGTTTTATGTTAACGCATATCCATTTAGAAACTTTATTTCACCATCCCATTCACACACTAGTCTCTTTTTTTCTTTACTTAAGCAGTACTTTGCTTTTCTTTTGTACTGCTGACCATTAGGTCCAGTTATTGGAAATAAGGCGGTTCTGGTTGTCCACTTATTTAAATCCCCTATTGCATTCAAGTTATCCTTCATTTTCTTTTGGGCATTCATTAATGTATTTTCTATATTTTCGAGAAGTTCTTTTCACAGTGCATTACGTCTAGGTTGTGACGGATAAGACTTGATTCCTAATAGAAAAGTTTCCAAAATATACTATGTCGACATCAGTTGTGAGTTTCCCCAAAATCCTCTACATAGTGGCCACTGTTTTCGAAAGCAATATCAGCTAGATACCTAACGTGCTCTTTCATTTTTGGACCTAATCATCGATGCAGTGGTGCATCGAATTCATCTCTCCTGGACTTGAAATCAGTGGTGTTTGATCGAAACAGATGATTGTGGGGCAGAAATTTTTGATGACAATCGAACCAACACGGTTTGCGGCTGTACTAAAGTCAAAAAGATTTCTTATTCTCCATACAATACGAACATGATAGCTTATCGTGCGTACTCCACTGAGATAGCATCCATAGGCTGGAAAACCACTTATCGTTCATATCAAGTACGCTCGCATTACAAAAAAAATCTTTCAAAAACTATCGAGAGTTTTAGCTTCCCACAGCCATCACGTCGATGTTACTTCCAAGACTATTTTGGTCGAGAGATCAACAAATACAAAAATATATACCCTTGCTTCATGCACATATCAGGAAGTAGATTTTAACGGGCCACAAAAACTGGCCAACGCGAATAGAGAATTAGAAGAGCTTCCCCATCGAGTGAAACCATCAGTGCAAAGACCAAGGCAAACATTTATGTGATCGAATACATAAGAAGGATACTTGTCGTCAAAATATCTCCATGCCTTACCAATAGCACAGTGAATCATCGTAGCATTTTGTCCCCGACATTTCAACTGCCACGTCATGTGTTCTAATATTTCTTGCGACATATACAACCTCTGCAATCGAGGTGTCAAAAGAAAGTACCACAGTTTCTTTTTTGAAATGTGTTTAGCCCTTGGATTGGAAATTTGTGGGGGCCTGAATCTATCTTCATTGCACACCGAACAACAAGTATAACTGCTAGCTTTGTACTCCCCTTAGTACAAGATACAATTGTTCTCACATACATAATTGTTCTTTTCCAGTCGTAACCTTTTCGGTACCCACTTCATCCCGTACACACTCTCAAGGATTTTACTTTGATTGATGCGTGGCGTATGTGTAGTGCTTATTTGTAATTAATACTATGGAATATTAAACAACTACGCACGTTTGCAAGTGCTAATAAAATGGTAAGCAAAGCTTACAAACCAAGTATCGAATCTCTAGAGAGTATGTATCTAAGACACGATTGTGTCATATATCGAATCCCTAGAGAGTATTATTTGTAATTAATACTATGAATTCTAAGACACGGTTGTATCATATATACAAGTATACAAGTCAAGTAATAATAAAATGGTAAGTAAGATTTAATAACTGCACTCTTATTTGGATCCACATGCCTAATCAATCAATTGTACTTGACAATGTTTACTCCACAAATATATCCGGTGCGAGCAGTGAATTTGAAATCTACATGCCTAATCAATAAAGGGAGGAAAGGAAGTTCATTACTCGAGCGGCTTACATTAACCCTGTTATATTCAATAAAGTGAGCTCTCTTCTCCTGGGTATTTATATATAGTTTGCTTTCAGTAAACATAATATATCCACGACACGTTTAGATTATTTATGACGTACCCAAAGTGTACGCTAAAGGCTAACTTTATTATTGAAGCACGTCGGCATATCACATAACTTTGCACCAAGGGTGTTACTATAATTCGAACGTGGGCCCTACACCGGAGGCTGTAATACCGGTGGATGATTCCGACAAGGGTTCCCAGTTGGTCTTCTGTAAAAGCACACTTGTCTTGATCAAAGTAAAATTCTGCGAGTTACATCACTCTTTAGCGTCGAGAAATTGCCAAAACTACATTAAGAAAAAATAAATAAATAAATAAAAGAAAAAAATAAGTCCAAACCATACTGTGTGCCGCGCATATACTACCATTTTTGTGGAATTCCACAAAAATTGTGAAAAAGTAAAATCAATCTTCAAACAAAACTAGAATAGCCAATCACCAATACCTGTAACAGTGTTTTAGCAATAAATCAACTGAAGTACTTGCAAAAGTTTCCACAATTTTGGCAAAAACCCGGAGGCAGCTAAAAGAGCTAAAAGGAGCGCTGCTTTGGAAGTAAAATAAACAAATGAGAAAAACTGACTCTTTGTACAGGCACCGAGCACAAGTTCGAATAGGAATACTTACTAGAATATTGAGCCAAACAACAACATACCTTACACACAAGAGCTGTTTATAGTTTGCATCCCATCTGCCCAATCACTATATCTAATTAACCTCCACATTTTAACAGGCTTCTACCAAACAAACAACTAAAATACAAGACAGATGCAACCTAAGTTTCACAGCTAAACTTTACAATTTTTACAATGAGTCAATATTTAAAACGAGGACGCCTCTAGGTTAGCTTTGTTTCCAGCAAGAATGAGAGAGATCTCCAAACCACGACTGAATGCTTGGTTGAAAAGTAGACGTGATTGGAAGGTTGACATGAATGGGAACCAAGACAACACAGCTATTGGGGCAAAGATGATTATACCCATCCCGGCATCATAAATTCGAGCAAACTCCTTCACTGAGTCCCAAAGCCCTAAACTCTTAACGAGTTTCTTCCATGTAATTGCCAACTACATAATTTATCAGCAACCACAGTTAGGAGCAATACGATAACAACTGAAAAGAAAATACAGGAAATATAGAGAGGTAGAAATAACCATCTCATTACACATATGGCGGCAAACAAACATCATATTTTTCCTTGACCTTAAAACAATGGTGTTACCATTTTAGTACAAAACTCTTTAATGGTGCAATATCTCTGTACGGTTATGTGAAACAGGGTAATTTAGGACACTGGACAAAAAACTGAGGAGGAAATTGGAAAAATTAGAAAGGTAGGACTAAGTTTGCTCAATATAAGAATTATACCATTCGGAGCCCAAGACACTAATAAAATGCATCAGATAATCCAGTAAGTCTTTTTAAACTTTGGTAATGTCCATACTTATTCAAATCTCTAGAGGAGCCCACTTGTAGTATTCTTTAAATCATTAGAGGTGGTGTTTGAATTTATTCAACTAGATGATAGGCTTCTGTAATTAGACATTTATCTTAGAATGCAAATATTATTCCTAAAAGTAATACAACGACAAGAAGCATGCACATTGCAAGAGAAATCAATCAAACTTATTTTGTTGGTATCCAAATTGCAATGCTGTTTGCAATGAATAATGATCCAGTTATTAACAAGAAGGAAACGAGCAAAAAAAAAATGGCACATTCATACGTGACTTACACAAAGAATCATCCATCCAGTGGGAATAAATGCAAGGATGCTAGCAAATAAATCAGGAAATGAAAGGTCTGTGAAGAGCACGACTAGGGAAAGGGCTACAATAAGTCCTATCGCTGTAACTCCTTGCATAAACCGGAGCATGAGCTGGAAATTGGTAGACTTTTTGGGTCTAAATGTGAAGATCTGTAATTGAAGAAAGATCAAGCAATTGTTATGATGATAGTTAATCAGTTACTATACTAGCCAATTTAGATAAGTATGGAACAGAGGAAGACAAACCTTAAAAATCATAACTATGCCAACCAGAACCACCCAAGAGAAGCCATACAACTAGAGAGAAAAAGAGTAGAGTGATATTAAATGGTGAGACAATTCAAATCATAGAAATTATTAACAGAAAATTCAAACCCTTAAACGCAAATAGAATATGAGAACATGTATTTGATCTTATAAAGAAGCCTCAAACTGAGGTACCATTAATAAGTTAACAATTAACCAAAACATTCTATATTTTATGTAGAATAATGTAACAACTCCACAAAACATTTTGGTGGTCACTGGTTAATAGAAAAGAAAATACTGGATATCTTCAAATAAAAGCTGTACTGATTACAGGACTTCCTAATTATATGATTGGCCATTTTGAAATTCAACAATACTTACTATTTCCATAAAAGTAAAAAAGAGTTTGTCGCAACAAAACATCACAACAATACTTTGTGAAAGCCTTTGAAAGGGCTACAAATTTAAAACATTACATCATGTTGTAGAATCCGCTTCTACAACATGGTATTATTATTAAAAAGTGAGTAGGGAACACAGCGTCCAGCAATCCAGAGGAGAAAGTATACCGCAAATGACGTATTATTGCCAGTAAGATGGAGTTTGTACACCACACCATATTGAAATATTATAAATCTCAAGCTCAAAATTGTTTCGAGTATCCGGCCTCTGAAAGTCTGGATATGCATCTGTAAGGAAAAAAAGAGAACTTTCCTGAGACAGATTTAGGGAAATACTGAAAGTCGAAACAGGTAGGAACCAATCCTTAGATCTTCTACATCATATGCCCACCAGTGGAAAAAACAGCCTTTAAATAACTAAATAAGTATATCCTTTATATAATGAAAGAATAGAAGAAAAGAACATTATTTAAGCTTCAAGTTTCTTGCCATGCAAAGCCACGCCATTTCAAAGATTCACAAGTATGGAATATCGTATTTCATGTATAATAAGAACCTGTTTCTTCATCCCACCAATGGAATATCCATCTCACTCAAGAAAAATTGAGACATGTAAGATATTTCAAACACGCCTTATACCTATACCTAGGGGTGGCAACTTCAACCCACAACCCACCAACTTGCCCAACCCACTAAAGATATATGGGTTGTGGATTAATCCATTTACTAAATGGGTTATTATGGGTCAACCCATAAAACCCATTATTTTAAATAGGTAACCCACGGGTTATCAGCGGATATCCGTTTAACCCGTTAATATTTGAAAAAAAATAAAACATATACTAAACTTAAAGAGACAAAAAAAACACACTCTATACCTAAAACACATACTATGGCTAAAATTTACCAAAACAAATATACGATACACGTAAAACGCCATTTTTCGACAAGTGATACCACTTTTTCAAGTGGAAACGGGCATCTGAACATAATGTAAAGACAGTCTTTACGCGAACGTGATTTTCGGCAAATGACTGCCAAAACACGCGTTCTTCGTCCATTCAATGGAATCCCCATTTTCAACATGAAGTAACAGTTACACAAGCAAGAATAATTGATATTTAGATTTCAAAATGCATCTGGAACCAAAATCATGTCCTAGCAACAAACCTGTTCTTCTT
Organism: Linaria vulgaris; assembly: GCA_948329865.1. NCBI lineage: Eukaryota > Viridiplantae > Streptophyta > Magnoliopsida > Lamiales > Plantaginaceae > Linaria > Linaria vulgaris. The sequence continues at coordinate 73,607,781 of OX415250.1, forward strand.
CCCACCAAGACTCCCAGCTATTGTCTCCCCTGACACCAACTCCACCTTTGTACATAAGCCAATTAGTCCAATCATCAAAATCCTCAACAGTCCTGCATCATCAGGGGTCAACATTTTACCAGTTCCATGAAAAGATAGCAACAAACAGCAGAACTGCTCATAGCCAGAACTTAAGCAAGAAGAGGATTTACAAATAAACAGAGAAAACCAAGAGAATAGCAGCAAACTAAATGACACAGCTTTTACAGGGTAAAATCATTAACTTACTTCTGCCATTCAAAACCAGAGGGATTGAAGATATATGGAGCAAAGAGCCAAGAGATGACAAGAAACCAACTGCTTATAGTCAATAAAATATAGGAAACTGCGCCTCCCCTTGTGTAACCATATGCAATATAAACTATAAGGAGCAATGCAACTTCCAGCCTGAAAAAATTATACACATGTAAAAGATAACAGACGCATCAACGCATGTACCAGACACAAAAAGTAACTCCATATCCCCAACACATGAACACGAACACCACAACAGACTTACAACCAGAAAACCAGTTTGCAGGTTGAGCAAGTGGGTTACTTACGCTTTCACGAAATGACTTCTCGAGAAAAGCCTATAATTATCAGCAAACTTGATGTGTTGAACAACAAAGCCTCTGCCAGTTGCTCGATACTGCAGAAGCATATGCATCGTCAAATAACAACTAAGAATTATGTAATTAAGAAGTTTGATAATAGATCGGTCAATAATTAAGACACCTTTGCACCCCCATGGAGGATAGTGCGCCCAAAATAATGAGTTCTCGTCCCTAATGAAAATGTAAAGAAGACTGAACAAAGCTGAAGCTGCATCGTGATAAAGCTAAACACAGCCTGTAAACATAAAGTTAAATTGTAATAAAGTGCAGAGACATAGTAATGCTAACTGTTCTTAGAAACAAAATAGCACGCTTAAAAGAGTAACGGTCTTAAGAAACAAAAGCAATCAACTACAAATTGTAGAATTTCAGTCCTGAAGGTAAGAACATTCAACATCAAGCAGTCAGAACATGACAAGGTCAATAAGTCTTGAAGAAGATTAGACATACCTGCAGCAACCCCAGTTCAAGTATAAAACCCATGATCATAGGAACTGCAGTAAAAACTCCAATTTGGACCAAAAACTGAGCATTAAGAGCAGCATCTAGGGCAGTATTACCCAAAATCCTAGCTTCCCGTGAAATGTTTTCATCAAGTCCAGAAAATGCCTGAAAACAATTAAAAAAGAATGACTGTAAATTTAATATCTAGGAAAAAAATCATTCTTCTCTAAAAGAAGTACAGATTCTCCCATGTGCAGTATTGTGCACAAGAGCTCTAAATTTGAGCAACTAGCTGAAACACACTCTGAATTTCTACTTCAGTGCAAAGATAGTCCCTCAAAACTTTGAACTTTTTAAAAGGGAACTATGTGCCACAGAGGTAACATCTCTGATTCCCTGATTACTAGGACCACCTAACTCAAATCATTTCATGCTAGATATATTTTACAATTACGCGCTCTATCCGCCACACCCATCTGGTTGAGCCTAGCTAACATTGCTGAATGGGCCAACTCCCTCCGCATGTAAAGCTAATATCTATGTACAACCAAGGCCTATCTCTCCCTACTTATGTATAGAAACATACATGATTGACATTTATTCAAGATCACAAAGCAGATTGAAGCAGACTTTGAGGTGAGAACGTATCCTAAAAACAAAAGAACTTTATAGCACTATGTTTATGCCTATATGACTCCAGGTCTCTCCTAGAAGATAGAACCTATGTTGAATTCCTCATACCAATTAATCGGATTATATAAGAAATGGTTTGAACCTCTTGAGAGATTGAGAGAGTAAGCTGGCTTTTTTTAAGAGGGAATGGGGGGTTGGTCTGTGGTTAATGTAAGAAATCAACACAAACGTATAATGGTTAGAAGAATTCTGGGAAAATCCCATGTTATTATTCAATGATATAATGTGGGATATAAACGGATGTTTTGAACCTTGATAATAAAACGACCAAACTACTAGTGACAGAACATCAGTATTTCTTACGACCAAAAAAGAAAGTCATTTACTAATAATCAAGTACCATTATTGATCTACAACAAAAAAAAAATGAAAAAAGAGCTTAGAGAGTTTTTCAACCACCATCCAGTGACAAGCAATTGGCTACAAACACAAGACGAAATAATCTATACCCAGAGTGTCCAAAACAGGGACAATTGCCTGCACCTGAGAACTCGTAATCCCAAAAACAAATCCTAGTTATGTAGTCAAATGACAACAAGAACCCCGACAACGATCAAAAGACAAAACACAAATGATGGAAACATATGACCTAACTCTATACTCCCTCTTAGTAATAAATTACGAGAGTTCCTCACAAGCTAACACATGGTTTCGATGGATACGCAAACAGACATGGGCTTAACCTGATTTACCATATAATATGTGTAGATTCAACAGACATGGTTTCGAAGGATATGCAAACAAAAAGCTAAAAGACTTTTGCTCTGTAAAAGTAGAATTAGCACAGTGAGCAGGTCACATTGTTACTCTATACAATTTGAGTCTTGAAGGACTAACAATAATAAATGATGACTATCTTTGAATTCATGGCAAATGCATTACATACAATCAATGTCTTACAAGAAAATAGAGGAAATTGATGAGACAACATGAATTACCAGATATGCTCTTCCATACAAAAAAATGTATACTGTAAGAACAGTCATCTGCAATGAAAAAAGAATTTATGAGCCTAGGTAATTTTTCGAAATTGATCTAATCAGGAAATAAATGATGCATGTTAATACCATTGTGCAAACGTAATAACCAACTGTTGTGAAAAAGAATGATAGCATTCTGAAGAAATCAAAGAGTTGTCCAATTCTATACACATCCCGGCTCAGCACTTGCTCTCCATTTCCTCCAGCAACTTTGCCTTCAAACAAAGCTATTTGGTTTAACCCAACATCTCTTCCTTTTCCAACCTAATAAAATAAGCAGGCCATGAGAATAATGTGTAACATATGCCAACAAACAATAGCGACAAACATGGTTCAAACCTGAATGTATTCATGGTGGGTGATGTTACCCTGCCTTAGTGTAGAATTGAATCCTGCAGATTAAAAACAAGTTAAGATATGTTAAAGCATAATATCATATCAAAGAGCAGCAAAGTATATCTAAACGTTACTAATATTGTTGATATACAAAATAACCATATTATCTCATATCTAATTTACTTTACATCAAAAGATTTTCGGTTATTTTAATTGGCAAATGCCACCCAATAATAGAAATTAGCCCACCACCATGAAAGTAGTTATTCTTAATGTTTAAGAAATTATTAAACTAACCCTTTGCAAAGAAAAAGAAAAACGAAAGTCAATATATCTTAAAGAACGTTTTCTCGAGACATGATAAAAATCAGAAAACCTAAATTGGTACAGGGCAATAACGATTCACACTGATGCACACCACTTTCTCCTATTTCAACTATAAAAATCACTTCTTTAAAGTTCTCACACCAATTCTAGATCCACCCATATTCATTGAGTTGAAGGACAAATATGTTTGCCAAGTTAACAGACAGACAACTATATTAGGACAACTTCCCAAAACTCAACACATGGGGAGTTCCCATGTAAAGTGATTACAAAGGATTGAGAAATGAACCAACAAATATCTATACGTCTTCATGACACACAATCATGTCAATACAGAAAAAGAGAGGTTTTCTTCTTCATGTCGTCACTCGTCTAATTCAAATGATCTCTCATTTTATGTAGCAAGATACAGGTTAGCATTATGTAGCAATGGTGATTTTTTGTGTTTAAGGATGATAATACCACATATGTTACAAACACTCATAAAATTCAGCAGATGCAGTATCTTAATACCTGAAGGACACTATATTTCTTCAGAGAGTCCTGGGAGTATGACACACTACATGGCGTATCCAATATCTAAACAAAAATTAATTATAGATACTATTTCGAACACAGAACAAGAATTCACTCTGACAATGTCAAACACGTCGTCAACCTCTATTATTTTTAAAAAGTTATTGAACTCAAATAATACAAATACTATGAAAAAAAAACTAAAACCTTCCAAGTAATAGTATTCTTTTCTTCACTAGTTAGCTTTTTAAATAAAACCAATGTAAATTCAGAAGCAAGTTTTCTTAACCAATATATGTTACATCCACATAATTTCTACAATGTATGCATACTATATCCCATTAGTTCAATGGGACCGTATTATTCCGCCCCTTGAGCATCCATCTATTGGACTAGAAACTTCATATTTCTCTTTAGTTGGAAGTCAGAGAATAAATTCAAGAGCTAGTACACGTAAATTGTTTACCTGCAAAAATATCTTCACTAATATTAATGACTCGAGATGCTTTACTAATGCCACCTCGAGTAACATGAAAAACCCGGTCAAAGACATCTGGATGGCCATAGTGCATACGAACTCTGCAACATTATGCATAAGAAAGTTAAAATCATTTTAATACTAAGTATGGAGTTGTGGGCCGGTGCAAGATGAAATTGACAAGTAGACAATAGGAAGATACACATTTAAGAACAGCTGGGAAAAAGGGGTATGCATTATGAAGAGGAGAGAAACTCCAGAGAAGTATTCAATTAAAATTATTATGCAACTAATAAACAAATTGAAAATAAAGAAATAAGGAGGCTTATATCAATATAGAAATTAAGAGAAACGTACTTCAAAGGTTTGGCCAAAACACGTTGACCCAGGGTCACAAAACTGGTCTCTTGGTTGGACATGAACCAGGCCAAGGAGGAAACACTGCAAAGATTTAACAAGTAATGGCAGGTAAAGTAAACGACTGTAAGGAAATAACAGTTGCCTAAGAAAGGGGGCGAGGGGGTTAGTGAGAGAGACATCCAACCTTCCAGTAAACACATGCTCTCTTACGCCAAGAATCGTGGGGGGTCGAAGGCCATGATTTCCTCGAAATTCCTCAAGGAGATTTCTCATTTTCATTGCCTCCTCAAGGTAGTTATCCTAGATTATAGAAAAATGAAAAGACTTATAAACTATGTATCTGAACACAAAGAGAAAGGAAACAAAGTGATACCAGATTGATTATTAAAACAGATATAGAAACAAAATGTCTTCCCTTAGAGATGAGCTGGGGCAGTATTAATAGAGTACTTGGATCTAACATAAATATTTCATAGGAAAACCTTTCACAGGTTCAAGTGGAACTGTAATTGGATGCGTTTCTGAAACGTCATTCAAACCTAAAATCTACCTGATAAAGATAAAGTTCAAGCTTACTGACTTTCTTGTATATTCGGTATACAATTTCTCTAAATTGGATGCTAAAATGCAGTAGGGCCCAGTTTTAATTCCCCTAGATCACCACCTTGTATGTTAAATGACCACCCCCCAAAAAAAACCTGCTGAGTTTATCGCTACCAGCTGGCAACCATTACCTCCATAAACTAATGAATCCCCGTCGAAGACATGTTTATGCATTTCTAAAAACCGATTAGACATACATGAAGAAAAATGGCATATAGAAGGCGAGAAGAAATACAAAACAACAAAAAGTCCTGGTGCACACAAGAGAAAAACTATGCTAAAAATATATACCTTACATACAAGCTATCATACAAAGAGAGGCAAACTACATTACATATTTACAGAGAAAATATGCTGAACAATGAGCTCCACATTCCACGGAACTGAACGGTCCGAATATGGAAATGTGTATCCAGATTTAAGTAACTGTTGTACGAAGCTATTATTTTTACTAAATCCACATCATTGACTTCTCATTTGTGGAGATGAAGATAATCCTACTATTTTTGAATGTATTGAGAAATAGTAATTTTCTATATAATTCTTCCACCGCAACCCAATCTTGTGCAACTTTTACCTAGGGCCATAACAAATATAGGAGCATTCCACTAGATGTCCACCAAACTTTAAGAGCACGATGATGGAGAATGACTAATTGGCCCTGAACAGGATATTCCAAGTTAAACTATGACTCTCAAAGTGTGTGAAAATCTCAAGTGTTGTACAAAAACTCTGGATTTAAAAAGATAATGCAAGAGAAAGGAAGTGAGCAGTTAAGAGAATCACACAGACGCGCACGGAGAGCAAAAGAGAGAGATGCTTGTACTTTGCAAAAGATCAGCCAAATTTACCCAAACACAAGCAGGGGTACTTGCTATTTTTCCAAACTATGATATTTGGCAGAAGAGAAATCAAATAATAGTAGAAATACCATGGACTACTGGCCCTTGTGAGCCAAACATAACCAATCACAATATATCTACGTGAATGCCAAGATAAAACTAAATTGTAAACGATACCGAACATCATATAAAGATTTAGAGGAAAATTACAAATACGCCTTTGAGGCTTCATTAAATTACAGAAACATGCCCAGGTATTAGAGCAATTATAGACACCCCTTCAAAAATATTACAAACAGGTTCCTCCAAAGTTTGCTTAGGCTCATAATACTCATTACGTGAAGCCTGCAGATAGTCACCTATTTTTTATGCTTTCAAATTTTAAGAAGTGCGTGTTCAGTTGTTCAGACTTCATGGGAGGTTTCTATGATAAGATCAAACCCAACTGGGTAGAGCTTTAATTATCGCACAAATTTATCGCGAAGGATACTGGACTTCGTAAATCGTAAGTCTCACTATCAAACGATTGCTGTCTAGACAAATATTCGTCTCTAGCAAGTGTAAAAAACATAAATAAGTCAAAAGTGAGGCAAGGTTGTTCAACAGTGGCTACCAACAAATTGCAGTCCAAAACTCCAGATAATACCTAAATATAATGATAAATGTAATGACCATGCACATAGGTTGAGACTCCAACAAGAAGAAAAAAAAAAAAGATTACTTGATTCATGTCGATTGTTTGAATGGCATCTCCACGTGTGAAAACTATTGCATGGTTCTGATTCTCCGGTTTCCCTTCTCCAAGCTTTGGATCTCCTGGTAGTTTTATAGAATATATTTCCTGTGCAAGAAAGGGATTTTATTGGAATTCCGAATAAGACAAACCATGGCCGAAAGACTACTGAAATTACAAGATAATATGATCTATGGGGCCTGCTTGCTTATATCGCCCAGGAATATCAAAAACTATGAAGGAAATAAGCACTTCATTCAGCTTTATTCTGCTTAACAAACACTTTACATCTAAGTTAATGCATAACCCAAGAAAAGGTAATGCATATCATGAGAATTCTGTCTAGTTTACAGTACAACCCCGAATATCTGGTTATAAAAGTCCACCCCCTCAGTATCTTTAAAATAAAAACTTCAACCCACTTCATTCAGCTTTATTATGCTTAATAAACACTTTACATTATAAGTTAATGCATAATCCAAGAAAAGGAATCGCATATCATGAGAATTCTGTCTAGTTTACAGGACAACCCCGAATACCTGGTTATAAAAGTCCACCCCCTTGGTATCTTCAAAATAAATAATTCAACCAATAGTAAGACATCCACTAGATAATTTTGTGAAATCAGATAAGCCCGTCGAACCATTAGCTTCAACTCACTGATTATCATGAGCTTCTGAGTTGCTCGACTAAAATGCTTCTTTAATTTATTCCATCTGGCACAAATTAATGCTAGAGACAATGACTGATTCAAAAATCGAATAAGAGAAATGCCTATGTTTTCATGTATTGAACAGAAAGACTAGGACTAGTCAGAGGCCAATCCACACAGAAACTCATCCCTTTCTCTCCACACTACGACCTAAGCCCCTACAAATATGGCAATCCACAGGCCCTCATATGCTGATCCAAACATATAATTTCCCAGGACATGCATCCGAAGTCTACAAATTCACCCCGACTATATGCCGACGTCCTTTCTCACCCTACATCCAAATCCTTAAACACCTGAAGTCAAATAATTCATTCCAATTCTATGCTGACGCTCGTGAAGGAATACTTTCCTGAAGAAAACTATGAATAAGGACTTTCAGTAGCCTTGCTTGCCTCACTTTAAGGTGGGCCATTGAGCAGTTGCTCCTCTGGTCTGTTGGACCAGATCTCTAATTTTGCTGTTGCTTTCCCTGGCCTGATTAAACAGTCATAGAGACGAATCTAAGAGAAAATCTAGATAATGTTTATTATCCTGAAATCTTTTTGTCTTTTCTAAATGATAAGGAGAGAAAAAAAATTGCATCAAAAGAAAATGCCATTTTGGGTATATCTTTTAGATCAGAGGTTGAATCGATCATCAGAAGAAGATTAGGTCAAAAATTAGGATACATTCTGGGAAAATCAAACTTCCATCGAAGAGAAGCAAATGAAAGGCTTTCATAAAAATTCTCATAAATTCGAGAATTAGCAACTGTTGTCGGGTACTGCGTGTTCCCCACAACAAGCCTGAATACTTTTTTGCTAATGTTAGGCTTTTGTGCAGCCTTTATGGGTAAAATTGTTTGAAGGAACTTATTTCCGTGGTTCAAGAGATCTTTCTCTAATTCTTCAGAACAAAACAAAATTATAGTCTTTTCCTTTATTTTTCCTTGCCAAGATATTCCATCTTATTAGACCTATCCCAGGGATCTTCCGTTATATAATAATTCTACTTAAGTACTATAGATGATGGAAATTTGGTTTATTTGGTCTCTCTTTGAAGAAAACCTCAGCATCCCCCTCTGCGGTCTGCACTTTCTTCATTGTTGTTTGGATTTAACTTTCCTTCAGAAATAAAATAAATTACTGGATCATTAGAAAGATTCGATTATGTAACAGTTCCCAAATACTCCAAAAACAAAGAAAAACCCTGATCTCCGAATAAGAACTCAGAGCAGACAGAAGATCTCCTTCTCCAGCCTGGATAAAAATGCAGTGGCAATAAAATCTAGAAGAATCATTACAAAATTGCTGATAAGAGATTATGGAAATCCTAAGTGGCAGGGAGAATAAACCAAAATTTACGAATACAGATTACGTCACATCATATGATAATCACCGAGCATGCAGTAGTAAGCATATTGACATTTACAAATTCATCAAAAAAGCAAAAAAGGAACCAGACCACCGAACAAAAAAAGTAGTTAAGAGCAGTCTCAAAATCTCTTATCACCTGATCTTTTCCGTTTGCATCAGCTTTAACAAGCTTTGAATAAAATTCTTTGGTGACCTTTCCTTCAGCTGCACCACTTTCTTCCACATGGATAAAAGCAACACGGAGAGCCTCATTCCTAGCAGTAGAAAAAGTCATCATAATCAATTACAAAGTATGTCTACAAGAGCCCATTTTCATGTATCTGAACATGTAAAGGAGTTGCATCTTTCTCTCTTCCTCCTCCATTAGGACACCAAGTTTTGTCCAACGGTTACTGATGAGACATGGAATACTAGCAACACTAAGATACAAGTTAATTTTACTCCATCAGTTTGTCAACCCACATGAGATTCTCATTCTAATCACCTAGTTGGGGATAAATTACGATTAATGAACATAACTTTAGATCATTGGTAGACTCTGACAGATTTATTTTCAGATTTGTGAAATGAAGGAACCATATGAAAAATTAACTAGTGAGATCCCTGGATCAGAGACCACATCATCCAGCATCAAATGTAACTCGGTCCGATTAGCAATGTTAGAATATCCACCACCCCTCCAACCAGGAAGTTAAGAAAACTAGATATTGTATGAGATCCTAGTGAAAACATAATGCGAACCATCGGAGAAGATTAGACAGAAACCAACTTCAAGACGCACCTTTGAAGCAGCAACGCAATATCAGATGCTTCCGGAGCTTTCCGCTGCTTTTGTTGCCCATATATTTGGCATGAAACAACATACGTGAATTTTATATCAGCTTGAGCACGTGCCTCACGTGACAACTCAAAACCTTGAGTTGCGGCCAAACTTGCACCAGAAGAGACATCCTCTGCATAAATATAACATATTAACTAAGCAGTACTGTGATTTTGCAGAAACATGAGTCTTACAATAATACTGAAACAAACCTCCTAAAGATCTTGTTTCCAGATAACTCTGCAGCATCAGAGCCCTCCTATAGTACATCATACCTCGCACTACACCATACAGAAACAAACAGTCAGACAAACACAAGGAAAAAGTATCTAAGCTGCCCTGATTTTCTGATGTAGTGCTACAGAAATAAACATCGTCCAGAAAATGTTTGTATTGTCAATAAATACTTAGTAAAAAGCTTTTTTTGAAACCTGTCCTGGCTAGAGTTTGTCCCCTGTAAGATGCCCAAAACCGAAGTTCCAACGCACTAGTAGAACTTTCCTGAAGTTCGGCATCACCACTATCAATTCGTCCAATGCGTTCCAAAAAGTTCTCCCATTCGTCTAAACCAGATAAAAGTTCATAATGTCAAAAAACCAAAAAGGAAAAACTGAAGACTGAAGAAACCATTAACACATAAGAGAAGAAAAATATTCAGCAAGTGGATGTAAGAGAACTCACCCAGTGAGCAATTCATAACAACAAGACTCCTATATAATAAAGAGTTCATTGGATTCATTTAAATGGTAAAAAGTATTTAATAAAATAACACAACATTTTCCTTTATTCATAGCAACCCCAATACACTGACATGCCATACTAGTCCATAGCTGACAACTTGCGAAATCCCATCAGATTATTTCAACGCAATCTAGTTTCAGATGTCGTTAAATATCAATAAATGATAAGAATTCTACAATTTGGCTGATAGTGCTTTTTGGTTCTCTAAAAAATTATTTAAATGAAATGGATTAGCAATTACACACCATGCTTAGCATTAGGAAGATATGAACATCAAAAATTAGGCATGTCACTGTGGAAATAAGTAAAAACCTTGTCATACAACAGGAAGATCTAGAAGCGTCAATTTGCAAATTATCAACAGGAAATTGATAATTGTGCCACTAAAAGATGGTTAGTCCCCCACATATATATTGAATCTGTTTCATCTATGAAATGTTTGGCAAAACAAATGTCATTAAACTAGTAGTCTGAAGATGAGCTTTAAATGAAGCAGTATGATGAAGTGATGCACTGATATGCAGAAACTCCTCACTCTACGATAAATGGAGTATGTTTCACTGGATGATGCTCTTATCTCTTTCTCCAAACATAAGAAGCAAGACACATAACTAAATCCTCAATCACACAGGAATATGGTGTTGCTTGACAAAACGCCTTCCCTATCACCACGGTCAGCTTTGTCCCCAATTTTGTTTCCCACTGTGGTAGGCTATCTCTTTCTTGGAAAAAAAGAAGCAAGACCCACATCTACTCTTTAGTGGGTAAAAGAATACCATGGTGTTTGACAATTGGCCTACATCAAGAATCAAGGCTATCACCAAAGCTATACAAGACCATATACCTTTGCGTAAGTTTCTTTTTGTAAATGATATCTTGTCTTAGTTAATGAATCGGGAGCAGGCGTTAATGACAAATTAAAACTATGAAAACAAACTTGGGAATCCCAAGGACTAAGTTGAACTAACACGGAGTACATCAAATGCAAGTTTAGCAAAGGAACTGAAGAACAAACTATAAAGCTGGATTGTCAAGGAATATCAAAAAGCACCCACTTTCCAAACTTTGACTCTATACTTCAGAAGAATTCAAACTAGATAATGATATCGATATAACATTCATGTTGGCTGAATAAATGGGAAAACACTACAGAATTTGCGCAAACCTAAATTTCTTCTAAAACTAAATGTAAAGTTTCTGAGTCTGACCATGCAGATAAGATGAGCGTAAAATGGGTGTGACTGAGGTAATACAGGAAGAGATGAGTAAGAAATAAAAGGAATTCGCAACACGTTAGGCGTGGCATTGTACAGGCCTGTAAGAAAATCTCATCTAATGTTCAATCATGCGAAGGAAAATCACTGACGCACTTGTACGATACGTGAATAGGGTAATAGACCACGACCTGAATCTTAGAAGCTTAAATAAAGATTATTTTACTCAACCAAAATGAGTAGAGGTGAATATAAGTGCTCAACTTGATGTGATTCTTGAATACTTCGTAAAGAATACCTCAAGTAAATTGTACATTTCATAGTTGTTGTGGTAAGGAAAAATCATGTTAAATATTCGCCTGCCTGGACTTATAAGTCAGGCTGGTATCACAAGCTTCATCTCTTTTCTAGTGCGCTGACTTTTTCTCATATCGATAATACAGTTTATATTCAAATAACACAAAATTCGACGTATCGTGAACACCAAAGATAATTCGAAATTAATTATCAGTAAGACATTTGTTCAAGTTATTCTCTTATCTGTGTTCGTACTATTGCCAAGTCACAGCTATTCTGGTAAAATCACACATACACTAATCTATTTCTTGCTGCAAATTGATGGTCCTTGACGAATCTAGCTTTTCACTGTAATGGGCTCCTTACATATAGCTTTTTACAGTCGTCTCCTTTGATTTAGGGACATTGACTATTTTCCCTCGATGAATAGTATATTCATTATTTAGTAAGGATTGGAATTTCTGATCAGAACATGAGTTGAAGAAGTACATGAGTGGGAGTGAAGCAGCGTGAAAAATATGGTAGCGACAGTACTTTTTTTTATATCGAGTGTTGGATACATGCATTCAAAGTTTAAATCAGTCTGTTAAGTTATTATTCGATTTGACATCCTTGCAGAGCACTCCCAAAAAGTCTACTAAGCAACAAACAGCAACGCATGCATACCAATGGAAACTTTGCCATAAAGTACAGTAAAACAACTATGAAAAAATACGCGAGAGAAACTACAAAGAAAACAATTATAAACAGGAAGAAGGATTACACAAGTGCATCCAACAAGCATGTTTGGTAATATGCTCTATCTTAAATTTGCAGACAGACGTAGCAGCCATTACTTAAAATTATCAAAGATTTGATAAAACCAGTTCGACAACAATCAATCAAATAATGAGGAATACCTGGAAATATTTTCTGGAGATAGAAAAGAGTTGAAATTCCATCTTCATTTTCAACTCGCAGCTCGGAGTTGCTGTAAAGCACCGTTTCACTATAATACGGAGTGAAAACACTATTCGAAGTATGCAGCCAAGAAAACAAGTTAGAGAGAGTAAATTCTTGAACCTGAACTTAACTAACTTAAACCAAAAAGAACATACCAAAATGGCATCATTTCGCAAACAGGTTTAGCAGGTGGAATGTCCATAAATAATGAATTTGTGAAAAACTCCAGCCTTCTTCGTGCTTCGAGATTCTTGGGTATATTAGCTGCAGAATCCTTCACGGTCAGAAGCAGATACAACCTTTTCACTTGCTCCTTCTGTTCCATACAAAAATGTTAATTTCAACTCATTTAACACCAGAATAAGCCTAATAGAAAATGGGGAAGCTCACAATATCAGGATCTTTAGGCCATTCTATCCTTGAAAAAAGGCGCCCCTCATTTCTAGCCTTTAACAATATATTCCACGTATCAAGCTGTTCTCTGGTGAAACAAAGTTCATATCACTAGCTTTAGCCAAAAACTGCAATCACATCTTCACTAAGATTTCATGAGAATGATTTTAGACCTAGCATACCTCAAATCAGATGACAGCAGCTCATGCATAACAACATCGTATAAGTCACGCACAGCTTTAGCGGCACCTTTTGCCAATTCAGCAGATTCATTGCGCGTCTGGCGATTTTTAAGTTAGTATAGTTGCAAAGAGAAAAGAATAAAGAAAACCATATATCTTTTCTGACCTAATCATACGAAACAGAACTCAAATAGGAAAACATTTGCAAATGAAGACAATAAAAGTAGTGAACGTAGAAAGACCACCAGGAAGTCCTTATAATAAAACCAAACAACAAAACTTATAATCTCAATTAGATATTGTAGGTCAGATGAACGAAAATAAAATTATGAATAATCGAACACATGAATGCTTTTTTGCCACTCATTTTGGTGGAGTAAAGCTTTTGTATAGTCATTTGGCAAGTAACAGAAGAAAAGAGAAAGGACAAAGGATCATAAAACAAGCTAGTGCTACCAATCTCACAGTAACAATTAATCAGACAAAAAGTGGAACGGGCTGGAAAAAATTTGGTACAATAGATTAGTTATGGTAGAGGCAAATCTCCACGTAATTTTGGTACATGCAATTGACTGAAATTTCAAACAACTGTTCAAAGTAGACACACTTCACAGCTCTTTAATGAAACAAATTATTGCAGAAAGATCCACAATCTACATTCTTTTGAACGAACAATTACCGAAGAATCCCAATCTCTTTCTGTAAGCTATATTTCAAGAGCACGTAATACAGTACAAAAACGCAGAAAGTATCTAAAGACTTTCAACTAGGAATCATATTACTAAAGAAAACATATAGCACATAGATCAAACAGAATCTAACCCAAACATCCATGTGAGATTTGATTTCCGCCCGCAAAAAGTTACAATATGATTTTTCTAATATAGATTTATTTTTTTATTCCATGGGTTCTCAGAGAAGTGCCTACAGATATTATTTACATGTCCCAATTCCACAACCAAAACTGTTCAGATATGAGAAAGAAGACCTCTAATTTGTTGGAAGCTAAATCTCAAGCAATTATCAGGTTTGGCCCTAGGAAAATATATACCAGTAGCCCAGCCAAAGCTGTAAATCTCGAGAGAACCACAGGAAGCTTCTTAAGTGACAAAGTCATGACAAGTGAACCTTCCGATATACTGCTGTTGATTTCACGAAATATTCTTTCTACCCTGCCATGAGAGAGATTAAAAAAAAGAGTTGAATCGTAAAACAAACTTTCCATATGCTCGAAACAACTGAGAGGCAGCAATTATATAACCGCTTACTACACAAAGTAAAACATCTTACCATAGTCTTCCTTCTCCATCAACAAGGGAATGCAAAATCTTTTCGATACTAAAATAACACTCCTGCACAGCATATGCCATATACTCATCCTTGCATATTCTGCTCCAAAGATCTGCTTGAGTATCTTTGCAATCCATAGCTAAATCCATGGCCAATAGGATCTGAAACCAAACATATACGGGTTACTACTCAGGACTATGTAATGTAAAACAAAAGCTTCTGTTAAGCACAAAAAAATTAGACGCGAGGAAAGGTACGAAGGAAGCACCTTACTGCTCAGAAGAAAAAGTGGCCACTGAACCAATTTCAGACTTCCAGTGTTGCTCGGCATAAATAGTAATTCCATCTCCCTGAAGTTTATACAAGAATCAAACTGATGGAAGATAGAGACATTTGCGGCAACAGTACTGCTCAGACCACAACTCACAGGGTAATAAAGTACCACAACAAAAGCTAAGAGCAAATAACCTGTTACTTAAATAATCTTCTTCGCGCAAGCTTTTGATGATTTCATTCCAAAAAGGAGAAAATATAGCTGCATATGTCTTGTTATTATCATCAGAAGCCTGTAAGTCAAATTCAAAATTCAGCAATGCACCAGCTGAATGTATTTCAAAAAACTGAAGCGCAGAGCTGACTCCACTGGAACAAAGTCACAATGATATGTCTAGTAAACGGAGAAGTTTGAGCGGCTGCTGGAATCACAGTTAAAACCCCTAATTATCAGACATTTGATTCCAAGTATTCTAGTGTTTGATTAGCATAAACTATTGGAAAATTTCCATCTCACTCGGGCTACGAAATCCTACAGTCAAGTAATTTGCCGAACATCCTATCATAAATGTCCTTGTGCATCTGATACAATGTACACCTACCACAGAAACAAAATATTTTCGCAACCTGGCAGGTAAAAGAAAGCTTAAGTTTCACCATAAAATCAACTCTGCCCATTCACAAAAAGCAAACAAGACACACTTTTGTGTAAATATGCACCAGAGCAAGAAGCGGGCTTCTAAAGCCTTATGAACAAATAAGTAAGGGAGCTAGACGATGAGGGTAGATTCTGATGTACAAGATAACTTATCGACAAAAAAAAGGTGCCAAAAACAAACTAACCTGTGATGATTGTCTGTTTAGAGGCATCCTGCAAACCATGATTTAAATCCTTTATGAAGCTACTGAAAACATTTGCTACTCATACACAGAAATAATGATCTATAATACCTTTTGATCTGTGGAGACACAAGATTCTTTGCAAAGGCTTCTGGGAAATTTTCAAAACGCTTACACACCATTTCGGTTGAACGAATCTGGAAATAAGACATTAGTTATCAATTTACATGGCTTCCACTTAAAATAATAATAAATTCATGTGTATGCATATATGAAGCAATTCTTGTTACACAAATTATGAAAGCTTTGCAAAGAATATGATTGGTACCTCCCCCAAGCGAGCTCTAGCTCCCATTACAGCACCATAAATTGCAGATAGTAGAGTATACCATATGTGAATATCCATAAGGTAAATCTATAAATTAGAATGGTTGTTAGAAGTAGCCAACAGCAGCAAGAGGAATAAAGAGGGGAGTAGGGAGAGTGATCAACTAAAAGGGGTTCATGATAAAATACAGCATTTGATCACAAGCATCACATACAAAGTCTAGAAGTCAAACAGATACATGCTAAGATAAGTAACTTCGAGAAGCTCGTCATATTGCAGCCAGATGAGTATGCTCATCGTTACAGAAGTGAAACACAAAATTTTATTTGATGGAACTGAAAACAAATAAAACATTTCCGTGCTAATTTTGACTGTGATATAATGTCGTGTAGCAATCTTTAGCAAGTTACTCGAAATAACTATAGAGTATAACAACAAACACATGAAGAAAACCTGTCAAAGGAGAAAGAAAAGAAATACTCACAGCCACAACAGGCGCCCATAAACTAGCTATGGTCAAAAAGTTGTTATTATCTGCAGAAAAAAGTAAATCAGAAAGCATTAGACTTGTCTATAAACCAGAAATAAAATTCTAGAAAAGGGAAGGGGTAAAAAAGATAACAAATTTTAGGTGAATTCAAGGGAACAATCTGCAATATAAAGGTGTGCAACACACAAATTTACTCAATGAGAAATAGTGACTGACAATCTAAAGGCACAGAAAAGAGGTTTCACGTTTACAAATTCTGAAAGATCTTCTAAAATCTAATATTGCCTTAGCTGATGTTTTCTTTTAGCAAAAAAAAAAAAAAAAGGAAGAAACACTCAGCTAATTACTTCTTTCACGAAAGCATCAAACAAGAGCTTTCAAATTCTTACCAGTAACATAACAGATGAGAGCCTCACCGATCAGTGGTTTTTAAGAGGTGGTGAGTACTAGCTTAACAAAGTTCAGTCAGTTTTCTTCAATTGCCACAGAAAGTGCACAAAAATGAATCATAAGTTACTCCTCATCAGTTGAGACTCGGATTAAGGTCCATTGAGAAAAAAGAAATTCAATCAATTTGCAACTTTCCAGAATCTATATTAAAGGTTAATATTATATTTTCAGTTTAGTTATCTTGTCAAGAACCTTGTAGATCCAGCTCCACCCAACACCCTTTTTACCCGGAAAAAAAAAAAAAAAAAAAACACAACAAACCCTAGCAGGCAGCCCCCTACCCCAAAATCATCATAAACAACACCCTACAGGCCCAACTACTCAAAATCAAGTAACAAAGGGAATAGTTCTACATACCACCAAGCAGAGAGTTACTGAGGAAAGACATTAAACAAACATACGCTTTGATATTAAATCATGCCAGGAATATTGCAAAGGAGGTAGATCTACGATTATGTTGGTAGGCTGGACTAATGGTCTAATCTGCATTGCCAAAAAAGAAAAAGATGTCATTGGTTCAGAAAAAAAAAAATATGTCATTGGTTCAGACAAGGGAGAAAAGATAATGTTCACCAGTAACTATAATTTTTCCAGAGAAAGATATCAAAACTTGCCTGTAGAAAGTACGCAAAGGTGAATTTACAAGCAAAGATCACCAGCCAGAAAAACACATAGCTGCATAGTCGAATAAATAAGAAAAAATATAAATATTTCTTTAAAGATAATTAATTCACCATAAACAGCCAACATACACAGCAAATGAAATAAACTATAAGTGGATTCTTACTACACAAAAATCGACCGGATTCACAAGATTAGAAGATTTCTTTAGAAATTCCTACACCAGATATTTTAAAAGAATCTACATTTTTGCCATCTCCAGCCAAAAACATAACAAATGTGACTATTGTTCTTAGTCGATCCAAACCATAGTATTGGAAGTTCAATGAAGGCTAATTAATGATAATACAAGGTATTGGCACTTCACAGTCTGAAAAAGGTGCTTTTTGAAACATAAGGGTGATATTTCCACTGTGGTTGCGGATGCTAAACTGCAGGTTCAAAAATAATCACACAGGGGATTCCTATTGTTTTTTCCTTCCTACCAGCATATAGTCAACATTTGCAACAACACACCTCAGGCCTAAAAAAATTGTTTTTATCTACACATCGCCTCCTCCACCTTATGTGAAGTGGCTGCTTATAATTACCTCAGCATGCCATCAACTCAAACTTTAAGTTTCACGGAAACAGTAGTATAAGTTGGACTGTCGAAAAAGCAATCTATTCAGGGCGACAGTAAACTTTATGTAAGAGCATCCAATCATGTTCCCTTCAACCACATCAAGTCATTGTTCACTTTCACAGTCCGTGTTGTGCAAAAAAAGTATTAAAAGACTCCCATTCGGAGACGAGCAGAACCAAGGAATGGCTTCATTTGGTATTCTGATCAAATATATGGTGAGTTCAAAGGTTAAAAGAGAGAGAGGGAGACGTAGTCTTGAATCAAGTCCCAAAGGCAAATTGCAAAGATTGGTCAATGAGTCAAAATATGGCCAAAGAAAGGTGTCATCTAGCCTATGGAGAGACATAATGAACACCAAAAATCAGTTCCCGGGAGCTCTCATGGGTCAAAGTGGAAACCCATTCTATATATGGCTATTTCGTGGTGTTAAAAAGGGGCTCTCAAGGGCACTTCTTCTCATCTTCCCAGAAAAAAAACCGAGAAAAAGAATCTGGAGCTGAGCTTCCTTTGCAACTGGTTTATCATTTGCAATTCCTCAGACCAGAACTTGAGGCCATTCAAAACTCATTTTGGGCTTCCCGACGTAGGGATAATTATGTGTTGTAAGGCAGGCAGATGTCTAAATTGCAATGCCAGAGAAGAGATTTTTTCTTTTTTGCAAAGCCTTCCATCTCCTCTCGTCAAAGTGGCATGTTAATGCTTCATTCGCAGAGTCGCTTGCTGCAATGTTCCCAAAATAGTAGTTTCATGGCTTAAACTCGAACTACTAAAGCAGTTTTTAGGGCTATTAAAGCAGGGGCGAGAAAAGGATATAAGTTGGTATTCCATGAAATGAGCATCACAGTACAGAGCATTGTATAAGGAATGAGCCGAGTGATGGAAAGATTATTCAACAAAAATACAACCATGAGAAGAAAAAAAAAAAAAGAGGAGGGAGGGGGGGGGGGGGGTAGTTTAATTCCAAGAACAAACATGAAATAGTGTGAAAAAACTAATTACACATTACAGGAATCTGTACAGAAAATAAACATGTCAATATCAAAAAAAAAACAAACAAACAAACAAACAAACCTCAAATAGTCAGTAGTCTTTTCAACAAGTCCACGGCCAACAAAATACCGTTCCTGAATTAATTAAATGATGCGTAAGATGAAATCTTAACAACAAATAGTGGACAGACAACAAAAAGGCAAAAAGAAAATACCTGATAAATCCACTTGAAAAATTGAAAAAATGAATGATCAGACATTTCCGAGAGCCTGTGACATGAAGGGAGTTTCAACACCAATGCAAAAAGTACGCGGACACCAGCATATGCACCCAGTACAAGGACATAAAGCCGGAAATAAAAGGAATCTGAGGCATTCAAACTCCTCTCCTCCAAAAGTTTCCTGAAACAGTTGTGTTATTACCTGGGTAGTTAGTAAGGGAAGTAGTGAAAATCACAATTCAATCAAATAAAGAGTATACACTCACAGGTACACATAGAGCACAAATGCAGAGCTCAAGCCACACCAAAAGAACCTGATAACCAGCCTTGATATAGCCATTCCACGGGCAGTAGTATAAGCCCCAAACATTAGAACAACATCCAAACAACCTAACAAACAAAAGAGGCCGGTTGAAGAAAGGGAGAAGCCAAGCAAACGAGGCTCATACATGATCAATAAGTCAAGGAAGTATAAAGAGAACATCAAAGCATGTAATTACATACTTTCAAGAAAATTCATGAGGACGAACGTTGGGCCTATACTGAGCAGTGTTTTAAAGGTATTAAGATTCAATCTTCCATCATTGAAAGCTATAATAGAAAGAGCCTGTTGAAAGAGAAGGATTAGAGGAACAAAGAAGAGGCAGACTGCATGTGCCGAAATGACAATGATACAGAGTGCTATATGAAAAGACACTTACCTGAAACATGATAGCTAAAAACATCCACAATCGATGAAAGCTCCGATACAGGTGAAGAAAAGTACGGTGCTCAACAAATGAGCTTTTACCCGTCTATGATTTAAAATTAAAGGGACAAGTTATTCAAAAATTAAGAAGAAAATATACTAATCATTTCAAGTTTCAGAATCATAATAAAAAAACTCAGGCCCCATCCTAAAAGGACATTTATGGCAGAGGAGTTTTGTATTTGTAAATTTGAAGGAAATTCAAATCAAATGGTAGAAAGAATAATTAAAAACTAACCCTTTTCCCCTTTTTAGGCTTCAAAAGGAAAGCAGAGTTTTTGTCCATGGGCCAATTCAACTCAAAGCAAGTAGGTGACCTATAATATAGTGCAGTTAAATACAAGTATATAAAAGAACATCCATGTAGCACGTTGTTTATAGACCAGACCAGAAGTATTCGTTGAAATCATCATAATTCCGCCATTCCGAGTGTGCAGCTTTCCCATTATTATTCCTAGCAGCTTCCTGCAGATAACAAGAATGTACGCTAAGAAAAGGAAAGAGAAAGAACAGACCAAATTTGATATCAAATAAATATTTTAAATATCAATAAGAAACCATTGCATGTTACACCCAAAACAACACATTCAACGTGTAGAAATCAATAAACGATAGCCTTTTGACTTGAAAATTTATCAATAGGGGTAATCTGTGTAATGGACATCTGAACATACCACTCCCCACATTATGCGCCAAAGGTATAAGAAAAAGGAATTTTATTAAGATTCATTTTCTAATTCAACTTCTGTGTTTGGCATATAGTAATGAAAGCTAGGAATGCCACAAGAGAAAAACAAATGGATCGTACCAATATAATTACGCAGCTACGGTATCTAACTGTGAGTGCGCCGTGTCATACATCCAACATTAATAATACCTTTTGTGCAATCTTTGCTTGCCCAGATTATCCCTGACTTATGTAACTAAAACCCACCCAACAGTGAACAAAAAAGATCGGCAGGTTAGTTGTGTGCGAGGACTCAAACAGCCAACTCAAAAGTTCATGCTTCTAAATTTGTACTTGCTCACGTAATTCAAGGACATGTAGTGCAAATGATTCTGTTCCCATGACCAACGGAAAGTGAATGCCCTTATCATCATCACATCTATATAAGTTGCATAAATAAAAATTGCTTAATATATTATAACTTGAAACAGTAATGAATATGTATGTTTGTGGATGGATCCGGACTTAGTCTTATGACGGTACTTCCTACATACAAAATGAAGCCAGTTCCTTGGTGGCTGGAAACAAATTTCGCCAACACAAGGATGAGGGTGGAATGGCAAATCACCACTTATGGTAATAGTAAATCTCTAAAGAAAGATTAAATATTGCTAGTTAAAATATATTAAGCTTTGGAATAGACCTTTGATGATTCCTATCACAATTCACATCATTGCACATCAGTCAAACTTTGAGGTAGCACATAATCATTAACTATCTAAGAAAATAGGCTGATGATATTATAACTTGAAACAGTAATGAATATGTATGTTTGTGGATGGATCCGGACTTAGTCTTATGACGGTACTTCCTACATACAAAATGAAGCCAGTTCCTTGGTGGCTGGAAACAAATTTCGCCAACACAAGGATGAGGGTGGAATGGTAAATCACCACTTATGGTAGTAGTAAATCTCTAAAGAAAGATTAAATATTGCTAGTTAAAATATATTAAGCTTTGGAATAGACCTTTGATGATTCCTATCACAATTCACATCATTGCACATCAGTCAAACTTTGAGGTAGCACATAATCATTAACTATCTAAGAAAATAGGCTGATGATATTATAACTTGAAACAGTAATGAATATGTATGTTTGTGGATGGATCCGGACTCAGTCTTATGACGGTACTTCCTACATACAAAATGAAGCCAGTTCCTTGGTGGCTGGAAACAAATTTCGCCAACACAAGGATGAGGGTGGAATGGCAAATCACCACTTATGGTAATAGTAAATCTCTAAAGAAAGATTAAATATTGCTAGTTAAAATATATTAAGCTTTGGAATAGACCTTTGATGATTCCTATCACAATTCACATCATTGCACATCAGTCAAACTTTGAGGTAGCACATAATCATTAACTATCTAAGAAAATAGGCTGATCAGTTTGTCTATTGTATAGCACGGTGTCACTCTATAGTCAACCAAGCAGCTGAGATAACCACAAAGAAGAAAAATAGTCGAATAACCAGGACAATGAGAAACATTCTGCTCACCGCCGACAACGTCTCATATATGGGACAAATTATCTGCTCCAAATAGGAAACACCATTTTCGCTGGTACAACTTCCAGCATGAGTGGCATCCCCATGATCCAGGATCTCATCTAACTCCCTCGCCATCTGGGAAATCATGCAAAGACATACAAAATGAAAAATTCTCAACAACGCATACCCTAAGATACTGTCAGAGTAAAAAGCAAAAAACGCATTGATAACATAAATCAATGAGCAACTATGTTTCACAAAAACCTGAGCTGAACTATATAACACGAGGATAACCAATTCTGTTTGATTTGCATTACGTAGAACAGATGCTCTGATATTCAAAAGCTTGGCAAAAGCAACCAACAATATGCTTACAAGTTAAAAGGCAAGCTTCAAGACGCAGATCATGAAAAAATACAGCGCAAATGTTCTATCAACTAAAAGAGAGGTAAACGACCAATTCTTTTAAATATTGCTTATTTGGTCAACAGAAAACTAAACTATCCTACAGATAAAAGTCAAAGATATACTCTATGAAATATGTAGCAGATGCATTCCGGCAGAAAGCGAACATTCGCAGCTTCACCCCATATGCAGTAGTACAACGAAAACAGGAAAATCTTCCTGTCCTTATTAATAGCCTCCAAACTATATCCAACCAAAGGGGAAAACAATATTAGCAAATGTTATCCAGCTCTCCCCGATTAAAGCAGCAGGATGCAGAAAAAACCTATTCCAAACGACGCGTATCCGTAGATATCTACACCATTTAATGTAATTATCCAGGACCTTAAGAAAGACCTCTCGTACAGCTCTCTCATCAAGTTTCTGAAAAAAATGGAAAAGAAACAGGATTATAATATATAAATATATATATATATGCTCACCTAAGCAAGTGCGGTACAATCATGCTACTCACTGGATCAGCCTCAACTGGGATGCCAAGCCGTGATTGTGCATTGGCCAAAGCAAGAATCACATGCTCACGTTGATTCCTAATATTGTCTTTCTGTAATAAGCAAAGTCGATACTTGGAACAGTCAAAGCCAGAACTCTCAAAACAAACAATTTAAGAAAACAAGAAACAATAAAACAACAAATTAGTCAACATTGCACAGCCAAACAGAGCATAAGCTGCATTCCATATACTTGACCCGAAAGCAGCTGTGGTCAAAGTTTAGTCAACTAAATGTGCAAGACGGATAAGATTCAGAATAATCAGCTATAGAAGGATAAGTTCTCAACTTCCATATGCCAGCTGGGACTAAGGCTTGTTGGCCTTGTCATCGATTGTTGCAGCCCCAGCTCATTGGCACTGGGTATTTTTTATCTTAGGCTTCTATTTTTCCTCGTTCATGAGCTGTTTCTTTTGTATTCCTGGGCTAGTTTTGGGGCTAATATTCTAGGCCTCGTAGTATATTCATTTGGCCTTCAGCTTTCCAGGTTCAGCAAGATTATATACTAGATCTTTCTTTCAGGTTCAACACATTAGCATTTGTTTTCTTTAACAAATAGACTTTTCCAAATCTATATGCAGTTAATTACAGGGAAAAAGGGCTGATGGGGGATAAAGAGAAAGAAGTAAAACCTGAAAACCAAAAACGTATTCCAAAAGGTCAAACATGTCCAAATTGCGCTGCCCAGGAATTTCAAAACCAGGTGGAAACCTGGGGAACTGCTCTGTATATTTGATGGCTGATATTGCAGCCCTGACCTGTACACATTATTCTAGTTCGTAAATTCTACAAAATCAGCACTAATTATCTTAAGCAACTTCAGAAGATGAATGAATCTTCATTCAAAACAAAACCCAAGCAACAAATGGATGGAAAAAGGTAATTACTCAAAACAGAATTTCAATGGAACATGGGATATAGCTCAAGCATAATTAGTCATGGTTGAAGAGTGCAAATCTTATGGGTAAGGTATTGCCGAGAAACTAGGCATAATATCGAGAATGGAGATCTAGAAAGACAGCTATGTACGATAAAACAGCATCAACTTACCTCTGGAAAATATCCAATAGCGTTGGTTAAAGATGGTGCTTCCAGAGGGACAATGTTGTACGGTGTGAGTTCTCCTGACATGGTTGCATCTGACTTTTTGATCCTTCTTAACTGAGAAACAAACCAAAGAAAGTAACCCCCAATGGAACCTATTGTCAGAAATATGCTTCACAAAAAGAGAGTCCACAGCATTGTTAAATCTATTCTTGGAAACAGAGCAACATGAACAGTCAATGAATAATCAGAAGTAAGTTATCTCTAACACGAAGATAATATCCCATTGTTAAGTGAATGGGGCACACTGATGAAGATAGGGGAGTACCTCCTCCATAATGAGCCTTCCCACCCCATCTGGAGTAGCATCTTTACTAAGTGCCTCCATCACCTCAACCAAAGCCCTCAGGGTGGCAAATACTCTTTTCATTTCTGAGAATCTATTCATGCTACAACAGGCAGGCCAGCAAAACCAAACGGGTAAGACCCTCATGTATAATCATAATTAATTTAATTATCAAAAAAAAAAAAAAGATAAATGTGTACTCCTGCAGAATAATATCCATCAACGAAACGAAACTGGAATAGAAGACGAATTTAAAAAGCGAATTTAAATGCCATAGACGCATTCAAGCAAAATCATTAAACTAAGTAGGGTTTTAAGTTTTCAAGCAGGGCCGCTGGAAGGAGGGTGCACAGAGGAATCTCATTCGGTAGAAATGTATAACTGTTAGGAGACGCTTCACAACAGCACGGATGTGCTTTGCTATCTACATGTACAAGCCCAACTGTTGGTCGCATTCAATGCCAATGAAAGGTCACCGGGCCTACCATACAGGAGAAAAACGACAGGTTTTTTTTTATTTGGGACGTTCTCTATGACCCAGATTCCATGAATACTAGATTGGGTCAATCCAAAAATTATATGCTAGCTCCTGAAAAAGCATTCTTAACCAGAACAAGCATTCAGGAACAAGGTATCGATTGAAAAGACTAGTAGCACAATTCCTTAACAGCCAATAAGCAATAATTTGTTGCCAGAAATAAGAAAATCAAGAAGTTAGCACAGAAAAACATACTCTCCAATACTAGCACTAAAAGTGCCAGTTTCACGCCATCTTTGTTCCTCCCTCTCAATATCCTCCACTTTGTGTCGCCTCTTGTATTGCTGGTAAAAATCCCACAGCCGTTCAACATCACGATTACGATCTATTCGGGCTCCATCCTTTTTGGCAAGCTTTTGCTGCCCAGGTAAAAAACAAATGTGAAATTACAAGTTAAACACTGGAACACATGAAGCTAAAAGAATGAATTGCTCATTAAATGAGATTAGGCATGTAGGTTAAAATATTAGAATAAAGAAAGGGTTTCTCACTCACAAAGTGGATAATGAATGTATAAGGAAATGATTATTCAAGTAAGCATGCAGAAATGAACAATTCTCACTCATACAAAAGTTCAGCAAGAAGATACAACATAAAAAATGGGAGACGGGCTGCAATACCTTGATCACAGACATCAGACCAGTCTTGAACTGAAGAACACCTCTGCCGTCGCTGGTGGGATCTAAATTCTGAGCCATACTATATGCCTGTTCACAGACTTCAGCACAAAAAACAAGAAATGCGTAAATTGAGTTGAATGACAGCTACTAGAGAACTTTTGAAATAAAAATGAAAGTATGCAGGAGATTTAACCCCTCAGAGAAGCTCAACGATGTGGTCATTGTTAACGATATATCTCGTACATAGTTTCCTTGTTTAAAAAGCTGATCGTACTAGGCCGAAAATTAAGGGTTCATGGCATTAATTTGGGGATCATAGACTGTATTAGGGATCTTGCTTCTCAAATCAACCATTATAATCATACAATTTTGTGCCTAAAAAATAAAATTAAAAAAAAAAAAAAAAAACCAAATATGAGGACTCGAGAAATCTTCACAACTTTTTGAGATGGTCTCTGGATTTCTTTTCTAATTTACTGACTGATAGCATTCTTCTTAGGCCCTACGACAACTGCTTTCTGACAAAATATGCAATCTTTCCACCTTCTCTAAAACGGGGGCAATGAGGCTCTAGGTTTGTGGGTAAAATTCTGCAGATGATGTTTGGTTGCCGACAAAGAATTCCAATAAAGCCCACTGTAATCCTTCGGGCAAAGCAGCAACACCGGTGAGAGAGGATGTGGCGGTGTTGTAAGTCACTGAGGAGTTGCTTTTTCTGGATTTTCTAAATTTTGGACATCTAAAGAATCTTATTTCAGGTTCAGAAAACTTTTGGAGTCATAAGCCTTTACTGGGAGACGCTGGAGTTTGCCAAAAGCTCATTCTTCGGGATCAGGTAGTGCTGTCACGTTTATTTCTTTTGTTTTTCTGGTTCTAATGGCAAATATTCTATAGCTCGTTTTAATGGCAAAAACTATTCTAAAGGAGAATTCAGTTTGACTGCTTGCTAAAGAGAAAGAATTATGCGGCCGCTTGGATGGGTCCGCTATGGTCCCAACAAATACTAAAGAACGCGGTTCATGGGAAACTAAGGATGCCAAAATTGCTTCTTGGCTATTACGACCTGTTGAAACACATATGGTCAACAACCTTCAATCATTTAGTACTGATAAGAAAACTTGGGACTATTTGAAGCATGTTTATCATCAAAATAATTACGCAAGGAAAATTTCAATTGCAGTCTAATTCAACCATTGTCTCTTCAGTTCCTAGCTAACAATCTACAACTACTCTAGTGCCAATGATCATATCTCCCTTGACTAAACTTGGGCTTCAAGGTACTGAAAATTTATGAATTTCTTTTTGGTTAGTCAACTCTGCAGCATCAAACTGCAACTTATGTCTACATTTTGAAAACGTAAATCTTTTAAGATAAATATGAGTCATGTGATGACATGGGATAATAGGCACTCCTGCTACCAAAAAGAAAACAAAAAAGCGAAAAGGGTTCAGCATCATAACAGCTGCAACAAGAGATTAAAGCAGAATTAACGGTGATATGGACACAGAAAACAAGCCTATTTGGCCAACCTATTTGTTACTTGAAACGAAAACTTTCTACCCCTTGAAGGATGACAAAAATACTTTCGCCTTTTCTCATGCTAGCTCTAGCATCAACCCTCATATCCCCTATTTAGTTTAAGCGTTTCATGATAGAAGGAACTATGGTAAATTTTCATAACTACTCATAACAAGGTTCTGTCAATCAAAGGGATAGCTCTCGATTCATTAGTCACAGCCATAACGTGTATGCCCTGCAAAACGAGTTTCATAAGCCTGCCAAATACAATGTTCCAATGCATTAAGACATTTCCAAAATATATTCAAATATCATACTTTTTCTTCGATAAAAGTTGTGAGCTGTGACCACTACCATTATGGTCACTACTATCCACATATCCTCTATCTTTAATCAAACACGTATACAAATAGGTCACATCCCAACAGCAAGGAACATGTTACAGGGTCTTTGTAAATATCTCTCCGCTTCATAAAGATCTATTTGAGAAAGAACCCCAAAAACTTATCAGGCATCGATCTTTTACTTCAAAATCTACCTCATTAACCATCCCCACATCCATCAACACACCAACCATAGAAAATGTGTGATTAAAGGGGCACTAAAGAGGGTATATCCGACTTTCCTCACCCTAACAAGAGGTTCAACTCCTCCTTCTCATTATATCTTCTTCTTCGTACCCTACTTGAGAAAATAACCAGTACTTAACTTGCCACTCAACTAAGAACAAATCTATATTTCGAAAACTTCAAACTAGCATTGTGACTACCCATGATCATCCAGAATTTCAAATAAACACACAACGTTAGCACTGCTGCTCTTATCTTAAGAGGAAGCACAAAAGTTAAAATTATCTCATACTCCCGAAGAATCTTAGTGCACTCTGCAGCTTAAGCATTTAACTATTTTGGATACTTCTTTTATGAAAGATTTGAGAAACTTATACATAATACGTGGATTTCTTTTTGCCATGCGACCTTATTAACTAATCCTTACAGACCAACAGTAAAAAACTATATGGGTTCAAATTTCAACCAAACTGAAGATATTTGAAGTAAGTAATTATCTAGACGAGCTATATCAGTTCTCCAATTCCCTTTTGATCTATAAAGGTCAACCTAGACGTTGAACCATGAAGGTCGAAATCATTTTTCATCATTATACTTTAAGTTCACCTGATACTACAAATTATGACTTCCACGAAGTCTGTATAGAGCAGGCAAGGAAACTAAACTAATAAAATCAGCTCATAATCACCCAATATAACCATACCAGCTCACA
Source organism: Linaria vulgaris (assembly GCA_948329865.1). NCBI lineage: Eukaryota > Viridiplantae > Streptophyta > Magnoliopsida > Lamiales > Plantaginaceae > Linaria > Linaria vulgaris. The sequence goes on from OX415250.1 coordinate 73,636,783, forward strand.
TACGCACAGCACACCCCTAAATAAGTTCATGACAGCAAAGGTGATATTCATTAAATTACACGAGGTAAACAAAAACAAAAACAAAACAAACAAATGGAGCGTAAAACTCTCCATGCCAGATACTCTACAACCAACCAACATTAAACCCTGAAGCTGACTCACGTATTCTGGCAACATTTGGATCCTGCGACTGAATCTCATCGGCAGCCTGAAGGATTGCATTGATGTTGGTGGTGTGCTGCAACGAATCTGGCACGGCGCCGGCAATTCCACTGGCGGTCCGCTCGTGGCCGGGGCGCTCTGGTCCGGAGAGCAGGGCCGCGCGCACCAGCCTCTCCCAGTTATCATAAACCCTAGCCATGTTTTTTTGAAAAGAAAAAATGCAAAAACGAGATCTAGGTGAATTTGAAAGTTAGGAATTTTCTCATTTCATGAATTGTACACCAACGCGTAGTGGAAATTTCTACGCGCTGAATCGGAAGGAAACCAAAAGACGTTATTTATTATGTATGTATATATGTATTAAGGAAGATGAGTAGTAGTGTGACGCAGAGTGGAATTTTGAAATGGATCTTGCAGCCGAAAGTCGTGTCCGATCGGATTTTACTCAAAACTTATCATCATATTTATAATAATAATAATGCTTTCTTCATTAACAATAATATTTGTCATATGTATTTTCATATGTTTCGAGTTTTATACTTCGTATTGTTTTCATTAATTAATATTGATGCGGGGTATTTTTGTTTGCTGACTTGTCACTCCGCGTCAAACTAAACCGAGCTCCTGATTGGTCCCAAGCTAGCTTTGAGTTCGGAAACCTGTACTGAAAAACACGGCACGTGAACTAAGTCGGGGCTGACCCGGCGAAGGCACTCCGATGCCTAAGTCAGTTGATGCCCGTTGAAGGACGATCCTATGAGCTTGTTATAGGTCGTAAAGCGTAGACTGTTTGTGTTGTTCTTGATATGTCATAAGCTATAAGTCATGTGGGATAACTCATACGTGATATGTCATATATTATATCTCATATGGAAAGATAACTCATATGTGATATGTCATATCTATATCTCATATGGAAAGATAACTCATATGTGATATGTCATATATTATATCTCATATGGAAAGATAACTCATATGTGATATGTCATATCTATATCTCATATGGAAAGATAACTCATATGTGATATGTCATATACTATATCTCATATGGAAAGCTTATATGCTATATGCCATACGCTATATCTCATATGGAAAGATAACTCATATGTGATATGTCATATTGTAAACCTATGGAGAAAAATAGTGACCATCGGAACTCGAAGCCCTCGGGGTGCGAAACAAATGATGGCTATCGAGAGGCAAGTAAAATCTTCCCTATCGGAAGATAGGTATGACATCCATCGTTGGATGATAAAATTGCCTCTTCACTAACTTTGTCTTCGATGACACACGGATTACTACACTCACAGAGCATCTGATGCTAAAGGCACTACCAGTCTTGGATGACTCTACGATGCCTGATAATCGCCGATGCTTTAGTTAGTGAACAATCCTATAAACGGGAGACTTTAAATATGTTCTTCCCAAGGGGTATCACCTATAAAGGCCTATCGAAAAATATATCTCGGAAGAAAACATCCCGAAGGCATAACAATATCAGTATTACTCGATGGCATCATCAGGGATACATCCCGATGGCATCGTTGGAGAGACGGATTACCCGAGGGCATCATCGATAGCACGATACTAGCAAAATTCGCCGATGGCATTATTACGAGTGACATTTCTAGGGCAGTTGATCTGAAGGATCGGGAGAGTTCATCCAAATGCATACAAGAGGAAACACTTCTAGAACAAGAACCAGGTGTCATCCTACCAGATACAACTGCTGGGCAAAGACTAGGTGTCATCATGCACAGCATGAATCAGCTACAAATCAACCAGGTGTCATCTTCGCATGTGATACTTCAGCACCATAGGAGATGAGTATTTACTTGGTTAGCAGCTGAGTTAGCATATGAACGTCAGGGTGTCTGCCATCTAATAGAGGGGCATGTAGTCCCAAGAGTACTATAAATACCCATGTAGAAGGGAGAAGAGAGGCAGATCGAAAAGGGGAGAAAAATGGAGAAGTGAAAATTCATTCTGTAAATTCAGGAAATTATTACAATATTATCTTTTCTTATTTTTTGCTCAGACTCTTTTACTGGCTATTTTGGGCAAGGCGTTCCTCAAATTAAAATCTATAAAAATCACACCCAGGAGTTAACAAATGGCGTCGTCTGTGGGAACGCCGTAAATTATTGCCTTCGAGTTACGCTAGTAAAGGAGTCTTGATACTTACAATATTCACGACCAATTGTGCCATGGAAGGATCAGCTCATTCTGAGCATCGGACAGAAAACTGCAGTGAGAGTATATATCAAGAATCTGCCGAGAGTTCCCCTAGAAACACTCCGTCACCTACTGTCGACTATATCAACATCCCCAGAACAGTGTTTGAAGATCTAGTGGAAGCAGCTTTAAGAAGGGCTCAAGCTAACGAAAGACCCCCAGAACCACAACCTATACAACCATACAGAGAAAGGTATAGAGTGGAAGAGCAAGGCTCAAGAATGACTCCAACTCCACAGCGAATACCATCACAGCCAGGATGTCGACAAGAAAGGTATCCGGGTGTGATACCTCCACCGGGCAATGTCTTCGAGGATAGAGTACCTCCATATCGCCCCAACATGTTCCCTCATTCGAGCAATGAGCCAGCTCTTTGGAAAATGTTGAATCACCTCCGACGAGAGATGCTTAGCATGAAAAGGGCCATCACACCGGAAGATGAGCCAGTATACCATGGATCACCGTTTATACCGGATATTGCACAAGCTACAATTCCAGCCTACATAAGAGCAGTTAACCTACCCATGTATTCAGGAGAAAAAGATGGAAAAGACCCGCAGGATCACATCAATCAGTATATTGCCACGATGGATTTACAATCAGCCCCAGATTTTGCGTTGTGTCGAATCTTTCGAGCTACACTGACAGGAAGGGCACAATCTTGGTTTACCCAGATACCTCCAGGCACAATATCTAACTTCTCCCAGTTGGCCAGCTTGTTTGTAAGACAGTTTGCCTGTAACAGGCGTTACCCCAAATCAGCATGTCACCTGTTTACCATAAAGCAACAAAAGGATGAATCTTTAAGAGATTTCATGAAACGCTTTTCCGATGAAGTATTAGACGTTCCCAACATAGATCCTACCATGTTAGCGGACATTCTTGCTCAAGGATTGCGATCGGGGAATTTCTTCCGATACCTGGTAGGAAATCGAGTAAAGGACATGAATGAGTTAATGCAGAAAGCAGAAACTTACATCTTGATGGAAGAGGCAGAAAAGTCTAAGTTAAAGGCAGAAACCGTCGATGCCCATGCAGGGCCAAAAGAAAAGGAAGAGTCTAAGAATCACCCGCCTCAGAGAGATAATCCTGGAGTGGTGAAAAGGCATCTTCAGCCTATACCATTACCAACTCTAACCATCACTCAGTCAGAAGTGCTAAATGTAATGAGGGGAAACAAGGATTTCTCCTGGCCTATGCCAGTAAGACAACCATACAAGAAAAAGGATTCAGGAAAATTATGCAAATATCATAAGGCGTATGGCCACACAACTGATGGTTGTAAGAATCTACGAAATGAAATTCATAGGTTTCTAGACTTGGGCTATCTGAGAGACTACTTAAGTGGTAGCAAAGAAGATCGTTCGATGGAACGAAAGAAAGCCCGGAATGAAGAAGGGGAGGCAGCTGTTGAACCTCCCTCGGGGAATGATGAGCAGGAGGAATTCAATCAGCAGTTACCACCACCACCTGGTACATATCGAGATAACCCTCCATCGGGAAGAACCATCAACATGATTGAAGGAGGAGATATATCCTCGTCTCCAGCTGGCAGAAAGAAGAAATATCTCAAAGAGGCCAGAAAGGTGGGACAAGGACTATCGGTTTGTACAGTGCAGGGAATGAAGCTACCCGTAATATCCTTCGGACCCGAAGATCTTCAAGGAATTGTATATCCTCATGAAGATCCGTTGGTAATTAAGGCAACCATAATGGGTATTGATATACAATGAGTCCTCGTAGATACGGGAAGCTCGGTGGATGTGTTGTTTACCCCAACCTTCGGAGCCATGGGGCTAAAAAGAATACATCTCGATCCCACAGAGATACCCTTGATAGGCTTTTCTGGAGAAACTAGCCGAACATTGGGAACTGTCATACTTCCGATGTCTTGGGGTGAAGGGGCATTGAGGCGTACCGAGCATGTAAAGTTCTGGGTCGTTGAAGCATCTACGCGAACTTATAACGCTGTTTGTGGAAGGCCATCGATTCACGCCTTTGAAGCCATACCCTCTACTCTTCACCTCAAGGTGAAGTTCCCCACAATGTCAGGCATAGGAGAAGTCCGAGGCAACCAGGTCAAGGCTAGGGAGTGTCGTATGAATGCCTTACCAACAAGTGTGGAAGAAGAACTTAACCATCCCGAGAAGAAGCAGAAAATGGAGGAAATACGAGTCCATCCAATGGAAGAATTGAAACTGATAGAATTGGAAGATGGTGAGAAAAAAGTGAAGGTAGGAACAGGAATGAGTTTAGGGATAGAAGAAGAAATTGTTTCCATTCTGAAAGAATACAGGCATCTCTTTGCCTGGGAAGGAGGCCCACCTGGAAGAATCAGCCCGAGGGTGTGTCAGCATCACCTCAACGTTAATCCCACATGTAAACCCATCCGACAGAAGAAAAGAAACATGGGTCCAGAAAAGAATGGGATCATCAAGTCAGAAATATTGCGACTTCTCGGGTTGCAACAAATAAGGGAGGTTATATACCCTGAATGGCTATCCAATGTAGTATTGGTACCTAAGTCAGGAGGACGATGGCGAATGTGTGTGGATTTCACCAATTTGAACGATGCCTGCCCGAAGGATTGTTATCCCTTACCCAGCATTGACCAGTTGGTAGATTCGACAGCAGGATGTGCACTGTTGTCCACAATGGATGGTGACCAGGGATACAATCAGATTCCGATGGCCGAAGAAGATCAGGAGAAAACTAGCTTCATTACTGACGTTGGCACATTTTGCTACATGGTCATGCCGTTTGGACTCAAGAACGCTGGTGCCACCTACCAGAGGTTAGTGAATCTAATGTTCGCCGATGTCATTGGGGATACGATGGAAGTGTATGTGGACGATATGATTGTAAAAAGCAAAAGAGCAGAAGATCATCCGAGGGATTTACGACAAGCTCTAGCCATCATGGACAAGTTTGGCATGAAAATAAATCCTAAGAAATGCTCTTTCGGAATTAGAGGAGGAAAGTTTATAGGATATATGGTAACGGAGAAAAGAATAGAAGTCAACCCGGAAAAGGCTAAAGCTATCATAGAAATGAAATCCCCCAGAACAATAAAAGAGGTACAAAGGTTAACGGGAAAAATGGCATCACTTAGCCGATTCATATCACGATCAGCAGAAAAGGGTTTACCATTCTTTAAAGTGTTAAGGAATGTGAAGGAGTTCCAATGGACCCCAGAATGTGAAGAAGCCTTCAACAATCTGAAAGATTATCTGGTAAGTCCTCCTTTACTGGTCAAACCAGAACCTGGAGACAAATTATTTGTGTATTTGTCAGCAGGAGAGGAAGCTGTAAGTGCAGTTTTGGTAAAAGATAAGGATAACAGCCATCATCATGTGTACTACGTAAGTAAGACCTTGCAAAATGCTGAGAAAAACTATGTGCAGACAGAGAAGCTGATATTAGCCCTCGTAACCGCAACCAGAAAACTAAGGTCATACTTCTTGACTTATCATGTGACGATACTTACTAAATATCCGTTAAGAGTCATACTCAATCGCCCAGAAACATCAGGTCGAATGGTAAAGTGGGCAATAAAGTTAAGTGAGTATAGCTTGTCATACGCTCCACGACCAGCCATCAAAGCACAGGTTCTATCTGATTTCATGGTAGAAATGAAAGAAATGCAAAATGAGAAGCCACCTGCATTATGGCATGTGTATGTAGATGGATCATCCGTCGGAACACATGGTGGGGCAGGAGTAGTTCTGAAGAATTACGAGGAAGAAGAAAATTTATGCTTTGCCATCAGGATAAATTACCCCTTGTCTAACAATGAAGCCGAATACGAAGCCCTTCTAATCGGGATGAGGTTAGCCATGGAAGGGAACATCAGTCGAATGGTGATTCACATTGATTCACAATTGATATTACAACAAGCAATAGGAAAGTTTGAAATAAAAGAAGAGCGATTGAAAGCATTTGCTCAAACAGTTCGGAATAGGCAAAAGATGTTTGAAGAATTTCAATTGAGGCAGATTCCTAGGTCGGAGAACCAAGAAGCAAATGCGTTGTCAAAAATAGCAACTCAATTTGTGGTCGGAACACGACAAATTACTTTGCTACAAGCTATGGGATCAGAACAGCAAGAGCCTCAAGAAGATGTCCATGTCATCGTAGCTCCAGTGACATCAGGATGGATGTCAGAGATAGTTGCTTACTTAGAGGACCCTACGCAATACTACGATGATGACACTGAGCGAAAGAGATTAGAAAGGAAAGCAGCAAGATACTTCTTGCATAAAAGAGTGTTGTTTCGACGCTGCTACTCTAATCCTCACACTCGATGCTTGGATGGACAAGAAGCGTTGGGAGTGATAAAAGAAATGCACGAAGGGACATGTGGAAATCACTCGCAAGGGGCGAGCATGGCCAATCGTATCATAAGGCAAGAGTATTATTGGCCTACGATGATTCAAGATTGCCAGGAATACGCACGCAGATGTCCAGCATGCCAAGCCCACGCTTCACAGATTCATCAACCAGCAGCACCGTGGGAGCCGAATTTACTAGCGTGCCCTTTCGCCAAATGGGGAATAGATCTAGTAGGACCCTTGATGCCTAATCCGAGGCAAAAGAAATATATGTTGGTAGCAGTAGATTATTTCACAAAGTGGGTAGAAGCAGAACCGATGACCAGAATCATAGCAAGCGCTGTCATCAATTTTCTATGGCGAAGTATACTATGCCGATTTGGAATTCCTCGATACCTCGTGAGCGATAATGGGTTACAGTTTGAAGACCAAAAGGTGGAAGACTGGTGTAAGCATTGGGAGATTAAGCATCGCTTTGCTTCCGTTGGATATCCCCAAGGTAATGGTCAAGTTGAGAGAACCAATCGAACCTTGTTAAAGAGCATTAAGGCTAGATTGGACCATCACAAAGAACGATGGATAGAAGAAATTCCAGGTGTTTTGTGGGCATATCGCACGACTCCTAGCTCTGCCACTGGAGAGACACCATAAAACATGGCTTATGGTTGTGAGGCTGTGATTCCACCCGAGATCGTAACCGAAAGTTGGAGGATTCGAGAGTATGAAGAAGTTAGTAATAGCTCTAATCTAGCTCTATCCTTGGACTTGTTGGAAGAAAAAAGGCATCGAGCATCAGTACGCATGGAAGGATATAAAGCTCGAATGGCCAGGCACTACAACAAAAATGTTAAGGTTAGAACATTCCAAGTTGGAGATCTGGTTCTCAAACGAGTAGGGGCGTCCAAGAGTGTTGCTAAACTACAACCCAAGTGGGAAGGACCGTACAAGGTGAGCAAAATCATCGGACCTGCTACTTACCAGTTAAGTACCCCCGAAGGTATGGTACTTACCCGAACTTGGAATGCATTAAATCTTAGAAAATATTATGCTTAATGTTTGGTAGTAACAATGTAAGTAAGGACATCACATCAGTGTACATGTAAATAAAGTCGTGGTGGAATAAAGATGGCATTTATTTATATGGAATTTGTACATAATCACAAAACTCAATTCATTCCGATACAGCCATCTAACCCGACTAACTTGCATACACACATACCAATATGGCTGAACTCGAATAGGATTCCGAGATGCCTATGTATCCCGGTACAAGGGAATCAAGCCACTCGTAGTTCAATTTACATATGTAATTACAAACCTAACATACGAAAGAGAATATTAATTCTGCATAGGACGCTTGCCTTCTCGAATTAGGCAACGCCATTGTTCTTCTGAAAGATCGGCATAATCCATAATAGTTACTACTGGAGCAGTAGACCTTTGAGAAGAAGCAGAAGGAGTTGTAGTATTGGAAGAAGTAATGAACTCAAGGTCGGGAAGATCCAGGTGTGGAGGAAAATTTGGGAGTGTTCTCACAGCCTCCCGACAGATCTGAAAACCCATCACCACCATCTCCCGCATTTCCATACGCAGGGTTGCCCTTATTTGCTCCAAACTTGGAACCGCCATGGTAGCTTCAGCACGAGTGATCAAAGCATCTACTGCACGAGATCTCTCTAGATCCGACAACTTCGTAGCTAATAAATCCCTTTCGGCCAACAGAGAGGATATCAAAGCATCGGAAGTAAGGCTCTGGCTCAACAAATTGTCTATACGAGCCTCCAACTCTCTGGCATGATCCCGCTCCAAAGTTACTAATTGTCTCATATCCAAGATGGTATCTTGGGCATCCTTTAAAAGAGCTTCCAAGATTGCTTGGTCGGAATCATAGTGAGCATGCAGATTGGCAATTTGATTACGAGCATCGTCTAAATTCTTCTCCAGATCAGTGAGGTGTCGATACAAGAAACCGGCATTATTGGAAGGATATGCACCAAGGGCATCCGCGATCAAAAATACCTGCATGAAATAAGAGGAAGATTAAGGAAATATAAGATAAGTGTCACAAAAGGGAAACGGGAGCATGACGTACCTCACATAAGTTACGGCATAATCGATCCTGAAGAAGATTCATAGAAACAGAGCCAAGAGCTTCGCAACTAGCTTGACTCAGCAGACCACTCAAGAAGTGCCGATGGTATGAAACATCTGAGGTTAGTACAGGAAAAGTATCACGAAAATCCCCTGTAGCTATACCACTCGTTCCCTCACCAGAAGGGGGAACCATCCTAGCAGGGGAAGGTATCACGTCAGAAGAGCTTACGGGTGGCACGGTTATATTATCACCATCTATAACGTTGACTGAAGCATCAAGGGGGGATCGGACAGCTAAGGTCAGTGTAAGTGGAGACGGATAGTCGGGATCCACGTTTAAATCTGGGGGAGAAGGATTCCCAAAGAGCGAATCGATAGAGGGAACGGCAGAGTCCCATAAAAAATCGGATTGTGAAAACGTCCAGAGGTCATCGGAACCAGGATAAGGGTTGGGTAGATCGTGCTCGACAGATGAACCAGGGGTATTCGAATACGTAGGAAAAGAGACCAGAGGAACCAACACTTCCTCGGGATAACGTCTGATAACAAATCGCTCCATCTCGTATCCTAAAAGAAATAATCAAAGGTTAATCATCGGAACAAAAAGACGATGTCATTGAGGTAAGAAAATAAATTAACTTACGAAAAGCAGGGTTTGAGTGCAAGGGCATCGGAGGAATATTCAGCTGTTCGGCACCGTGTTGTAGACCAGCCATGGTTAGAGCTGAGGAGTTCGCCAGAATAGAACATATATCGTAACTACCTAAAAACAGGCCAGTGGAAGTTAAATACTCCATCTCTCGTACAACGGTTTCAGGACGAGGGATCACGTATCCCAAACCCCATCGTAAAGGTATACCCCATGAATCTCCAGAAGAATCCCTTGGCTTAATAAAAAAATACCTTTTCTTCCAATCTACTACAAATGCCAAATGACGAGGAACATGGAAACTTCTCTGCTGATCTCGGTAAACTAGGCTAAAATAGGGAAGACCATTGGGACACGGACGCAGAATGAAGGCCGCACACACCCGATATGGAGTTAGGGGTACGTTCAAAAGATTACAACAAAGAACGAAGCCCACCAAATAGCGAAATGAGTTAGGAGTCAGTTGGCTAGGGCAAATCTGCCAATATTGAAATAGTGAGTGTATGAAAGGGTGAAAAAGCATACGCAAGCCACAACGAATTTGTTCAGAATATAAGGTCAGATAACCCGGAGGAGGTTCAAAGGCCCTATGGAAAGGTCGAGGAACGATGATACTGTAGTCATCAGGATTCAAACCATATTCATGCAACATACGAAAAATAGACTCGGATGATTCAACGCTTTGGCAAGAACCTACTCTATTTCCTCCAATCATAGCATTAACATTTAGAGCAGAAGTATTAAAAATAGAAAGACTATCAAGAGGGAGATAGGGTTCTCTCCGAAGGAATGTAAGACGAAGAGAATCTGCCATACTCGAACTAGAACGAGAGGCCGATATTCCATGTCCAGTAGGAGAACCACTAAAACTCAAAGACAAACCATCCACAACAGGTCTATCCCTTGCACGCCCATTGGAGGATGTACCCCGAGCGTGAAGGGGAGAAGACTCCTCAGAAGATGGTGATAATCTACTACGAGTGAAGGAAGGCATTAGTGCAAAAAGTATGAAAAGTAGTAAGGAATTTATATCCACTGTAATAACAATGCACAAGAAAGCCAAAGACAATGAAAAGACAAGAGCAAGATTCTGAGAATGTTGTTAATGGATGAAATGATGAAGCATTTTATAGAAGCACCTAAAGACAACAAAGGGGTACGTGTCAAAGAAAAATTGACATCTGGAACTCTCAAGGTATGGGTAAATAAGGATGAAGACACGTGAGAAGAATGTTGTTAGTACTGGCAGACATCAGGCGTAAAAAGCAGTGCAGAAAGTGACAAGAAAAGACAAAACAGCGGAATAAAAAAAGAAAAGGAGACAGTAAAACTTGTTCAGCAATTCATAAGGTAATAGTCATACAGTAAGCCGATAGCTTATGGAAAATACTATTACAAGTTAGAAGATAAAAACATTACAAGCTAAAAAACTAGACTAAGAATGGCGCTCCGATGGACAAGATGAAGAGGAGGGAAAGCCAGAGGAAGAGGCAGGAGAAGGAGCTCGACCCAATATCTTCTGGTAGGCATCATGAGCTTCTTGAGAGGAAGGGGGTCGCATCATCAAAGCTTGTGGATTCAGACGCCTCCAATTCTCAGGATGAGAAAACAGTTTGTCCTCACGGCATTGGTTGATGCAGCCCAAGTACCCGAGTATGAAGTTACCCAATAGATGACTCCTATGCCTCAGCTGGTACTTCTCCTCACAATGCCTCTGAACTTCATCCTTAGTAAGAAGAATCGCCCCAGATAGTTTATCTTCCAATACCTCTTGAGTGAGGAAACCCGAAGGGGGAGGTGGTGGCTTCTTCAGCTCTTCCTTGAGCTGACTATACTGAGTTCGAAGGGTAGAAACTTCCTTCTTCAGAATATGCTCTAGCTCTCCCCATGAACTCTTCTCTTGCGATAGCCCAGCGAGTTCGTCCTTAAGCTTCTTGCATTCAGAGTTATGCTCGGTTAAAGCGTTGGTGGTTTCATCCAGCTTAGATGTCAGCAGTTTTTCCCTCACCAGACTCTGAGCAAATGCCTCCCGAAGGCTCTTCAGCTCATCCTCAGCCTTCTTTAGAGCAGCATTCTGCAAAGATAGCTCTTCCATAGATGTTTGCCCGATGGCTTGAGCGGCATCCACTTCTCGCCAGATAGCAGGGATGATTTTGGGAACCTGAGAAGATATGAAAAATAATTTCATAACTATGAAATCTAGTAATCGTAATAAAGAGGGTAAGTAAAAAAAAAGGATTCATACCATAGCAACCATCAACTCGGAGAAAAATCTGGCGGTATGTTCATCGTGAGGAGTGGCCGCTGAGGTCGTGTTCAGATAGTGGGTAATGACCTCAAGTGCTGAGCTTAAATCCGAGCTACTTGGTTTCACGCTAGACTCGGCGTTGGCCCCTGTGGTGTGAATGAAAAAAGGTGAGCCAGTCGGAGTAAAGCGACTAGAAAACGGCATCCCCTCAAAGTGAGGCCTCGAGGAAGTCCCAGCAGGAGCTTCTGAGGGTGCATTCCATACATGCTTCTTCACCAACGTAGGCATCAGCTCATCCAATAGCTCCAAGCTGACGGAGCAAGGAGGAGCAGAAGAGGAAGGATCGCGGGCATCGCCTTCAAAAGTAGGACCCTCGGAGGAAAAAAGGTCGTCAATGGACAGATCACGATGAACCAAAGACGAACGCTTCTGAATATCCGAGGGTGAATTACCTGTACAGAAAAGGATAAGAAAAGTGAGCACACAGACTAAAACGCGGAAGATAAAACCTACACGAAGACAACAGTAAGAGGGATTAACCTGATTGAATGCCCTCGTCCCCACTCTCGATCAGAATGACCTTCTTATTGTTGGCTGCAGAATAGTAAGGAAAATAAATCATACTTATCAAAATAACGAGTAATCTGCGAAATATTTTAGCAAATACCTAAAGGAGGAGAAACCGCGGGGGAATCGGGTTTCTCTTGGGTATCATTGGCGCCGAGGGTTGGCTGTGGAAGCATAAGAGGAGCTTCCGAGGCTTGCTCAAGATGGATAGAAGGGGGAGGCGAAGAATTTAAGGCTTCAAAGTCATTAGAAGCCTCAGGCACTTCCTGGGATGTAGCAGTAGTAGGAACATCCTTCGAGAGGTTCTCGTCTTCGGTACCAGGCAATGCGTTGAAATCCGTCGAAGACTGGGGTATCGCTTGAGTAACAGTAGTATCGGGAGCGTCCCTTTGAGGATTCTCATCCTCGTTACCTGGCTCCGGAGATTTCTGAGATTTAGCTTCATATGATCCCTCGGAGCCAGAACCCGCATCGGAGGTTCGAGAACCGCTATCGGAGGGCAGCACGATCTTCTTGGATCCTTTACCCTTAGCACGAGGAGCAGCAGGGCGGGGAACATCGCTCACATCCTTCTCATGCTCCTCCAAGTAAGAAACTGCTCAAGAGAAGGGCATATGAGAAAATACAACGTATCCATGAGAAGAATAAAAATGGGAAAGTAATATTATAACTCACCAAACGTAGGCCGCTCTTCATCGGAGAGATGTAGGAGATTCTTTCCTATGAAGGAAGCATCCAAGGGAGCCGGACTATTTAACCCCGCAGTATCATACAAGGGCAGGTAGTGAGCTGACTTCAGCAAAGCAGAAGCATCGAGGGCCAAATGAAAGGAAAGAGATGAATCGGCTTTGTAAGAAGGGGCCTCGGGATGGCGCCAAGAGTAAGGAAAATCCCATTTGCCATCGATGGGTCTAATAAAAAGGAACTTATCCTTCCAACTACTATAGGATAAAGTAGTTCCTATAACTATTTTCTTCTCGGGATCCCGATGCGAGAAGAAATATGATGGATGACCGGTGGAAGAAACATTAACCGTGAAGATAGAAAAAAACCTCCTCACGGTGCATTCTACCCCCCTCGATAGACACCAAAAGACAAAAGAAGCTAGGATGGTAAAACTATTGGGGGTTAACTGGCTAGGACACACGTCACAGGCTTTGAATACCTCACAGTAGAAGGGAGGATAGAAAGATCGGAGACCTGCTCGTACCTGAACCAGATAGAGGGTGACATAGCCCTCGGGAGGAGCATGTCCCCTATCGTCCTGAGTAGGAAACTCCCGACGGATGTTCAGAGACGATACCCCAAGGTCATGGAAGAGTTGATCAACTTCTTCCTCGGTAAGAGTGCTAGCCACTTGCTCCACCTCCTTATAGCGACGATTACTCTTCGTCTTCACAGGAGCAATTGGAGCGACAGCAGTAACGGACGATTTCCTTGACTTTTTTGAAACATGTACAGGTTCATCTCCCTTAGCCTTAGAAGCTTTGCCTTTCCTTTTACGACGGTAAGTTTCCATACCAGAGGGGTTAACCTCCGGTAGCATAGCCACAGTAACGCTGGTGGCGTCCACCTCCGCCGTCGAAGGAACAATAGAAGTAGCGGCGAAATTCGTAAGAACGGCAAGAGGAGCACCAGAGGCATCCACCAAAGCGGTGGCTAGGGAAGGAAGGGCGGAGGAAGTTTCACCGGCCATGATTCAGAAGAAAGAGAGAAAGAAAAACTTAGGGTTTTTTTTGCTGCTGAGAATGAAAAGCTTGGAGGAGAAGAGTGATGAAGAAATATGAGGGAGAAAAGGCGTTTATAAGGGTTTCGTCTGAAAAAGGGGGGAAGTTAATGCACACCTGTATTAAAGAGCGCGACTCCCCATAAATAAAAAGACGTTACAGACTCTTGGAATTCTCCCATTAATGCGGAAGTTATCTGTTCCCCACATTCTCCGATGGCTATATTTCCGAAGACCAACTTACTATAAGTTCCTGTTGATTATCTATAATACATCAGGAACTGGGGGGACTGGTGTAAACCTATGGAGAAAAATAGTGACCATCGGAACTCGAAGCCCTCGGGGTGCGAAACAAATGATGGCTATCGAGAGGCAAGTAAAATCTTCCCTATCGGAAGATAGGTATGACATCCATCGTTGGATGATAAAATTGCCTCTTCACTAACTTTGTCTTCGATGACACACAGATTACTACACTCACAGAGCATCCGATGCTAAAGGCACTACCAGTCTTGGATGACTCTACGATGCCTGATAATCGCCGATGCTTTAGTTAGTGAACAATCCTATAAACGAGAGACTTTAAATATGTTCTTCCCAAGGGGTATCACCTATAAAGGCCTATCGAAAAATATATCTCGGAAGAAAACATCCCGAAGGCATAACAATATCAGTATTACTCGATGGCATCATCAGGGATACATCCCGATGGCATCATTGGGGAGACGGATTACCCGAGGGCATCATTGGGAAGACATCCCGATAGCACGATACTAGCAAAATTCCCCGATGGCATTATTACGAGTGACATTTCTAGGGCAGTTGATCTGAAGGATCGAGAGAGTTCATCCAAATGCATACAAGAGGAAACACTTCTAGAACAAGAACCAGATGTCATCCTACCAGATACAACTGCTGGGCAAAGACTAGGTGTCATCATGCACAACATGAATCAGCTACAAATCAACCAGGTGTCATCTTCGCCTGTGATACTTCAGCACCATAGGAGATGAGTATTTACTTGGTTAGCAACTGAGTTAGCATATGAACGTCAGGGTGTCTGCCATCTAATAGAGGGGCATGTAGTCCCAAGAGTACTATAAATACCCATGTAGAAGGGAGAAGAGAGGCAGATCGAAAAGGGGAGAAAAAAGGGAGAAGTGAAAATTCATTCTGTAAATTCAGGAAATTATTACAATATTATCTTTTCTTATTTTTTGCTCAGACTCTTTTACTGGCTATTTTGGGCAAGGCGTTCCTCAAATTAAAATCTATAAAAATCACACCCAGGAGTTAACACATATGCTATATGTCATATGAGAGTGATTGTGAGGTTGTACCTTGCAAATGAGGAGAAGTCTGATATTTATAGATGTTTAACCTCCTTGACTGTAGAAGCTTAGATGAGCCTCTTTTGATGGGCCAAGCCCGTATATGTGATATATCATGTGCTGTAGGCCCAAGTTGATTTTCTTGTTCGTGATTGGCCCATTCTTCTGTCTCGGGCCCGTTCAGGCGATAAAAAGTCAATTTTACCCTTTCGTAAGCGCAATTACCACGTGTATTATTTTTACTCGTCCCGTATTTTTTTATTTTTTTTGTTGCTGATTATGGTCGTTTATCTTCGTTTATTGCAGATTTTTCGCGAGGGTTGCATTGAGCGAAGACTCGCATCAGGCCTCATTTTGATTTCTATTTTGAAAATCTTTTGGTGGGTAACTTCTTTACCTTGCCCATTCATTCTTCTGTATAATTATGTCTTCCTCCTGGTCTCATGCGAGTGATAGCGTCAGTGTTAGTGATAACTGCAGTGGTAGTTCTAATTCTGATGATAATTGTACTAGTTGTTCTTCAACTTATCATGTTGTTGATGGCAATGTTGAGATTGATATATTGGGTGATGATGATCATTTGAGTGTGAATGAGGGAGTCGAGGAGAATTTAGACCCGCTTAATTTTGGGTGCCCGTTGCAAAATCAAGACATCATAGGAGATTCCGTCGTAGGTGAAATGAGTATGGTGCACTACTGTGATAAAAATATTGTTAACAAATTGAACGATGAGGTTGAGATTACTGATGATCTTGAAGATTCCCTAGGTGACGAAAGCAGTGGTTATGATTTGCGTCATGTTCCAGTATCTGGATCTTTTATAGCCTTTGACGACCTTGCTTCTGAGTCTCTTCCTTATCACGATTTGGACTGGTTTAGAACTACTTATAATATTCCTGTGGAGTATGAGATTGTCTTTCCTAGTGCTAATCAGCGTATGCACCAGCCTCCGCCACATTGTATTACCATATTCTTAGGGTACTTTCAGGCAGTGTTACGGTTCCCTATTGCTCCCGAGATACATATGATTCTGCAAACCTTTCCTGTTAACCCTTCTCAACTGACCCCCAATTCTTATGCAGCCATCGTGAGTTTTATTATTGTGATGAAGAAACTTGGGTTTAGTTGCGCCCCTTGCGCGTTTTGGCGTTTGTTTTGCCTTAGGTTCAACCATAGTGGGCGTGATGAGGGTTTTTATTACGCTTGTGCCAGACGAGATCAAGCCTTTTTGGTGAAGTATAAGACGAGTTATGGTGAGAAATGGAAAAATAGATTCTTGTTCATCAAAGAGAGAACTTCTAATGAATTTGACTATGCATAAGACTGGATAAATAGTAAGAAATCTCCTCCCAAACCTCGCCTTAGTACACTTTCTTCTGCTGATATAAAAAAGCTTCATCGTAATGTATATAAGGTCGACACTCTCTTATCTGAGGATATCCTATCCGCGAGTGGCTTGTCACCTGCTGCCTATGAGGGAGGAGCCACTCTGGGTACATATTTTTTTTTTATACTTTCTGCTGGTTGTTTTTCCTATCCTTCACGTTGTTGTTTAATGTATTGATTGTTTCTTCTACTTCGACAGGAGAAATGGTTGGGGCTCGTTCTGAGACTTTGTCCACTATCTGGGAGCAGATGCAGGCTAAAAAGACAACTGCTAAACAAGGACGCAATGTAGGCAGTAAGAATCAAGGAGGCAGCAAGAGCAGTGGTACTTCTCGAGCTTCAGGCAACATTACTGTTGATGCTGATTCTCTTGTTGGCGTAAAGCCTACTGCGAACGTTTCATTGATTGTCGCCCCCACTGTTGAAAGACCTTCATCCCATTCAGTTAAGCAGGGTCAGAGTGTAGGCAATCTTATGCAAGTTGAGGGGGATGTTTATGCGGTGAATGTTGAGAAGACGCCACATCAGCCAGCTACGTGGCTTAAGCGTAACAAACTTCCTTCCGAGTCTGCAAAAGTTGGAGGCAAACGTGGGGCCACTTCTTTGAAAGAAGAGACCGCAAGAGGGAAATGTTCTGCTAATTCCACTAGGGCAAGTGATGATTTTGTCGCCTTGCCTGAAGGCATCCCCTTGTTGTCTGAGCAAGCCGGGATTTATCATCTTAATGATATTGCAGCTGGGAGAGCAATGAGGAATTTGTGGCCGGGATTGAATCGCGAAGAGTATTATGAGCGCTTGGGTGATACCCCTCTGGAGCGTGCAGATCGCCTTTTGCGAGAGATGAGATCATCCTTTGTGAGGGTAAGAGAGATTTTTTTTTCTTTATCTTTCATTTGTTCATATCCTTTGCTCTCTTTAGTTTTTTAATATTTGTCATTGCACTGCAGGCTGGCACGGTGGTTGATTCTATGTCAAGGCAATTTAAGACTTTTGCTACTGAGAAAGAAACCTTTGATAAGCAGCTTGCTGACAAGCACGCCCTTTATGTTCAAGCTGAACGAGAAGCACGTGTTGCAATGAAGACTGTTGATGAACAAAAGGAGTTGACACTGCATGCTCAACGTGATGCGGCTAAAGCCAAGGAGGATTATAAGAAGGCAACTGAAGATGCTGAAAAAGCCCGTGCAGAGATTGAGACTTTGAAAAAGAAATGGAAGTCTGAAATTGACCGCGTGGGGAGACGCGATGATACAATTCGCGAGTTGCAAAATAATACTACGACGCTAAAGGCTGAGGTGGCTAGTTTGAAAGAGAAGATGCTTGCTGATTCTGAGGCTGCCGAGAAAGCCGGATATCAGCGTGCCTTAAGCGAGGTACGCTATTGTTGCTTTTGTTAATTAGTATACTTCATTGTGTCGCTGTGTAAAGGTGTTTTTCAAGTCTAGTACCTAGACCAAGATTGCTTCATACCGTGGCGCTGGTGATATGGCATGTGGGTATGGGAAGGCTTTAAAGCATGTTGATGCTAGAGGTGCTTTTCAGCCTGGTTTCACCGTTGCTTCTTTCAAGATGGAGGACAAAACTCCTGACATAGAGGACTCTGTGCTTCCCAAGGTTTCTGTTGAGGCGTCCCCGGATCGTTTTGCATCTTTGCTTGAGGATTGGAGCATTTGGATGTCTGACCTCATGAAGCATTTTGATATTGAGGTTGATTATGAAGAGGAGTTGGTTGTGGATGGGGTGAACAAAGTTCTTGATCTTCCACATTCCGAGTCTTTGCCAGGCGTTTCTCAGAAGGTGACTGGTGTAGTTGATCATTCGAACCTTACTGATGAGCACCTTCAACTTACTAGTGGGCCTGTTGCTGAGCAAATTCTTGCTGAAAATGGATTACGCCGCCGAAGAGATGAAGCTGGTGCTGAGGAGCAGGTTTAGATACAAGCTTTGGATGGCGTCAAGGATTCACTTGTTGGTGAAAGTGAGGGAGCCACTTGATCTTTTGATATTCGACCATGTTGGTCTTCATATGGCGCGTATGCCACCTTTATCCTTCAATTAGTTTTGGTACTCTTGAACATGCTTAGTTGCTTCCATTAGCTTAATAGGCTCTTAGACTTTTTCTTTTTGGATGGTTTCTTGCTTTTATTGTGTCCATTTGTCGGTTGCTAGCACGTGAATATTATGATTAGTTGTTTTAACTCTTTGCTTGACTCTTGGCACTCTTCTTCTTATTTGATGATACACAATGAGTTACTTGTCGTACTTTTGATGGTTGCCTCATAACTATTCTGGAGCTCCATTGTTGTGTTGTCGCATGTTTTGTATCTTTTCTCTCGTAGTGTGTTTGGTAGGGCTTACGATAGTGGCCTACTTTATGGGATTTTCACCTAATAGGCTCTTCACCTAGTGTATTTGGGTAGGGCTTACGATAATAGCCTACTTTATGAGATTTTCACCCAATAGGCTCTTCACCTAGTGTATTTGGGTAGGGCTTACGATAATAGCCTATTTTATGGGATTTTCACCCAATAGGCTCTTCACCTAGTGTATTTGGGTAGGGCTTACGATAATGGCCTACTTTATGGGAATTTCACCCAATAGGCTCTTCACCTAGTGTATTTGGGTAGGGCTTACGATAATGGCCTACTTTATGGGAATTTCACCCAATAGGCTCTTCACCTAGTGTATTTGGGTAGGGCTTACGATAATGGCCTACTTTATGGGAATTTGACCCAATAGGCTCTTCACCTAGTGTATTTGGGTAGGGCTTACGATAATGGCCTACTTTATGGGAATTTGACCCAATAGGCTCTTCACCTAGTGTATTTGGGTAGGGCTTACGATAATGGCCTACTTTATGGAAATTTCACCCAATAGGCTATTCACCTAGTGTATTTCGCAGTCCTTCATCTCTTGTGTTTCTCGATCTTTATATCGTTTTCGAAGGTTTCTTTGAGTAGTATTGAAGCTCTTGAAGAAAAATAACTTTGCACATATACTCTTTATGCCGATATCCCTTGGCCAAGGAAAAAGTTTTTATTTATTTCGGACTGCACTTGCGGCCACGACAAGCTGCCTACGTATCCCTTATAAGTGGGAATCAAGCCAAACGTAGTTCATTTTGGTGCTTACATCTCGCCGAGTTCCATAGGTCGGAACCTCGCATTGACTCCCACAAGTCGGGATCTCACATTATTTGCAGAAAAATAAAACCTACCAATCTACGGCGCTTGCACATCATGCGCTTTATTTGCTAGAAAATCTTAAACTGTCTTTATTTGTGTTCCATCATCCGTTGTTGAATCCTTCACGAGTAGAACCGGCGCAAATTCTGAATGTTCCAAGGCCTTTTCAACATCTTTCCCACCAGTGACGCTAAATAATAGTACCCTTTGGTACTTGCCTTGACGACTTTGTACGGTCCTTCCCATGTTGGTTGTAGTTTTCCAACATGTCTTCCTGCCACTTCAACCTTCCTTAAAACCAAGTCCCTGACTTGGAATTCTCTAAAGCGCACTCTCTTATCATAAGCTTTCGCCATCACAATCTTGTTGGCATGGGAACATTGAAAGGCTTCTTCCCTGACTGCTCCAATCATATCCAAATCCAATTTCCTTAGCCTAGCGGCTTCTTCAGGGTAGTAACTCTCCATTCTATGTGTTGTCATTCTGGCTTCCACTGGTATGACGGCTTCTGACCCATACACCAACAAAAATGGGGTCTCCCCAATTGCTCTCTTTGGCGTAGTCCTATAAGCCCACAAGATACCAGGCAAAGTCTACGGCAAGTTCCTCCAACTTGAAACAAGCACTTTTGCAGATAGTCTTTCAATGTCTTGTTTGTGGATTCCACTTGTCCATTTGCTTGGGGATGCGAAACTGCTGAAAAATGTTGTTTAATCTTTAACTCTTCACACCATGATGTAATCTCTGATCCTGTGAATTGTTTCCCATTATCCGATACTATCACCCGTGGAAGGCCAAAACGATAGATAATGTTTCTCCAGATGAACTCAATCATGTTCCTCTCTGTGATTGACGCTAATGCCTCGGCTTCTACCCATTTGGAAAAATATTCCACTGCCACTACCATGAATCTCTTGCCATTCTTTGTCGCTGATAGCGGTCCCACTAAGTCTATTCCCCATTGATCAAAAGGACATGTCGCCTCCATGGGGTGTAAGAGTTGAGCCGGTACATGGGTTGAGTGAGCATGCAATTGACAACTCTTGCACTTCTTGACGTATTACATCGCATCCTTGAATAAAGTAGGCCAATAGTACCTTTGCCTCATGATCTTTTGACCTAGCGCCCTTCCGTCTGAATGATTTCTGCATGAACCACTGTGGACTTCATCCATAACATATTATGCTTGATTCGGCGATAAACACTTTAATAATGGTCCCTCGAAAGATCGCTTGTATAATTCCTCATTGAAGATCACATATCGCGAGGCGATATACCTCATCCTCCTTACTGCTTGATGATCTGTAGGCATAATCCCATCTTTTAGAAACTTGATAATGTCATCCTTCCAGCTAGGTTCATTGATAATCGGCATCACAAAGTCTATCTCTTGCTCCTTCATTTTACATGGAATTTTGCCTATCGCAGGTTGCTCAGACGCCAATAGGACCACTCGTCGTTCAATGTATACGTCAGTTGAGCTGGCAAATCTAGAAAGTGCATCCGCCTTGGAGTTCTCTGATCTTGGGATCTGACTAAGAGTGAAAATCGTGAAGGACTCTGCTCCCTCCTTCAACTTAGCCAAATATCTCACCATGTTCTCTTCCTTTACTTCATAAGTACCAGCGAACTGATTGGCCACTAGATGCGAGTCAGTGAAGACTGCTAGATGGGTTACCCCTAAAGATTTGCACATTTCAGTCCCTGCTACGGCCGTCTCGTACTCTGCGTCATTATTAGTCACCTTGAAGTTGAGGCTTATGGCATACTCATATTCCCTTCTTTCGGGGGACCGTAGATAGATCCCTAGTCCTCCCTTTGAGATAGTTGAGGAACCATCTACGTGAAGAGTCCACAGAACAGTGGACAAGTCCCTCTCCAAAACCAATACTTGACCCTCTGTGGCCATCTCTTCCCTTCCACCAAATGATTCAGCAACAAAATCAGCTAAGAACTGTGCCTTGATCGCTTGTCTGGGTCTGTACTCTATTCCGTACTCGCTAACTCTATTGCCCACTTGATTAGTCTTCTTGATGTCTCCGGTTTTGTCAAAACTTGCTTCAATGGTTTGTCGGTTAAGACTATTATCGGATGAGCTTGAAAGTAGAGCTTTAGCTTCCTTGCTGAGTGCACTACTGCTAGAGCAAACTTCTCAATATCTATATAATTTAATTCTGCTCCATGCAACACCTTGCTGATGTAGTAGACTGGTAAGTGATGCGTCCCTTCGGCTCGTACTAGGACAGAGCTAATGGCATTCGGAGAAACTGCCAGATATAAATACAATGTTTCCCCCTCTACGGGTTTGGCGAGCAATGGCGGCGTCGCCAAATAGGTCTTAAGTTGCTGAAAAACATTCTCACAGTCCTCACTCCACTCAAAGTTTCTATTCTTCTTCAAAATTTTGAAAAAATGAAGACTTTTCTCAGCCGTCGTTGATATAAAGCGCCCCAAGGCTATCATCCTTCCCAGCAAGCATTGTACGTCCCTTACAGTTTTGGGAGACGATAACGTAGTAATGGCCACAATCTTATCGGGATTGGCCTCAATCCCTCTCTCATTTACCATGTATCCCAAAAACTTTCCTCCATTAACCCCAAAGGTGCACTTCTTCGGGTTTAACTTCATTCCGTACACTCGCATGATCGAAAAGGCTGTACCCAAATGATCAACATGGTCCTCTGCCTTGACGCTCTTTATAAGTATGTCATCAATATATGCCTCCATCGTCTTTCCAATGTGATCATAGAACATCTTAGCAACTAACCTTTTAAAGGTTGCCCCTGCATTTTTAAGTCCGAACAACATTACTCGATAACAAAACACTCCTCTATCAGTTACAAAGGCCGTCTTCGACGTATCATACACAACCATCAGGATTTGATGAAAACCACTTTGCGCGTCCACTATACTCAACAGCACACATCCTGCTGTAGAGTCCACCAACAAATCTATTCGAGGCAGTGGGAATGGATCTCTTGGACAATGCTTATTTAAGTCCGTGTAGTCTACACACATCCTACAATCTTGATTAGCCTTAGAAACCAACACGATATTGCTCAACCACTCCGAGTAGCGTACCTCATATATGTGTCTCGCTGTCAACTTTTGGTTCACCTCCTTTTCGGCCGCCAAATTCTTCTCCTTACTGAAGTTCCTTTTCTTTTGCCGTACCAGCCTTGCATCCAGATTCACATTTAGTCGATGCACGACTATTCTAGGGTCTATCCCCTTCAAATCTTCATCCGTCCATGCAAACACATCATAATGCTCACGTAAACAGGTGATCAATCGCGCTTCCACATCCTTCGTCATACAAGTCCCAATTCGGGTAGTTTTGGCGGGGTCATTCTTTGCGAGAGATATCTCTTTAAATTCCCCCAATGGCTCAACTTTGCCGTTTTGCGCCAACTGCACCTTGTACCTTCTCAGCCTCTTATTTTCTTCTTCCTCCGGGATCAGTGTCTCAATACCCTCCGGGACTTCTTCCTCTATCCTTTGCTTCCTAGGCTCCTTCTGCATTTCTGTTACATTTACCAACTCCCTCTCCTGGCATATTGTATTCAGCATGTTGACTTCTTCCTTCCTAGTGGGTTTTAATGATGCCACATATGATTGCCAAGCTACCTTGGGTCTCCGCATACCTCGCCTACACCCCTTGGCATGGGAAATTTTACCTTCTGATGATAAGTAGATGCTATTGCACGGAACTCATTCAATCCTGGCCTTCCAATTATCATGTTGTAGGTGAAAGGAGTGTCGACCACTACGTACTTCAAATTGCGAGTTCGCCTAGCGGGATTGTTCCCAAATGAAGTTTGGAGCGTTACTACTCCTATTGGTGCCACTGTGGCTCCCCCGAATCCTTGCAGTAGTGTAGTTACCTTCTCCATGTAGAGCTGCCCTAACTCCATCTTCATAAGAGTATCATATAAGATAATGTTGGCCGAACTTCCATTGCCAATCAATACTCTTTTCATAGCGTAATTTTCTACTTCGATAGTCACTACTAGCGGACAGTCAAGCTCGTGAGACTCAGTCATCTGAGGATCTAACCGCTCTCGATCCTTCTCATCAAACGTTATTAATTCTGGCAAATCCTCCACTATTCCAACCAGGGAAGTATTTCTGGTGAATACTCCTTGCTTTACCTTCCTCGTGATTCTCTCCCTTCCTTTTCTGGAATCTGCCCCAATTGGTCCTCCAGATATCATATTGGTCACCCCTCTAAGAGGCGCACTTTCCATTCTCAGTGGTTGTTCATCTGCGTTACTTCTTCTAGGTTTATCGCTTTGCCTTGAGTTATCAGTTCTAAACTTTTTGCTCGACGGACTTTCCCTCTTGTGATCCCTCACGTACTGGGCCAAATGCCCCTCTTTGATTAGGCGTTTTATTTCTGCGAAGAGGGTGCGACACTGTGAAGTGTCGTGACCATACCGCCCGTGGTAACGGCAATATTCTTTGGACTTGCGAGTTCCCTCCGTTTCTCTGATTTTGTTTGGTTTTATGGTCAACCCTTGTTGTCTTGCCACAGAAAATACCTCCGTGATGCTGGCATTCAATGGGGTATATTTTACGGGTGATCTACTCCTTCTCATTTCATTTCTGTCTTGATCACGACCGCTTCTCCAAGGTCTGTCGTTACGTCTAGTGTCATTCATCTTCTGTTTTCCCGAATCTCTATAATCTCCTCTGTTATACTGGTTCAATTCCTCCACCTCCATTTCACGACGCAATCTTTCCATGATGGGCTCAATAGTCGGGGGCGGGTTTCGCACTAAATCATTGGCCAAAGTCCTGTTCCTTAAGGTCTTGAAAAGGATTCCTCGAATTTCCCTTGGAGTTGGCGTTTTGACTTTCAACATCTCCACATTAAACTTCTTCGTATACTCCCGCAGAGACACTCTCTCGCCTTGCTTGAGGCGGCATAGATAATTTGCCTCCAGCGGATCTACCGAGAGTGTAGAGAACTTTGATCTAAACATGTCACACAACTGTTCGTAACTGTAGATGCTTCCTGCAGAAATACGTGCAAACCACTCCTGCGCCACTCTGACTAGAGTGATCGAGAAAAGTCGTGCCTGGATTCTAGCATCGAATCCTCCCAGGCTCAATATCCCATCTAAAACATGCAAGTGTGATGATGGATCTGTAGTCCCATCATAGTTGGGCATTTTTGGGATATCATGTCCCCTACCTAGGACCACACTTCGCAGCTCCTCACAGAAAGGTAAGGGTTTAGACACCCTGCTGTCATTTCGATTATAACCAACCGTTCTCCTTCTGTCATCCTCGTATCTCGGTGGACTGTACTCACAAGGAGCCTCGTGGCACTCCCTTCTTTCCAAACTTCGGTAGTGCCTATCACGCCTATCTGTTCTCTCCACATCTCGTCCTCTACGAACTCTATCATACGAGTTCGCTTCATCATCTATCTCTACACGCCTCATGTGTGGGTCAGTAGTTCTTATGTCATCTTCAGGCCTGAGACCGCCTGCATGCCTCATTGAGCGAACATTAGAGGAGGCTTGACGAGTCTCTCTATGTGAACGTGAGATCACATCTTCCTCCCTGACTCTGTCCCGACGGGTCCCTGCTGATCGGTGATCACGCGAACGTGAGTTCTGAGTCTGATGTTCGGTCCTCTTTTGAAGTCCTGGCTGGGTCGGAGGCGCAACATGTGGTATGACACCTAACTGCTGAAGTGTCTGTACTATTTGCTCCACATGTTGTGGTGGTAGAGGAGGTATCACTGCCAGAGCGGCTAGTTGGTCCTCAACTGGCGCTGCATTTCTGCGAGCCCGCGCCGTATCAGTCACAGAAGTTTCATCCCTATTGCCGTCCCTATCGACACGGGCCGATTGGCCTGGCGACTGACTAGTAGCCACAGCCTGAGCTCTGGTGCCTACAACCATGTTTGAGTGTTCACGTGTGTTTCTAACTCATTGCACTTTAGTGGTTTCCCACAGACGGCGCCACTGATGCGGGGTATTTTCGTCTGCTGACTTGTCACTCCGCGTTAGACTAACCCGAGCTCCTGATTGGTCCCAAGCTAGCTTTGAGTTCGGAAACCTGCACTGAAAAACACGGCACGTGAACTAAGCCGGGGCTGACCCGGCGAAGGCACTCCGATGCCTAAGTCAGTTGATGCCCGTTGAAGGACGATCCTATGAGCTTGTTATAGGTCGTAAAGCATAGACTGTTTGTGTTGTTCTTGATATGTCATAAGCTATAAGTCATGTGGGATAACTCATACGTGATATGTCATATATTATATCTCATATGGAAAGATAACTCATATGTGATATGTCATATCTATATCTCATATGGAAAGATAACTCATATGTGATATGTCATATATTATATCTCATATGGAAAGATAACTCATATGTGATATGTCATATCTATATCTCATATGGAAAGATAACTCATATGTGATATGTCATATACTATATCTCATATGGAAAGCTTATATGCTATATGTCATACGCTATATCTCATATGGAAAGATAACTCATATGTGATATGTCATATGCTATATGTCATATGAGAGTGATTGTGAGAGTGTACCTTGCAAATGAGGAGGAGTCTGATATTTATAGATGTTTAACCTCCTTCACTGTAGGAGCTTGGATGAGCCTCTTTTGATGGGCCAAGCCCGTATATGTGATATATCATGTGTTGTAGGCCCAAGTTGATTTTCTTGTTCGTGATTGGCCCATTCTTCTGTCTCGGGCCCGTTTAGGCGATAAAAAGTCAATTTTATGCTTTCGTAAGCGCAATTGCCACGTGTATGATTTTTACTCGTCCCGTATATATTTTGGCACACCAAATACAAAGAAAAGTGAAATGTGATAAACGAAAAACAACATAATACATATCATAGAGTAACAAGAAATATGTTGTTTGATTAACTTCTCGGTAATTAAACATTCTAGTTGAATCTCCTAAAGAAGACCAATGAAGTGAGTATGTGGGGTTTTGTTCTACAAAAACAATCACTCATAATCAAATAGTCTTATGAGTAGTGTAACACTAGTATCAGTCTTTCTTAAGAGCCCATGATTCAGCGAAGTATGTTCCATCAATCGAGTAAGTCGCAGTAAAATCCTGTTAGAATCACGGAGGAATGTCTTAAATCCCTGTTGAACCGAGATTTCTATAGGATGAGTCGTCGATGCTCAATTGGACGAATCTTATAGGTGATGGGAGGTAAGAGGTTGTGGAAGATTATTCCATGTTTGGGTGGTGAGAAGTGTTGGTTTTAGGGGTAGAGTTGATATGGTACAGATAAGTGCTCTGAATAAGGTGGAGGGTGGTATGTTCGCTTGAAAACACCATATTATCACAAGCCTTCCGAATAAGTCCACGCGAGGATGGCTTACACGCAGCTCGTGGAAGCGAGGCAAGGTGAACGAGGGGTGGGAAGATGATAGTAGGTGTGCATGAAAGGCAATATTCCATGTCAGACAATGGATATGATGCTTCAAGCTTGGTCAAGAAATCTAATGTCTTCAATAAATTTCTTAATTCTCCTAGTATCTTCACTTTGAAATGATATTATTGTTTTGTAAACTACAAATATCTTTCTAGCATACAAAGTACAAACTAAAAAATGGTTAAATAATATGCTATTGGTATTCTCCTTATATGCTCGTTGCACGAGATATCAAGGTAACATATATTAATTTTTTATCTATTGAGTGTGATAATTAGACGTTGGACAGTCATAACAACAATTGTTGAACGTGCATAGTGACAAAGTATCTAAAGTCACTTCTAGGTGTTGGAATTTGTCTCTTTGGTGCAAATAACAATTAAATATGAACTCGTATAACATTGTTAAAATAAAACGTGTTTCATTTGAATCGTTTATGACAAAAATCATTACGATGTACATTAAAGTGTTTCAATAAATAGAATAGTTGTTTACGTTCATTGAATCATGAAGCTCAAGATTTAACACACAAGTCGTTATATAAAGGAGTGAATTTGATTTAAAAGGATCATAACAGAATAGTCAACTATGCTCATTATAATTGGGAACCTATAAATGAATCAAATCGTGACTATAGAACATCGTCATGATTGGATGAGTTGATCTATCCGGATCAGCGAATGTGATAAAATCTAAAAGTTTGCATTCTTATACATATCATTTGTAAAAAAAGAGTAAAGCATGATGAATGAAAGAGAAATTTAGGAATGTCATTAAAATATTTTTTTTTTATTCATTTGCCAATATTAACGATCATTAACTTGTTGATCTCAGTTGTCTTTCATAGACTATGCTCATTGCAAAACTCCTTTTTGATTTAGACATTGTGATGTTGTCCTAATCTCATAGCATCAAAAATCTTATCTTGGATATTGATAAACAAGTAGCTGAGAATGTGATTGGATTGGATGGAATCCTAAAACATTTGTATTGGATTGGATGGAATCCTAAAACATTTGTTTCTCCTTGTTACAACCAACAAAATACTTCTCTTGATTTGAGCGTTGAGTTCATAACTGTTATGAATATGGTTATAAAAACTTTATGCAAATAGAAGTCAATGATTTAAGATGTTATTATAGAGTAGCGGATGTAACCTATTTGATCACATATAGTAATAAGGAGGATTGGCTTTACTGTACTATATCAATGGACACTCAAAACTTGGTTTTAAGTAACTATATATTTGTGAGGTTTTTTAGCACAACAAACCCTTCTTTGTAATGTAACATTACCCCCTGTAAAATATAAATATCCATATCCCCCGCTCTATGTAATCTTAAAATAGTGCAAAATATTTTCTTATGTAAGGAGGTGCACCTCACTTGCCAAAAGTTAAGAGTGAGATTAATTTTGTTTATACCATTTCCTCTTAAAAGTTCAATTCTTTTCCTTTTTTCCTTTGACAGAAAAATTCTTTTTTTTTATATTTCACTTTAAATTAGATGATATAATATTAAACTAACTATTAAATAAATACAAAATAAATATTCATAATAAAAATTGAGAAAGTACAAGTTAAAAATACATAAAAATTCGGCAATGGGTCAATGTGCATGATGGGCTTAACGAGCGGGTAAAATGTATGCAAGTAACTTACTACGCCTACGCTTTTCACAAGTGCATGCTTAAATAATAATAAAATAGTAAGTATAGTTATGAACCAAGTATCGTATTCCAAGTGAGTGGTGGATTAGTTCTAGAATCACTTAAATATTTCCACGCTCTCTGCAAAGATTATATGTTGCTTGCCCAGGTGTAATCTGGTCATGATGCTAGAGTTGATCAGTTACGAGCGATGATTTCCAGTAGCAATGTTTCTCGAGACCAAGGTAATACGTGAGCGCGTTCAGCTGAGACTCGTGCGCGAAAGACCAATGGCAGGGCTTGGAAGACGCAGGTTGATAAAGAGAAATTAACCAAAGAGTTGACAAAGGCTAAGGCCGAAGCTCGTAGGCTTCGCATAGAAAAATTGCTTTTGGAGCGAGAACGCAACTCTTATAGGGATTTCGTTGCTTCGCTCGAGATTCAAATTGCCAAGTTGACGGAACCGTTGATTTGTAATGCTATAACAGTAATACCCTCTAACCCAAGCGGGAGTCTGAATCGTTGTCAAAAGTCGTGCGACGGTTGAAGAAGGTTTGGTACTAGAGCAAGAGAGACTGCGGGCCATAGAGGTAGAGCTATTATCCCAACAACGACTCTCTATAAAGTTATTGTGAGCCCGCTTCTGGTCAGAGCACCCTCAAATTATTGGCATCCTAGTGGTAGGGTGCGTTTTGAGAAGGAAGCAAGGACTCGAAAAGCGAGCGAGGATCCCCAAGCTAACGATTTTGGTAGTGCTGCTTCGCCCTCAGATGGTGTGAACGATAATTCGACGTATGCAGATGTTGGAGTAATGGGAGGGCTTGAGCCAGGGGAATTTGTGCCTTCTCTTGATAGGGTTGGCAATATCAACATTGGTGGGACTACGTCCCATATGCACACTCCCCTTGCGTCAACATCCCGTGGGTCTGGTTCCCATCGCCGGAAAAGGTCACAGAGGTCTCCGGGGTCTACCCCGCCTTTGATGGAAAATTATGACTTCCTGCGGGATCCTGCTTCTAACCAGCTAGTTATGAGGATAGGTGGTGAAACGATCCGTGAGCAAGTTGCTATTCAAAGTATGAACAATATTTATTCGAATTATGATACTGCTGTGTTACTTCAAAATTTGGGAGCTGCCCTAGCACTACGGATGTGCATAATATATGGTCTTCTATTTTAAAATCTTGTTAAATATTTGATGATGATTTACTTATTTTTGTGATGTATGACGTGTTCTGATTGTTCATCAGTTTGGGTATATTTCCACGCTCTCTACAAAGATTATATGTTGCTTGCCCAAGTGTAATCTGGTCATGATGCTAGAGTTGATCAGTTACGAGCGATGATTTCCAGTAGCAATGTTTCTCGAGACCAAGCTAATACGTGAGCGCGTTCAGCTGAGACTCGTGCGTGAAAGGCCAATGACAGGGCTTGGAAGACGCAGGTTGATAAAGAGAAATTAACCAAAGAGTTGACAAAGGCTAAGGCCGAAGCTCGTAGGCTTCGCATAGAAAAATTGCTTTTGGAGCGAGAATGCAACTCTTATAGGGATTTCGTTGCTTCGCTCGAGATTCAAATTGCCAAGTTGACGGAATCGCTGATTCGTAATGCTATAACAGTAACACCCTCTAACCCAAGCGGGAGTCTGAATCGTGCTGGAACTGAGGATGGTGGTATTGCCCATTCGGGCCATGTTGAACGGAATTATTCTCTTGAATATATGGTTCAAGGATTCTCTGTTCAGCCTATTGTGTGGCTTTGGCAAGGGTATACCTGAGGGTGCGTTGTCAAGTGCCTCATGCCCTGCGGTACGTTCCTCCCGCCATGGACCGCGCGAGTGATAATCCGAAGTGGTATAAGTATCCAGAGGTTCTATCACCTAGAGCGATGGACGAGCTTGCTACTGATGTATGTGACGATCCATGGAAGTTTCTTGTGGATATGGCAGAAATGGATTTGTCCCATGTTGGTCCATTTAGCAGAGATGAAATTTGTAATGAGTTATTTACAGACTTTGAGGAAGATGAGTTTTTTCATAATTTATAGGTTACCCTCGAAGCCTGTAATGTTGGTTCGGTAGTATTTCGATATTTGATTATCTGATGAATTGCGCGCATAGCGCGTTGTGTAGTTTCTTTTTGTATCATGTCCAATTGCTGTTGAATGGCAATTTCTCGTTATGTGATTTTTGGCATGGTTATTAGCTTTCGGGAGTATGCGTCACCCTATTGTTGTAGGTCTTCTCCATCTTATGTGGTTTGTTTTGTCAAAGACCCGTACAATCTTCTTTCCTTGCATGTTCTGTAGGGAGTTAGACAGTCGCCTTTTCAAGCGATATGTCCTGAGGGCGATAGCTATGAGAGTGATACCTCTATGTTATTTTGTCAACATATTTTTTTCCATATAGGCATGTGGACAGTCACCTTTTCAAGTGATATGTCCTGAGGGCGATACCTCTGTGCTGTTTTGTCAGCATCTTTTCTACCACATAGGTATGTGGACAGTCGCCTTTTCAAGCAATATGTCCTGAGGGCGATACCTCTGTGCTGTTTTGTCAGCATCTTTTCTGTTGTATATGCATGTGGACCGTCGCCTTTTCAAGCGATATGTCCTGAGGGCGATACCTATGTGTTGTTTTGTCAGCATCTTTTCTTTTTGTGTCCCCTGTCGGTTGGCCTTTCAAAAATAGTCATGCTCCTGGAATTAATCAAGATAGTTTTTTAATATTAAATCGGTGCTGGCCATAAAGACACCTACGTATCCCATTTAGGGAATCAAGCTTTGCGTAGTTCTTATTACATGATGTGATAAACTCAACAGTAAAAACGTCGTAGATGTTGCACATTCCATGGTCGGGGTAATGGATCTCTGTGCATATCCTCTAGATAATAATAGCATTTCGAGCTTGCGCGGGTGACCCTATAAAGTCCATCCCAATTTGCCTACAGTTTCCCCACATGTTTGCTAGCCCTTGTAATTTTTAATACCAGGTCTCCCACTTGGAAACTGCAAAGATGTACTCGTTTATCAAATGTGCGCGCTATGGCTGATTTGAAAGCCACAGTGCGCTGGTAAGCATGTTTCCTAGTGGATCCTATCATATCTAGGTCCATTTGACGCATGCATGCTGAGTGTTGAGGATCATATTCTACAATGCGATAGGTTGGCATACATATTTCTACTGGTACTACTGCCTCAGAACCATATACTAAGGTATATGGTGCCTCACCGGTCAAAGTCTTTGGTGTGGTTCGATAGGCCCAAAGGATGCCCGGGAGTTCCTCTATCCAACTTTTATCAGTGGCATGTAAATGGTGCTCGAGATATTCTTTTAACTTCTTATTGGTGGACTCCACCTGGCCATTAGCTTGCGGGTGTGCCACTGCCGCGAAATGCTAAGAAATGTTTAACTCTTTGCACCATGAAACCATTGCCTTTCCTCAGAATTGAGTTCCGTTATCCAAAATAAGGACCCGGGGTAGGACGAAGCGGCATATAATGTTCTTACATATGAAGTCTATCATATTGTTCTCAGTTATGTGTGCTAGTGCTAGTGCTTCTGCTTCTATCCACTTGGTGAAATATTCAACTGCTACGTATACCAGGAGGAACTTCTTTTGTCCTTTCGCTATTGGGAGGGGGCCCACTATATCAATTCCCCATTGGTCGAAAGGGCATGTGATTTCCAAAGGTTACATCATAACTGCGGTCTTGTGAATGAGCCTCACATGGTATTGGCAATTTTCACAAGTTCGACAGTACAAAGTTGCGTTCTTTCGCAGTGTCAGCCAGAAATATCCTTGCCTTGGGATCTTTTGTGCTAAAGCTCTCCCACCAGAGTGAGTGCCGCAACTTTCTGCATGTATTTCCCTCATGATGTACTGTGCATCTACTGGAGATATACACCTCAATAAGGGACCCTATAATGATCGTTTGTAAAGTTCGCCCTGATAAATGGTGAATCTGTAAGCATTGTATTTGAAACACCTCTGTGCGTTAGCTTCCTCCGGTAGCGTCCCGTTTGATAGATATTGGAAAATTTCATCCTTCCAGCAAGGGGTGTTTGCAATAGGAAAAATGAATTCAACGTCAGCACACACATTGCTAGCCTTAGTAATACTGATTGCAGGCCTTGTGGTGGCCAATAGCGTGACATGCTTTTCAATGTAATTATCCGATGAGCTTGCAAACTTTGATAATGCGTCTGCCTTGGTGTTCTCTGATCTAAGGATATGGGTTAGGTTGAACGTGGTGAATTCAGAAGCTAGTTCCTTCAACTTTGCCAAATATAAGACCATCGTCTCATGTTTTGCCTCAAAGAATCCTGAGAAATGGTTTGCCACCAGCTGGGAATCCGTGAAGACCTCTAGGTGGTCTGAACATATTTTTGCCATTCTGACTCCTACCAGAATCGCCTCGTATTCTGCCTCGTTGTTTATTATTGGGAAGTTCAGGCTTATAGCAAAATCAGATTCTCTTCGATCTGGTGAGATCAGGTGGATTCTTGCACCTCCACCATTTGCAGTTGCAGACCCATCCACATGACCATAAAAGCATCAATTATAAAAAAAAATCATAATGGACTCATGGTATGTGGGTGAGAGAAAGGTGGATTGAGGACGCAATGGATGTTAAAATGAAGTAATCAAGTTTTTTGAACTGTGGTTTAAAGAAGAAGACTTCCATGCTAGACAGAAGATTGGTGATTTGGGTTTTAATTGCATTAGTGAAGAGGATAATGCAATGTGGACCGAAGATCTTTTAAAGAATGAGATTAAACTGGCAGTTTGGATTTGTGACGGAGAAAAGAGTTCTGGACCCGAAGGTTTGAACTTCCACTTTACGTAAAAAGATTATGGGAAACTACCAAAGCTGAAGTGATTAATTTTGTTCACGAAATCTCAAAGTAATGGGAAAATTGTCAAAAAAAGCAATCCATCATTCATATTGCTTATCCTAAAGTGGACAACCCTCTTTGCCTTAACGAGTCTAGGCCTATCTTACTGATAGGTTGTATGTACAAAATACTTGCTAAAGTCTTGACTGAGAGATTTACGAGGATAAAAAATAAAGTCATTCCAGATGAGAAAAGAGCCTTGGTTGAAACGAGACAAATTTCAGATTGTGCCTTGATAGCTGATGGGGCAACAAACAAGTTAGAAATAAGTACGCAACTAAAATATTATGCCTACACCCTTTTCGCAAATGCACGATTAAGTAATAATAAAATGGTAAATATAGTTACGAACTAAGTATCATATCCCAAGAGAGTGGTGGATTAATCCTAGAATTATTTAATTGTTAAAGCACCAATAGTTGTCAAGGTTACTACCTTCTATGTTTGAATGCATGATGAATGCTGAAAATTAATGAATGCAGCTTCTGTAAAATAGTTTTGAATGCGAAAGAACACTATAACTAGAATGCAATGAAAACAAGGTGAATGAAATGAAAACTATAACTAAATGAATGTAGTGCGTGAAAGCTATGGAAAATAGATGAATTCAGGAAAATAGTTTGAAAGCAGATTGAATGCAAGAAAAATAGATTTAATAACTAAATGCAAGACATAAAGTAAATATAAGACAAAATTTAAGACGATTGAGGCTTTATTGCGTAAGATTGTAAACATGTGATTAATAGATGTTTGGAGGTTGGGTTTCACTAATGATTTACACTTGATAGTTCACATACAAGCTAACTATGTTTCTTTGAGATGTTTGATACTTGTTTGCATTCTTCTGCATCTAGTGCCCCCTTAATCTATAGATGGCGTTATCCTAGCTATAAATCCTTAAGTCTCCAATGACCTATCGCTAGCAAAATCAGCCAATTGTCAATTGTTTTAGAAGACATATTAAGTCTGCAATCCAATTAACTCATCCATTCATGTTAACATAATGTACATAATTAAGAATAATACAAATCATGAAGAATAAGAACTAATCAATCTAAACACATGAACTCTCAAACACACGTCAATCAATCAATCAAAACTATAAGCATATTCATAAACCAGAGCTACCTCCCTACTCCAAACACATAGTAGTTTAGCTACAACCAGTATTGAGTTCAATCACAAGTACAAGATTAAATAATTTCAACAAATATAAAGGAGATAAGAAAAAGTTTTCACATTCGGAGGAATATAGACACCTTGCTGCCTTCTTGATTATTTGTACTATCTTCTTCCGCACAACTTATTGACTCTTGAATATGAAAACAAAACTAGAACACAATTTCAATGGTGTTTTCTCTCTTTCCTCTTGCACTTCTTTTCACAAATCTCTCCCACAACTCTAAAAAAGTCCAAGTAACGTAAACTAAAGTAATGAGTGCAATGTAAGCAATGTTTTGAGTGCTGGTCGTCCTCTCCTTTATATAGGCAAGTGCCGTGGCCCTTGTTCGGATCTTCAGCTATCACTTAAATAGGTGAAGAGGACAATTTTTCCTCAGACGAGCGGGTCATGTCAGGTTGCACGGGTGTCGAGCACGTCTTGCCTGTAGGAGCACAGGCATTGCCAGTCTCAGCTAATGCCGCATGGTAGCATCGGTGATGGCGTGACTCGCGTCGATCTCAAATTGAGTGTGCGACCCGCGCTGCTCGCTTTTTGTCGCACATCTCCATTTTCTGCTAAGCTGGCTGTTGGGCTTCTTGTACGTGAGATGTGGTTATTATAAGAGTATAAAACGTCTATGTTTTACCCTCAATTATTGATGATATATAGCTTAGTCCTTGGGTTTTTCGTTAATTTTAGATAGTTTTAAGTATTTTCGGCTTTTAGAGCCAGTTAAGTCAAAGCTGTGCAAAATGAGGTATAAACAAGAGGATTCGACAAAAGCTGAGTTGATCAAGCAGAAGAGGAGAGCTAGCGGGACCTGCACAACATCAATAGAAGCTGCGTGAGTTGC
Organism: Linaria vulgaris; assembly: GCA_948329865.1. Taxonomy (NCBI): domain Eukaryota; kingdom Viridiplantae; phylum Streptophyta; class Magnoliopsida; order Lamiales; family Plantaginaceae; genus Linaria; species Linaria vulgaris. Next base: position 73,672,694 of record OX415250.1, read on the forward strand.
GTAAGTAAACCAGAGAGACACGCTACAATGCAAAGAGACGCACGAGCTGCGCTTACCGGGCAGAAGGTTGCGCGACCTACGAAGCATCATATGTTATCATGCCAAAGTGGCAGAAACTGGCACTACAGTAGAGAGAGAGCTGCACGAGCTGCATAGGTTCCCGTGTGACATGCAAGTCGCGCGTCTTCCAAAATTTATGTTGAAAGGGCAGTGTTGTCTCTTAAACTAATGGGCTGAAAAACCTAACAAAGGACGTGTATACACTAGTAAAAAGCAGAAGACGAACTCCAATCAAAACACAACGCTAGACAATAAATTACAAAATACTCGTGAGAGAAAACTGCAAGAACAACGAGACGAGATCAACATCAAGAGAACAAATCATCACTCAAAAGAAGAAGAAGAGGCGTCATTGAAATGAGGAGTGAAATAAGGCATCGAGTTTTTGTCAACTTTGTAGGAGACTAGGCAATTGAACTCCTTATTTGGGATTTACTTTACAATTCTATTTAGGCATTTAACTACGAAATTCCGAAGTATATTTCAATAATCAATGGATTTTGGGCATTGTATGAATCAAGGATCGTGGAGACCTTATCAAGATACAAGAGATTCGAACATTGTGTAGATGAACATTGTGTAACATCTACCAATAGTACATCTCCACAGGATTGCACAAGACAAGACAAATGATATATGTTTGAAGTCATTAGAGGGGACTTCAATAGAGATACCTTCGATCGATGCCATCAACTATGTGCCAAAATATAGGAAGTTTGTGAAGGACTTAATCACCCAAAATATGGGAAGACCGAGAAAGTAAATTTGTTAACCTTATCAGGAATGTGCTCAATATCCATATACAACAGAACACCACTAAAGAAAGAAGATCATGTGAGTTATTCTATTCATTGTTTAATATATGATGTCTTTCATACAACTACATTAATTGATTTCAGAGATAGTGTAAATGTTATGCCATTAAGAACCTATAAAAGGTTAGGACTTAACAACTTTCAATCTACGAATATGTTATTACAACTAGTTGATAGATCAACAAGAGTATCGAGCGGTATAGTAGAAGACATCTTGATTAAGTTTGTTAAAGGAATTATACTTGTTGATTTTATTATCCTTGATTTTGGAGATGAGTAAGGACCAATCATATTGGGAAGACCATTTTTAGCTACTAGTAATGTTATTATTAATTGTGCTGAATATGAAATGGCAATGAGAGTTAATGATAAAGTTATTAACTTTGATATGAAACATGTATTCCACACCCGATCAAGCAAGAGGAATGCTATGAGGTTGATGTTGTCAAGGAATCTATAGAACTCCACAAAGACGACATTATATTGATGATCCTTTAAATGCATGCCTTGTAAAATCTATAGAAGGGGCACACGATAATGCAAAAAAAAAAACAGAGAGAAAGTCAATAATATGGACACCACAACAATTCACTCGATTTTATTGAAAAGAACCCATAGAACTGGGAGAAGAAGAGAAACAACCATTATTGATAAAACCACCAAAATTAGATTCAAACCTTTGTCATCACATTTAAAATATGCATTTTTAAGAGTAGAAGGAGATCTACCAGTGATCATTGTGCAACACTCAAACTAAACGAAGTGTAAATGTTTGTGGATCTACTCAAACAAAGAGTAGGGACTATAGGTGGACGATGGCTGCCATAAAAGGAATTGACGTAACAATATGTATGCACAAGATCGTGATGGAAGATGGCTACAAACCAACTGCCCAACCTCAGAGGAGACTAAATCCATCAAGGAAGGATGTAGTAAAAAAGATAGTAATTAAATTATTAGAATATGGTATGATTTATCCTATTTCTCATAGTTCATGGGTGAGTCAAGTTCAGGTAGTTTCGAAGAAATGAGGCATGTCTGTTGTAAGAAATTAGAACAATGATCTGATTCCTATAAGATAAGTCATGGGATGGCGAGTCTGCATGGATTATAGAGCTTTAAATAAAGCAACAAGGAAAGATCACTATCCACTTTCGTTCATTGACCAAATTTTGGAAATTTTAGCAGGTCATTCATTTAATTGTTTTCTTGACAGCTATTCAGGATATAATCAGATTATGATAGACCCATAACATCAAGAGAAAACAACATTCACTTGTTCATATGGGACATTTGCATTTAGATGAATGCCATTTGGACTATGCAACGCCCCAACTACATTTTAGCGTTGCATGACATCCATATTCTCTAATATGATTGAGAACACGATCGAGGTATTTATGGATGATTTTTCAGTTTTTGGAGATTCTTTTGACCATTGTCTAGATAAAATGTTAACTAGATGCATAGAGAAAAACCTTTGTCTGAATTGGGGAAAATGTCACTTCAAGGTAAAAGAAGGAATTGTGCTTGGTCATCGAATTTCTGAAGAGGGGATTGAAGTAGATAAGGCAAAGATAAGTGTAATCTAAAATTTACCACCCCTTATTAATGTGCATTAGATTATAAGTTTTCTAGGCCATGAAGGTTTTTATAGAAGGTTTATCAAAGACTTTGCAAAAATAACTATTATGTAATCTTCTCATAAAAGATAACCCATTTGTTTTTTATGAAGATTTTTTGACAACTTTTAATGAGATTTCTTGCAAAAACAAGTGAGTTGAAGAGAGCAATGTTCTTGAAACAACCAATGATTGCACTCTCTTACAAGGATTTTTTTTTTAGCACTGACGAACTAACTTCTTCCTTGCCAAGCTCTATTGCATCTCTTTTGTAGAATTATGATGATGTATTTCCCGAAGACATACCACCTTGGTTACCAGCTATTCGAGGGATCGAACATCAAATTGATTTTGTACCGGGAGCTGTGATTCCTAACCGCTCGCCATATCGGACGAGTCGGAAGGAGATGAAGGAGTTGCAAAACCAAGTTGAAGAACTCATGGAAAAGGGGTACGTGAGGGAAATCATGAGTCATTGTACCGTACCGGTACTTTTAGTTCCAAAGAAGGATGGTTCGTGGAGGATGTGCACTGATTACCGAGCACTCAACAATATAACGGTAAAATACCACCACCCCATACCTCGTTTAGATGATATGCTTGATGAATTACATGCATCTTGCATGTTTTATAAGATTGATTTGAAAATTGGTTATCATCAAGGGCCACTAGCAAAAAAAACCCCGGTGTTACAAAAAAGAGGCAACAAACCCCCCTATGAAAACAAAAGTGGCAAAAAGACCCCCTGTGTTATAAAAATCACAGCTCACTGCCCCCTTCCTCTTCTTAAAGTGTAGGGTTTTTGGTAGAAAGCCCCCTTGTGTTTTTTGAAACGGGCAAAAAAACCCCCTGTGAAATGTAAAGAAGCAAAAGAACCCCCCGTGTACTTAAATACATAGCAAAATACCCCCGTCTCTACGAGAGTAAGATACATTTGCCGAAAAGTGAGAGTGGGCGAGAATATTTACTTGTAGAATGCATTTTCTACCCTTATTCTTCTCCAGTCAATAACAAACCAATCCTTCATATTTTGTTAACAAACAAATAATACCCATAGTTTATAGAAATAGATAACTAACCACTGAAAAAAGAAAATCTTCAAATAAACCCTTATAATTTTTAAATAACAACAAATTATCCAATCTTTAGAAAATGTGTATTTGTTTTCACCTTTTTAACTGCAATTGTTTTGAATATTGTTAAGAAGTTTTTGGCAGCTTTTGGATATTGGTAAAAGGTTAAAAAGTTACACAAATGCGATAATAGAATGACATACCATTTTTCTAAGATTAAAAAAAAAACATACATTTATTCTTGAAAATAGTATTTGTGAAATATACCAAGCATTGTCTTAAAGTCTAGAAATATAAAAAAATGGTAATGCGGTTGCAAATAAAAAAAACTACAATACTTCATCAAAAATATGGAGTTACATTAAGAACACAACAAAATGCAAGCGTTTAACATCCACATGTTCAAATCGTAACGCCACATGCTCAAGTGCGTAACAACATCCAAGTGTTTAAGTTACCAAAAATCTATCCTAGCTTATGATATATGTTTGATCTATTCAAAATCAACTACTCAAGCACGTTGAAATTTGTTAGCATCGCCAAGCGACCAATTTCAGCGGTATTATGGCTTCATTACATTGGAACTTCAGCATCTTGAACTGCAATATCACGATGCTATCTTCATGTTTTGACGACTTGGTTGTCCTTTTTCTTCTATTGACTTATTTTTCTTATTGTAAGAAATAACATTAAAACATTAAGAGAAGCAAAATATAAAAGTAAGAGAAAAATCAACAGCAAAACAACAAACTAACACCACATAAGCACACAAATACATTAATAAAAATCCATCTATATTACACGTAAAAGCTAAGAGTAAGCAGTATGAAACTCACTAAGTAAAGTAAGAATAGATTACAAAAATATATATATAATGGAAAGAAAACAATATGTGTATGCATACACAAAACAACTAATAATCAGCCTTATATGTCTTCTCATTTAGTTCAAAAAGACAAAAACACATAAATCTGTTGACAATAGTATAATACAAGATATAATTAACAAATTCACTAACCCAACTTTATTTATTCTTGCATCAATATTTAACCTCATCAAAATTTCCCAAAAGCTTTACCCCTAAACAGAAACTGCAATCAAAATCTCAATTTTCAGAACCTCAACATCCAAGCTGTTTAAGTCAACGATGTTCATATTGTCAAAAACAGCTACATTTTTGGTTAACAAGCTTTTAAATTTCTCTTTATTGGATTAATATATTAAATACTTTGTATGAAGTATACAAATGTATACAATGATATATTACATTAATTAGAAACCAAATACCTGTAGATTTGACATAAAGAAAGATAAATATTTCACCTTCAATCATACTACTCAATAGAAATTTTTTTTAGAATTGCTGATGGAATATTTAATAGTGCATCAGATCATAAACATCTCAAATGTGAATGAATTTCGTTCAATCCCAATGCTCAATGAGTTTTTGATCCATGGAAAAAATCTTAAAATAAAAACTAAAATTAAAGTACTATTCATACCTAGCGATCAAGTCAACGAAAGAGGAGGAGTTTAGTGTTCGTTGACTTGATCGCTAGGTATGAATAGTACTATAATTTTAGTTTTTATTTTAAGATTTTTTCCATGGATCAAAAATTCATTGAGCATTGGGTCTGAACGAAATTCGTTCACATTTGAGATGTTTATGATCTGATGCACTATTAGATATTCCATAAGCAATTCTAAAAAAAAAAAATCTATTGAGTAGTATGATTGAAGGTGAAATATTTATTTTTCTTTATGTCAAATCTGCAGGTATTTGGTTTCTAATTAATGTAATATATCATTGTATACATTTGTATACTTCATACAAAGTATTTAATATATTAATCCAAGAAAGAGAAATTTAAGAGCTTGTTAACCAAAAATGTAGCTGTTTTTGACAATATGAACATTGTTGACTTAAACAGCTTGGATGTTGAGGTTCTGAAAAGTGAAAATTGAGCTTTTGATTGCAGTTTCTGTGTAGAGGTAAAGCTTTTGGGAAATTTTGATGAGGTTAAATATTGATGCAAGAATAAATAAAATTAGGTTAGTGAATTTGTTAATTATATCTTGTATTATACTATTGTCAACAGATTTATGTGTTTTTGTCTTTTTGAACTAAATGAAAAGACATATAAGGCTGATTATTAGTTGTTTTGTGTATGCATACACATATTTTTTTTCTTTTCATTATATATATTTTTGTAATCTATTCTTACTTTACTTAGTGAGTTTCATACTGCTTACTCTTAGGTTTTACGTGTAATATAGATGGATTTTTATTATTATATTTGTGTGCTTATGTGGTGTTAGCTTGCTGTTTTGCAGTTGATTTTTCTCTTACTTTTATATTTTGCTTCTCTTAATGTTTTAATGTTCTTTCTTACAATAGGAAAAACAAGTCAATAGAAGAAAAAGGACAACCATGTCGTCAAAGCATGAAGATAGCCTCGTGATATTGCAGTTCAAGATGCTGAAGTTCCAATGTAATGAAGCCATAATACCGTTGATATTGGTCGCTTGGCGATGCTAACAAATTTCAACGTGCTTGAGTAGTTGATTTTGAATAGATCAAACATATATCATAAGCTAGGATAGATTTTTGGTAACTTAAACACTTGGATGTTGTTACGCACTTGAGCATGTGGCGTTACGATTTGAACATGTGGATGTTAAACGCTTGCATTTTGTTGTATTCTTAATGTAACTCCATATTTTTGATGAAGTATTGAAGTTTTTTTATTTGCAACCGCATTACCATTTTTTATATTTCTAGACTTTAAGACAATGATTGGTATTTTTCACAAATACTATTTTTAAGAATAAATGTATGTTTATTTTTTTAATCTTAGAAAAATGGTATGTCATTCTATTATCGCATTTGTGTAACTTTTTAACCTTTTACCAATATCCAAAAGTTGCCAAAACTTCTTAACAATATTCAAAAAATTGCATTTAAAAAGGTTAAAACAAATACACATTTTCTAAAAATTGGATAATTTGTTGTTATTTAAAAATTATAGGGGTTTATTTGAAGATTTTCTTTTTTCAGTGGTTAGGTATCTATTTCTATAAACTATGGGTATTATTTATTGGATAACAAAATATGAAGGATTGGTTTGTTATTGACTGGAGTAGAATAAGGGTAGAAAAGGCCTTCTACAAGTAAATATTCTCGCCCACTCTCACTTTTCGGCAAATGTATCTCACTCTCGTAGAGAAGGGGGTATTTTGTTATGTAATTAAGTACACAAGGGGTTCTTTTGCTTCTTTACATTTCACAAGGGTTTTTTTTTGCCTGTTTTAAAAAACACAGGGGGGCTTTCTTCCAAAAACCCTATTATCAAATAAGAATGAGAGAGGGAGATGAATGGAAAACTCATTTTAATATAAAATATGGTTTGTACGACTGATTAGTGATGCCTTTTGGTTTAACTAATACACCTAGTACTTTCATGAGATTGATGAACCATGTTTTGCAAGCTTTCATTGGGAAATTTATTGTTGTCTATTTTGATGATATTCTGATTTATAGTAAGAACTTGGATGATCGTGTTGAACATTTGAAGCTTGTTTTAGATGTTCTAAGAAAAGAAGAGTTGTTTGCTGACTTGAAAAAGTGTACTTTTTGCACGGATAATCTTGTGTTTCAAGGATTTGATGTAAGTACACAGAGTATACGCGCTGATGAGGATAAAGTCCAGACAATACAATAACGTCCTAGTCCAACAAGTGTGGGAAATGCTCCTTATTTACATTGCCTAACTTTGCTAAAACTTTTGAAATTAAGTGTGATGCTTCAGGGACATGAATAAGTGTTGTTCTTATGAAAGAAGCGAAGCCGATAGCTTACTTTAGTGAAAAGCTAAGAGGAGCAACCTTGAATTATCCAACATATGACAAGGAGTTGTATGCTTTGATTGGTGCCTTAAACACGTGGCATCACTACCTTTCGCTAAAAAAGTTTGTGATTCACTCGGATCATGAATCTTTGAAGCACTTGAAGGGACAACACAAGCTGAATAAGAGACATGCACGATTGGTAGAATTCATTGAAACATTTACTTATGTCATTCAGTAAAAGCAAGGTAAGGATAATATGGTTGTCGATGCTCTTTTTCGAAGGCATGCTTTACTTTCTACTCTTGATTCAAAGTTGCTTGGGTTGAATACATTAATGAGTTGTATAAGGATGATTCCGATTTTCAAGTTGAATATCAAAATTGTGAAAAACACGCTAGTAGTAAGTTCTTTAGGCATGATGGATTTTTGTTTAGGGAAAATAAAGTTTGTGTGCCTAATTGTTCTTTGAGGGACTTACTTATGCAAGAAGCTCATGGAGGAGGATTAAAGAGACACTTTGACATTGCAAAGACCTTATCAATTCTACAAGAACATTTGTTTTGGCCACACATGAAAAGAGATGTTGAAAGAACATGCATCTGATGCCTTACTTGTAGACAAGCTAAGCCCAAAGTGCAAAATCATAGTTTGTATACTCTACCGGTTCCTACTACACCTTGGATTGATATTTCTATAGATTTTGAATTGGGGTTGCCAAGAAAAAAATATTGTATGGATTCTGTGTTAGTGTTTTTGGATAGATCTTCAAAAATGGCACATTTCATTCCATGTCGCAAAACTGATGATGCTTCTCATATTGCTGATTTGTTCTTTAAAGAAATTGTAAGATTGCATGGTATTCCTAGAACCATAGTTTCAGATAGAGACACAAAGTTTTTGAGTTACTTTTGGAAGACCTTGTTGTGTAAGTTAGGTACTAAGTTGTTGTTTTCTACTACTTGTCACCACAAACTGATGGTCAAACTAAAGTAGTAAATAGGACTTTGTCTATGCTATTGAGGGCAATCATAAAGAAGAATATTAAGACTTAGGAAGATTGTCTACCACCTGTTGAATTTGCTTCTAATAGAACTGTGCATTTTGCTTCCAAATTTTCACCATTTGAGATTGTTTATGGTTTTAATCCTTTGACACCATTCGATTTAACTTCATTACCTACTTCTAAGTATGTGAATTTTGATGGCAAAGAAAAGGTTGATCTTGTTAAGCAAATACATGAGAAGACAAGACTCAATATTGAAAATAGAACTCAACAATATGCAAAGCAAGCCAACAAGGGTCGTAGAAAGTTGATATTTAAACCAAGATACTGGGTTTGGTTGCACATGAGAAAGGAAACTTTTCCTGAAAAGAGACGTTCTAAATTGTTACCAAGAAGAGACGAACCTTTTCAAGAGATTGAGCGTATCAATGACAATGCTTACAAGCTGGATCTTCCTATTGAGTATAATGTTAATGCTACTTTCAATGTGTCTGATTTGAGTCCTTTTTATGTAGGTGATAAAGGTTTGAGGACAAATCCTTTTCAAGAGAAGGGTAATGATGTAAATATGGACATGTTGACAAAGGAAGAAGATAGTAAGAATTCAGATGAAGATGTAACACTAGTGGACCAAGTTCGCACTTTAAATGGGCCAATCACAAGAGGGTATGTTAAGAATATAGGAGCTGCTTTTTATGTGCTAATTAACCAAGCTTGGGTCCATAATGATAAAGGAGGCCCAAATGAATAAAAAAGATGGTCAAATCTGATCCATGTTACCTTTTAAATAATGGTCAAAAGTCAAAGACGAGTTTTGACCACTCTTTCAACTTTTCCTAGTCTAGTTAATGTATCTTCTTTTTTCTAGAAGTTGTTGGAAGGTCATAATTTCTTTCTTAGTGGCCATGTTTGATTTGCCTATGAATATTGGAGGACATTTTCATTGTAAGACAACACTTATCAATTTTATAAACGTTGTGAGATTTATTCTCTTTGGTTCTTTGAAGAACTATTTCAAAACTTATCAAACGGGTTCATCACCCTCGTTTGTAGCGTTCAAATCCGACTTATCAAACGACACCCTCCATAACCATTTGTGGCATCTTCATTATACCGTGTTTTGTATCAAGTAGCGAGTCGCGGTCTCAATACCAAGGTTCCTATTTGTACTGAGGAAACGGGTCGATGTTCCATCCAAACAAACTGAAGATAACGGTCCTACGTTTAACAAACGAACACCATTCATCATTGGTGGATATCGAATTAGGGTATTCAATAAGTGTATGAAACATCTATATTTTACCCTTGATTATTGATGATATATAGCTTAGTCCTTGTGTTTGTGTTTATTTTAGGTAGTTTTATGTATTTTTAGGTTTTAGAGTTAGTTGAATAGAAACAAGGGAAAACGACACTTACCCCCCTGAACGTTTTTTGGAGTACTAACACCCCCAAGCTTGATTTTTGGAAGTTTTGTACCCCGTGTGACACCCCCTACACGTGCGAAAGGGAATATTCTACGGAATCTTTAGGTCCGCGTGAAACACTAAGGACACTTACACCCCTGAACTATTGGCTCGCGAGTACTTACACCCTTGAATTACCAAATTTGCCCTTAGTCTTGGACGACATGTGCACGAGGAGACCAAGATTCTGTGGAATATTCCCTTTCGCACGTGTGAGGGGTGTCACAGGGGCTACCAAACTTTTAAAAATTAAGCTTGGGGGTGTTAGTGCTTCAAAAAAAAGTTGGGGGGGGGGGGGGGGGAGGGGTAAGTGCTCGCGGGCTAAAAGTTTAGGGGTGTAAGTGTCGTCTTCCCTAGAAACAATGAAAAATGAGGCATATATAAGACGATTGGAGAAGAGCTGAGTTGATCAAGTAGAAGAGGAGAGCCAGTAGGAGTTGCACGACATCAACAGAAGCTGCACAAGTCACATAGGTAGATCTGTGAGTCACGCTAGAACGCAGAGACATGCGCATGTCGTTTCAACCAAGCAAAAGTTTGCGCGACCTACAGAACATCTAATGTCATCATGCCAAAGTGGCAGAAAATGATGCTACAACGAAGAGAGATGCGCGAGCCGCGTAGGCCGCGCAACATGCAAGTCGCACGTCTTCCAAAAGTTATGTTGAAAGGGCAATGTTGTCTCTTAATCTACTGTGTTGAAAAACCTAAAGATGAACGCGTATGCACTAGTAAAAAGGCAAAAGACGTACGCCAGTCAAAACACAACGCTAGACAACAAATTACAAAATACTCGTGAGAGAAAATTGCAAGAATAGTGAGAAGAAATCAACATCAAGAGAACAACTCATCAATCAAAAGAAAAAGAGGCATCATTCATTGAACTAAGGAGTGAATCAGAAGAATCAAACGAGAGGTATCCGCAACTATCCTAGAGAATCATTCACATGATATTTTTTCTCAGTCTTTATATTCATTTCAATTGTTATATATGATGTTGAACTTGTTCTTTGAGAGAATGAGTGACTAGTTACTTTATGCTTAGAGTTATGAAGTAGTTGGATTTGAAACTGTGTGAAGACTTATGACTTGACTTCTATTAATTGGAATGTTTATGTTTATTTCATTATCTTGTGCCCAATGCCCTGTCATGCCTGATCAACATGATATTGATTTGAAGCTATGGGAGGTCACTAGTGTCGCCACATAATACAATTTGTGAGATAATTGAACCCGAGAGCGTGTTGAAAAGATAAGTCGAACCATATCCTCTTGTGGCCTCGAAAGAAGCCATTAACATATGCATCCGTTGAGGAAATTGAAATAGTAGTACGACCATAGTGGATGTCTAATGAAACCAGGCCTCTAAGCTATCTAATCATTATTGTTTACAATCCAATCCAAATCTATTCAATTCAGTCTATTAGTGTAGTTTAGTTTAACTTAGTTTGGTTAAGTACTTCAGCAATCCAATTCATCAATTTATTCGTGACAAATATGGAAAAAGAGCAGTAAAGTAATAGAATACTAGGTTTAATCATAGTCTTTGTGGGAATCGATACTTGGAATGTAATTCTACTTTTTTATTTTATATTACTTAACCCGTATACTTGCGAACGTGTGTATTAGTTCAACATTGTATATTAATAATAATACGAGAAAATATGCATCAGGCGGCATTGCCTATTCCTATAGCGTTGTGGCACTTGATTTGGTGCCATAACATTTCACTTGCAATCTCTTCCAAAAGCATAAATTTTGTGCTTTTCTCCATCATTATGTCTTGATCCGACTAAAATCTACAAAATGACAAAGCAATACGAAAACTAATAAATGTGCACTAAAGACTACTCAAAAGTATAAGAAAATAAGTGCTCAAATCATCCTCATCAAATACCCCAAAACTTAAGCCTTTGCTTGTCTTCAAGCAAACCTACTAGTTTGACTCAATCTAGATTAAGTTCAACTTATCAACATGTCAACACTCATGCATAGGGATGTATTCTTAGAATGCAACCAATGATCAAAACAAGAAATGAGTGAAAATATACAAGTAAACATGTGCACTTCAAGTTTATTAAAGTCATTGTCATGCAGAACTTTATGTGCTCAAAGTGCGTGTCGCTGTTGTTCATGCATATAGGAGTAAGCATCATATTGAAAATTCGCAAGATAGTTTCACATGTAACTATTCACTCTTATTCTCCATTTTTCATGTTACCTTCAAATCATGCAAAATTCTTAGGTTTAGGATCTTTTAGGAATTTATTAGTAATGTTAGGCTAAGGCGTGGGCTAAGAGTAGAAAGAGATAATTTATAAGCTCTAGAGATGCATGTAGTAAATCAAACTCATATTTTCCCCCCTCCCTCATTTTTTTTTCTTTGCCTTAACATTTTTACAGGATCTTTTGATATTGTCTTGCGTTTTCATTTGCGCAAGTTCAATTTACACCCTATACTTCATTGATTTTCGAGACTCACCTCCAAACTTAAAGTTTTCAATAGAGTTAATTGTGCTCTCTATTGTACTCATCCTCTTTTTGATTGTCGGCATTTTCTTTTCATTTTTCAAAGGCTCATGCTTTTTGCTTTCACATTCTTTCCTTGTCCCTCCTTAAAATTTAATAAATCCATCTCTCGAAAGGGTAGAATATAAATATATAAATCATCGGCTCAAGGGTTGGTGAATGTGGCTAATTAAACAAAATACTACATAGAAAAGACTTCAGGGGGTACTGATGCTTTATTTTATTTGCAAAGGGTTCTGGGCTTGAAAAGGCTCAAATGCAATAAGAAAAAAATGGCCTAATTCATTTCCTCAACATGTCAAAGTTTGCAATCATATCTAATAATAATCATGCAAATCACTTAATATTATTCATAAATCACATGCAACTTACTATTTTTTCATGAACTAAAAGCACTTATCTCACATCTTCTACACATGTAACAAATCTGACATGTGTATGTGAAACCAACATGCTTCAGACAATATTATGCAAGATGTACTCAAACCACTCAACTATACTTTTAGCATCTCAAATTCGTACATGTCTACGCAAATGTCATCCTTGATCCCTAGTTATTCATGCTTTCATGCTTCAAACTTGAATCTAATGACTCGATCCTAAAACAAACTCTACTTTAACATAAATATATTGCATAGATGACAAAAAGCGAAGCTTTTCCACCCTCAACACAGAACCAGACGAGGCCCTCATCATCAAAACATATAAATAAAGCACATATGAGAGTACTCCCCTGATCGAGCATTACGCCCAAAGGGCACTCGTCAAGTTGTTGGTGCCAGTGCTTTCCTCATTTGTTATGTGTCTTGAAATGTGCCACAATTCCATCCACTGATGACTGTTGGTATTCCAAAGTTTCTCCATGATCTCTTCCAATTTGTTCATTAGCTCTGCATTGTCTTTCATCATTCTCTCCTCCGTCTCTTGAATTTGCTCTTTAAACATCTTTTGTTTCTTTGTTATGGGCACTTAAACTTCTTTAATTGATGCGATGGATGAAGACTCACTAATATAGAACGTCTCCTCGATCACTTGTCTGGCAAGGTGATTGATGATATATGTATTTCGGTGGTAGATGTCTGTGTCAAGCTTGGGACAACCTTTTTTGATGCAAAAAGTTATGATAAGTGACCTGAAATTCATGAGTATTTCTGGACAATCAGCTGTGTGGTCTACAATAGCTTTGACTATAATCTCATAAATGTTAAGAGTGTCTCTTTTACTGACTAACATCATAATTTTAGCTTGCTCCTAAGAAACTTTCCCTTGTAATCTGGTGGAAGTATCTGTGAGCTGACAGAAAAATATAACTCCTTGCATGCTGCTTGTAGATATTTGTAGTATGCTTCTAACTCCCCATCCTCGTTGTAATGAAATGTAAGATAGAGAAGTAGTAGAAACTGTGAGACTCTTTCAGTTTTCAGTTTGTGCTGAAGAGCGTAATCCCAAAGTACCATCTAATCTTCGTGTAAGTTGTAGAATTTGTTGATTGTCTTCTTGGCGATGTACACCGATCATAACCAAAAATGTGGGTGCCATCTAGATAATGAGCATAGTAATCACATATGGTGGGCGTTTTGCTAGTGTTTAGAGTTAGGCTTATGTATTACACCTAGATTCCTACCCTTCGCAAGTGCACAAGTCAAGTAATAATAAAATTGTAAGTATAATTACGAATCAAGTATCATATACCAATGGAGTGGTGTATGTATGCTTGAATCACTTAAATGTAGGAACACGAGTAATTGTCACGGTTGCTATCTTTGTGTGTGCATAATGATGTGAATGCAAAATGCTTTGAATGCAAAAAACAATGAATATAGATTTTACGAAAACGGTTTTGGATGCAGATTACTATTAAACTTGAATGCAATGAAAACAATGATTATAAACTAAGAATGGGTTTTATGAAAGAAAATAATTTTCGTGCAAAGGAACTAAGATTGAATGCAGGTTGAATGCATAATGAAAGCAATTATACTAAGCTAATCTAGTGCAAGAAAGTAAAGAAAACATAATTCAAGATGATTGAGGGGTTGAATGATTTAGTTGTAAATAGATGATTAAAAGATGCTTGGAGGTTGGGTTTCACAACTGATTTAACCATAATAGTTCATAGACAAACTACCTATGTTTACTTGAGATGTTTGATGCTAGCTTGAGTTTCGTGTGTCTAATGGATTCGCGACATGTAGGTAGACCGATCCTAATAATAGAATCATTAAGTCTCTTAAGTAGCCTACCACGTTATCGAAATCAGCCCAATGGTCAGTTGTTTTAGTAGAGACATTAGTTCTACAATCCAATCAATTTATTTGAATCGTGTTAACGTAAACATACTTAATCAAAAATGATTTAGTGTGATCTATGGGTTGCGCATCAGTTGCGTTAGCATACTAAAGTCATAAATCGCATGTATACATAATTATCTAACATTTATACTATGGCAGTCCCAAGGTAGTGCATCCGTTATCCCATCGAGAGCTGAACTAATCATGCAGAATAAAGACTAATCATTCTAGACACATGAGCAAATAAAAAAAACAAATAAACATATTCATAAATCACATTTATTCCCATACTCCAAAGACATAGTAGTTTAGCTACTCATAATCACAAGTTTTACAATCAACAAAGAGTTAAATAGCATAAACAAAGTAGAAGGGATATGAAAAGCTTCTCAGATCCGGTGGAACGTTGATGCCATACTATCTTCTCCAACTCTTACGTGTTATTTTCTTCTTCACGAACTATCGAATCTAGAATATGAAAACAAAACTAAGAACAAAACTCTAATGGTGTTTTATCTATTTTCACAACTTTCTCACAACTAACAGAAAAGTAACTACTTGTATTGTAAGTCTTGTGAGTTGTGTATAATGGTTAGTAAGTTGTGTCTGTTGGGCTGGACGTTCTCGACTATTTTTAGGAAAGTAGTGTTGGCCTCGTCTCAAAAATAGCCGCAACTTATTCTACAGTGTAAGGCAGTGTTGCCCTAAGACACGCGACTTTGACTAGTCGCGCAGCCATGTTGCTCAGGTGGTTGCATGACTCGCGCATCTTTTGTCTGTTATGGCGCAACTCTTTACCACTTTTGCGTGGTGACATGTGATCCCTTCGTGAGTCGTGCAACCTATTGCCCGTTATGCGTTAGTCGCATGACTTCCTCTGGTGTTGCGCAACTCCCTCCTAGACTAGGTCGACTGTCAGACTTCTTTGTTTAGTCCGACTAGGGCTGCCTCGGTTCACGGTGTTGTAGCGCATATAGTTATGTCATAACACCCTATTTTCAAGTTATTCCAAAAACATCCATTTTATGCTTTTTCCATCTTTTTGTCTTGACTCGACGAAGTCTTATAAAAACACAAAACAATACTAGAACCAATGAATATGCACCAAGAAGTCTACAAAAGTCTAAAGTACTAAAATCACGCTAAATAAATGCTCATTAGCGTACCATGGTGTCGTTCATAATATCGGCCCGCTTTATCATGACTTCCAATCCAGGTCTAACTAGTATTTCTTTCTATCCCTGTGCTTCTTGTTCATCAACAAAGTGACTTTCAAGTAGTACTTCGTACAAGTCAAAAGTATTGTCGATAAGGAATCGGTCCCTATCAAACCCTGACTTGGGTATTGATAGTCTTGATGCTTTCCTCGGTGTTTTCGTGGTAGGGTCAATGGTGTAGTAATGTTCGGTGCCATGCTCATCTACAAAGAGTGACAAAGTAAAAAAATTTCTAAAAAAAATAGTCGAATTGAGGAATAGGAAAAGAGAAAAGGTCTTATGAAGTATGATAGAAGTGTGAAATATTTATGTGACTAGTCTTAAAAAAAAATAGCATAAGAGTTCTTAAAAAAACATTTGGCACTTTTGGATAAGTTCCCTAAAATTTATTAATATTAATCACATTAGGAGTAATTCATCAACATCTATGGAATTTAAAGCATATAAGAGGTATAGGTAATGGTAATGTTGGAAAGGTAAGAGATAATTATTGATAGCCGGTTTTTGTAGATCTCATGATTTTACATGTCTACTCTTTCCTAACACGTTTTCCCAAAATGGGGGTCGCGCGACACGATATATGATGCGCCATGTAGCACAGGTGCTGCGCTATGGCAGCTGGATTGGTGCGGGTTGCGCAACTCTCTGGATGGGCGGCGTGGCTCGTGTTACTCTTGAATCGAGAGGTGCAATTTGCGCGACTCTGAAACTGCTGCGAGACGCGTTGTTTGCTTGTCTCCTGTTCATTTTCCTACTTTGTTCTCATTCTTTTTCTTCATGATTTGTCATATTCTCAATTTTAAGCTCAATACCTTCACAATATTGCTATATATGACTCAAACAAAACAATGAATTACTAGGAATAAACTAAGTTGAAAATTCCAAAATAAAACTTTCTAGATAGGTTGCCTCCCATGAAGCACTTAGTTTCATGTCGGTTAGCTTGACGCTATGGTGAAGAAATTAGGGATTCTCGAGTGCATCATTTGTATCTTGGTTCTTTTCAGCAGTTTTCCTATACGCTTTTAGAAACTCTTCATTGCTATTCTTTATGAAATTGTAAATATCCATGGTGAAAGCTTCTCCTCCTTCAATGAGGCTAATTATCCTCTTGTTGATAGAGCAATGAGTCTTGAGTGGTTTAGGCAAACCTGGATGACCTTTTCAACAAAGGTTTCCAGGATTTCATATGTCTCATGCTCATGGTTTCCTAAAAGTTCTTCTTCCTTTGCTGAATAATCAAGCAAAAACCGATTGGTTGATGTCATTCCATAGTAGAATATTTCCATCATTGTTGATTTTGATATCCATTCAGGTGGTGCATTTTTGAATAATTCTTTGTATCTTTCCCTCGCTAGTATGATGGTGTCGTCCGCATGCCGCCGGTAAATCAGGATTCTTGTCATCACCTTTGTCTTAGAGGTGCTATTGAAAACTCTTCTTTGAATTCCTCCACTAATAATTCCCATGTTGTTTCCTCTTGTGTGGTTTCCGTGAACGATATTTAGGGAATACCAAAAGTTTTATAGGTACCTCTTGACAGATGAGTCTATGATAAAGACTCTCAAACCATGCCACATGTTTCACTGGATATTCATCTTGGGTTCCATTGAATGGTTTTTTTTCTTCATATTGACAACAAAACAATGCCCGGATTTTCTTGTTGATCTCCTTATCTTCATCAAGCATTGTTGGTCGTATCAATTGTGCCACTTTTGACAGAAAGAATGCTTGGCTTTTGTTTTTGGCATATTTTTTGTTTTCTTCTTTTCAGATGAGCTGTCGTGCTTTCCTTCCCTTTTTGAAGTTGGTGTTCGGTTCATGAATGAATTCATAAGTGCTTTTGAACAAACAAAAGATTGATCAATGCTTTAAGCAAATAAGCTTCAATGACTCTAGCAAATCAATACTGTTACACACTAGCAGTGGCACCAAAAACTTGATGGGGATAACATACGAGTTGGAAATATGTAAGAAAGTAAAATACTACGCCTACGCCCTTTTCGCAAGTGCACGGTCAAGTAATAATAAATGGTAAGTATAGTTACGAACCAAGTATCGTATTCCAAGGGACTGGTGGATTAATCATAGAATTATTTAATTGTTAAAGCACGAATAGTTTTCATGGTCACTACCTTCTATGTTTGCGTGCATGATTACTGCTATATGCATGCATAATGCTTTAAATGCAGAAAATTA
This sequence comes from Linaria vulgaris, assembly GCA_948329865.1. Taxonomy (NCBI): domain Eukaryota; kingdom Viridiplantae; phylum Streptophyta; class Magnoliopsida; order Lamiales; family Plantaginaceae; genus Linaria; species Linaria vulgaris. The sequence goes on from OX415250.1 coordinate 73,690,818, forward strand.
TGAATGCGGGTTTTGAAAAACAACTTTAAATGCAAAAGAACACTATAACCTATACTGTAATGAGAGCTCCAACTAAATGAAGGTAGTGGGTGAAAGCTATAGAAACTAGATGAATGCAAGAAAACAATTTGAAAGTGGATTGAATGCAAGGAAATCAGATTTAATAACTAAATGCAACAGAAAGTAAATAAAATAGAATATAAGAGGATCGAGGGTTGATTGCTTAACATTTTAAACAAATGATTAAAAGAAGTTTGGAGGTTGAGTTTCACTACTGATTTACACTTGATAGTTTATAGACAAACTATATATGTTTCTTTGAGATGTTTGATACTTGTTTGATTTCTTAAGCATCTAATGGATATGTGATCTATAGATGGAGTTATCCTAACTATAAATCCTTAAGTCTCTATTGACCTATCTCACTAGAAAAATTACTCTAGTTATAAATAGTCTTCTTGACTCCTTTGTACTATCTTTTTTCTCACAACTTATTGACTATTGAATATGAAAACAAAACTAGAACAAAGTTTCAATGGTGTTTTCTCTCTTCTCTCTTGCACTTCTTTTTCACAAATCTATCTCACAACTCTAGAAAACTCTAAATGACGTAAACTAAAGTAATGAGTGCAACGTAAGCAATGTTTTGAGTGTTGACCGTCCTCCCCTTTATATAGGCAAGTCGTGTTGCCTTGGTTCGGATCTTCAGTCGTCACTTAAATAGATGAAAAAAGACAATTTTTCCACAAGTCGAGCGGGTTTGATTAGGTCACGCGGGTGTCATGAGCGTCTCGCTGGTGGTCGCACGAGCAACATCGGTCTTGACCAATGGCACACGACTCGAATTGAGACGCGTAGCTCGCGTTGCTTCATAGTCTAGTCGCGTGGCTGAGCACTCTCTCTGTGTCGTGCAACTCTGTCTTCTGCTAGGCAAACTGTTGAGCTTTTCGTTCATAAAATAGGGTTGCATTGCCTATTTCCGTAGCGTTGTGGCACTTGATGTGCTGCCATAGCAATCCAATTGCAATTCCTTCAAAAGCATTCATTTTGTGCTCATTTTTTATTGTATTGTCTTGACTTGACTAAAATCTACAAAATAACAAAATATTACGAAAACCAATAAATATGCACTAAGGATTATTCAAAAGTATAAGAAAACAAGTCCTTAAATCAAGCTAAATATACTCTCATCAATAGCAAAAGAAGTGATCGACGACGTTAATAAGAGAAAGACTTAGTGTGTCATCTTTAAAGTTGATATTGAATACGCGCATGACTTTATGAATTAGGACTTTCTTGACAAGATGATGTCTTTGATGGGTTTCGGCAAAAATGGAGGAAGTGGATCAAGGAATGTCTTAGTTTGGCAACTACCTCAGTCTTAATTAATGGTAGCTCGACACGCAAATGTCAATCTCAACGCGGCTTCACCTTTTTTATTTCTACTTGTAGCGAAGGAACTGAATGAGATGAGTATGAAGGAGAAGGGGGTGAGTTTAATTTTGGGTGTGAATGTGGGAACAATCGGGTTGAATTTTCCCATAATCAGTTCGCCAACGACATTAGTTTCTTTGTGGAGAATAATATCAAGAATGTTGGGCACACTAAAGTATATTATGTTTGTTTAAGCTTATGTCGGGCTTGAAAATTAATTTTGTGAAGAGTAAGTTGATGGGGATTGGCATTGAGGATCAAAATTTTGGAATTTTTATTGAAATCCTCATTTGACAAGTGGGATCGATTCTGTTTGTGTACTTGGGAGTTCCAGTTGCGAATCTGAGAGTGTCAACTACAAGGGACCTGATTGTTAATATCACCAACAAATGTCTTTGGAAATGGAATTCTTCTTATATTTCAATCGGTGGGGATCGATTCTTTTAATTCTACTTTGACGGTGTCATCGACCTATTTTTGTGTGTTTTACAAAGTCCCAAGAGTTATCCTTCGAAAGACTGTCAGTTTGCAAAGAAACTTCTTGTGGGGAGCACACAAAAATAAAAGTTAATTATGTGTGTCAAATGGGATATCATTTGCACAAGCAAAATAAGGAAGGCTTAAATATCAGGAATCTTGAAGCATTCAACCTGGCTCTTTTAAGGAAATGGAGATGGAGATTTTTAATAGAAGAAGACGCCTTATGGAGGAAGATTATTCACTCTAAGTATGGAGGTTTTGGAGATGGTCGTCTCCCAATGTAGCAACTATCCATATACATATGTGTCGATTTGGTGGAGAAACCTTGTCTCTATTTCCTTTGATCCTCAACATGGTGATTGATTTGCTGACAACGTGGAACAAAGCATTGGAGATGGCAGAAGTACCAAAGTTTGGCTTGGCAAATGGGTGGGGTCTAATTATTTTAGCATTACTTTTAGATGGTTGTACATCATTAGCATGAATAAAAAGTTGCTGATTGCATACTCAACAGAAAGACGTCATGGAGAATGGGTTTGGAATTGGAGTTGGAGAAGAACATTATTTCAATGGGAAAAGATCTCGTCACCGAGTTAGAACGACTGATCCAAAATTTCAGTCCTCGTAAAGGCATCAAGGACAAATGGAAGTGGAGAAAAGATACATTGTCGGAATACACTGTGAAGTCCGCCTACCATCATTGAATAATGAGGAATATAATGTTGAGAACTCAAAGTTTTATGAGTAGTAAAGGCACCTCTTAAATCTAAAATTCTTAGTTGAGAAGTGGCTCTCAACAAACTTCCTTCAAAAAATAATATGCTTAAAAGAGAATATTGGATTCACAGTCTGATCGTCTTTGTGTTTTTTGTCCAGAAAATTTGGAAGAGGTGGATCATATTGCATGCGGATGTGACGCGTCTTACAAGATATGGATAAAAATTTCTTTTGGTTTGGTACTAACACGCAATGTTGAAGCCTGCAGAGGAATCAATACCACAAATTAGCCCGTGCGGTCATGGTTAAGGTCGTGCGACCAGCACCGAAAGCCGTGCAACCTGGGCGACTAAGGCAGGAGGCAATGCATCCTGCACAATAAGGATAGTAGGTGGCACGATCCGCACTAGGAAGATAGATAACAACGCGACTCGCCAAAAAAGTCGCGCGACTTGCGCTGCTTAGATGAAAGGATGCATGACTTGGAGTGTAATCATCGTGCGATACCTGCACAACCTGGACACTTGTGACGCCTGACACGAAACCCGAAGGAAACACATTATGGGCCAAAGACTATAAAAAGGAGGGACATCCAACACACAAGGCATCACGTTCAACGCCTACTATCACATTCACCACCGAAATTACACGCATTTCCCGTTACTATTCTACATCATAATCCGCGGTTCAAGAATCGCGATAAGAGTTTGAGGAGAAAGGTGATTAACTGATTGGCTTCTCATTTGCGTTATTCAAGTATTTGTTTACTTATACTTTTGAATACTTATGATGGCATATTTACTTGTTTAATTATTGTTTTATGTTTTCTTAGAAATTTAGAGAGTTAAGACGAAATGCGGCTAAATAAAGCAAAAAATAGATGTTTTAGGCGATAATTAGTCAAGGCATTATTTTGGGATGTTCAAGCGCTACCGGAGCGCTACGGTACTACAAAAAGGCAAAATACCAAACATAGCGCGATTGAAGAGAAGACACAAGAAGACCGCATGGAGGGAATCAGAACGTCGTGCCACCAACATCACATGGTGTGGGTAGCACGCAATCAAATGGTGCATCACGCGCGATCAGAAGGAAATTTAGGTCGATTGTCAGAAACCCAAAAATGAAGCCTAGAGTAGAGAAAAACTATAAAAATGAGGCTATGTTCAATAGTCAGAGCACATGCTTTTTACCACTTTCAACCACTTTTCGACAGAGAAACTCTGAGAGTTTGTCAACAGAGAAAAAACACCATCAATGTCTTGTTCCAGTTTAGTTGAGTCATTGTTTTGAGAGTAAATAGTTTGTGAAGAAGAAGATAGCAAAATGGAGTCAAAAGAGGGTCAAGCAACAACGTTCCACCGGATTCGAGAAGCTTTTCCTTATCTCTTTACTTTGTCTATGATATTTACATTGATTGTTGAACTCATGCCTATGGGGAGCTAACCTACTCTTTGTTTAGAGTATGGGAGTAACTCTGATTTATGAATATGTTTATTTGTTTTACTTGATGTATGTTTAATGATCTTGAATGTCTAGATTGAATAGTTACTTATGGTGTGTGACTGACCTTACTCTCGCTGGGATAACACGGAAGCACCCGTGCGGGACCGCCCGGAGTGTAGAATGCTAAGGATAGTTTTATATATATATATATATATATATATATATATATATATATATATGCGATTTGTGACTTTGGATTTGCAAAAGCAACTGATGCGCAACCTTTTGATCACACTAGATCAATCTTGACTAAGTACATTTTGTTAACACGATTCAGATGAGTTAATTGGATTGCAAATTTGATATCTCTTCTAAAAAAACTAACAACATAGCTGATCTGTTAACACGTAGGTTATTAAAAACTCGTAGGTGTATGGTTGGGATAACTTCTGCCATATGTCATGGATTCATTAAACATGCAGACATCAAATAACTATCACGTATTGTAAGTAGATATATGCAGTTTGTCTATGAACTTTTATGGTTAAGTCATTGTAAAACCCAACTCTAAACAATCTTTCCAATTATTCTTTACAATCACAATCAATCAATCATTAAATTAGGTTTTCTAGTTTAGTTTAGTTAAGTTAGTTAATCAATCTTTCTTCCGCATTCTTAGTATAATTATTTATTTGCCTTTATTAGTTAATTAGTTTAATTGTTTTAATTGTTTTCTTGCATTCAAGACCCAAAGACCCAAAAAGATATTTAATTATTGTTTTTGCATTCGTAGATTAATTTTCATTGCATTATAGATTAAGCATTTTTAGCACAAAAAGCATAAAAATCATCTTTAGTATTGAAAGCATGAATATCATTCATAACCATTCACCCTGCAAGCACAAGAGAAACGATCATGACAAATATTAGTGTTTTGCATTTAAGTGATTCATACATACATCCATTACTCCCATCAAGTGTTTTGCATTAAGTGATTCATTGATACATCAATCACTCATATTTAAGTGATTCATACATACAACCAAATGTTAGTGTTGCATTTACTACACCCTACATGCCAATCAAGTTTTAGGTGTCGTTGCCGAGGAGTAACATTATTATTATTGTTATGTATGATTCATTGAGCTTGATTGTTGAGACACTAATAGCTTATGTTGTTTGTAGTTGAGAAGCACGCATGAAGTCATTTGATGATCTTCCACCTAAAGTTTCCAACGATGAAAAGGAGGGATGCTTGAACACTTCATTTACTGAAAATTTACAAATCAAATGATTCGGAAGACGGTCTATACCCAAAATTTGTGATGTAAAGACCAAAAGGGACAAGAATCTGCGAGAGATCAATCAAGAAGGATATAGTCTAGACCTTTTCAGACTAATTAAGAAGAAACAGTTCATCGAAGACTTGGATGAAGACCCCGGCCCACATGTAAACGTATTAACCCAAACATGCAACAAATTTGGGTGGAGTGACATCGACATAGCAACATGTTGGTTCCCTGTCTCACTTAAGAGAGTAACAAGAGCCTAGTACGACTGAATCTACAACAAAAGATCATACTCATGGGTTCGCTCGAAGGTCAAAGTGTTTAGCCATTTCATGACCACTTAAGAGAGAAAGAGGCGACATGATGAGATTCTTAGCTTCAAACAATATGACAGAGAAGCAATTGTTGACACCTGGGAGAGATATCAGAATTTGATCATGGCTTTTCCACAATGCAACCTCAGGGAGGAAGCATTATTGAAGAACTTCTACTATGGACTTGAATTTGAGAACAAAATGCCCATAGACTCAATCATTACTGAAGGTTACTTGAAGATGCCAGCATACAAAATTCATATCTTGATGTACGGAGTTTGCACGAAGCAAAGGAAGTGGAAGCAACATATTATGATGGATGTATTAGTGGACCTGAAGAAGGATGGTGCATCAATCTCAGATGCTGAGGGGAGAGGGGTACTTTTGATGTTTAAACAATTAGATGGGGAGTTCATAGCTTCAACATGGCAGCGATATGGAATGATTTTACGGTTATGCCCTCCTACCACTTTCATAACCCCTCTATATATGACCACATTCTATTACAACTTGACATTAATTTGTAGGAACATTTTGGACACAATGTCGAAAAGGGGGTGACTTCTTGGGTATGTCGTGTGCCAATAGTAAAATTTTGCTATACACCTTAGCAAGGTTTGAGGACACTCCTTTCCAACAAAATGTCAAACTGCCTACTAGAGGGAGAGCGCAGAAAGGAGCTAAGGAGGAGAAATACCACGGTGCAGTCGGTGCACCAAAGGACCCTTGATTCTTCACCAAAATTGTCAAGTTAACCGACAATAAACCCATTGATGTGCGGGAGACAACCCATAATAGTAAGTTTTTGATTATCCAGTCTTCAATTTAATTATGTTTTGAGTTATATACATCATTTTATTTCAATTTCTGGGTGAGCTAAACCTTGAGATAGGAAAAATGAAGAAAGTGAAGAAAACCATAAGTGGAGAGACGCATAGGACAAAGGCAAGATGATATTGGACAAAAGTAAGTACAACACTAATCAGAGCATGCAGAACATGTATTCCAGTAGCACGCACTATCATTGATCGCGCTTCACACGGGTTATCAAGGAGCGTGATCTGATTTTGTGGCACCAGAATTCCAGGAGACACCACGTCCAATAGCGCGTCAAACTTGACATTGCACCTCAGCTGCACGATCATGGCGTGTGATGGCTACATCGTGCCTCAACCTTTTCTTGCAGTACATGTTTCTCAATTCGAAAGGCAATAGGAGACCTGCAGAAATCAGAATCTATAGAATTTGGCTGAGCCATCTCTATCTTTACCTTTTCTACCATACTTATATTTCCCTTATGATTAAATTCATTTGATTTTATAGGAAAGTTATGCAACTTAATGAAAAAAATCCAAAATTCTAATTAAGAACTCTTTTATTTATAACTCTAAACTTTTATAATTCTATTATCCTCACAATTCATACGGCTATTTCTTCTTTACTTCTCCTATATGTTTATTTTCTTTCATGATTTGTTTTTTATTTGTAGCAGAACATGGCATCTGGAAGATACTACACTTTTTACCCAACAACAGAATCACCACAAAGAGCACCAAATATTTCTTTGGCTTAACCCACATTTGATCGCTATGGATTCCTCAATAACAATTGTTTCAACCTGTTTCAGACACCATTAATTAAGCCTATTTGTTGATGAACAAGAAGTACAAGGGCTGGAAGAGACACTGAAGCGTGCGAGATTAGGGCGCATGATGAAGAGACTGGGTATTGTGAACGACACCATTGTTCGTGAATACTATGCTCATTATGAGAAGGCGATGGTAATGTTTGGCTTAGAGGGAGATCAGTTACGATCACAGAGAGAGACATAAACAAATACTACAAATTGAAGGCAGATCAGATGATACTTTGGGATCTAGGCTCACAACACAAGCTTACAAGAGAGCGTGCCTCAAGATATCTTTCTACAACCAGACCTCACGTTTTACGAATTGAAGACGATGACTGTGAGGCTGATTATAGGAATCTACACACTTTGTAAGATATTTGTTTATCAGTCCTTAGATACTTCCACCAGATTACAAAGGAAAAGTTTCACGGAAATAAGCAAAATTTATGATTATGCATAAAACGAGCAGACACTTCAAACACATGAGAGATCCTAATTAAAGCTATTGAGGATCACACCATCAATGGTCCTCCTTTGGTACATCTTGCTTAGTATGGTCAAAAACATGTTTTAGTTTCATATACACCTTTCAATATGCTATTGAGTATAAGTGTGAAGAGAATGTTGCTTATTTTTAATAATATAGTAATGAAGCATGTAGTTATGACGCTTGAACAAATTGCTTGACTATTGCTTGAGATAATGGTAGATGTAAATTCGTTGATGGAATGAAATAGACCATAGTTTCAAAATTTGAGTTTTAGCCTTTCAAGCCAAGAACCATTTATGAACATAAGAATATCCACATAACCCCACTGAAGCCTTTTCTATGAGCCTTTGTTTATAAAGCCTACTTTCCTACGATGAGCCAAAAAAGAAAAAAGTTATGTCCTACCAATTTCAAGAGATGGATGTACTAGATCGAAGGAAGAATAAGGTAGTGGCTCAAAACAAAACCATGAGCTAAAAAGCAAAAAACAAAATCTAAATAGAAAATAAGGTTGAGCATAATATAGATAACAAATAACCCGTGCAAGAACTTTAAGTTTGGGGTTGTTTCTCGAAAATCATGAAGTATAGGATGGTTTGATACTTTCAAAAATGAAAATGCAAATGAAAAAAGGCCAAAAAGAGCCTAAAATGCATGGCCAAATAAAGAAGGCACAAACAAGAGAGCAAAGTTCATATCGCGCCTTAGCTGCGCGATTAGGGCGCACGATGGCCACATCGTGCCTCAACTTTTTCTTGCAATACACGTTTCTCAATTTGAAAGGCAATAAGAGACATGCATAAATTAGAATGTATGAAATTTGGCTGAGCGGTCTCTATCTTTACCTTTCCTACCATACTTATATTTTACTTATGATTAAATTCCATTGACACAAAAGTTGTTCCTATTGTGATTTTATTTATTATAGGAGAGTTGTGCCACTTATTGAAAAAAAATTCAAAATTCTAATTAAGAACTCTTCTGTTTATAACTCTAATCACTTTTATAATCATATTATCTCCCAGAATTCATAGGTCTATTTCTTCTTTACTTCTCCTATCTATTTATTTTCTTTCAAGAAAAAATTATTTTTAATTTTTTTCTTTGTAGAAGAACATGGCATCTGGAAAAGACTACACATGTGAGCCAACAACAGGAACACCACAAAGAGCATCAAAACTTTCTTTGGCTAAACCTACATTTGATGGCTATCGATTCCTCAACGAAAACTATTTCAACCTCTATCAGACACTATTAATTAAACAACTTGTTGATGAACAAGAAGTACAAGTTGGATGAGACACTGGAGCACGCGGGATTAGGGCGCATGATGAGGAGGCCAGATATTGTGAACGACACCATTATGCTCATTATGAAGAAAGCGATGGTAATGTTTGGCTTAAAGGGAGATCAATTGCGATCACAAAGAGAGACATAAGCAAATACTACAAATGGAAGGCATACCAGATGATAATTTTGGACCTAGGCTCACAACACAAGTTTGCAAGAGAGCGTGCCTCAAGATATCTTCTACAACCAGACCTCATGTTTTACGAAAATGAAGATGATGATTGGGAGGCTGGTTATATGGATCTACAAATACTTTGTAAGGAATATATTTGTTTATCAGTTCTCGGATACTTCCACCAGATTACAAAGCAAAAGTTTCATAGGAACAAGAAAAAATTATGATTATGCATAAACAAGCAGACACTCCAAACACATGGGAGATCATAATTAAAGCTATTGATGATCACACCATAAATGGTCCTCCATGCTTTATGTATTTTGGAGCACTCATCACCGCACTTTGTATTAAAGAAGGTTGTCCAAAGCTTGATACAAACATCCACCACGTTAATACATATCACATCAATCACATTGCGAGGCGAGTGATAGAAACTACATTCCTCGCTAACGAGTTATCACCACTAGAGTCAATTGAAGAGACTTTATCACATTCATCGAAGAGACAAAAGACGGTGTGCGAGCATTTGCAAGAGGTGAAAGAACGATTGGGAAAAGAAAATGTTGAGTTAGTGAGTCAGTGAGTCAGTTGGAAGAAATGAAGGAGCACTTCGAGAACTACAACACTCTCCAGAAATTGAGGAGAGTTTCACAAATGGAGAAAGCTACACCACCACCAGTCCGACGAGTGTCCTTTGAGCTCGCTCAGTGGAGTCATCTGGTATTTACTTAAATCATTTCTATTTTATACAATGAGGATATTGCATGATTTTAAGTTTGGGGGTGGTACCTACGCTGCTTGTTTTGCTTATTTGCCATATATTCATCTTTAGAGTCTGTTTTAGGGTTTTTTTTTAATAAGTCATTAAAATGGAATTTGAGGCATGAAGCATGAATAAGTAGGAATTTGTGATAGTATATGCGTAATATTGTACGAATTTAAGATGAAGGAATATGTGAATACCTTTTATACATCTTTGTAATATGGTCAAAAGCATGTTTTGATTTCATATACACCTTCCAATCTGATGTTCTATGATAGTATATGCGTAATATTATACGAATTTAAGATGGTATGTGAATACCTTTTATACATCTTTGTAATATGGTCAAAAGCATGTTTTAGTTTCATATACACCTTTCAATCTGATGTTCTGTATAAGTGTGAAGAGAATGTTGCTTATTTATAAGAATATAGTAATGAAGCATGTAGTTATGACTCTTGAACAAATTGCTTGACTATTGCTTGAGATCATGGTAGATGTAAATGTGTTGAGGAAATAAAATTGGCCATCGTTTCAAAATTTGAGTTTTAGCCTTTCAAGCGAAGAACCCTTTTTTTATGAGCCTTTTTTATGAAGCCTACTTTCCTACCATGAGCCAAAAAAAAATTATATCCTAACTATTTCTAGATATGGATGTAGATCGAAGGAGGAATAAGGTAGGCGCTCGAAACAAAAGCATGAGCTAAAAAAAATATCTAAATAGAAAAAGAGGATGAACATAATAGAGAACACAAATAACCCATCCAAAAACTTTAAGTTTGGGGGTATTACTCAAAATCATGAAGTATAGGATGGTTTGATACTTTCGAAAATAAAAACGCAAATGAAAAGATGCCAAAAAGAGCAAAATAATGTATGGCCAAATGAAGAAGGCACAAATAAGGGAGAAAAGAGTAATGCATGAGCGGTTTACTACATACATCTCTAGAACTCATATATAATTTTTTTCATTATAGCCCACACCTGATCCTAACATTACAAGCTTACAAAGTGCTAAATGATCCTCAACATATGATATCTACTTCAGTCAATGGGAATAGAAGAGTGAAGGGTGAAAAGTGAAGTGATTATATGTTAGGAGCTATGGTTTTATAAGTTTGAAACATGAAAATAACTCTTATGCATCAACAATAGTATCATACACTGTTAGAGCACATAAAACGGATGTGAAGATGACTGTAGTGAACTTGAAGTGCTCGTGTTCATCTATTTCATCTCGTCTCTTTATCAGACCATAGGTTGCATTTTGAGAATTCTCGTCTCTTTAGTAAAACGATCATTGGTATTTTATCTATGAAATACCCGCATCCGATATTAACGAAATTTGACTCCTAGATACATTTTACTTAATTTTTTTACAACCAATCAAATCAATAAAATTCAATTATGTTTTTGTCTTACTTTCTTAGCTCTAGTCGTAGTTTAATTAGATCTTTATATTCGAAAATATTCAAAGCCTTGTTTCACTAAGTTCTCAACGATTTTGTTTGCTAATACAAAATACATACTCTATAGGAATTTGATACTTTGTCTATAAACTTTACTTACCATTATATAATTACTTGACTCGTACACTTGCGAACGTGCGTAGTTCTTTACTATTCCATATTTCTAATTACAAATAAGCACTACACATGTACGCCCGCATCATACACCACAAAGTGTTCGCATGAGCAGGAATCCAAAGCAAAGCACCCCTCCAATAATGAGAAAATGAATCAACAAACATCTTGATTTCCAGAGGTGAGTACACTTTCTCGCCCGACACATGTTTTTTCTGATTCCCCCATAAAGCCCAATAGAGAATAATAATTCGAGATGCCATCTCACCATCCCAGCCCGTCACCACACGACGAAACCAATCGAATATCTCATCATTCTCCTAAATTAATTCCTCCATTGGAAAACATCCAAGAGCCACGCTCAACATGGCAGAAGAAGAGGGAATTCATAATGTCTTCATCCATCCTCTGCACACCGTGCATGATAATTCTATTGTGACATGATGTCGCGCCAAATTGCATCTAGTAGGAAGAATAGTCAAGCAAGTGCTCCACATAAATTGTTTTTATTTTATTCGACCATTTAATCTTCCACAGAAAACGACAATCAATTTTTTCACTACTCGATGAATTACTATGCCGAGATCCGAAACCCTATGAGCAATTTATATAGTAGGCCCCCGTAAAGTCTTCTATCTTACTATAATACCAAATGTGGACATCTTGGATTGTGTTGCTACCAAGAAGAATGGATAGGATAACGGATGAATCAGCCTCCCAAAAAGTATTGTGAATGAGTGTTTGATTCCACCATTCAGTATTTTGGTCAATAAGATCACAAAACTTGCATATCCTCCGAGCCCACCCCTTGTGGTGTAACATGATGAAACATAATTGGCCTAGATAACTAGCCATCTCGGCAAACTAAAATATTTGTTTCATTCCCCACTTTCCACCGAATCCCCTTTTCCACCAAAGGAATAGTCTCGCGAATGATGCGCTATGAAAAAAAGGGATTGCTAGTATTTCTTTCCCCAAACATAGAACATGTTGGGAAGTATTTTTTTTCTTGAAGATTTGTCCAACCAAACTATCCGGGTATCGCCAAATCCTCCACGCCTGTTTTGGAAGAAGGGCCAAGTTAACGCTTTAAGATCGTGAAACTCCAAGCCATCAACCATTTTGCTCAAACACAATAAATCCCATGCCATCCAATGAATCTTCCGTTGATTAGTGCCGCCCCACGAAAAATTTCTAATCATATGCCACAAGTCTAATATGAGTGAATCAAGAAGAAGAAAACAACCCCAAGGCAAAAGTAGGAATATATTGCCCAACGACCTTAAATAGAACCCATTTTTTTGCCCCCGACATTGAATTTTTCTTATAGCCCTGAAATCTCGTCCAAGTGCAGTCCCGTATATAAGAGAACATCTCTTTCTTCGAATGACTAATAACCAACAGAAAGCCAAGATACTTGTCATGTTTGTATGCGACAACAACTCTAGAAACCTCCTCAGCTTCGCGTCTACGATCCTCCATTGTTCTTACTAAAAACAACCACGAATAAAATTTCCAAGTTTAGTTCCAGCCCCAACGCCTTTGCTAATCTCTGCAACATATCCATAATCTCTGTTGCGACCGCTACCCTAGCCTAACAAAACAACAAGGTATCATCTGCAAAAAGAAGGTGAGAAACCACCGGGCATGCTTGCAAATAGATACTCCTTTTATTGCCTCTCTCCTATCTGCATCCCTAGTCAAGCCTGAAAAGGCCTTTGTAACCAGTAAGAAAAGGTAAGGGGATGAAGGATCCCCTTACCGAATACCTCTCTTTGGGTGAATATTATCAATTTTACAACCATTAATCATAACATCATACATGACAGACCGAACACACAACATATCAAGACTCCCAAAAGAAGACTTGAAACTTAATATTAGCAGTAGCTTCTCAAGAAAAGGCCATTCGACTATGTCGTAAACTTTACTCATATCCAACTTTAGTGTAAAAAACTCCATTCTGCCTCATCGCATATTCTTCAGTAAATGGTTAGTTTAAAATGCAACAAGGATATTATTAGCGATAAGTATGCAAGGGACAAAAGCCGACTGTGAGTAGGAAATAATGTCATCCAAGAAAGTGAGATAGCCTTTTATGCAATTTTATGGAATTTTATAGTTAACATTACAAAGTGAGATAGGTCGAAATTGTGTCATGAATTCAAGATCCTAGCATTTAGGGATAAGAACAATATTTCTAAAATTTATAGAAGAGGGTAACACTCTATGATTATGGATAGACAAAAAAAGTTAGTAATATCAGAACCAACAATATTTCAAAACTTCTAATAAAAACTAGTAGGGGAGCCATCAGGCCCAAGGGATTTCAGAGGATGCATACCAAAAATAGACTTTTTTTACCTCATCAGGAGTGAAGGGTCGTCGGAGTTCCTTGTTCATATGGTCGCCTCACCCTTGATTGAGTGACCTATAATAAGTCCTCAATCTTGTCCTGAGATGGTCAAGTAGAACTGGAAATAAACTAAAAATAGTCGACTGCCACTGACTCCACCTCGGTTCTTTCCTCAAACTAAACCCTGGAAGAATCCTGAAACCCATTTAATCTCATTTTGTTTATGCCTCTCAGTCACGCCTTTGTGAAAGTATGTCGTATTTTTATACACTTCGTTCAACCGTTGTACCTTATCCCTCGGTTTCCAAAACAATTCCTCAATATCCAACATAATTTCAAGGTTCCTAGAAAGGCCTACTTCCTCTTGCTTAGATTCTGCCGTAACCACTCCCTTCGTAAGTACTTTTATCCGTCTCTTCAGATCCTTCACACATTTTTTATCTCTTCCCCGAAAAGTTTAGACCACTGAGTAAGACCCATTTTGCAGTTCGCAAGTCGACGGTTAATGTCATCAATGTCCCCCGCGATCGCCTCCGTCAAATATTGTTTGACAATATCTGCACATTTAGCCATATGCATCCACATAGCCTCAAATCTAAACCGCCTACCCCTAACCCATCTAACGAATGATTCATATTGTGAACAAAAAGAGACAAATATTGCATTATGAACTGAGCATCTCATCCAAACATGTTCAGTTTTTTTTTAAGGGAACAAATTACGCCAACTAGTAGATACACAAGCCCTATCTAGACCCCATGAAATCGAGATCAATCAAACCGAAATCCTGCTGCGCCTCTCTAAAATTCCTAAGACACCAAGCTTGTCTGAAGTTACCACCCGATTTCTCATCCAGCACCAAAATTTCATTTAAATCTCCACCACTCCCTAAATCTTCTTAGAAGCTCCCATGTTCGCTACTTATACCCCATTCTAGTTCCCTACAAATCCCTATTAATCTTCATACTCTATCTATATTCTCATTCTCCACGATTGCATCAATATGGTATTTAGACATGCTCAACAAGCTGATGTTTTCATCCTTCCTCCAAACCAAAGCCAAGCCACCCGATTTACCTTTTGCATCCACCCCAACACCAAAATAACCAAATTGTTGTTTCAGAAAATTGATCTTTTTCCCATAGCACTTAGTTTCCATAAGAAAGACGAGAGAGCGTTTATAATAGGAGATGACACCATGTAGCTCTCAAACTGTCTAAGAGGACTCCAATCCCTGACAATTCCAACATAAGGTACTCATTGAGCTGAGAGGGAATGCTATGCAGTCGCCGCCGCTATGGAATTATGATGTCGATCATATTAGAATCCCCTTGTGTCATTTTGGTACAGGTAGTAACATAAGTTTCAGAGATTGTTGTCTCTTGTGTGAGAGATCCGGAGATTTCCCAACCTCCTCACCTCTTGCTTTCGACTTCAATTTTCTTGGTTCAGTTTTACCCTGGCCTCTACCCCTACCCCTACCACGGGTACTTTCCTGTCTGCCATAACAGAAATACTTATCAGAGCATTTCTGTTATCATGGAAACTCTCCTGGTTCACTATATCCCCAGGTACACGGTCAATCGACATTTGGTCATGCCTTCTGTCTCCACGTTGCCATGTTGAACAAGCATGAAACTTGTCTGTGGAATAGTACTATTCACGACATGCATGTCAATAGATGGGTCTAGATTAACTGCATGTGAACTAAATTCCCCCAATGCTTCTTCTTTTCACTCGAAAAAGGTTCTCTTATTATATTCACCCTTAAAATGCCATTCCTTCCATTTCCTGTTGGATTATTCTATCGCATCTATCCTCTAACTGAAATTCCTCTATGTTCCACTCTCCCCAACCCTCTCTCTCATCCTAGACGTAGTCTATTCTCCTCGCAATTCTGAAAATTGCTGAAAGAGCTAACAGTCTCATTCCTACCCTCCCTATTATGATATCCCCCACTTGCCTCCAGATTACCCCATTCATTGCCCATAGAGTTGGGTGGACTATGAATACGCTTCCCAAAACTACGACCTCCCCTCCCTACTCCTAGTCCCAATCTCAAGGTATTTTCACGCAACCACATACCATAAGGTAAAACAATTTTTTCATTAACTTCCTTCATTTCATATTGTAGATCACAATTCGACATTATGTGACCATACATCCCACTTAAATAACAAAAAGTCAGAAGGCGTTCGTACGTAAAATGAGACAATGAGTTCCTCCCCTCGTAATACTCTAATTTTCAAGAATCGAAATAGTGGTTTAGTGATGTTAATTCTCATTCGAACCCATATACTAACTTCACACATCTCTTGTTTATCCACATCAATGAATCCTCCCAGTTTGTTACAAATCGACAAAGCCATCTCCTTAGTTTATTTCAACAACGGAAGGTCGTGGACATGGACATGGAACGCACAAAAGTCAAGGTTAACTTTGACTCGATTTTCCTCGGAGCCTATCTAATTGAGTATAAGGATTTGCTTGTAAAAAGACCCGGGACAACCCTCCATAGCTCATTTTTTTGTCAATAATATGGTAAAATAGAAATAGTAATCGATCCCCCGAAAGTTTTTGAATACCAAGCCCTTTGCGAGGTTTAGGACCAAATTGATTACCGAGCAAAATTAACCTACTTAATCGGATGTTGCGTGATAAGTCTACCCACTCGTACCAATTCAGATGCCTCGTTCAACGTCAACCATGTTGCCTCCGGAAGAAGAGATCCCTCTCATCCCTCATCTGTGAGTTCCAATTGACTACTCATTCAATTTATATCCGCATCCATCACGCCATAACATACACCGATTGATTAGGGTTACAGGTGACAAACCAAGACGTCACAAATCACAAGAACAAGAACGCACCAAAAATCCTAGAATTAAGCAAAACATAAACATAAAAGCAGAAAGGAAACGAAAGAAAACTAGATAAAAAACAGAACCCTAAGAGAGATCAGACGTAGAACGAAAAAGAAAACAGAAGAAAACAACCAACCCTCAGAACATAAAATCGTGGCGTCGTGAGATCTCTGTCGCGAAAGCCAGTTGAGTATCACAGTCGACTCGAAAGCGCCTTACCAAGAAGGCGGATGCACTCTCACAATGGCGAGAGACCTAACCCTCAGAGAGGATTGTCGAGAGAAATTATAAGGTTTCTTACTTAATTTGAGTTTAGGAAGACTCCAAAATAAAATTAGAAAGAATGGATGAAATAAAAAGAAATATTGCATTAAACTTGATCATTCTTGAATACAATTCAGCAATTATTTATGAGTAGAAAAAGAGCGTGGATAAGCAATAATTACCAACTAATTACGAAATTAAAATAACGGGAATTATTAACGGAAACAAAGGATTGACTTAACGAAATAAAAATAAGGCAAATTTGATCAGCGTGACTTGGTTGACTTTGTCTTCCTTGGGCCATTTAAAAGAGGTGATTTTGAGCCCAAATAGGTGGCCTGTGATTGCGAATGGGTGGAAGTAGGGGTGTTTGGGCCGGGTCGGGTCCCGACCCGACCCGACCCGCCGGGTTTTCCCCGAACCGGGGAAAACCCGACAAATTCCCTCCCGGTCAAACCGGGAAATTGCTCCCGGTTTGACTCCCGCCGGGAGGGAACGGGATCCGAACCGGATCCCGTTATCTCCCGCGGGATCCCGGGAGGCAGCCTTCTGTTCTTTTTTTTTTTCTTTAATTACATCTCTTTTTCTTTTCTTTTTCTTTCCTATCACTCTTATTTTTATTTCTCACTCACGCACAGCACATAGTAAAGACTCTCTAACACACACACACTTCCTAACACACACACGCACAGAGGAACAAAAATAATAATGAAGAAGAAGCCGTTAAACATTTGTTCAATCTCTTCTGTATATTATAAGCTGAAAAGTAAAGCATACATTATTATAACTATCAGCTACACTATGCCTTCTTATATAAAAAGAGGAGTGAAAGGAATCTTAGCTAAAGACAAAACTAATTAATATATTCCTTAAAGTAAGTTTGCAAGTATGGGTTGGATTGTTTTGCTTTTGTTCCATTCCTGTGTCAGTCATGTTCGGTCTCCTTGCTTTTATATTCTGTCTCCTTGCTTTTATAACCACCGCCGCCTCATCATTCACCGCCGTCCAACACACCACCACCAACAATTTTCAAAAATAAGAGGTAATTTGGCTAATCTTTTAAGTATATAAAAAAAGGGGGCTGGAATTTACCAGCCCCAACAATTGCAAACTGCCGAGCGGGACCGGGTTCCCTCCCGTCCTGGTCGGGACTCCCGGCCGCCGGGAACAGTGTTCCCAGCGGGAGGGTACGGGAGCTGTCAAGCAGCTCCCGACCCGGTGATTCCCGATGGGCCGGGGTCCCGACCCGGCGGGACCCCGGCCCATAACAGCCCTAGGTGGAAGGCTGGTCCGTATCAAATGCTTATGTCAATTTATCAAATAAAATGAAAGTTGAAAGCTTATGCGAGATCATGCATCATATCTATCTTGTGAGAGAGTGAGAGAGAGTCACAGATTTTGTGGTTACGTAATTACAACTCAATCGGTTCCAATTAATGCACCGAAAGGAAGCGGTTGGAGAGACTTTAACGCACGTACGTACATACTATGCGGGCCCGTCCTTGATCTCTCTTTGGGACTTTAATATGTTTCCAATTGAATTTATATATATTAATTAATTTGGAGGCCACAGCTCAACTGTATTTTTCCAACTACTCGGCATCATTGATCAACCCATCCCCATTCCTCTTTTTATCATGTCCCTTATTTACTATGGTAGTTAATTGATTCACAATCAAAGTAATTGCATTAGTACCGAAGGTTACTAAAACGTTACATTTTAATTTTATATATACTCTTGAAATAACGACATACTGTAGTCTTTGTTTATAACCGTACGCGTGCGTTAATGACTACAAATTTTATCACGAATGTATTAATTTTGCAAGTATGCGATAGAAAATGGTAGGTAAGAATCAGCCCATATATATACAAACAGTAACAAACCAACACTAGCATTGCACTACTGAAAATCAGTAAATCACTAAGAAATGGATCGTGTCTTCTGTTCCAAAACAACAAGTAGTAGTAGTAGTAGTTCTGTAATGATTCAGTCTACTTGGTTTTTGTTCTTTATAATAATAATATTCATCATGAGTACTCCTAGTTGTTGTTCATCATCAGCAGCTACTAATGATTTCAAGAAAGTATTTGCATTCGGTGATTCGTACACGGACACGGGCAACACCCGTTCCAACAGCGGTCCTAGTGGCTTCATGTTCGTGTCCAACCTCCCTTACGGCCGGACCTTCTTCCACCACCCCACCAATCGTTACTCCGACGGCCGTCTCGTTATCGACTTCGTAGCACAAGCCCTCTCATTGCCTAGTTTCTTGCCGCCTTATCTCGATCCAAAGGCCGATAAGTCTTACGGGGTCAACTTTGCGGTTGGGGGATCCACTGCTATAATACACAGTTTCTTTGTCAAAAACAACATAACGGTCAACATTACCCCTCAGTCACTTCAAACTCAGCTCTCTTGGTTCAACAAGGCATTGGAAACGAATCATGGATGTAAAGACTCAACCACTACTCCCAAAGAGTGTCAAGCGGTGTTTGATGACGCCTTAATATGGGTTGGTCAGATCGGGGCTAATGACTATGCTTACAGCTTTGCTTCTTCTGTTCCTACAAATACTATACAGAAACTTGCCATCTATAGTGTCACATCTTTTCTACAGGTACTACTACTTATATTGCTCATACAAGTCTAATAGATTCATTAAATCATGAACGAGATTTACACGCCAATTATGATTTATCTCGTCTTATAACTTTATTATTAATGTCTAGTACAGTTGAGTAAGTAGAGCTTGCACTGTTTTAGTTAATTAGAACTAATTAAACAGCTGTTTTGCTATTGCTTATTCATTTTGATATTCATATTTATAATAATGGACTGATCATCTTTGAATGATATCTCCTTGACAGACCTTACTGAAAAAGGGTGCAAAATACGTAGTTGTCGAAGGCCTACCCCCAACTGGATGCCTAACTTTGTCAATGTATCTCTCCCCGACAGACGACAGAGACGACATGCATTGTGCGGGTAGTGTTAACAAGCAATCTTACGCGCACAACACTGCCCTCCTAGCCAAACTCGTTACTTTCAGGAAACAATTCCCGCAATCATTGATAGTTTATGCGGATCAGTACAATGCTTACCGATCTGTAATGCAGAACGGCAACAAGTACGGGTTTAAGGAGCTTTTCAAAGTGTGCTGTGGATATGGAGGTGGAGAGTACAACTTCAACTACTTCAACGCATGTGGTTCGCCTGCGACGTCCACCTCGTGCCCCGACCCTTCTCAGTATGTGAATTGGGATGGAGTTCACCTCACTGAAGGAATGTATAAGGTGATGGCTGATTCATTTCTCAATGGGACTTATACTCATCCGTCCTTTAGTTATCTCTTGAACAAGAAACGCCAATCAGGGGCTAGAAAGTAATCACTAATTAGCTTGTTTTTCATGTTACGTTGTGAGTTTGTTATGGCCTAATTGTAGCAGAGGATATTATCATACATACGCTTGCATGATGATGAAATTTCTAGATGTTTTACAGTTGTAATATCCATTCTGTTTTGAGGTTGGAAGTTGGAACGTTTTAGAAATTGTTGTTTTTTCTTGGAAATGTTTTTGGAAGATTATGTGAAATAGATTAAAGGTCAAATCCCATTAATTAATAGAAATTTCTCAAACTATATATACCCTACTCTGCCACTTGCTATCAAACAATGAATATAGTGCACTTTGCCTCCAACCTCTCAAAATTATATAGCACGTCATTTGGAATACATCCTCTGCATTTATGTCATTATGTTGTTTGGTATGTTTTGAATATAATCATACCATCAATTAAGAACAATGTTTAGAATTCAGTTTGCTACCCAGATAGATTGCCTTAATGTACTTAGTGCCTCAAGGAGAGGGAAAATCAACAGATTTGACATCGGCATCAAGTGAACACGTTCACAATCTCATGTTCCAGTGTCCCAAGGACAAGGCATTGGTTGAGTCTTGATCAGAAACTTGCCAAACACAACGACCAAATTAATGGACTAGCTCGTAGAGATGAATCGAATGAAGGTACACCGTTCCTTGGAACCAATCAGGAAATAAAAAAAATAAAAAAAGAGGATATTTGCAAAGATAAACCATGGCCACTGGATATACTTGATCGAGGTAGAGCACGAACACCTTCTTGTTGCTAATCACTATAAGCTGCTAAGGGCGGCTGTGGTGACGGTTTTCTCTACCATCCAGTCGGATGGTTAGAGAAATAGCCTGTGGAGGATAAGGAATCAGAGAACACTCAAAACTCAAAGCGATCCTACAAGTATCACTAACAAAGAGGCCACAATACTAAAGGACTTCAAAAATGAAATGGAGCTACTACTGGTAGAATATGCAACAGATGCGCTAGGGAGATAACGACGTAAGACATGTTGGCAAGTGTAATAAGATATAAGTGGTCGTTGCAATGCTAGTGAGCTGGCCAAAATTGGAGGCGAACTCCACGTACTCAACCAAGAGATCGAGCAAAGACTGATCGTCGTGTTTGCTCAGTAAACTCTACAACTTTGCTTGGACATACACTGACTTAAAGGGTATAGACCCAAGAATTGTTGTACAGGCTATCAATCAATGGTTATGACAGAATTTCAGTAACTGTGTACCTCCAAGTTATATCGATGAGAAATCTATGGCCAACGCCAAACACATTTTACCCTTCATACACCACTAAGTAATAGCCGTGAATCACTAAAAAAATAACCATTTAATCTCGGAAATTGAGTTACGCCAATCACACCTAGGGACTATGATACTCATACGATATAATGTTCAGTTTCTTTATACGGACATAATGTCGAACCACAAATATTTTGCATTATTCTAAAACAAATATGCTTGTGTGACAACCATTTACTTTCAGAAGCTACAAGAGATAAATTAAAAGCTTTAATTTAGAATCAGAGGTAATGGTAGGTAATTCACATTTCACTATACATAATTCTCCTGAGATCAAATCAAATATTCATAATAAACTAAAAAACGTGCATCAGGAACTTCATTAGGCAAGCTGTTTATGTATAGATAGAAGCGCAACATATCTTCTTGCGATAGTGTCTCCTGATCGACAACGTCTCGACTGCATGTCAATACCCATAGATCTCCTGAGTTAACTCTCTTGAGGCTACTCCGGCAGAAGGGGCAGGATTCTGACCGCATATTCCTGCATAAAAGAAAGGAAGAGAAGAAAAACTTAGGGGAGCTCTATTTGACATCTCACCTACACACCCCTAAGGTTTGGCTTAATTACAGAAACTTATTCGAATAATTACAGGGAGTCGATGCCTACCAGTCACGGTAGCAGTTGACGCACATTGCATGGCAGCAGTTTGGCAAAACCATCTTAGTACACGGCTCTAAACAAATTCCACACTCGGCTTCTCTTTCCAAATCTGTATTTAAATGCATAGTACGATTATCTTCCACTGTCTTTCGGACTTTCATATTGTGGATGTGAACTTCATCTTGACAACTATCTAGTCCAAATGTGTTATCGTACAAGTGTTCCAGAGATGGTAATATAACAGCTGCAAAGTAAATTTTGTTAGAGAACAATGCCAGGTCAGGAACTGTAAAGTCAGTAGTCTAAACAAATTCCACAATCAAGAGGACTAGTCTCTAATTCTTTTCCAATTGCAAGGAGGTGGGTGTTTATGTATTATTCGAATAGGCTACGGATGTTCAGTGATTACACCAAACAGCAAGGCATGTAAGTTATCACTCTACTAATTATTCAATAAATAACAAAAACTACATAAAAGTTTCCAGGACTGGTAACTAATGTAAAACATGGATGCAGTACCATAAAACTGTCCAATGGTTGATTTTCTTCCGTGCGACGGTAACTTCTGCTTACTGTCAAGGTGAACCTGAAAAAAATAGCATGTATAGTAAACTTAGACAACTCCATAATTCAGTGAAACAAATATTATTAATTAGAGTATAGAGAAGTAAGTAACCTTGGTTATAAGTACATGGAAGAGATTTAGATAATATGGAAATAAACATGTGCAGGAGCAATCAAGCCATTGCAGAAGAAACAAATATATGGGTGCCAAGTGATTGTAAACCAACTTCATTTGTAGACACGGACCGCCTTTAGCTCGTGAGAGAGAAGCCGCCCTGAAATAAATTGTCAGTTTTAGGCTCTTTTTAATCTCCATGTATAAGAATAAATCAATAAATAAATGATCTTGTGTGATGTGAAGGAAGATCTAGTAGAAACAAAGACAAGCTTCATATACACAAATAGAAAAAGAATTATCCCTATTTAATATTAATGCAGTATATTAATGGGGCAAAAAAAAATGAAGCCTAAATTGTAATAAGAGCAGCTATATATAAATTATATATGCCAGTAAGATACGCGGGTCTATGTCATTTCCAAAAAAAAAAAATTAAATAAAGGATTATATTTCCAGAAGTTTGGAGGAAATTAGTGTCATGAAATACAAGCAACGCCCAATACGTGACAAGTCCGATAGTATATATTTTCCTCATAACTAAAGGATAGTCATCAGTATATTAAGTCACATAACGTTGTTCAAAAGATTGGACTCGAACAAAAACCAAGTTATATTGATACCTCATGATATAAATATATATAACAGCAAATTCAGATTAATTGTGTAACAAAAAGACTAATCTTTCTACTGGCCTGCATACACTTCATCATTTTTATGCAAAAGAAAATAATCAATATTTTTATAAAAAAGAAATTGAGAATAGAAAAATCCGAACATAGCTAAGAAATTGAAATGGGGTTGTTTGATGATTAAAGTAGAGAAACGTCAAGTAAAGAACATACATACAACTTCCACGTAACAAGAACAAAAGACGCAATTAAACTTTTATTATAATTAGTATCCCACAATATTCTAATTATAGCAAAAAAGTACGTATAGTATCTTCTTACATAATGCAAAATAAGATTTATACTACACAACCAGTCACCTATAAAGTTCACCAAAAAATCAACAAAAACATATTGTAACAATAAGAAAAGAAGAAAAGAAGAGAACGAGAAGGATGATACGATAACGCACAAGATATTGGCGTGCTGAATGTCGGACTCAATTGCCTTGACAGAATCTTGAAAACTAGGAGCCTTCTCCAGCTGATAGTAATCCGCCATCTTATAAACAAAATTAATTAATTAATGTAAATAAAAGAAAGGTTACTCACACCTTTTTCTATATTCCTTTATTTAATTTCAGGAAGAGAAAATGAGAGACAAAATGGGCTTTGCTAGCTGTTCGAATTTCACACAGAAAAAAATAACAAATGTATGTTACTTTTATAGACTTCTCAAAACACCAAGAGAGAGAGAGAGAGAGTTTTGTAGTCGGGGGCTTGGTTTGTTAGCAGATTTAATGAGTTATGATTCTTGTTGACGAATATAATCTCACCTTTGACCGACGAAATGGAACAAATAAAAAGAAATTTTGGTTTTATATTTTTATAGGAAAAATTATAATTATAATTATGATTTTATGAGTTAATTGTTGCTAACAGATTTTATCGTATTACTGGTGATATATATATATATATATATATATATATATATATATGTGTGTGTGTGTGTGTGTGTGTGTGTGCGCGAGACAGGAATAAAGATAAAAAGAATACACACACAACTATCGGAATCAAGAATTTATGTACACAAACGGATAAGTTATGACTCATGATTCATGTATATGGCTGCTGCTTTTTATTTATTTACTAAATTATTACGGTCATTTGAAAAACATCTTTATTTCGTTAACATTAACTGCATAAAACTCATAATGTCGTATTTAAATCATAATTATCGTAGCTTTAAATGATTCCCTTCTTTCAAAATTCAAATATAATTAAGCAATATTTTTATTCTGTTCCTTTCATTTCTTAACTGATCATTAGGCTCTGTGAGTCGAGTAGTGATTTACCAAAAAAAAAAAAACTACGTCTTCAGTTACAAAAACGAGTCGCATAAACGGTATTTAATTTAGAACTCAGAATATATAGAATGTAAATTAGATTTTTTCTTTTTTAGAAGAACAGTAATTTGGTGAATTTAGAAAAGCCTTTGACAGGCAAATTGGCAAAATGGTCTACTTCTTTCGTGTCAAGTCAGTTTTTTTTATTAACTTAATAATATTTCACTATGGTCATGGCTGAGAAATTAATGGAGATTCCAATAAAATAATGAATTGAAAGTCGACGAGTAATAAGCAAGTTCATTATTACATACCGCAAAATTTATAATACCACCTAAGGTGATGGAAGTATTTTAAGAAGGCCTAATAATTATATTGGACCGGCCCACAGGAGAAAGGTCGAGAAAATCAAATATCGAACAGAAGGAATTCGACCTTGTAAGAAGATCGAATGGGCAAGATTCGATCTTCGTTTCCCAACTATCATTGGGACCCACGGGACTTGGTCTATAAATACCCGTCCTCTGACACTATCAGGACGCATTCATTACCATCGAGCTACTACTCAACATCGAACGCGGTTATTCAATACAAAGCAATTTGATCGATCTCCGCGGATTCGATACATCCCGATTCGACCTACACTCAATTGAGACTGTTAGATTCGACACTCATTTTAGGCGACGTCTAACCAATTCGATCGATCACCGATTCGACATTCGTCTCTCTCGAATTGGAGCGATTCGATCTTCCAGTCAATTAGAGACTCGTCTCCATCGAATTGGAGTAATTCGACATGCGCTAAATTAATTATATCTCTATTTGTATTGCCTAGTCAGCTTATATTAGGTGTTCCGAACCAAGCTAATCTGATTTCATATTCGATTAGCATTATTTGGGCACGAGTCAGGCCCATTGTAACAGTTATCTAGTGTATTGTAATCCGGACGAAATAAGACCAAAATATCGGCGCCGTCTCTGGGAACACCATTTTTCTCAGTATATTAGGCATGGCAGCTAGAAGGACATTGCAAAGCAGAGCAGCAGACAGTCATAATCCTTATTTGGAACGCGCAACAACAACTCACACTATCCCAGAAACAGAAGTCCATCAACATTACCCACTTGGGTGCATACACCAGCAAGGCGGGACCTACCCGGACCAGTCGAAGAAGAGCGACATGTGCCGGATGCAGGCGTGACAGGGGCGACAGCTACTACAGCTTCGCTTCCAAGTGCTCTAAGAGATGAAATCTTGGCAATGATCCGATCAGCAGTCGCTGAGGCACTACCGGTAACGCAAGTGCAAACGTCGCCGCCCGGGGTTCGTGGGAAAGGCGTGCGGAAGCAGCGATCTGTGGCCAAGGCCCTAGACGCGGGAAACGGAGGTAAAGCCCAGGTGGACGACCGTAGGGTGAAATCAAACTCGGTCGAGGTGCAATTGAAAAGGCACCACGACTCGAGAGGACGTGAAAAAAGTCGACACGATGATCAGAGAAGGCAAGAGGAGAACAAGGAGAACAGCGTAAGGGGGCGCGAGAAAGTCGAGGCGACGACCCTAGAAGGGAGCAAGTTGAAGTAACAAGGAAGTTGGATAGGCTCGAGAGAGAAATAGTACAGAATAGAAGGATTGTGAAGAGCTCGCCGAAGCACTCCGTTCAGTGAGGAAATAGAGGCAGAAATTCTGGGGCAAGGTGAAAAGATACATGTGCTGAAAACATACGATGGAAAGACACATCTGCATGATCATCTTTTCCAATTGGATACGACGCTTAATCTGTTCGGTTTTAAAGAAAACGTGCAGACCATAATCTTTGCCACCACCTTGGTCGGAGTGGTGCTAGATTGGTTCACCCGAATCACTTCGGGATCAATCAAAAGTTACAAGCAGCTGAGGAAAATGTTTGAGAATCAGTTCTCCAGTCAATCCAGATTGGTACTCGACCACTCCTATCTGTACTCTATCAGTCAAGGTGCGAGAGAAACCTTGAAGGACTTCATGAGCCGCTTCAGCGCATAACTGATGAGGATAGATTGTCCTAAAGGGGAAATGATCACCAATATAATTTTTCGGGCGACCAACAATGTGGCTTTCAGCGAGGATCTATTTAGAGTACAGCTTAAGACAATTGAAGAGATAAACAAACTCGCGCAACAAGTGGTGCATCACGAGAAAATGATGGCCACCAAAGCAGTAGTTGTTGCGCCCCAAAGGAAAAAGAAAGAGGAAGAGAGGAACAAAAATGCAACAAGAATAGGAGTAACAGGTACAGGGATACGTAGTCGAGGCAATATACGCCCTTAAATGCTAACATCATGATGGTATTTGGGACGACAAAGAGGAAAGGTTGGCTGAAAGAGCCAAGACAAATGAGGGACTCCAAGGCAATGAGGTTGTCGACCCATTACTGCAAATACCACAAGCAGAATGGGCACGAGACCGAGGACTACAAGGACCTCAAGGACAAGATCGAGCAGTTGATTAAGGATGGCAAACTCGTGGAGTATGTGAGAAATTTTAAGGAGCAGAAGGAGAAAGCAGATAGAGAGTCTCTCTCTTCAAGAAGGAACAAGTAGAAGGTGATCGAAAGGCCGCATGTGTTGGATTATCCCCAACTAACAGACAGGAACGTTAGAAAATGAATAATACACATGATTTCAAGAGGACCGGTTGGTGCGGATTCAGCTAAGGGCTGAAAGAAGATCACAAGGGATATCATTGCAGATCTCTTCGTCAGATTTGTGGATCTACTGAGGATAGAAGAGATGCCCCTTGAGGAGATCACCTTCTCGACAGCAGATATACGCAAGCTAAGCGCTCAAGCCATTTATGCAGGAAAATTGAACTGCCCGTCAGTGATAACGGTGGACATAGCCAACTTTGGCGTGATGAAAGTGTTGGTGGATAACGGCAGTTCTGTCAACGTGTTGATGAAATTAACATGGGAAAAAATGGGCTTGGGAGATGAAATATTGGAGCTAGTCAGAACCTTGTTGCATGGTTTTGGCGAACCAGAAGTAAAGCCCCGCGGCTTGGTCTCCCTTCCAACCTCGCTGGGAACTGCGCCCCAAAGAAAGACATTGCTAGCAGATTACACGGTAATTGACCTACCTTTCCCGTACAACGCAATTTTGGGAAGACCAACGCTCAACGCTTTCAGAGCATTGCCATCAACCTACCATCAAATGGTTAAATTCCCGACCCATGCAGGTATGGGCGAAGTTATAGCAGATCGTAGGGATGGTTGGCTATGTTATATGGCATCACTTAGGTTGCCCCCGCAGGAGGAGCAGGAAGCATTGAACGTTCTGGGTCCCATGCAGATGGAGCAGATTGATTAAGTCGCTCTTTTTTTGCAAGTCTCTAGGTTTCTGAACATTTTGAATAACTTTTATTCATCCCCTCTAACGTCATAAGTATGAGGAGCTAGTATGTAATATGAAGGCTTGAATCCCGAGGAACCCTCGGGAAATATAGGCAACTTAGCTTTATGCTGAAGCACTGACCTATCTATCAAATAAACTTCATCTCCACATGGGGGACGCTATTGAATTAAACAATGTCAAACTGTTCTAACAAATGCAGCAAAAGTGGAACCCCGCATTGCAAGGTTATATATGTGAAACTAATCTAATGCAGGACGTAGAGGGGAACTCGCAAAAATAAATAAAGGGACGGACACTCAGTCTAAAACGACAAGTGCTAACCAAAAATCCTTCAAAGACGAAGAAAATGGACGGACACGCTGTCTAAAACGACAAGTGCTAACCGAAAATCCCTCAAAGACGAAGAAAATGGATGGACACTCTGTCTAAAACGACAAGTGCTAACGGAAATCCCTCAAAGATGAAGAAAAAGGACGGACACTCTGTCTAAAATGACAAGTGCTAACCGAAAATCCCTCAAAGGCGAAGAAAAGGGTCGGACACTCTGTCTAAAACGACAAGTGCTAACCGAAAATCCCTCAAAGAAGAAGAAAAAGGACGGACACTCTATCTACAACAACAAGTGCTAACCGAAAATACCGCGATAATGAAGAATAGGGATTGGAACTCTGCCTAAAACGGCAAATGCTAACCACAAATCCCGCCAGAACACAGAAGAGGGATAGGCACTTCGCCTGAAATGGCAAGTGCTTATCAAAAATTCTGCTGCAGATCGAAAAAAAGAAAAAAGACATTCTGCGAGAAATCTCACAATAAGGCGAAAAACGCGTAGCCTAATAGGGCAATCGCAATAAAAAGCCTCGAGATAGTGAGAAATGCATTAACACGAATGCCAAACTAACTCTACAGTATAATACGACATAAAAATTATCAAAATAAGAAGTAAATTGTGAAACTCGCATTTGAAAGAAAAGGCAGGCAAAAAATGCAATAAGATAAGCGATTAAAACGGACGTGAGAATCAAAACATAAATATTCAAAAAAAGGAGTTCAAAGCATTTAAAATGTTCATAACCAAAGGGCGACGCAGTGCTAAACCAAATAAAATGAGTTATTCTAAAAAATAGAAATTTAAACCGAGGCCTTTAGCCTTCGGCATCATCCTCATCCTCTGAAGAAGGATAAGTGGCAGGCATTGGTGAGGGCGGTGATGTTCCTCGATAAATCAGGGTCTCACATTCAAGTAGGTTAGCGAACTCGTCCGTAACGACAGGTGCGTCCTCAACAGCCAACGACAGAGGCTCCCGATTAGGATAGCGACAAATCCAACCACAACGGGTTGAACCCACTGCGCAAGTAGCGAGTGCTATGGATTTGCTGCATTGTAAGCATCTGAGCTTTCTTCGCATCTCGGGCCCCTTGTCGGACACTGATCTCTTGAAATGTTTTGCTCCGAAGAAACTCCTCGGCAATCTCCACGCGTTATTGCGCGGTAGAAACCTACACAAACAACGAGACAAAATTAACAAGGAAGAATAGACAAACTATGTTTAAAAAGGCAAAAAAAAAAAATTGGGGCAAAGTACCTGGCTCAAGCCGCGGGCGTACCCGACCTCTTCGGCCTCCGCAACTCTCTATTTCTCAGCGGCGAGCTCCTTCTCGAGCTCTGCGACTCGCTTTTCTAGCGCGGTTTTACTACTCCACATGTTATGCACCTGCGACTCAAGTCGTTCAACGATTTCCTGCGCAAGTTTCACAGCTTCCATTTCCCCGCTCGCCCGGTTGGCCACTCCTTAGCATACTGCAAGGCTTTCTCCTTCTCAGACACACCGGCCTTCAACGCGTTAGGATCACTATCACGAAACTCTTCCCGCAGGCATTCGAACATGTTCATCCTCTCTTCATGGGACTGTTTCAACCCTTCAATCATCGCGTCCACGACTCCTCCAATCTAGAAAAGAAACAACAAACAACTTAAGTGACCAAGCATAAATTAATACATAAATATCAGACTGAAATGTCACATTACCACATTGATCATATGGAGTGCATGTCGCCCTACTTTCTTCATTTCCTCGACGGATGTTGGGAAAGCCACTGCAAGATTGGGAAAGACCACCTTCAAAGCATTGATGGCCTCTTCCTCGAAATGCTCAGAATCTGCGACGCGGGCCGGCAGACCTTAGTTAGTTTCAGACCTAGAACTCACCCCAGTAGGGGGAATAGAACCGATAGCATGTAAAGGACCAGGTGTACGTGACACATGGGGATAATACCTCCAGTTTGAGAACGAGTTTAGGGCGCCTTCCTTCTTTTAGCCGGTGTGACAACTTTTGTTTGTTCTGCTGCCTCAACATCATCGATGGCCGATCCGTCAAACCCTTCGCCTGACTAAACTCAGTCAGAGGAGGCGAGTTTTTACGACCCCCACCAAGGAGAACCTCGAAGGGAACGCGGTGCGTCGGCACGGACGGATGCAACAACCTCGCATGTTGGTTTCTTTCCCTTAGCTTTCCTCTTCCTGGGAGGAGGCACGGGGAATATGAACTGTTGTTCGTGAAGCCTCAACATTTGCAACCAAGACTTGACTTATATGAGCGTGGCGGTTCATGATGAAGTCTCTTGAAAAAGAGAAAACCGAACGTTATTAACATATAAAAATTAAAGCAAAAGGCACTAGCAGTTGCAAGCACAGAAATATATACCGAGAGTAAATCTCCCCGTATACGGGACCGGGGACAACCCCGCAAGTGATAAACATGGTTCTCAACAAGCTTTCTTATATTAAACTGGTGATTATGCCTAAGCAAGCCCACCCCGCGAGGAATTGCGGTTTTTGGAATATCCACCCATTCCCAACGATATACGGAAAACTCCTCCGCAAAACTTTCTTTGATATAAAAATATCTCTTTTTCCAATCTTTCCAGTAGCCAAAAAAAGCCTCTCAAAAATTTATGGTGCCTCACCGCCTTTTATGTGATAAAAGCCTATCCCCTTTTTGCACACCCCAAACAATGCCCAAAACTCATTAGGGTCGCACCCTAAGCCCTTCATCGCAATAATAAAGCCGACAATATGCCCGATCGAATTTGGCATAAGCTGGCTCGACACCAATCCAATAGACATTAAGATACATCTAATCTCGGTTGGCACAGGAAACCGTGACCCATTAGCCAATTGCCCAATGAAGATGGTAAGATAACCAGGAGGAGCAGTATGCACCCGCTGATTCACGCCAGGAATCACTATTTTGTAGTTAATCCTTGTATTATAAGTCCCGCGCAAAAAGGGCCGACTATGATGTAGGAGCGACACATAAGTAGGGTACGCCATTCCCGGGACCTCTTCCTCGTCATCGAAGTCCTTATCAATGACCTTGTTGTCTTCGTCTGCTTCAATATCGGCACGATTATCCTCTATAGGTGGCGGGGGCGCATCATCCACCCCGGCCTGCGGCGCGGGCTGATCCTCATCCTCTTCCTTATCCCTCTCAAAATCAACCCCCTCTATATCAATTGCCTCATAGGCATCTCCTTCGACCAAGTTTGAACCTGCAGGATCACATCCAGGACCCACTACTGAATTAACAGAATCAGAGCTCGAAGCACTACTCGACTCGCTTCCAGACGAAGACTCTGAACTCACCATCTCGATCGATACAAACTGAGATAAAAATAAAAAAAGAAAGAAAAAATGACTATGGATGTACGTCACTCCCGATACTTACGACAACTACGCGATACGCTAGAAGCAAAAATAAGCTAATAAAAAATAGCGAGAGTTAAATAAAGCAAACAGCCCACTACCTTGATTAAAATTGCAAAATCACCAAACCGATTGCGGAATAACACTGCACAAAAAGAGAAACGAAAACAAAGTTAAAAATGAGACTAGCTTTTCAGGAAGATTTTGGATTTTTTTCTAAGGCATTAGGTCGAATGACCTAATGTTCGATACACCGAGTATCGAATCAATTGTGTTCGATACAACGAGTATCGAACCGAGCCTATTCCACACTACTTACAATTCTGCCAGAGTTCTCAAAAGACGCAAATGACGTCCTCCACCCCTCTTCCCCTTAATATAGAGGGGGAACAGTCCATAAGGCCCATTAGAGAGAATATTGAATCGAGCGCATTCGATTTACAGGCAAGATCGTATAGGATACCATTTGATCGATGCCAAAAAAAGGCAAAATAACGGTCGAACCGTTTGCTATTTTATTTACTACCCAAAATCAAATCTGACTCAATTCGATCGATCATGATAATCCAGACTTTACATATATATGCATGTTTATGATCAACAAATTTCATAATCGAATCCCCAAATTCGACATAATCAATCAGTCGAATTAGCATATGTTCATAATGATCGAACCAAGGGACGCACGACAAATATTTGGGACCCACGTTCTCCAAATCCTGGTTCCCAACTGGGGGGAAATTTTCAACAATCGGATACATAACAGATATTTGGCTCCCAAGTCAACGCAAACTTTAGAGTTTGGCACCCGCTCTCTCACCAAGACCGACTCCCAAACTTGGGGGACTATGTGATGGAGGTATTTTAAGAAGGCCCAATAATTATAATGGGTCGGCCTAAAGAGAAAGGCCCATAAAATCAATATTGAACTGAAGGAATTCGACCTTGTAGGAAGATCGAATATGCATGATTCGATATTCGTTCCTCAACTACCATTAGGGCCCGCGAGATAGGGGTCTATAAATACCCCATCCTCTGATATTATTAGGACGCATTCATTACCATCGATCTACTACTCAACATCGAACGAGGCTATTCGATGCTCAGCAATTCGATCGATCTCCGCGGATTCGATACATCCCGATTCGACCTATAGTCGATTGAGACGGTCAGGTTTGACACTCATTTTAGGCGACATCCAGCCGACTCGATTGATCACCGATTCGACATTCGTCTCTCTCGAATTGGAGCATTCGATCTACCAATTCGAGACTCATCTGCATTGAATTGGAATAATTCGAGATTCACTAAATTTATTATATTTATATTTGTATTGCCTAGTCAGCTTGTATTAGGTGTTCTGGACCAAGCTAGTCTGATTTCATATTCGATTAGCATTATTTTGGCACGAGTTAGGCCCATTGTAACAGTTATCTGGTGTATTGTGACCCGGGCGAAATAAGACCAAAATGCCCATCAGCCACCATTCACACGTGCGGTGCACCGTAGCAATGATGCACCGCCTGCACCAGATTCGTCCCCACCTGCAGCGCCCACACCTCCTCTGTCGTCTTCCTCTCCACCACCGCCCACCACCATGTCCAGCCCTCACCACCTACAACCCGTGAGCCCATAAATCGCTTTGCCAACCGCCCCATACAACGACTCACCTCCCATCTTCCCTTCCCCAACTCTTCCATTAAACCCCACCACCATTTTACCACCACAACCACCCATCTCTACCTCCACCACTAACAATGGCGCCATCAGCATCCCCACACCGATCCGCCTGATCTCGCCATCCATTAACACCCCAACAAAAGTTGTGCATCAACTCGCCTCCGACGAGCGGAACGCATCTAGCGCGTCTGATATCACTATCAATGTCGCGCGCGAGCACCACCACTACGTCGCACCTCCATCGCACATGACCCACCTCATTCTACGAAGTTTGTGGCCATTGACCCCTAATCTTCCACTACTCACCACCCACCACCCTCACTCAACCCGTTCATCTCTAATTTCGGATCAATTCCGTCCGAAATCACTACAACAAATATAGCATATACTTTCTTGGTCATTCCCCACAATGAACCAAAAACGTCGTTGCCCGCAATACATGACCCACACAATCTCTACTATGAATGCCCACCTCACTATACCACACAATCTGTTGCAATAAATTACTCTTCAACTAATCGATATCATCGCCACACCATATCCCATTCACGATCTCAGCAGCAACCACCCGACAAACACTCCCCATCTTTTTATCCACCATCTGTTTTCCTCCAAGTTGGTCCTACGTATTCGCCAACAAACAGTACTCCTACTCGCCTTATGCGACATACATAACCGCATCAGATGGATCCCCATTGCAAACGGCAACCCACGCCTTTACTACTTATTAGCAGTTCAAAGCGCGCCGACAATCGAAGACCCGAATCTTTCAATTGGGGCACAGTCCAACAGCTCTACACGAACATTCTCAATGATCCAAATATTAGCTTGGAATAGTAAAGGTGCAGCACTAGTGGAGTTTAGAGAT
Source organism: Linaria vulgaris (assembly GCA_948329865.1). NCBI lineage: Eukaryota > Viridiplantae > Streptophyta > Magnoliopsida > Lamiales > Plantaginaceae > Linaria > Linaria vulgaris. The sequence goes on from OX415250.1 coordinate 73,725,488, forward strand.
GAACTCCACCAGCTTATCTAGATGCATCGACCCACAGTTGTCGCGGTTCTAGAAACACGTTTATTTCAGCCAAGATCTGCTACTTTTGTAAGACGATTACCATTCACTGATTACTATATTATCCCCTCAGTTGGTCTTTGGTGAAGAGAGAATCGCCATTGTTGATGAAGAGAGAGAGAATGATAAGCTTTTTTTAATTATACATGTGTATGCCAAGTGTACGTGTAGGTCCCAATTTTGGGTCAAAATTGATGACTACGCAGTCAACGGATGCCACGTAAGAATTTTGCGGCGGAGTAGGGTGGCGATTGGGTCATGGGACCAAAAAGCTTCGGTCCCGACGGCGTAGGGCTGGGCATTGTGGCGGCGCTCGATCACCGGAATGAAATTCCGGCAAATAGAACAGTGTTTAGCCGGATTATCACCGGATCCAGCTCAATTGCGGTGAAATTGTCGAGAATCGGTGGTGGTGAGAGTTCATATGAGTACAAAAGCGGCGATCGAAACACTAAAATGTCAGCGAGGATCGAAATTCGTTCAGAATACAAAACGGCACCGTAACGAGCAAGAGACCTAGCATTTTCCACATCTTGCCTCTGAGATCCAGCGATTTTGATTTTTCGTCGTCGGGTTTCCTCAGCTCGTGCAATATGTGTCGTCAAAAACTCCACAACGAGGACATATACATGTACAAGTAATTTCTCGAATTTGGTGTTAATTTTGTGATTTGCTTGTGAGAGATATGAGATTTGATTTTGATGGTGATTTTGTGAAATTTGCAGGGGAGAGAAGGCGTTTTTGCAGTGAGGAGTGTTTCGTGCTAGTGACGGTGTTTGGGTGTTGGTGGTGGCGGTGGCGGTGGTTAGGTGCTGGTGGTGGCGGTGGTTCGGATCTTCATGACGGGCGATTTCCAATCGAGGAGAAGAGGATGCGGATTTCGAGGGAAATCAGGGTTTCAAATCCTGATGGTGATGGTTACTGTTGTTGTGGGTGTTTCGTGCTGGTGGCGGTGGTTGGGTGCTGGCGGTGGCGGTGGTTAGGTGCTGCAACAGTACGGAGTGTGGAGAGGATCGTGGCGAAGAGAGCTGGCGGATAGGTGTGGAACGGCGGGGAAAGACGACGATGGTGACATCGCGGTGGCGGTGGAGGTGTCGACGGCGGAGATAAAGAAAGAATCCCCGTTGTTGATGAAGAAAGAGAGAGTGATAAGCTTTTTTTTTTTAATTATACATGTGGATGTCATGTGTGTGCCAAGTGTACTTTTGGGTCCCAATTTTGGGTCAAAATTGATGACTACACAGTCAACGGCTGCCACGTAAGAGTTTTGTGGCGGAGTAGGGTGGCGATTGGGTCGTGGGACCAAAAAGCTTCGATTACGGCGGCGTAGGGCTGGTCACTGGGGCGGCGCTCGATCGCGGGATTGAAATTCCGGCGAACATGACGGTGTTTAGACGGAGTATCACCGGAATCAGCTCGATTGCGGTGAAATCACCGAGAGTCGACGGTGGTGAGAGTTCGTATGAGTAAAAAAACGACGATCGGAACACTAAAATGTACGACGAGGATCGAAATCCGCTCAGAATACAAAATGGCACCGTAACGAGCAAGAGACCTAGCGTTTTCCACATCTCGCCTCTGAGATCCATCGATTTTGATTTTCCTTCGTCGGATTTCCTCAGCTCGTGCAATCTGTGTCGTCGAAAATTCCACAACGAGGACATATACATGTACAGGTAATTTCTCGAATTTGATGTTAATTTTGTGATTTGCTTGTGAAAGATGTGGGATTTAATTTTGATGGTGATTTTCTAAAATTTGCAGGGGAGAGAAGGCGTTTTTGCAGTGGAGGAGTGTTTCGTGCTGGTGACGGTGGTTGGGTGTTGGTGGTGGCGGTGGCGGTGGCGGTGGTTAGGTGCTGGTGGTGGCGGTGGTTCGAATCTCCATGACGGGCGGTTTCCGATCGAGGATTTGACGATGCAGATTTCGAGGGAAATCGGGTTTTCAGATCCGAATGGTGATGGTTACTATTTTTGTGGGTGTTTCGTGCTGGTGGCGGCGATTAGGTGTTGCAACAGTACGGAGTGTGGAGAGGATCGTGGCGAAGAGAGCTCGCAGATAGGTGTGGAACGAAAGAGAGGGACGACGACGGTGACGTCACGGCGGCGGTGGCGGTGGAGGTGTCGACGGCGGAGATGAAGAGAGAATCGCCATTGTTGATGAAGAGAGAGAGAGAGTGATAAGCTTTTTTTTTATTATACATGTGGATGCCATGTGTGTGTCAAGTGTACTTTTGGGTCCCAATTTTGGGTCAAAATTGATGACTACGCAGCCAAGAGCTGCCACGTAAGAATTTCGTGGCGGAGTAGGGTGGCGATTGGGTCATAGGACCAAAATTCAGTTTAAGTGCCAACTTACAGGACCAAAATTAAAGGGTGCCAAGTTAATGTACCAAAATTCAAAAAGTGCCCCCAAATTATGGGACCAATTAATTAAATTTCCCAACCCTATATCGTTGGAATGAAATAGTTTCTATCAAAAAAAAAAAAAAACTAATAATAATTTCGACATATGTGGAAGAAGTATCATCAAAATGGTGAGGCTACACAAAGCAAAACGAATAGGTCAAATTCATAGTTCAACTTATAATTTATTCACCTAAATTCAGACACATTGTTTTAACCTATTTTGTGACAATACTTTGATCTATGAGCACAAGCCTGCAAAAATAGCCAAGCAATCTCGTATAAGACCAAAATTTCGACCTAAATTCTGATATGTTACTTCAACTCCATATCAAATGTCTTACCCTTTTAGAAGTCTCTTAGAGCCTGATTCCAAAATCAAGACAAATTTTGTAAATTCGACTTTTACATAAAAAGTTACAAACAAATAAGGAAAGTGCACAATGTTAGAGCATTAGCTGATCTCGAACGTAGTGTTTCAATCTATATTTTGATATATAATGTATTTTACACTAACCATAAGCTCGTAAAATCCACTTCCTAAATTAAGAATAGTTCGTGTATCCAACATATATAAAATGACTTAACGTTATTACATCGAGGTCACATAAAGGTGTTAGTCAATGCTCAACCTATTTTGCTAACAAACTCAACCTCGATTGAAGAGGCGTGTATTGACATACAAAAGCTATATTCATCCTAGGGGAAAAAACATCAAACCCCCAACGTTTGGGGTCATTTGGATCTCACCCCGCTAACTTTGTTTTTTAGTAACTTGCGCCCAAACTTTTTTCCGATGATCATTTTAATTTTAAAATTTGTCAATGTGTAAACATTTTGACAATTAAATTACAAAATTGCAAACATTGGGGGATAACATGCAAAAAAAAACAAAGTTAGAGGGATAAGCTGCAAACGAACTCAAAAGTTGGGGGTTTAATGTTTTTCCCCTTCATCCTATCAAACACTAATTTGACTTGAATGCAAATAATTCAATTCAATTCAAGATCATCATTCACCAAGAATTTTAAATTACGTTCAACTTATCTTGACTTACGCTCAGTACGCTCTATGATCTGACCGCTTGACTTAACATCTTGATGACAAGCAAGGAAGAGTCTACGTAGAGTTTACTCCACCAAATTCACCACATGTGTCGCTTGGAGCGAAGTGTAAAAACATAAAAGATGATTCACGTGCAATATACTAGACCAATTTAACATGGAGTGTTGAGAAGTGTTGAGTCAGACTGTCAATTTAACACTCAAAAATATCTTGCATTTGTAGCGCCATCTATTGGAACACACTTACTGTACTTTAAAATCAAGAACGCGGCCCACATTAGACAGTCCTAATAAAATAAAAGACGAACGAGCCAAGAACGAGCGAAATGAAGATCAATCTGAAGCAATCAAAATAAACATTTTTTTATCAAAATATATTTTATTTAATTTCCCTATGTCAATATTCTCCACAACACAGCATTTAACTTTTCTACATCAATGTTCTCCACAAAACAACAGTTGGAACCAAGTCTTGCGTCCATTCCCCTTACTTTTGCTCCAACTCCATGCATTTATTTTCTTTAAGAGTTAGAAACTTCACGGGTCTGGCAATATAACTAAAATGGAAGCGAACTGAATTATAAAAAATCGAAACAACAAAAATCTGGAACGGCACATCTTTTCAGTTACCTATAAATATTTCTTTTGACAGAAATTCATTATTTTGTTCCCCTATTTTTTTAACAAAATGAATGGCTCAAAAGAAAAAGAAGAATTATATCTTTGAAAGATAATGTGCGAACAAGGAATGGAATCATAGAAAGGAACGACAACATGAAGATTTCTTGGTCAGGCTTAGTAACTAACTGGTTTTGCAGCAGTTTCCTTGGATGCATAAGTCAGCAGCACCTTGAGTAAACGAGAAAACATATAAATTGCCTGCAGGACCAAACACTAAGTCAGAATTATTAAGCAAAAAGAATTACATTATAAATGATTTTATATTTAACTCTTTGAATTAGTTGTAAAAACCTGAATATCGTAAATTAATTCCGAAATTTAACTAGGGAATGCCAAAATGGAAGCTGAGTGCATGATCAATATTCAAGCAGCATTAAGAATTTTTTTTAAGGTAGGTTTGATGATCAACCAATGGATATTGACTAACATCTCAGGACCCTAACCTATCTATTCTTTTACACGTGCAAATGAAATAAGTGACACGGACAGGTCACAGAAGTTCTGGTTAGACCTGTGACTGAACTGGTCGAGTTAAAATTTTAGTTTCAAGGCAACAGCCAAGGTTTCCTGGAACTAGTGCAAGAAACCAAAAGTGGAAACAAAATATAGAGGCAGATACCCCTAGTAATTTTTCAGTGGTTGCTTATCTTGTGTTTTTATGTTGTTAAATTTATTTTTATTTTTGGTGAAAGAGTAAGATGCCCGTGATTAAAATTAGTATGAAAAATTAGAGGAGTAATTTTGTTACAGACCGTTGGTCGCGATCAAGTTTTGCTCTTCTTTGTCTTTTCCAGTGTGGAAACAAAAGACACAAATTGTTTGAAGTGTAAAGATATAAAACAACACATTACAAGCAAAAAATCAAACTCACTGTCAATTTCTGCACTTTTGTCTAAAGAGAGGTAAGTTTGCCACATATGAGGTTCTTCATAGGGGATTTATTTGACTATTAGCCTTAACGCAAGAAAATCGTGCTATTATCCAAACATCTCACCTGCATCACTTCAGAATTCGGAATCATAATTTGCAACAGTCCAAAGCAATGATGGTCATTCAACACAACACGAGTCTGAGGATAGAAACGAAAAAAATATTAGAGTAATGTTTTGCAAGAATAGGAACAAAGAAAGCGCAGCTGTAGCAAGGAAACACTGGCAAGGGAATCATTACACACAAGAAACATACTAGAACGAACCTCATGTAGTAACTCTTCTATGTAGAGGCCACCCATACAGAACTAAGATGAAAGCAACAAAACCAATACCAATAACCACACCAACTACAATGAAATGAGGCAGATAAAACTCTTCAAAAGAACTAACAAATTTGATCACTTCTGGCGCGCCTATGACACGAATTTACTCAATCATGAAGCATCCAGAAAATGCCTTTTATCTATAGTTAATGAAGAAGTCAACAATCACATCAGAACTCAACAGTTAAGTACCAGTTTCAAGGTCAAACTAAGTTACCAGAAATTATAATTCAGGACTTTCCACACTAAACTTAGAATAAATTTTACAAGAAATAAATTTCAGTTCGTCCAAAATCCTCCGAACTAAACACGTATATATACAATGCAGAAATCCTCGGGCATATATATATTCCACTTGAGAAAAGAATATCTAATTAGACACATCAGACCAAACAAGCTTCTTTTATTAAACACGAGGTCAGGTCACAAAGAGCGCTATTGAAGTATAGCAGAGCCCCCAGGAGTACTGAAAAAAGTTTGATGATCAGATTTTATTATATCCAAGAAGAAGCTCTAGTCATAAGAACAACTATTGATTCTCTGAAGCAAATTAATAAATTTACAACTGTTTGCTCCATCCAAACTATTACTGCATAACCGACCGGTCCGACCCAATAAAGCAACCAAAGTGCGAGGTAAATCGTGGCCTGACTTAACCAACAGTTTCAGAGATTATAATTCAAATTTACTACTGATGATTACAAATAGCATATATTCAACATCAATAAGTAGTTAACACACACACAATTAAAAAAAAAAAAAAAAAAAAAAAAAAGGTTGACCACAGAATGACCAGAAAGTAAACAAACTCGGAATACATTTCTTACATTCCTGAGCAGAGATAAACTAGATCACCGCACTGCAACTTAAGTTTCCATCATATTCTTACTAGGAGCAGAATCTTGAAATCAACTTGATCACAATACTACAATTTGATTGTCTATATTAAACCAATGAGAGACACAGCGCGTTTTCCAATTAGTAATATCATTTATTTAGAAAAAAATAATGGATAGAAGTGCTTATTTTAATATACTCACGCAATTACATTTGTGTGTGTAGGTATGTATATGTGTGTGAGCGCGCTAGCAAACGAAGTTAACTAGGGACATTAATAAAATATCAAAGCATTTTTATATGCTTAGCATTACTAAAGAGATCCTTAAAATAAATAAATAAATAAATAAGATGGCTCATAGAGAAGTGGTATGGTACATATTCACTCAACGAGTGTGATTTATCTCACATGAATCTTTGCTGGTGTATGCTTAATCGTAGATTTCAAGAATGAGGGTATGTCTCACTGCATTATATGAAGATGCTTTCGATCTATAGAGCTTGTTCAAAATATAAGAGAGGATATCTCAAATGTAGAGTGACAAAGCAGAAAGAAGTTAAGTAAAATACACAAGACGACATGTGTTCAAAATGATGCCAGGGTAATAAATAACACTCTGGGTGTTTTTAAGAGGAAGAATCAGGTTGATTCTGTTTCCATTAATTACTGTGCATATATTGCCAGGTGATCCAGTTAGTTGGATACCCAATGTCGAAACTCTTGTCATCAAGATTGCCCCATAGCATTTTCACAAATATCCTCACCCCTCCCACCCCCACACACACGAGACTCAGCATCACCAAAGAAAAAAGCATAGCACCAAACACCACAACTATTCACTTCCTTGGCATCCGTTCTTGAATAAGAGGAACAAGTTTGAACCTTAAAGTATCAAATTGTGATCAACCAAAAACAACTTACTCCATATGCACCAGTAGCACAAAGCACCACCTGTATGCAGAAGGCAGCGTCTTTCACCATTTTGTTTTCGTTTACGTTCTCCATTCTAAGTGCCATTTTCCACTGCTAACTTCAGCAATTGTGCTGGACCACTTTGGTCAACATTATGATGAGGCAAGAATGAAACAAGAACCACTTGACCTGCATGAAAAGTGCAGTATAATGGAAAGATTAGAAAGAATAGACAGGAAGAGTGTAGCAAAAATCTTAACCAACAAAAGAAAACCAAAATTACCATTTGCTGATTCATCAATGGAACATACGTAACTAATTTTCCTCAACCGGAAAGTCTCCGCATAACTGATAAGCTCAAAACAATTTCAGAGCAAGATTAACCTCTTGATTAAATAGCTACATCAACATCCATTTTGGCCCCAAACTGTGAGGTCCTTTGTACTGGTGATGAGCTTGTTCTCACTTCATTTGGCGCCTTTCGCTCTATTTCATGGGCTTCACGCCCCATCCCTGCCTTCCTAAGGCAGGACACCAACACACTTATGGTTATAGTATCAGGTGCAACACCCAATAGCAACATCTTGTCATAAATTCCTATGGCTTCAAACATTCTCCCTTTCATACAATGCCCCAAAATGAGAATGGTGAAAGTCATCTTATCATGGATGCAACCTTTTGCCTCCATTTCTCCAGCAATTGCATTAGCCTCGTCTAAGTTGCCAGATTTACAAAACCCATCAATCACAGGGTTGTAAACAAATGGTGGGGGTGTAATATCTTCCCTCCAGATTAACTGGTTTAAAATAGCACGAGCTTCATTCAATCTATTTTCCCTGCAGAGAGAATTTATCAGAACAGAAAAGGTACGTACATTTGGAGATACCTTTCGCTCATTCATTTCATCCCAGAGTTTCAAGCCTCGGTCCACCTCACCAATCCGACCATGACCATCAATGAGAGACGTGAAGCTGACAACATCTGGATGTAATCCACTATTAATCATCCTTTCGTACATTTTCCATGCCAAAGCCATCTGGCCTCTTTTCCCAAACCCATCAATAATAGTATTAAAAGTATCCAAGCTTGGGCAAATCCTAGAAGTAATCATTTCATCAAAAAGAGTTACAGCATCGTCCATCATACCCAATTTGCAATATCCAGAAATAACTGAGGTGTATGTGCGGACATCTGGTGAAAACTCACATTGCGTCTGCACTTCTTTTAGCAACTTGAGTGCTCTATACACATTGCCAACTTTACACAACCCATTAATAAGGGTGTTATACGTAATAATATCGGGATGACAACCAAAATTCCTCATGACATGAAAAATCTCAAAAGCCTTGTCGAGCTTACCCACCTTACACAATCCTTTAGCCACTGTGTTAAAACTACAATTATCAGGGGAAAAGCCCCTTACCCTCAAGATATGATCTCTGAAAAATAGAAATGCCTCATCAACCCTGTTTGTATCAATTAGAAAACTCAAGAATTTATTATATACAAAAGAACTAATAACTGTTGTTTCACTACAGAATTCAGCTTTTGCAATCAAAATCTCTTGGGCGGTCCTAAAGTCCCCTGCTTCAGCAAAGGAAGAAACCAAGAATTCCAAGAGCGCATTGTTTGGCAAGAAGCCATCCGCTTTCATGCACTCGTAAACTAATTTAGCGGAATCATGAAGACGGGCCCGACAGAGGGACCTGAGGAGCAACTCAAATGTTATTTCAGAGTGAACAATATTCAAAGTGAGCCTAGAGTAGCGGAAAAAGCTAAAAGCTAAACTGGGGTGGTTGAATCTATTATTATTGGTTAAGTGAGAGATTACACCAAAAGCAATAAAGGGATCCAAATGGTGACGGAAATAATCGGTATTAAAAACAGAAAGCGATTGACAGTATTGAATACATAATGTGCATACGACTTTGGTGAACCAAAAGTGTGACGACGATTGGGATTGGGATTGAGAATGGAAGAAAGATTTGCAGAGAGACTTGGATACGAACGCCCTTTGAGCGCAAAGCTGCATTATTTTTGTTGATTCGGATTTCAGGTATAATATTGTTGACGAATCGCCATTGTTGCAGAAATTATTAGGTCACATGATTCGCTTTGGGTGCCGCAGCATTTGGATTTGCGGAAGAAGATTGATGATTGATAATATTATATATGCCTGCAAAATAATGAGAGCCCAAACGCAAGCAGAATTGAAAAGGAAGTTAGGAAGAGGATTAGGGTTTTTCAGAATTATAAGCTTTTATTCATTTTTTTTTTCATCTTTTCTTTTTTAATGAAAGAACATCAAAATTCAAGTAGGTGGGCCGCTTTTTGCATACAAATAAATAAGTGGGCTAAATGTTTTTTTCTTTTTTTTCTTAATAACAACTTAATTAAAAGTTAACTGACGTAATACACAAAATTTTCTCTAACTCTTAACATTCCTTTGGAAATTAACTAAAACGTTAAACCAAAACGACTTCCTTTATAGTATGGTAGATATGCAATCGCACATACTTGAGATCCGGTTTGTAGTATTGCGAAATCGTCTATGCTACACACTGTTATCTTGTAAGGTTCTTTCGCATATGTACAAGGAAATTTCGTTCTCAGTCATTGTGCATATGTCAAAAGTTGACTTCGAAAGAAAAGTTTTCGTTTTTTCATAAGGAGTCTCGCTTTTAAACAACAGTGCATTAGATGCAAAACGAAACGTGAAGTGCATTAGATGAAAATCCCTAGAGTCAAATAAGAAGACAATAATATATATATATATATATATATATACTCTCAAGTATATACTATACCCGGTATCTAATATGCACTCGGGCCTAGTTGGTCTATTCTAAGTGCAACAAGTGATGAGATCGTTGAAAATACAATTAAGAAGCTATCTAGTATTTTTGGAGAACGACAAAGTGTGTTATACTTACTTGTCCCTTAAAAGATATGATATTATTTGGATGTACTGTTTCGAGTTTGAATCATAATTAGGATGATTAATATTTGAACATCCAAATCATTACTTACTTAAGCTGAAACCGTGAACGTGATGAAGTCTTTGGAAAACGTTTAACTATGGAATAATTAATGAGATCAAAGGTTTGTTGATTCATTTGTAAGTTAGACAGTATTCCAAGTGTCGAGGAACCAAAACTAACAAAATTTGATAAGGAGGGAGTAGTTCACTCTGAATATCCAGAGTGTTATAAAGAACATCAAGCAAATAGAATGAAAATATTGGATGACCTGCAATACGAGTGGCGGAGTTTTGAAAGTTTCAATAAGACTCTGAAATAGCGACAAATAACAGTTAGTTTTGAGTCTGACATTTGCCTCACGGCTAGTAGGACTGTGGGAGATTGTTGGAGTTTGTGTCTTGGGTGCAAATAGTATTTAAGTATGGACTCGTACATCATTTGATAAAACAAAAGAATAAAATGAAAACATGAAAATCCTTATGATATATTCATGTGTTTCAATAAACATATATGTGTTTATATTAATATAAATGTTTGATATTATCATTTTATATTTTTTGTTAAATCCCCATTATTATGAAGATCAAGATTCAATACATTAAGTCGTGAATGTAGTACACTATTATTATTGGATAAGTTGATCTCGTTGTGGTAAGTGAATGTGATGGTATCTAAATGTTTTTATATAAATCGTCTTTATAAGGGAAATTTGTGAAATCGTTAATGATGAGAACTTTGATGTAGCTTACAAAGAATAGACGTTAACAAATAAATGTTACACCTAAATTTCTCTTGGCGAAAGTGCACGAATCAAGTAATAATAATAAAAAAAAAAAGTATAGTTAAGATCCAAGTATCGTATCCCAAGGGAGTGGTGAATTAATGTATGAGAGTGTTATTAAAATCGGATCGAATCGGCTGGTCGAACCGGTTTAATCGGTAACCGGTAGCTTGGTCGGTCCCCTTGAATTTAAGAACTGGTCACTTTAAGAACCGGTCAAATTCGGTAATGGTTGAACCAGTTTGTACATTACTTTATAAATATTTAAGTTTTTCATTGTAGTGGAGTTGAACCCTAGATCCCTAGGTACATATTAGATGCTTTAACCAGTTGATCTATAATCAATGTTTTGGAACTAGCCCGGACTGGCCGGTTCAACCGGTTCGACTGAGAACCGGTGGCTTGTTCGGGCCGGTTCCCCCTTCATTAACGGGTTGAAATCTGTTGAGGGCGAACCAGCAGATTTCGTCAGTTCGCACGGCGACCCGTTGAACCGGTTCCATTTGCGAACCTGTTTAGCCCTTTTTTTTTGTCTTTTGGTCAATTGCGAATCAACCCATATTTTTTGACAAATACAAACATGATTTGAAACTTTTAAAAAGAAAAGGAAGAGAAAAAAAATGCAGAACTTTGAAAGGCCATAACTTTGCGTAGGAGCGTCCATTATGGACGCATTTTTTTTATTTGGGGTATCTCGACGAGATCTATCCATCGCAAACTACGGTTTGGGCCAATAAATTTTTAAAAAAAAATGCTATTTTCCATCCTTAATTTCACTGTGAAGCGAAACGAGCATGCATTTGAGAATTTCAGGCATAGTATTTCGTCCGATGCTAAGTTCATTTTCTAGATTTTAATGTCACATATTGTTGTTCTTGTAATAATTTTGTGATACGGTTGGCCAACATTTAAAAATCCAAAACAATATTTTATCTTGTATTAAATATATATTTTGTTGGATGATATATTAAATTGTTGGCTAGCTCAATGGTTTCCATTATTTCACAAGAACTTGTTTTGTTGGAGGTCACGTGTTCAAGTCCTAGTATTGTGATAACCATATTCTTATTTTTCTTATAATGTAACAAAATATTAGTGACTTAAAATATTTCTTACAATCTTATAATTTTTTTATACAATTAATTTTTATTATTATATATTTTATTGAATGTTGACTTTGTTCAACAAATCGGTCTAACCAGTGGTTTGACCGGTTCGATCTATTGACCCACTACCCGCTAGCCTCACCAGGTCAGTCATCGGGCCGGGTTTCAAAAAACTGAGTAAACCAGTAAATATCAGGATGGTAGTTTGAATGCAAGAAAACAATTAAAGCAATTTACTTAACTAATGAATGCGAAAAGAGATTAATTATGATAAGGCTAAACTAACTAACTAAACTAAAGCAGAATTATAAACAATAATTGTAAAGATTATTTAGATGTTGGGTTTCACAATGATTTAACCATAGTTGTTCACAGTCTCACAGATAAACGACCTATATTTACTTACAATGCTTGATGATAATTTGATGTTTGCATATGTAATGGATATGTGACCTATAGCACGAGTTATCTCAATCTCTAATAACTACCGTGTTAACCGGATCAACTCAATTATCAGTTGTTTTAGTAGAGATATCAAATCTGCAATGCAATTAACTCATCTGAATCGTGTTAACAAAACATACATAATCAAGATTTATCTAATGTGATCTAGGGGTTGCGCATCAGTTGCGTTAACATACCAAAGTCACAAATCAAATATATATAACAAGCTTAGCATCTACACTCTGGCGGACCCTTGTTAGTGCTTATGTTCTTCAGCGAGAGTAAGACTAGTCACACAACATAAATAACTATTCAATCTAGACATACAAGATCATCAAACGCACATCAAGCAAAATAAATAAATATATCCAGAAATCATAGTTACTCCCTTACTCTAAAAAACAAGTAGGTTAGCTCTTCATAGTCATGGGTTCTAACAATCAATAAAAAATTAAATAACATAGACAAAGTAAAGAGAATAAGAAGAGTTTCTGGGACCCGGTGGAACTTCGTTGCTTGATTATCTTCTTGACTCCTTAGTGTTATCTTCTTCTCTACTGACTATTTTCTCTCAAACAATGACTCAACTAAACTAGAACAAGACTTCAATGGTGTTTCTCTCTGAAAATAATCTAACATTGTTTTTGTAGGTTTTTGTAAGCGTTTGTAAGCTTTTGTAAGTTGGTGTTGTGCTCCTTGGTTGTCCTCCTCTATTTATAGGAGAGTCTTGATCCCCTAGTTCTATGAACAGCCGTAACCTAATCGCTGCAAAAGACTGTTCAGTCCTCGTCGCGCGCAATCTATCCTGGCGCGCCTGAACTTAGCGCATGTCAGGCGCGATCTGTGTTGCCATTGCACCTACCATCGCGCCACCTTTTGTCCTTCCATATGGTCTCCTGATGCACTCCTTCAATCGTAATATCTTTGGTACTTGCAGTGTTGTAGCGCCTCTCGTAGCGATAGGGCTCCCGAAGTAGTGTCTCGACTCTTTGTCTCAAAAAATTTCAATTTTGGCCTCTTTTAGCTTCGGTTTGTCTTGACTTGATAAAATCCTAGAAAAACATGACCCAATACTAAAACCAATAAATATGCAATAAAAATTATACGAAAGCATAAGAAAACGAGTACGTAAATGTCTATAAATAAACACTCATCAAAGACCCTCAAACTTAAACCTTTGTTTGTCCTCAAGCAAACTCACTAGCTTGACTCAATCTAAATTAGAATTCAATGATCAACATGTCAACATTTATAAGTGGGAGTTAGAATGCAACATATGGTCAAAATAAGAGATGAGATAGAATAGATAAACACGAGCACATCAAATTTAATAAAGTCATCGTCACATCTGTTACGTGTGCTCTAATGGTGTGCGATACCATTGTTCATTCATAAGTTATTGTCACTTTGCAAATTTATAAGATCATAGGCTTCATAAACAAAGGCTCATAGAAAATGCTTCAGCGGGATTCAGTTGATATTCATTTATCATAAAGGGTTCTTGGCTCGAAAGGTTAAAACTCAAATTTATAGAAAAGATGACCTATTTCATTTCCTCAACACATAAAAATCCCCAATTATCTCATGCAATATTCAAGCAAATTGTTCAAGTGTTATACTGACATGCTTCATTACTATTTCCTCATAAATAAACAATATTCTTTACACAATTATACACAACAGCATATTGAAATGTGTATATGAAACTTAAATATGCTCTTGACAATATTACGCAAGATATACCAAAGGTATTTACATATTCTTTCATCTCAAATTCGTATTATATTATGCATATATCATCATTAATCCCAACTTATTCATGCTTTCATGCTTCAAATTTCATTCTAATGACTCATTCATAAAAATAACTAGACTCTAAAAGAGACTCTAAATAAAATATATAACACTTAAGAATAACAAAAAGCGTAGATTTTCCCCAACTCAAAATCATGCGGTTTTCTCATCATATAAATATAAAAAGAATTAAAGCATATATGAGAAAGCTCCCCTGATCGAGTTCAAAGCACACTCGTCGAACTAGGGGTGGTAGTGCTTTCTTCATTTGTCACACTCTCCTCAATTTGTCTCAACTCCCGCCAATGGTGGGTGTTGTTGCTCTGGAATTGCACATTGATTTCTTTCAATTGGTGCACTAACTCATCATTCTCTTGTTCCAAACGATGTTTCACCTCTTGTAGTTGCTCATGAACGTCTTTTGTTTCTCGTGCATCAGTGATAATGTTTCTTAAATTAACTCAATTGTTGATGATTCATTAGTGTGGAACGTCGTTTCGATCACTTGCCTCGCAATGTGATTGATGTGATATGTATTTCGGTGATGAATGTCTGCATCAAGTTCTGGACAACCCTCCTTGATACAAAATGCAGTGATAAGTGCGCCAAAATACAATAGGCGTGGTGGACCATCAGCAGTGTGATCTCCAATAACCTTAATTATGATTTTCCCAATGTTAGGTCTATCTCTTCATTTAATGTTCATCATAATTTTTACTTGCTCCATGAAACTTTTCCTTTGTAGTCCGTTGGAAGTATACAAGAACTAACAAACAAATAAAACTCCTTATAAAGTGTTGGTAGATCCCTATAATCAGCCTCCAAATCGCCGCCATCATTGTAATAAAGCGTGAGGTTTGGTTGTAGAAAGATCGTGAGACACGCTCGGTTGTTAACTTGTGTTGTAAACCGATGTCCCAGAGTATCATATGATATGCCTTTAGCTTGTAGTATTTATTCACGCATGTCTCCATGATTTTAGTTGACTTTCTCCTAGCCAAACATTGTCATCTCCTTTTATAATGTGCATATTATTTGCAAACAGTGGTGTCGTTCACAATACCGGGTCGTCTCATCATTTATCCTAATCACGCATGCTTCAATATCTTTTTCAACCCTAGTACTTCTTGTTCATCAACAAAGTGGCTTTCTAACAGTGCCTTGTACAGATTGAAACAGTTGTTGGTGAGGAATCGGTTGCGGACGAATTTTGACTTAGCTAAAGAGAGTCTCGAAATTTTGCATAATGTTCCCATTATTGGATCAAAGGTGTAATATCTTTCAGATGCCATGCTCTTCTACAAAGAAGTACAAGATAAATAAAATTTTCTTTCAAGAGAATAGATGAATAGAGAAATAAAGAAGAAATAGTCTTATGAATTCTGAGAGATAGTAGAATTATAAAAGTGACTAGAGTTATATATAAAAAAGTTCTTAAAAAAACTTGGTGATTTTTATTAAGTTGCAAAACTCTCCATAATAATTGTAATCACAATGGAAATAATTCATGTATTAATGGAATTTAATCATAAGAGAAGTATAAGTATGCTAGGAAATGTAAAGATAGAGATTGCTCAGCCAAACTCCGTAGATTCTGAATTCTTCATGTCTCATATTGCCTTTCAAAGTGAGAAACGTGTTTGGCAAGAAAACTTTCAGGCGTGACATGGAGGTCGCACGTGATAGGCGCGATGACACGTCACAGCCGTATGGAACGCGCTATATTATGGAATTGTGGTGTTACGGAGGTCAGAATGCGGTCCTGGTCGGGCGTGTGAGGCGGGATGTGAATAGGTATGGCATTGGTCGCGCCTGATTTTGAAAAAATCTTCTCTTCGTGCTCTAGTATGTGCTATCCTTACATTTTTTAAATGTCGTCTTGCTTTTGTCTTGTTCGTCTCTCCACTTATATCTTCTTTCACTTTCTTCTCTTTTCCTATCTCAATGGTTAGCTCAAAGACATATTAAAAACTTTATGCTATATATGACTCGAAATATAAATAAACTAAAGACTCGATAAATAAAAACTTATTATTGTGGATTGCCTCCCATGCAACGCTTAGTTTATTGTCGGTTAGCTCGATAATTTTGGTGAACAATTAGGGGTACTTGGGTGCACCTTTTGCACCATGGTCTTTCTTCTCTTCTTATTCTAGAGCGAATACATTATTTTGGTTATAACAGTTGAATTACAAATGCTTAGGAAACCTTGCCATAACTTCTTCAAAAGTTTCCAAAAGTTTTAAGGTTTCATCTTTATGCTTTTCCAAAAATCCTTCTCCTTGTACCGCGTAGTCCAGTAACAGTTTATTCTTTATATTCATTCCATGATAGAAGACCCGCATCACTGTTACCTTTGTTATCCAGAATATTGGTTCAACCTTCCTGATTAATTTTTGAACTTGTCCCAAGCTTGTACGATTGTCTCACCTGCATCATGCTCGTAGTTAAGAATTTTCCTCTTCTCCTCCATTTCTTTAGAGGTCAACGAGAATTTCACCTTGAATTCTTCAACTAGTGTTTCCCATGATCGTCTGTCATGGCCTTAGTAAACCAATTGAGTGTTATCCCTGATAGGAACATAGGGAATACCACCAATTCTCGTGGTGAATTGTGATGAATGAGACCATTATATAAACTCTCAAATTGTGCAACATGTTGCACTAGATCTTCATCTTGGACCCCGTCAAATTGATACTTCCCTACCTGCTTACTGAACAATAAGCACATTTGCTCATTAATTTCTTTATCTTGAGCTAGTGTGGTTGAACGTATTTCTCGTGCAACTTTTGACAGAAATAATGCTTTCAGCGTACTTGTGGGCACTTTGGATTGTCCTTTCTTTTGTCATTTCCTAACAAAACTTGAGTTCAATAATGAGCTCGTCTTTTATCCCTACACAGTTAACAGATAGGTTAGTGCCGAAACAAATAAGCTTGGCGATTCACACAAAACAATATTGTTACTCCCCGGCAGTGGCGCCAAAAACTTAATTGCAAGGAATAGAAGTTAACAAATAAATGTTACACCTAAATTCCTCTTATCGCAAGTGCATGAACCAAGTAATAATAAAGTGAAAAGTATAGTTACGATCCAAGTATCGTATCTCAAAGAGTGGTGGATTAATGTATGAATCACTTAAATCCAAAACACTAACGATTATCACATTTCTTTTATCGTGTGTTTGAAGAATGATTTTTATGATATGAATGCTATGAAAGTTATGAATAGAATAGAAATCATGCGATGTCCTCATTGCATAAAATAGAAAGAATTAAAGTAAAGATCATAGGACTCTATTGATCGAGCTCATAGAACACTCGTGGGACTGGTGGTGGTGTTGCTTTCTTCCTTTGGGAAATTCTCCTCAATTTCTCTAAACTCTCTCTAATGGAGAGTGTTGTTGTTCTGGAAGTGCTCCTTGATTTCTTCCAACTAACTCACTGACTCAGCATTTTCCTTTTTCAACCGTTCTTTCACTTCTTGTAATTGCTCGTACACCATCTTTTCTCTCTTCGGTGAAGGTGATAGAGTTTCTTCAATTAACTTTATTGCTGATAACTCATTAGTGTTGAATGTGGTTTCTATCACTTGCCTCACAATGTGATTGATGGGATATGTATTTTGGTGATGGATGTATGTATCAAGCTCTGGACAGCCTTTTTTGATACAGAGTGCGGTGATGAGTGCTCCAAAATGTATAAAGCATGGAGGACCGTTGATGATGTGATCCTCGATAGCTTTAATTATGATCTTCGCTATGTTTGGAGTGTCTCCTCTATTTATGCATACCATAATTTTTGCTTGCTCCCATGAAACTTTTCCTTTGTAATCTAATGTAAGTATCCGAGAACTGATAAAAAAATATAATTAATTAATTAGAAAGTGTTTGCAGATCCCTATAATCAGCCTCCAAGTCACCGTCTTTATTTTTGTAAAACGTGAGGTCTGGTTGTAAAAGATATCTTGAGGCGCGCTTGTGTTGTGAGCTTAGGTCCCAAAGTATCATCTGATATGCCTTTAATTTGTAGTATTTGTTTATGTCTCTTTATGTGATTGTAATTGATCTCCCTATAAGCCAAACATTACCATCGCCTTCTTCATAATGAGCATAGTATTCGCGAACAATGGTGTCGTTCACAATACCCGATCGATCTCCTCATCATGCACCCTAATCTCGCATGCTCTAGTGTCTCTTCCAACCTTTGTACTCCTTGTTCATCAACAAAGTGGCATTGTAATAGTGCCTGATACAGGTTGAAATAGTTTTCGTTGAGGAATCGAAAGCGATCGAATGTTGGTTGAGCTAAAGAGAGTTTTGATGCCATTCGTGGTGTTCCTGTTGCTGGCTCAAAAGTGTAATATCTTCCAGATGCCATGTTCTTCTACAAAGAACAAATAGAAAAATAAAATTTTCTTGAAAGAAAATAAATAGATAGGAGAAAAGAAGAAATAGTCATATGAATTCTGAGAGATAATAGAATTGTAAAAGTGATTAGAGCTTTTAATTAGAATTTTGGAAAATTTTCATTAAGTTGCTTAACTCTTCTAAAATAAATAATGGGAACAACTTATGTATCAATGGAATTTAATCATAAAGGAAATATACGTATGGTAGGAAAAGTAATGATAGAGATTTCTCAGCCAAATTCCATAGATTCTGGTTTCTGCATGTCTCATATTGCCTTTCGAACTAAGAAACATGTACTGCAAGAAAACGTTGAGGTGTGATGTGGCCATCGCGCGGCTGAGGCGCGATGCGAACTTTCATGCACTATTGGACGCAATTTTTTCTGGAACTCTGGTGTCACAAAATTAGATTGTGCTCCTTGATTGCGCGTGTGAGGTGCGATGTGAGCAGTGGTGGCATGTGAGATCGTGCCTGCTTTTGAAAATGTTGTATTGTCCTTACTTTTTTCCAATGCCATCTTGCTTTTGTCTTGTTTGCCTCTCTACTTATATTTTCTTTCACTTTCTTCGTTTTTCATATCTCAATGGTTAGCTCAAAAACAAATTGAAATAATATGCTATATTTGACTCAAACATAATTAAATTAAATACTCGATAATTAAAAACTTACTATTGTGGGTTGCTTCCCACACAACGCGGAGTTTATTATCGGTTAGCTCGACAATTTTGATGAAGAATCAGAGGTCATTTGGTGCACCGGCTGCACCGTGGTCTTTCTCATCATTTTCTCATTTCTTCACTCCTTCCTTTTCTTTGATGGTCATCTGCAAGAGTTCATTAACAATGTTGAAAGTGGCATTGCGTGCTTTCAGGATGTTGTGTTCCTTTGTGGCTCTTGTGACATCGTACATCAATTGGAATGTTGCATCAGGTGGTAACCGTTGAAATCCTTCTCCATGGTATACTTCTCTACTCAGCTTATCCAAGACATGGCGGCTAACTTTAATTAACCCCCAATAATAGATGCCATTCACATGTTTTTCTTCTAACCATGACACATCAAATCCAGTGTTCTCCTTTTCAAGGTAGTCATCTTGTGCTTTTTCCTAGCATCTATTGAAAGTCTATCCAAGCTTCAACAAATGTTGCACCTCGTTTTTGCTTGAAATTCAAAATTCTCTCCTTCCACGACTTTGTGTGCACACCTCCACAAAATCTGAAATTCAATTCCTTGACTGTGGTAGCCCAATCTCCTCTCCAATTGACTTTAGTATTATACCATTCTCTTGCTTCTCTTATCAATGAATGTTGGTTGTCAAATAGTTCTCTTTCAAATTGCTCATTCCTAATCACCTTCATCAATTCTTCATCAACAACATTGATGTCAAATTTTGGGCGTGGCATAGCAAATTTGTTGATGTGCTCTATGTACCACACAGCGTACCAAACGGCTTGATGTTGTCCTCCCATATATGGCGGTTGTAGAAGTGGTCCGTGTTTGTAAGTTCTTCAAATGTTGTCGTACCTCATCTTGCTTCCTCATGGTGGTGCTACTGCTGACTTTCTGATTTGATCCATGTGTTATTCCTGGAAACAAAGAGAAATCAGTGCTTTGACAGACAAGCTTGATGACTCACACAACTACTAATAATATCGTTACTCCCCGGCAACGGCGCCAAAAACTTGATGGGCGTGTAGGATGTAATAAAATAGAATATAAGTCAACACATAAATGTTACACCTAAATCTCACTTTGTTGCAAGTGCACGAATTAATTAATAATAAAATGGTAACTATAGTTACGAACCAAGTATCCTATCCCAATGGAGTGATGGTTGTATGTATGAATCACTTAAATGTAAAGCACTAACAATTATCACTGTCTTTTCTCTTGTGCTTGCAGGATGTAATGAATGCTTATGAACGCTTTCTATATAATAGATGCTTTGATTGTTTTTTCTGCAAAGAATGCTTAAACTAAAATGCAATGACAATTAATCTAAAAATGCAAGAACAGTAATTAAGTATCTTTTTGGCTTTGAATGCAAGAAAATAATTAAAGCAATTAAACTAATTAAACTAATGAAAGCAAATAAACAATTAAACTAAGAATGCGGAAGAAAGATTGATTAACTAACTAAACTAAACTGACCCAAATAGCATAATTTAATGATTGATTGATTGTGGTTGTAAACAATATTTGGAAAGATTGTTTAGAGGCCAGGTTTCACAATTACTTAACCATAATGGTTCATAGACAAACTACATATATCTACTTACAGTACTTGATAATTATTTGATGTTTGCATGTGTAATGGATACCTGGCATATGGCAGGAGCTATCCTAACCATACACCTATGAATCTCTAATAACCTACCGTGTTAACGGATCAGCCCAATTGTTAGTTATTTTAGAAGAGATATCAAATCTACAATCCACTTAACTCATTCGAATTCTGTTAGCAATACGTACTTAGTCAAGATTGATCTAGTGTGATCTAAAGGTTTGCGCATCAGTTGCTTTCATAAATTCAAAGTAACAAATCGCATATAATAACTATCCTTAGCGTTCTACACTTCGGGCTGCCCCGCACGGGTGCTTCTGTGTTATCCGAGTGAGAGTAAAGTCAGTCACACAACATAAGTAACTATTCAATCTAGACATTCAAGATCATCAAACACACATCAAGTAAAGCAAATAAACATATTTATAAATTAGAGTTGCTTCCCTACTCTAAACAACAAGTAGGTTAGCTCCTCGTAGTCATTAGTTCAACAATCAACAAAGAAGTAAATATCATAGACAAAGTAAAAAGGTAAAGAAAAGCTTCTCGAATTTGGTGAAACTTTGTTGCTAGACCCTATTCTTACTCCTTTTTGCTACATTCTTCTTCACATATTATTCTCTCTCTAACAATGACTTAACTAAACTAGAACAATACTTTGATGGTGTTTTCTCTCTGGTGACAAACTCTCAGGGTTTGTCTGTCGGAAAGTGGTGAAAAACTCGTGTGTGTATCGCGAGAGCTTGTGGGCATGGTGCCCTAACTGCTGAGCGTGGCCTTCTATTTATAGTTTTCTCTACTCGGCTGCGTTTTAGGGTTTTTGACTTTCGACCCAAATTCCTTCTGATCACGTAACCCCCGCACTATGAGCCATCTTGATCGCGCGCCACCCGAGTGATGCGATGTTGGTCGCACGACGTTCTGATTTCCTCCATGCGGTCTTCTTGTGTCTTCTCTTCAATCGCACTATGTTCGATATTTCACCTTTTTATAGTGTTGTAGTGCTCCCGTAGCGCCTGAACATTCCGAAATAATGTCTTGACTAATTTTCACCCAAAATATCCACTTTTGGCCCTATTTAGTCTCGTTTTGTCTTGACTCCATAAATACCAAAGAAAACATAAAATAATGCTAAAACAGGTAAATAAGCCATCATAAGTATTCAAAAGCATAAGTAAACAAATACTTAAATCAGGCTAATTAGACTCTTATCAGGCCCTAATCCAACACTTAGGCTCAATTTGACTTATAAGCCCAATTAGAGTTGAAGATGTTGTTAGAGTTTAAAGGCCCATTCGAGTTGAAAGACCCATTCAAGTTGAAGCCCCATTCGAGTTGAAGGGCCCAGTTTGAGTTGAAGAGCCCAGTTCGAGTTAAAAGCCTAATTCGAGTTAAAATCATTGTTCGGGTTAAAGGGCCAATTCAAGTTAAAAAAGTTGTTCGAGTTAAAAGGCATGTTCGAGTTATTTTCATCATTTGAGTTGGCCAGCCAATCAGGCTGCAAAGTCTGTCCAATCGCTGCATAGGCACAATGCAATATCTCACTCTTAGAGGTGGCCTTTGAGTTCAATTGCTTTTGGTTTAATATGACATCGATATCAATAACTTTTTTTCCTTCTTGTCAGTCCCCGATTATAAGTTCTCATTGACCGCGTCCTATAGAAACTAGGCTATCTACCGTTTTTAATCTGCTGGGGCCCAACGTGGCCCACTCTGCTAATTAAAAAAAGATTAAGCCTATAAATACCCAACTAATCATCATTATCGAGGTACGTTTTTCTAAGAGAGCTCTAACTGAATTTGAGTTATCGAGTTATCTAAGTTAATTCGAGTTATCGAGTTACTTATTATAATTCAAGTTATTTCAACATGTTTGAGTTTTGGAGTTATTCTGCTCTGAATTCGACTTGAGGCCTGAATTTGAGTTATTTTGCCTGAGTTCGAGTTATTATGTTGAATTCGAGTTATACAGTCAGTTTGGAGCAGTTTACCCCATTTTCACCAAATTTCAGCATTATTCAGCGATACGAGGCCTATAATTTACCTCCCTTTGAAAAAATAAGTTGGCCAAATACCTCTCTGTGATCTAAAAAGTTGGCATTTTACTCCCTTATGCATGGAGGTGTAATTCACTCTCCCTTAAATGAGAGTGAGGGTTAGATTTTTTCCTTTGAAAAGACATTTATACCCTTATTGCTATTAAAAAATATCTTTTATTTTAATATTTTAAACTATCAAAAATTGTGAAACTAAATTAAAATTTAAAATAAAAATCTAAGATATATACATGTAATGCCTTGTTTCTTATACTTTTTTTATATAAAAAAAAAAGAAAAATACAAGAAAATCAAATTCGAAATTACACCAATGATAAAATTAGTATTGATAAGGGTATTTTAATCTTTTAATATAAAATTTACAATACAAAGTTTTTCAGGGAGGTGGTGTGCCAACTTTGAGATCATAGGGGATTATTCGGCCAACTTAGTTTTCACAGTGAGGTGAGGTAACTTGCTTAATTTACCATAACACATGGAGATAATTTACCAAAAATCCGTGTAAGAATGGTACCTTCCCCTGCTGACGGAATTCCATTTTCTATCAAATTCCCGTACTCCTTTGAAAGCAAGAAGTTTTCCATGAGCATTTTCCAATGATCATGATTCATGGTACCCATCAGATTTGGAAATCGCTAGCTGGACAAATGAACTTTCTGCCATTCTTTGATCACAAGACAAGTAAAAGGCTGCTATTTTAACATTTGGAGAGAACTTCTTGTATTATTTAAATAAGAACAATGTATATTAAAGCCTTACAAAGCAACTGAATAGAAAATAAACAAATCCATGTCTAACTAACAAATCTGAAACGTGGCTAGACCAAGTCAACTTAGCTAGACTCCTTAAGAATAGAGATGTTAATTTTACTAACAGAACTTCACAATCAGATGACTGGAGGCATCAGCCATGAGGAGCACCTTGTAATCCTCCATCAGCTCTTTGGTAGTAGAACATTAAGAGGAAAAGCATAAACTGCTTTCAATATCCAGTAAATTAAACATGAGAGCAAACTGATTTTTGAGTTTGTATGCAACTAAACAACGTATAAAAGATGCTTATGTGCTTCTATTACCTGTTATTTAAACATGCTACATAAATACAAGGAAAATACACCTAACTGTTGTGAGTAATTTATGAAATCAACTATTCTAGGTACCGTCATTATATACTTACTCTAACATTACAAAAATCACCCAGGTGAAATTCCAAGGCAAACAGATGTTTTAATAGAATGTATAATCCGAGCGCAGATTCCAGCTTGAGCTGAGGTGATCTTGTTTAGAGATACAGTATGATTCTCCTCAACTTCTCAACTTTAAGACCTGAAGCTTCTTTTTATAATATGGCTTTCTACATGCACAAGAAAATGCAGAATAAAAAGGCAATTTATTCGAATAGGGAGTTAAATTAGCGGATGTAGGCTGAATTTTTATTTTTGGTTAATAAAATGAAGAACCTAAGGTACCAGAGAATAGATTTTTAATTTCTTTAAGTTACATGATTTCCTACAAAGCAAAAGAAAAATGAAATAAGATGAGGACATACAACAAGCAATTGAAACGACAGAAAAACAAATCCATGAAGAAAAAAACTTCAATACAGAATCTCCAAATAACAATCGACACCAAATAGGCAAATACACAAGAACATACCCTCTAAATTGTCGATGAAAGTTCTATCTGTGGTGTTTTGTTGAATATATTCATGGACTAGGGAAAAGTAGAATTTTATGCATTCGAAAGATTTTGGGACTCGGCCAGTCGAGAATTTAGTGGCAATGGAACAAGGGTAGGTAACTAAAAACGAGGGCATTTTCTGTCTTTCTCTGTACTCAGGTCAAAGAGAGAAATATGGATGAGATGAGTGTGCAAACAAAACCATACACATCCGAGTATTTACTAATCAGAAAGTTTTGTCAATAAACGTAACTGTATTTTTTAGAAAATTGAAGAGTACTCAAAACAAAATAATATAAGAGAAGAGTGAAAAGAAACTTTGATATTACTTATTAGGGATAAATGCATTAAACCCCCTGAACTATGCACGTTTTTGCGTTTTCGTCCTTAAACTAATTTAATAAGCGTTTCCCCCCCTAAACTATGCACGTCTGTGCGATTTGCCCCCTCGCCGGAAACCACCGAATATTCCCCGGAATATTCCTTTCTCGTGCTTGTCACGTGAGACCGTTAGGGGTATTTTGGGTACTGGTTTTGGCGGGAAATTAATTCTCAAG
This sequence comes from Linaria vulgaris, assembly GCA_948329865.1. NCBI lineage: Eukaryota > Viridiplantae > Streptophyta > Magnoliopsida > Lamiales > Plantaginaceae > Linaria > Linaria vulgaris. The sequence goes on from OX415250.1 coordinate 73,750,794, forward strand.
TTGCCCCTTTAACTATGGTAATTACAGCGATATACCCCCTGAACTATGCGTGTGTACTCCCTGAACTATTGTGTGGCTATAACCCCCCCTGAACTATGCATGTGCACCCCCTGAATTATTGAAATCATTTCCCCCGTGAACTATGTATTTTCCCCCCCTGAACTATGTATATGTACCCCCTTAATTAAGTTGTCGCGCTTTTGGTTTTAACCATTTGTGTTGTTTTTCGATTGATTGGCGTATTGAAGATTTATTGGTTGTATGAAAGCAGATGGATGGTTATGAAACATACCACACAGTTATAGTCAAAATTGCAATTGCACAATAAACCACAAAGAGAATAAGTAATTTCAATTGCTAAATAAACCACAAAATAGCAGTTTGCACAAGTCCAACCTCATCACCAAGTTACATCAAATGTTAATGAGCAAGTTCTACTGGATACAAAATAGACATGGTGCAAAATGGGACGGACACTGGATACAAAACATAAGTTCATCACCACTGGATACAAAACACCAGTTCATCACCAAAATTATATTGTCCTGCTTGAGTTGATTAAGGAAGCAACTGCTTTTTCAAGAGGGGTGCTATTCCTCTTCAAAATATATATTCTGAGTTGTTCTACTATATCTTCTACTTCAGCATCCTGCCTACTCCCACCTGTATGAGTTGGCTCATTAACCTTTAGCTACAAATAATAACATAAGAGTGAAAAATACTACTCCTTGCAAAGTCAAAGGAACCAACAAAAACAAGAAACAAACATAATATACCTTTGCCATTGCTTTTTTCTTCCCACTAAGCTCCTCAACAAGTCTAGTCACCTTCTTCTTTAATCTGGGTTCTTTTGGTTCACTAACTTCTTCAACAACCTTCCTCTTTGTTTTTTTCTGATTTTTCACCTGGCATAAACATATTCATAAATACATGCCTATTTCACAAAAAAAACAACTGCTTCAAACAATACATTCAATCTTACCATCACTTCTGGAACATCAGCAGTCTTCACAGGGGATGGATTCTGTTCTTTTGCATCTTTTTTCCTTGGTGAGTTTGTTATACCAGCATTTTTGTTCTTCCTTGGAGATCTTCTTACAGGCATATCACTCATCTTATCTTTCCCCTTGCTCTTTCTTTTCAAAGTCTCCTAACAACAATAATACATACTACTCAATAACTTAAAGCCAGCAAATTTGTTGACAAGTACATCAAATGAATGATATTATACCTGAGTATCAGGCATTTGATCCTCATCTGTCATATTTCCAGGCACAGTCTGAGAATTTTGGACATCATCAGCACTCTTTCCTTTTGTGGATTGAACAGTGGCTTTTTTGGTGTTCTTTTTAGTTTTTCTGGACATCTTCAGGGTTCCATCATTCTTGCCTCCCTCATCAATATCCTGATAAATATAATATAGGTTAATAATAATAATAATTAAACAAACAATAATCCTACTTACAGGTAAATACAATATTATACCTTGGTGATTGGACCTGTTTCATTACTTGGAGGGACATCTACTCCAGGTTCATCCTCTCCTTCAGCATCCTTTCTTATTTGACATGTCCTCACATTATGTCCCTCCTCACCACAGAGTCTACAAGTCAATATAGTCCCCTTCCTTGTTGCCTTCTGTGTTATACCTTCTTCACTGGACTTCTTCTTCTTTTCTTTCTCTTCTCTCAATTCTGCTTGAGAAACAATTCTATTTTGTTTTTTGGGCCTTCCAGGCAATCTCTCAGGCACAAGAGGCAGCAATGGAGGTAGGTCTGAATGTGGCCAATCTTCTGGACCAGACATTGTGTGCATGCAACTCTTGTAGGTCTTAAGATAGCTGGACTTGTGGTAGCACATGTCAACATACTCTTCAGGGTCCCTTTCCTTGAACCTAAGTGCTGAACAAGCATGAGCACATGGAATCCCATTGAGCTGCCACCTTTTGCAGCTACAGGTTCTCTTGCCCAAGTCCACCAACATATGACCTTCTGGCCCATTAACCTCAAACTCTTCAAGTCCATTCCAGTGTGGCTTGCACTTTGCTCCAGCATCTCTGTTTGCCTCTAACAATTTCACAATGTTTGGCCCTATCATCCTTGTCCATTTCTTAGCCAAATCTCTCTTCACATATATCCTCTTCATCAATATCAACCTTATATGTTCCAACAGATCAATTATTGGCTTAGTCCTAGCTTCCAGAATCAGTGCATTGAAGCTTTCACACATGTTATTCAATAGCACATCACACTTAACCTCTGTTCTGAAGAAAGCTCTACTCCAGTTTCCTGCAGGCCTCTTAGTTAGCCAAACAAATGCATCAAGCTTCCTTTTTTTGATTTCCTTCATTGCAGATTCAAATCCTCTCACTGTGGTGGTCCTAGCTGCTTTCCAAACCAAAAACTTCAATGGCAGCCCTCTATGCAATTGTTTGAAATTGCTGTACATGTGCATCACACAGAATCTGTGTGAACAATCTGGCATGTACTTCTCAACTGCATCTATCAAGCCCTTCTGTTTGTCAGACATCACTATCCATCCATTGTTGTTGGCAACTGTAATCTTCAGATCACTGGTTAAGTGTTGCATAAACCACTGCCAACTGTCTTTTCTTTCCTTTTCTACCACAGCATATGCTACTGGATACATACTGTTATTGGCATCTATGCCAATAGCAGTCAGTAAGATGCCTCCACACAATGATTTCAGATGACATCCATCTAGGCAAATCACTGGCCTACAACCTGCCAAAAACCCTCTCTTTAATGACCCCCAACACATGTAGAACCTCTTAAAAACCAAACCCTCATCTGTCCCCAATGTCTTGATCCTAACAGTGTTGTCACTGTCACTCTTCATAATCTCTGCTGCATATCTCCATAATAGTGCATACTGTTCAGTCTCTGTGCCAATGGACAAAGTCCTCACCTTTGCTTTACACCTATACATCTGATATTTAGTAAAATCACATCTAGTTTCAACTCTGAAACTATCCTTCATTGCCTCTACAGGCCACTTAAGGTTGCCCTTGATCATATGACTATATTTTTTTGCAAGCCATGTGGAATTAGCACACTTAACAGTGTCAACAGCATTGCAATTATGTTTCCCATTGTAGGTCTTAATTTGCAGTGTCCCACAGTTACCAATCTCTGAGGCATATACTTGATAAGGACAGCCCTTGATTTTGCACTTCACCATGATCCTATCTTGGTCATTTTTTTCAAATTTGATGTCCCTCTTCACCTTAATTGCATAATTTCTCAATGCCTGTCTAAGTGTGGCTGCATCCTCAAAACAAAGCTCCAACTCAAAACTGGGGTTATCCATATCTAGTGCTTTGTTGAAGACTGGATAACCCTTGTAAGTCATCCTTGTAACTCTCCCACTCATGGACTCACTCTCCCTTGAGATATGCATTCCAGACCAGTGTGTCTCTGTCTCCCCCACATCACCAATATCCTCATAAACCCCCTCATCATCTGTGACATCTTCTCCATCTTCAAGTACAGCTTATGACACATCAGAGTCAGTACCCACAGACTGTGCATCATCTCCTTCCATCTCCCACTGATCATATATCAAGTCATCCCAATTATGGTCCTGTTCTGCTTCAAACTCATCACCAGCTTCTCCTTGTTCTGCTTGTTCAGCTTGTTCTGCTTGATAGGCACTACCACCAGTGCCTGCTTCTCCCATAGGATCACTCCCTTCTTCATGAGGTGGTGATCTACCACCATCAGCAAATACTCCCACAATCCTATCTTCATTCATGTATTTACTACATGTTGCAGCATCATCATCAGTCATCAAGTAGTCCACAGTTGCAATACTGTCAATATCTTTTGCAGTTGATACAAAGAATGTGGCTGATGACTTAAAGCCAACCTCTGTCCCCATAGCCTCCAACTCCAGCATGCTCATTGTATCAGGATTGCACCAGTCAAAATGTGCAACCTGACCATTTTGCCAAACAGTCAACCCCCCCTTGATTTCAAAGCTGCCAAAGTAGTGTAACCTTATTGTGTAGTCATTTGACTTGGGATCTGCAGATAAACAATGACAAATTAGGGTTAATGTTCCATTGAATTGTTTAATTCACACTAAACAAACATGCACCAGTAGACAAAAATACAAACATGCCCCTCAAAACATTAACTATATGATTGCAGCTGAGATAGAACCAGGGACCACAAAGTGGTCCAATTGACCAACCCATTCTATAAAGAACACAAACGACCAGATTCACATATGATTGCAACATCTGAGGGTTAACATAGTAAACTACAAAAACAGAAAACTACAAAAGAATACATACTTTATTCCACACAAATAGGAGTGTACTATTCTGAGCGACAAATTTTAAATAAACCCCGAAAAAGACATAAATAAACAATCGAATATGCTTTTTGCCCTTTTCAGATGAACACAGAGTACAAAAAGCCACGCAAAACGCTTAAAAAACCCTACTTTAACCTATCATTGCAAACATGCATGGAATAAGCAAACAAATCAGACCAAATCGTAATGTAAATAACTAGGGTTTTTTATAAGGTGACGAATCGTACCGTAAACAGGCGTGTTCTTCCCCTCCGGTATGAACTCGAAGCTGGACCTCAATTTCCAAGACATTTCACGCAATCGATTTGGTGACCCGTAGAATTTCCCTTTAAAAATCGAATTCGAAGTGGATTTAGAGTGAAAATCGAATTTGAAGTGGATTCAGAGTGAAAATGTGAAGAACCCTAGAATTTCCCTTTAAAAATCGAATTCAAAGTGGATTTAGAGTGAAAATGTGAAGAACCCTAGTTATTTGCTCTGCCCGTTTTTTTTTCTAAGTATGGAATTGTGTTAAGTGTGGAATGAAATGTGTGTTATTAGTTTACGATTTGCCCCTTGTACTATTGTAGGGTTGCTGATTTTTCCTTTTTTTTTTTCAAAATAAAACTAAACTACCGCAAATACCCCTAACAGTCTCACGTGACAAGCACGAGAAAGGAATATTCCGTGGAATATTCGGTGGTTTCCGGCGAGGGGGCAAATCGCACAGACGTGCATAGTTTAGGGGGGAAAACGCTTATTAAATTAGTTTAAGGACGAAAACGCAAAAACGTGCATAGTTCAGGGGGTTTAATGCATTTATCCCTACTTATTATAACTTTTCTTGACTTGATAAAAATGACTACAATACATGGGGTATTCATAGGTGGTAGCAAAGATGAATCTATCCATCATATGGTTCTTCCTATTCCATGATTCTTCCAATTCCACTTAGTTAATACAGAAAATGAAAAGACAAACCCATGAGTTCCACAAATATATGAACAGAACATTCCATACATCTCCAGATAAATTAATCTTAGTTTATTCTTATTATTCTTATTATTTCAACGGTATTTTGGTAATTAAAAATGAATAGAATTAGAGATAAAAAGTGGATGTAAATAGCAAAGAGAACATGAGTGCTTGTTCAAGCCCAAGCCTTTTACGTACCATCGACTCAAACTCGGCACTGCTTAAAACTTCAATTAAGATCAATAACATTATCAAGCCAAGCTTTGCCAGCCTCTACTAGGCTTCAGGTTATCGACTGTCTTGAGCATAACTGCGTATAAATTGTATAAATCTCAAATTGGGCCAATTGCAATTCTTTTTTGGTCCATAAATTCCCCTTTGTCACACAGCTTTCAGCAACGTACAAAGATCTTACAGCTGTTAGTGTTATCATCATAGCATCCATCATGCCTGTTACAGCCCCCACAGACAATAGACAGAAATACGTAAATTTCAGCTTCATGTTGAAATAATGAGGACTTTCTTGCTTACAGTTGCCATTTTTCTGTCTATTTCTGGTTAGCAGAGTGCAGCGCCTCAACACAGACTTCAGGATGCACCATGGCTTATTCCTTGAGAACTTCCAAGCCTGTAAATGGGTTCTTCAGGACAGTCCCTCCTTGCTCAATCGACGCTATGTGTCTTCTTGCTGCATGGTGGAAGCATAAATTCTGCTGCATACTGCTTAAACCCATTTGAGGGAAACTCTAGATGGTAATCGTGCATTATTGAGGCCCCTTCAACATATCTTCCCCCCCACCTTGATCTGACCTCTCTAAGCTCATGGGAATTTCTTTCAAAGAAGACCAACTCTCTTGGTATGAACCCCGGTTGGTCGTAAATGCATGCACACAAATAAATATCAAGATTATTGCCATGGCAAGTTCCTGAGCATTATATCTCCATGAATAACAAAGGGACAAAATTCAAGTTGCAGAGTCTCTGTTTGCTAACTTTTAGGTAAGATATCATGGAAGCAACTCCGCTGAGGTAATGTAAGCCTACAATAAAAACATGGATTAGCATAACTTACTAACTGCAATAACACTCACAAGAACAAGGACCGTGATCTTGTTTCAAAAAGAAAAAAAAAAATAATTTGCAGCTTCAAGCTCATAAAACTTGCTTGATCAATCTTGAAAGACATTTAGAACTTTTAGGAGCAGATGAGCAATAACAAAGAAAGAATGAGTGAATAATTAAAGAGAGCTGCTTTTCTCCGAGAGTCTGTAGAGGACAGATCGTTCATTTTCTTTTTCTTTTTAAGGTAGAGTGATGGACGATAAGATATTCCTGTTACAAGCTAGCATAAAAAATGCAAAAACAACTACGACATGAGAATTACTGCACTGTGTGAATAAAGAATGACCTTTTGTGTATGTGTACAAGCCTGGCCAAGATCATTCGCTCATTATCAGAAATCAAGTCTACTGCATTATATAAGCATATAAACAAACCAATGAAGAAAAAAAAAAGTTCATTAATTGTTTATCATAAGTTCATTCTCGTGATTTCTATTTTCTCCTTGAGTTTCATAATAAAGGATTATGAAAGAAACACAAAGGACATCCTAACATTTTTTTTGATTAATTAATAGGTGCATATCAGACCATGGGTATTTCATCTCATAAAGTTATAATCACTTCAAATAAGCTGATCCAATACATGTAGATTCTGTAAACTGCACAAACGTAACCAAAAAAAGCACCCTAAGTCTCATTAATGGAACACAAAACAGAAGAGACAAAGTAAGTAATAGACTTAACTTAACACTAGGATACAAAATCAAGGTGCACAGAGAAACCTGTAACAAAGTAAACAAGTATCTGAATGATACATGAAGTCAAACTCCAGTTATCCATTGGAGCAGCAACAGATAAAAACAATTTTCAAGGCAAAAATATATTACGAAGAGTACAAAGTAACAGAGAGTGGAGCACTTTATGGATATGTGTGTGTGTGTATATATATATATATATTATATATATATTCTGGTATGGTCTCTCGTAATAGTTGGTTCAGTATTATCAGTTTTGATAAATGATTCATTGGAATTTGTGGCACTAAAGGTTACCTGTTCAGGAAGCAATGCTATTCTTGGCCAACTTTTCTAATACTTTCTCTGCCATGGTAGTGTTTGAATCGGACAAAAAAGCATCCATTAAAGCTTTATAGATATATGTATCAGGTATAATCCCCTTCTCTTCCATCTTGTACAAATAGATCAAAGCAGTATCAGGCTTATTGGACTTACAAAGCCCACTGATAAGAGCCATGTAAGCAATTCTATTTGGATCGCATCCCCTGTACTCCATGTCATTCCAAAGTCTAAGAGCATCATCAGGCTTTCCAGCGTTGCATAATCCATCTACTAAAGTGGTGTATGTGATAACAGTGGGTTCCTGTTCGTCTTCTATCATCTTTGAAAAGCACAGGATAGCTTGATCAGTATTGCCATCTTTGCACCACCCATCAATGAGTAAGTTGTATGTAACTACTGATGGAACAAGTCCCCTGGCAAGCATCTCATTCAGAACGTCCTCAGCAACAGTCAACCTTTTTGCTCTGCTGAGACCTTTGATAACGATGTTATACGTGACCACATCTGGAAAATAACCTTGTTCACGAATTGCTCTGAACATCTCCATGCCATGATCTAGTTCATTTATATTGAAAAACCCATCAATTCCAGCAGCATATGCAATCATATCAGGGATAAATCCTTCTTTAGTCATGCTAGCAAGAAAATCGCGGGCTTCAACTGCCCTACCACGTTCACATAGCTTCTTGACAAGCAGGGTATAATGTTTTATCCAGGGCTCATGCCCATAAGCACGCATCTCCCTCAACATACTAAGAACTCCGGCAGCATCCTCTCTTCTACACAAGCACCCGAGTATGGAATTGTAGGTGAAATGTGTCGGCTGGAATTCTGAAGACTTCATCTCATTTAGGAGTTCAAAACATTCATTCAGCCTATCCGCATAGCTTAGGCAACTAATTAAATTATTACGGAGTAAGACACTACGTCTACAACCATGTTGATCCATATCATGGAATAGGTCCAATGCCATATCTAACTTATTAGCTTTGCATAAACCATCAATCACTGTTTGAAAATAAGTTGAGTACTGATTGCCCTTAATAAAAGTGATTTTGTCTGCCTGACCATTACCTTTCATTCCAGATGCCATGGTTGCCTTCAGAAAATGATAAGCTTTATCAACAGAACCATCATGAACAAGATTCGTCAAGACAGAATGATGCAGAAGCATGTATTTCTCGTCATTCAAATTTGTTGAACATTCTTCAAGTAGTGGAATAATTTCTTTCTCTTCCAAAGCACAAGATATGATCTGAGAAAGTATTCTTACATCAGGAGAAATCCCTGACTCCTTCATATGTTCATGCAACATCAGAGCCTTTTCTATTTCTTTGTTCTTACATAAAGCGCCAATTAGCACGTCGTAAATCGAAATATCTGGCTGGTATCCTACTTTTTTCATTTTTTCATAGAGTTGTAAAGCTTTATCCACTCTACACTCTCTCACAAACCCATGAATCAGAACACAAAATGTCTTCTCATTCAAGGTAGACCCAAGATTCCCCTCTATCCACTCAATAAAATCAAAGGCCATGTCCACCTTCCCGAATTTGCTATAAGATAGAACTAAGATCGCCAAAACATGGTGATCAACCCATCCCATCTCGTGTAGTTCGTTAAAGACCATCAACGCCTTGTCAAAGTTTCCAGCATTGCAGTAGCACTGCAACACGGGAGTCAACGCATGAATATCGATAGGCCAACCGAAAGTCCTCATTTCACTCAACCTACACTCCATTAAACCAACATCGGCACTCTTTGAGATAGCTTCCAACAAACAGTTATAGCTGTAACTATTCAAGATGCAGCGTCCGGTGACTTTCACTTGATCAAACAACGAGTTGGCCTCTTTAACCAGACCCTGACTACCTAAACACCTGAGAAAATAACCCAAAGCCCCCGGCGTCCAAGAAACGTTGGAGTTGAGTACGTTAACAGCAAGAGCTCTGAGTGGGGCATTTTGTCGAGCAGTTGATAGGATAGACGCCATGGCGTTGTACGTGTAGCAAGAATGCGAGTACCCGCGTTGATTGGAAGCCCATTGGAAGAAGGAAAGAGCTAGTCTCCAATTTCTGAGAGATTGCAAGACGGTTTCGACGATTTGAGGGGTGAGCTTTGGGCTTAAAACTTGAAGCTCAGGGGAATCAGTAGAGAAAGGTGTTGTGGTGAAAATGGAAACGAGTGATGATTCAACAGTATTGTTAGCAGTGATGCTGCTGCTGCAAAAGGGTTTGCTTTGAATGAAATGGATGTGGTTGCAGAGTGTGAGATATGGAGTGGTTAATTTGAAGAGAAGAATGGGGTTGTAGCAAAGATTCGCTTTGGGGACTCGGTTTATTATGTGCATTGCCATTTCTCTTCCTATCAAATATTATTCAACATAAAGATACCAAGTCGATCGTCTGCATCAAACTTTTTTTGAGTACAAAAATGGCGGCTCTCCTCTCCTCTCCTCTGTTTGCTTGTTTATTTTCAGTTGAAAGTTTGATTTTTTGTCAATTTACATGTTTTTTTTTTGCTCCATTTCAATTTTAGCTCATTTATTTGGACACAATAGTTTTGACCCACTATCTTTGCAACGTTTTTGGTTTAAGTTCACTAATTTGACAAACAATAGTTTTGATACACTAACTTGGTTACTTGGCACTGTTCAGTTTTAGTCCACTAATTTGACACAATAGTTTGGTCCACTAACTTGCAACTGGTGCCACGAGTCTTCAGAATATACCGAGTTAGCACTTCGTAGCGCCATGCGTCATTTTCTACGTCATTTTTTTAAATCCAAAATACAGAATCAAAAACAAAATTAAAACGAGCAAATGAGGGGTCAACGGATCACACCTCATTCCCTCTCCCCTCATTCTTCCTTCCCGATTCATTCTCTCTCTTTGCTACATGGACAAGATTGGAACTTTAGATGTATATTGCAGTTCATTCACAAATGTTGAAAGCTTGCATATGAAATTTACAATAATTTTTAAACTTTTTTTTTTTTTATGAAAATCAGTTTGACATTCAAATATTTTTATCACTTTTCTATTGTGGAAGCTCAAGGTATGAAATATTAACGAATAAAAGAGTATGAACAACAACACTTTTTACCCAAATCAACAAAATCAATGGAAAAAATTCAGTAATGTGCGCTAGGCTAATTTCATGAATAATTGATTTTTACTAAAAATCTCTAAATCTAATTTTGAATAGGAGCATATGAAAACTGTGGTGGGAAGAGGTATAAATATTTTAGGAAACTATAAGGTACACAAATCGGTGAATTTTAATATGCATTTGTAGATTTGGGGGGTGATTAATGGTTAGGGTCTATGTTGAAATTGGGAAAAAGTGGTGACAAATGAATGGAATAGAGAGAATGAGGGAAGTGAGAATGAGGTGTGATCCGTTGACTCCTCATTTATTTTTTGTTTTTGATTTTTTTTTTCAATTAAAGAAAATTTAAATGACATGAAAAATGAAAAGTATAAAAAGGATATGCCAAGTGTGCGACGGAGTGCTAAGTGGGTGGCAACGACTCATCGCACCAGTGGGCCAAAATTGTTGCGTGTCATATTATTGGGCTAAAACTGAAAATAATGCCAAGATGGTTGACCAAAACCATCGCGTGTCAAATTAATGGGCTAAAATTGAAATATAGCTAAGTTAGCGGACCAAATTTGTTAATTTCTGTGGCTCCGGGGCATTTTGCCCCTATGAAATAAAAGTTTTTTTAATGCAAAAAATTAAGATTTTTTTGGATGTTTGTTAATTGAAGTAACTGATATGGGCTAATAAAATCTCAAAGTATTAGGATTGTTTTTTTTTTTTTTAATAAATAAAGGAATGCAATAGGTCTGAACTTCTCTCACACCATATCAAAATTCGATGAACTATCAATCTCAGGGGAGGTCTATTCCAAAATAAATCTATTGCCCTATCGTTTATGGTTAGCTTTGACAAACCATCTAGCATTTTTCTCGAACGCGGGATACATCTCAATTTTGTTCTCCATAGTAGTCGGCACAATCTTTTGCACTCTTCAACAAGTCGGTGTTTTACACTTGGTGTTCCACTTCGCCATTCACCATTTGTAAATCATGAGATATTTAGTTTTTACTTCCACTTGAGTTCTTCGATGTTCCCATGCCAACTCCATCCTTTTATTAAGTGTTTCAAGTTTTGCATCTCCACCGTTGGTGTCGTTCACTCCACTCTGAAGCCCCAATCCATTCCCTCGTGTTCGATCAAATGGCCCCCACAACCGAGCTGCTATTATCTGTCGCTTTAGTGCTTTCATCCACATTCAACTTAACTCAACCTATATCGGGTTCTTCCATCTCTGTACTTTATTACTTGACGGTTCCTTCCTTTTCGACTCTTGCAACTTCAAGCTCAAATTCTTAATTTTAAAAATGTCGTTGTCAGTATTCTCCTTTTTGTTTCTAAATACTTTAGAGTTATGCCCCTTCGACATGACAATTTTTTTTTAACAAGTTTAATGCCTTGTAGACTAGCTTAAAGGAAAGTTCTATCGTACGACTATTAGACCTGCTTTGCTTTATGGCTCCGAATGCTGGGCTATTAAGCAAAGTCATGCACAGAAAATGAACGTTACAGAGATGCGCATGCTTCGGTGGATGTGAGGTAACACTAGGAGAGATAAGGTGCGCAATGAAGATATTCAGCATAAATTGGGTGTGGCTGCCATCGACGAGAAAATACGAGAAAACCGTTTAAGATGGTTTGGATACGTTAAACGCAGACCCATAGATGCACCGGTACTACGAGTTGAAGATCTCGACTTAGGACAGACGGCTAGAGCTCGTGGGAGACCAAAAAAGACGTGGATGGAGGTCATACAGAACAACATGAAGCTAAAAGATCTAAATGTAGACATGCTCGTCAACCGAAACATATGGAGAGGCAGAAGATTCATGTTCATGACTCGAAGTGATTCATTCATGGTTCATATAACCTACCTAATTTAATTGGGATTACATGCTTGGTTGTTGTTGTTGTTGTTGTTGTAATGCCTTGAAGAAACCATTTTTATGTTATTATTTGAAAATAACTCGTTGGTGCATAAAATGAGTGGGTCGTTGGTTCATGTAGATTAAACTCAACCCATATTGCATTTATTTTTCTTTAAAAAAAGGGAGAATTACACAAAACACCCCTCAACTATGGATAAATTACACAAAGTACCCCTCCTCTTTGGGAAATTACACAAACTACCCTTATGGTAAAACAAAATAAAATAATTAAGACAACCTTTCAAATTCAAATCATAGCAGAGACTAAAATTCACAGATAATTTATTTTTTCTTAGAAGAAATTATTTGTTATCAATATCTTTTGTCTTTTTAAACGAGATAAATAAGGTTTAATGCAATAATTTTGACTTATTTTTTGTTTTTTGTGCAAAATAATTGAAGAGCATGAATTTACATTCAATAGTTTGAAATAAAAAAAATTACGAAAAATCGGTCATAAGGGTAGTTTGTGTAATTTCCCAAAGAGGAGGGGTACTTTGTGTAATTTACTCATAGTTGAGGGGTACTTTGTGTAATTCTCCCTTAAAAAAATAGAGAAATTATGAGTTATCCAATCGCAGAAAATTAAGTATGAAACAAGGAGAAATAAAATGAGATTTATATATAAATAAGAAAACTTATCATTTGGTTGGAGACTTGAGCTCCTAGGCAAGTTTGAAAAACGAGTCCACAAATATACTTTAGTTCTAATGTTGATACAAGCTTATTATTTGGTCTTCTCTTGGAAGGGTAAACTTTAGAAGAATTGGTAAAAGAATAAATCTAGGGAAAATGGCAATTAAATCCTCAATCTATTGGCTCCCGAGCAACCCCCCCTCCCCCCATCTTATTTTTTGAAAGAATCCCATTCTCCGTCACCTCTTAGAGCGGCCAAAAGGGGCAAAATATAAATAACTAATTGTATATTTTACCTTATATTTCTTTATTTATATAATACACCTCAAATATTTTTCGATTGTAAATACTTCAATATAAGACTCTTTCACTGAGTTTAATTCAAGCTTCCACTGTGTAATTAATCTCTCACTAACTTGTTTGATTTAAAAGCGAAACCCTCAATATGCCTGTTTTTCTATTTTTCCATCTTCCTCTCCATCGAATGCAAGTTCACCATAAGCAATCCGTCTTAAATAACCTAGCAGTTATTTTGGGTTATTAATTAGTATTCAATTTCTCGTAAATGCATGTTAACTTGTTACGAATCACAAACACAATGTGAAGTTTCTGCAAGTCACCTACTATGTTCTCTAATCTTTCAATTCAAGAGTTATCAATAAAGTTTATTTCTAAATATTTTTCCTTTAATTCAATTACGAATATTTTAATAATGATGAAAATAAGAATCTTGAAGAAAATACTTTGCGGTTCTCTCAACATTTTAAAATACTAAAAAAAGCACAAAAAAATAAAGTAAAATACGACTATTGGTTAAGTAAGCAAAAAAATAAAATACTTAGAAATTTAACAACATTAATGAAATTAACTATGCAAATCTTTAGATATTAAAAGCCTGAAAATTAACCCCAAAACTATGTATCCAATGTAATAACTCCTGAAATTGTCGATTTATCAACTTATTAATCATTATCACATTTAGAAGCTGCAAACTAAGCAATAAAATATTCTAAAACAAATCATAAACTACCTCATGTAGTAGTATAATGATCTAGCGATGCTTAATTGATGACCATATGCGACACATCTTTAGGGGATGATCTTTAACACTTAACTAACCACAACATTCATGGCTAGTAGTTAGTGACAAATTTAATTCATTGTCTCATAATACAACTTTTTACCAAAAATACCAAAAATACAAGTTTTTTTGTTGATGATAACATGTGAGAAAATATTATAAACAAGAAATTTTTAGTAAAAAAGAATAACAATAAGATATTGCCATGACATCCAACTTAATTTGCTGATAATTAATTTGAAAAGTAAATAAAAAACAAATAAATAAAAATATTTACGTACACATCAAAGCACAATCAAGAAAACTTGATTTGGAGAAGATGGTATTTTTGACAAAATTGAAAAGAATTGAGGTGTATTATATAAATGAAGAAATTTAAGGTTAAATATACAACAATTGATTATTTGTATTTTGCCCCTTTTGGTCGGTCTTGGTCTTGGGGGACGGAGGACTAAGATCCTTTAAAAAATAAGAATCAGAAGGGGCCAATGCTCGAAAAAAAAATAGTTTGTACGACCAATGTTTGAGAGCCACTAGATGGAAGAAATATTTTATACAATCGTTGTGTTGGTGACGTGGTACAACCAATGATCTATATTAAATATAGATTTAACTTTTCCTATAATTTAGAAAATAACTAACTATAATGACCCCATCTCAATAGTGTATTGGTAGTAGTTGCACCACGTGAGCAATACAATGGTTGCATGAAATACTTTATAGAATAGATGGGGTGGGGTTTAAGTGCTTTTTTCTCTTAAATCTATTTATTAAACATATAAATCTGACGGACCCCAAAATCTGTTCCTCCAATTCACTGCTGTATTGTATTGTATAGTAATAATATTTTCAATTTCCTCCCAAGAAATAAAATAAAAGTTCAAATCGTGATTTAGTCGAGATGAAGAAGAAGGGAGTATGTTGGGTTTTTTATTGTGTGGTCATTCAAGTCTTGATGACGTTGCAACTATTCTCTGCAACTCAGGTCATCTTCAATTTCAGTATTTATTTAGTATGGGTTTCTGTTAATGTTAGTTAGATGGAATTCAATCTCGAGTCTTTATTTGTGTTCAAGATTGTGCCTGCCTTTACTGTGTTTGCTTTGAGATTGTGCCATGGTGCTTCTTTGTTTGTATTATTTCTGCTTTTGCGTATTAATAATAATGGCTGATTCTGCTTGTTGCCAAGATCAATTGCGAAATAATGCTCATTTTCTGTTGATTTTCTCCCTACTTGTTGACATTATTATTATTATTATATTCACATCCTGCTGCTTTCCTTAATTAACAATCTGTCAAACTCTTTGCTTTTTTTTTTTTTTTTTTTTTGCATTCTTGTTCATCTTTTTATTTGTTCTTATCTTGCTTGCATCCTCATGTCTTTCCTATAGTTTACTCGAACTTTGTTATTCATCTGCCGGTGAGAGTTGGGAGTATACGTCTACTTATTTGTAATTATTCTCCCTTACTTATCAAACTCTTGCTTTCATTTGTATCATAGGGAATTGACCATACTGCTTCAAGGTATTATTTACTTACTTCTTTTATTTTCCTTCCTATACTTGTTTTGCTTATTATTGTATGACATTTCTCGCTTCTATCCTTCCTTTCCCCGTCTTCTGCTTAGAACTCTCAAACAAGAAGAGCTACCTGAAGTACATTGCTCCAGAGAGAGGAGTCGTGCTGCCTGGAAAATCATCGAGGAGGTATAGTTCAAATCACAAAGTAGCTTTCAGCAGCCTCCTTTTCCTTTTCTTATTATTGAGTTTGAAGAAATGGATTTGCAGTATCTCGTGCCCTTTCTGGAAAAGGAGCGATATCAACTCTCAACTCGATGCAGACTTCATCCAACCAATGATATATTTAGAGACCAAGAGGAGAATAAGATCCACGTAGACATAAACGACTGGAAGTGCGGATACTGTAAGAAAGTATTTCGTGCCGAAAAATATTTGGATCAGCATTTTGACAACAGACACTCGAATCTTCTAAATGCTGTATGTATTTATTTGTGTTTTTATCTAATTTTCATTCAGTAGCATACTGATATAGTAGGTTCAACCACTCTTTTAGTGATTTTGAGATGCCTTGTGACAGACAAAGCATCAATGCGTTTGAATGAGAGATTTTTGTTGTATTTTCCTTTTCCTTAACCTACTAGAATCAGATGGCTATTTTCATCATGTTGTTTCGTCAACAGTATTTTATTTTGGAAAGAAACCCTATAATGCTGTGAATTCAAAAGAGTGAGATTGCATTATTCCTCCTGATGATTTCAGGGAAAAGTAAGAGTTTTCTTTATTAGGACAACGTACAGAGCCATCACGTGAGCAATCCTTACCTGCTAATGGGGAAACTAGTTCAGTCTCTTGCGGTCATTCAGTGTTTTTAGTATTTTCTTAATTTTCTTGCATGGCCTATGTTTTAAGTTGAATTTATGATCCCGGACTAAACTATTTATATATTTATATAATTTTTAATATATTCAGAGTCACAGCAAGTGCTTGGCGGATCTTTGTGGAGCTTTACATTGTGATTCCGTGACAAATCCACAATCTCGTAAAACCAAGTGCAATCCTGCTGCTGCTGCTAAGAACCGTCACCTATGTGAGGTTTGCTCTAAACTTTTAAATATATCACGATTATTTATTGTGCTTAGTTAATAACCTTAAAGGTTGATTTGCAGGATCTTGCCAATAGCTGTTTCCCAATTAATGAGGGCCCCTCAGCAACTCGTCTTCATGGTTTTTCTCTAATCCTTAAAACTCACAAAACAAACTATGTGTATTTGTCTGTGTTCATCTAATCCTTTTCTTTTTATTCTCTGCTAGATCTTTTCTTGCGGCAATTCTGTGATGGTCACTCCTGTTCGAGAGGAACAAAACCTTTTACTAGAGGAGGCAGAGTAAGTCAATACTTGATACCAGATTGGCATATATCATAAATATGGATGTAGAAGATGGTGTAAAAATTGAATTTGCAATATCAATAAAAAAATATTAGATTGTTACTAATGAAAATAGTATAATTACATAAACCAGGCTTAGGAATTTCCTACATTAGTTTTGCAACGTGAAACAGCAAAATTGAAATGTATTTTATTTATGATTTTTTGTCAATATTGCTGCGGAGATTAATGCTAGAATCAAAGCTTAAGGTTATCTTAATCATAGAAAGAGATAATTTTAACTTTGGAAAATGGGGATAGATGGAATTTTTCCTTAAAGAAGTGTCGATTGCAGTGAGTGAAGGAAGAGCAGAGCTTGATCTTCCCAAATCAGACTTTTTCTGCCTTTAAGTTTTTTATTTCTCCATTTGCAGAAGCATGCCAGCGTCTTCTACTTGGCCATTTCGATTTTGGTGTTGATGTTCCTACCTTTATTCTATTTGATTGTTTATTTATACCAGAGGTACTGTCTCTTCCTAAACATTTTCAAATGCATCTAAAAGTCTTACATTGTAAGACTAAGTTGCACATGGCTATATTTGCATATTGCAGAGAAATGAGAAAGGGCACGCAACAACTTAGGCGCATCTCAAAACCTGGAAGAAAACCAAAGCCTTCTTGATCGTAAGTCACTGGTTTATTGTTTCCCTCATAAATTCCAAAATTTAAATTGTCTGCCAATTCCTGTTTCTGCTTTTTCTTCCTTTTTCCTTTTCTCGTGGTCCTTGTTATGATGTGTTTCTCTTAGTGTCAAATGTATTACGGCCATATATGATGTTATACGGAACTGTTAGTACTAAATTATGTGAATTACGATGAGTATTTGGTCAAATTGCAATATTTCAAGACTTTAGAATTATATAAACACCCAAGTGAAGAAACTCTACTAAACCAAAATGGGTTGATAAAGAAAGTTTATTTTTTTGGATCGATTGCGATTCACATGTGATTCATATAGCCTATCCCAGTTAACTTGGATTAAGGGCTTGATTGTTGCTTACCAAAAAAAAAAAAAAAACAAAAGAAAAAAGAAGGGCCTGATTGTTGTTGTTTGTACTCACTTGTGAAAGACGCTGGTTAAAACTTACGCGGATAAAAACTGAAGTTAGTTAGGAAATATGAAAAGCTAATAATAACTGTTTTATTTTTGTCTCAACTATATTCTTTTTATTTTATCCTTTTCTCGGCACGGTAGTCAGAATGTGTGAGTGATAAATTTACAATTTTTTGTTTGTATGATTAAGTCATGCAGGTTGTTTTGGTTACTACCTGAGACGTGAAGGGAACAAACTGTCACTTGGCTGGAAAGAGTGAGGCTGTCGTATCCTAGTTTAAACTACACTTACACTCCGTAGCTTCTTCATCTTGTAAACTATAAGTCAGTCAATAATACTATGATGCTTTACTTTTCTATTTGGTCGAATCGCGATACATGCTTCTTGTTCTAAAGAGTAGCATCTCTTATTGAAATTAATTTCTATCACTTTTTTCCTCACCAGAACAAATAGTCAATACTGTTTGTTTCATATAAAGTGCCTTTGTGGTGAATTCTCACTTGACTGAATAGAATTTTGTTTTGGCATCTATCCTGTAATCTTCATCTCATTGTGAAACTAAATGCGTTCTGTTCTCATGTTTCAGATGACAATATAAGTAAAAGATCATGGTTAGTCAACACAGAAGAATTTTATGACATTAGGTTGCATTTTAGCATTTCTTTATTTTTTCCTCTTTTTGTTTTGTTTTTTATTTTTCTTTTGATATGTAAAAGATCGCAATTGTTGGGTAAAAGAAATGGATGTATCTGTTGTGATATCACAAGCTTCTGTTACTTTTAGGTGGAGTTTTTCTTATTTTTTTCTTTTGTAATTAACGGTAAAAGTGACGGCCTAACTGACCATCAAGACGACACGGCCTTGTGGTTAGGACTATTGCATGAAACCCGTGTATGGTTTATTCCTTTGTCTAAAAAATCATATGTTTTCCAACAATTACGTCCTTAGCTTTCGTGTTCAATGATGAAATTGCACTCTTGCTACTCTGAGAATACATCTTTTTCCTTTGCTACTTTTACTCTTGCTACTCAACGCCTTATCCAGGACTCACTTTACCCTCTTTGTCAACATCACCTTGAAACCATAGATCATTTGTTCTACTCTTGTGGAAACATTCGACCTATTATTCAAGGCATCTTACCTACTTTACCTCCGATCATCACCCTCTTTTGCACCTTTATTCCATGCCTCCAAACATGAGGTATCGATGGGCGATTCTCGCTTGGTTTATCTGAAAGACGAGAAATGATTTTGTGTTTGACGGTGTTCCTCTACTGTACACAAAGTCTACTATGTTTATAAGTACTAGATTCACAACTTGCTAAAGCTATGCCCTTTGTGATGGTTAATCTTAGCAAGTCCAAACAAATTTCCTACCTCATTGTTGCTACACATTCTCTTTTTAACTCAATTGTCTTTCCAGGTACCATGAAACATAAGAGCATGGAGTACACAATGGGGACAATTAAATACATAAGAGCATGGAGTACACAATGCAAATTGCGATTAATTGTCTCACATGAATGTTGAAAGCGCTCGCAAGGCGTGTGGTGCTTGTGATTTAGACCAATAGTCCACATGAACATAGCAAGCCCTCTAGAGATTATACGACTTTTGTAAGAATCTACGAGCCCATAATTATCCGCTAGAGCATCGTGAAGGAGGTAGGAGGTACTTTTATTCATGCGCATGTTATCGTAGGACCTATCATCGGTACCGTATAGGAATTCCAACAACCAATCTGATCCTTGCAATATCGAGGTATGACGACGCTCCCTCTCATAAAACCATTCAAGAGCAACAAGTGTCATAAACATTAAATCACTAAATCCATCATCGCTTTCATCGTCTTGGTCATCGTGATAGGCTAATACGCTTGTCTCCGAATCATAACTCATACATAGAGAGAAGTGAAGTTCACATAAAAATATATGCATAACAACACGGTTTACAAAACCATATTAGAATAATAATCATTCAATATCAAAAAAACTAAACTTATATACAAATAACATGGGTTGTATGAGCATAATAGGATAATAATCATTCAATAGCATAAAAGTAGCCAGTACATTACTTCAATTGTCAGTTACACAATGCAATATGAATAAAAATGCAATGTGTTTCATCAAAATATTGTGCAAAGGTACATGAAAAGTGGGGCCAAGGGCGCCCCTTCACACTTGCACATCCACTACATAAGAGGCTCTCCGTTGCCGTGGACATCGGCTGCCCCCAAGCGAGTCACTCAAACCATTTGATGCTCCGCCTTCAAGCTTATGAAGAACAGTCGAGTCTCCCGATCCTTCAACTTTTCAATAGCATTATAAAACATATCTGGAGTAATGTTAGACAATGCATAAAGTGCCTCAGTGGCACGCACAGTATGTTTATCGACGGACATGCCATTGATCGATTGCTCCTTAGTAGAGTTGGCCTTTTCGCAAGATGAAATGGCAGCCTCAATCTTCTCATCCCTTGAGGAAGATTTGCACTTTTGTGGGTGTCTGCTAGTTACCCGGATAACATTGGCTGGCAGATTGATGTTTTGGCTGCTAGAAGCCTGACCACCACGACTACCAGTTGTCTGGGTGTCAGGACTAGTTTCAGTAAAAGGGTCACTAGGAGGAGGGGCATCGGTGTGCGAGGTTTTGACTGGGTCGGGGTTTATGGTCTGGGGAATTTCATCGTCTCTGAGATTAACCTCGTCCTCGGAGTCAGACGCACCCTGAGTTGATGCACTGGTGGCGACCCTGTTTTTTCACATTTCATTCAGCATATCATAAGTTGGGATAGGCTTTTTGCAATGAGAAACAATTTTTGGGTGCTCTTGCAAACACGAATTAGAGAATAAGCACTTAAACACTTGCCATAGCAAAAGCATATAAAAAAGGCAAAAGTTTCTTATAAGTGAACAGTTTACCAAAGCAAGTCGTGCCCAGCGCTCCTTAGTTGCAGCAATGACGAGATTCTCTTCATCTCATCCAAACCCATTACGTTCTTTCACATCTTTCACGTAGCGCCATTGCGCCTTAAGGCGACTGTATTTTGCCTTTAGCTGATCAACAGAAAAAGGATACCTTCAATTATTTGAGGGAATGGGGCTGTTACATATGGTTGTCCAAGAAGCGGTTGTGAAAGTGGTTCCAAGTAGATTACCACAGAAAAGCTCCTCATACATAAGCTCACAAAAGCGCATTTCATTCTCGGGGGTCCACGCGGCCTCTGTGCTTTTAGGACGTTTTGCAGTGCTTCGGGTGGATTCAGTTCTAACATTACTTCGTTGACTCATCTATTCAAGTTCGAGACAACATAGTGGACCTAACAACATATAAAAAACTCATGAAAATAGAATATCACACAAAATTCACGAAGGGGACATTTTTACAAACACGTGGAGTGCACAAGAAAACGAAAACATTATTCTTATCATAACTATCAACATTCCACAAAATTATTACAATACATATATATGTAAAGTGTCACAAATATTACACGACGATGAAGGTTTTGTGAAATTACCTGTTTGGTGAATTTCCTCAAGCTTGATTGCAACAAACCTATAACATCCATTCAAAACCGAAATGTTAATATACTTATAAAGTCAGAAGTATGTGTTAATATTATACTATTATAAGGTAGTGTAATAAGAAGAGTATAACCTTAAAACAATCTGTTGGCCTGTGCTGCAAGGAAAAAAAAGGATATGGAACAACCTTAATATATAGGTGAATGTTGGGGAAAATTTCAAATTAATTGGAGGGAAAACCAAAATAAAATAAAATCATGAGTGTAAAAAATTGGCGCGGACCATCTCAATTTAGGAGGGAAACAAAACTTCACGCGGGTGAATCTCAATTTATGGGGGAAATAAATTTTTACCGCATCGATTTCTCGGAAAAAGGGATATTGGTGACAGCAGTTGGGGTGACGACAACTTTATCAAATGAACAGTTGCTACGCAGCTAGCTCAATTTTCACCAGTCGCTGGAAAGTCAAATCTCATGTTGAAAAATACAATTTTCAAAAAGGTGAAAAGGCCGATTCCTGAAAAGCTTAACAAACAAAAAAACGTGTTTTGAAGACTGGTTTTGTTTTCTAAAAAAGCTGTCCAAACAGGGTCTTACTTTGACAATGTCGCCATTTTAGGAAAAAAAAAAGTATTTAGCTTGGCCACTCTTCAAAAAAAAATAAAGAATTTGAATTTTCTTAGAAAATATATGTGAACCAAATATTTCAAATCATTAGAATGAGTTAATTCTTTTAACTTTTTGGTTTAAAAATGAAGAAAAATCCTACTTCAGTCGACTCACTCATCCCCCAACCTGGTTGGTTTAGCAATCTTAAGGATGTTGACTTCGCCACCTACGTTGCGACTTGCGGAGCACCAATAATATTTCTTGAATATGGTGGATCATACTAATTTGGCCGTCCTTGAAAGGGTACTGGATGGGCAAGGGTTGGGAGTTTGTTTTTGTCGTTTACTTTTGTAAACGAAAATGACACTTAAGAATAAAATTATTAACTATTATTTTTCTTGTAACTTAGAATATATAGTTCACACTAAATATAATGAAAATACAAAAAAAGAAAAAGAAAAACCCTCTTGTTTCTAACCGGGAGTGTCACTAATAACTATTGAAATTCATATACGAGAGAGCCTAGTACTAGAGTAGACTTTGTTTTATAGCAAATATGATTATTCCATCATTCCCCCTATTATGGACATTTTATGGGTTCAGTGTCAGATCTTTATTTTTAGACCCAGTGAAGTCTAAATTTTGGTAGTTTATGCGAATTGTTCTATTTTTCAGTTTTTGGCAATTTTTCGACCAAAAATCGTCGAAGAAATTATTTAAAGTTTGACTAAAACATTCCTCTCGTTGAGACGGTTCCGATGGTGGTGACGGTGTCGCAAAATTCAAAGTCAATACACGAAAAATTTAATTCAAGTGTATTGAACTTAAATTAGAATTTTCGTGTTATAACTTTGAATTTTGCAACACCGTCACCACCATCGGAACCGTCTCATCGAGGGGAAGATTCTAGTCAAACTTTAAATAATTTGTTCGGTGATTTTTGGTCGAAAAATCACCAAAAAGTGAAAAATGAGGCAATTCGCACAGACTACCAAAGTTTAGACCTCATTTGTTCTAAACACAAAGATTGACCTTGTTTGCATAAAGTACCTATAGTTTGGGGGTTTAGTGGAATAATCCCTAGCAAATATGATTGAAGTTTTTATCTGTAACAATTCATGTTATATTTGACGTTCTTGTAATAGACCAAATGTCTAGGGGTATGCATTTAATTAATTAATTTATAAAAGAGTAAAAAAAAAACTAGGAAGTGCATAGTATTGATTGATAAAGTAACATTAATTTAAGGTTAACAAGGATAGACAGACAAGGTTGTTGTCCAAGGTTGGAGGAAGATGAACTTTGGGCCAAAGAAACCAAACACAAGATTCCAATGATACCGAAACTATGGAGCAAGATCAATAATAAATATATAAAGCGTACAGCAAAACAACGCGGAGTCGCGTTTAATTGATCTATGCCACACCCCGCGGAATATTTCAGCATAAGCACTCTCTTTTTCACAATTGCTTTCATTTAATGCGACAAGAAACTTTGGTCTCAACGAACAAGAAATATGGCACTGTAATTCACTATATAAGATTCCTTCTCCAATTAAAGTGGTTCTTTCAAGCAGATCATTGTAGTGTGCAAAAAGAAAAGAAAAAGGAGGCTTGATATTTTTAATTTATTCAGTTATATGGCCTATAGTTTCTTGCTTCAAGATTCATATAGTGCTCGCAGGAGTTCTCGCGTGATCACATGCACTAATGCTGCTATATGCTTACCTAGTTTGTACGACGAAACTAATGTCGACTTCAAAAGGCTCAAAAGAACCGTAAGCTTAGGCGAACTCACTGACAGCGATTCCAGCAGCAACAATGGCAACATTGCTCGTACCAATAGCACGAGTAGTTTGACTAGCGTGCCAAGGCTTCAGTTCCGGGATCACATATGGTCGTATACTCAACGTTACCTGGCAGAAGAGGCGGTGGACGAGGCAACTGAGTACGTTGAAGAAGAGGGCATTTCAGATGGGACAAAGCTAGTACAGCAGCTAATTTCCTGTGCTGAAGCAGTTGCCTGTCGCGACAAGTCCCACGCCACATTGCTGTTGTCTGAGCTTCGTTCCAATGCTTTAGTCTTCGGCTCTGCTTTCCAGCGCGTGGCGTCTTGTTTTGTGCAGGGGCTAGCAGATAGGCTTGCCATGGTTCAACCCCTTGGCACGGTTGGCTATGTCGCGGCCCCTAAGACCAACATCACAGATGCTGTGGCCTGGGAGAAAAAAGAAGAGGCACTGCGCCTCGTACATGAAATTTGTCCATATATTCAGTTTGGTCATTTTGTGGCAAACTTGTCAATATTGGAAGCCCTTGAGGGAGAAAGTAACAGATTAGTTCATGTAGTGGACTTGGGCATGAGACTTGGTTCGCCAAATGGTCAGCAATGGTATGGCCTGATCCAGAGCCTCGCCAAGCGTGCTGGTCCCCGGCCTCGTCTGCGTATCACTGCTGTTGGCCTATGCCTCGACAAGTTCCTTGTCATTGGGGACGAACTCGAGGCGTATGCGCTAACGCTAGGAGTTGACTTGGAGTTTCTAGTGGTGGAAAGTAACTTGGAAAGCCTCAAGGCTGAACAAATCAAGGTGTTTGATGGAGAAGTTGTTGTGGTGAACAGCATACTTCAGCTGCATTGTGCGGTGAAAGAAAGCCGGGGCGCATTGAATTCCGTATTGAAAATAATTCATGAACTATCGCCCAAGGTTCTAGTGCTCGTGGAGCAGGACTCGAGCCACAACGGGCCATTCTTTCTGGGGCGGTTCATGGAGGCATTGCACTACTACTCGGCGATATTTGACTCTCTTGATGCAATGCTGCCTAAATATGACACGAGAAGGGCAAAAATAGAGCAGTTTTACTTTGCGGAGGAGATTAAGAATATTGTTAGTTGTGAGGGGCCGGCGAGGGTGGAGAGGCACGAGAGAGCGGATCAGTGGCGGAGGAGGATGAGCCGCGCTGGGTTCTCGCCAGCACCCTTGAAAATGTTGGCACAAGCCAAGCAGTGGCTGAGTGGTGCTAATGGCTGTGAGGGTTATACTATTGTGGAAGAGAAAGGTTGCCTTGTGCTGGGATGGAAATCTAAGCCCATTGTGGCTGCTTCCTGCTGGAAATGCTAAACAACACTCAAAAAAAAAAATTATTACAAAAAATATAAATTTCCTTTTCCTTTTTAAAAGTTGATCAAGTGAGAATGGGATTGAGTTCTTACAAAAATAACTGCAAAACAAATAAATACATCATATGCTACAAGACTGTGTAGGGGCAAGTACTTTAAGTAATTTCACAAGCGTTGAAGCGAAAATAAGACGTACATCCTGAATTAATCTAGTTTAGTGTGGTCTCTTCAGGAGTTGAACAGATGAAATAAAGTAATTTCCCTTGGTTTGTTGCGTGTATAGTCTAATCTAGAGGTAGAAAACAAGATTTATTTATTCTTTTCAAATAGGCTTGTAATATGTTATGCAGGCTATAACTTAAGGAAATATTGATGATCGTTAGGACAGTTAATTTAATTCTTGACTAACAAAGAGTTCAAGAACTTTGGCAATTACCCATGAAGTGGGTATACTTTGTATCTCAATCTTCAGTTATATGTGTAGAATTTATCATTGGTTTCTCTTGTGCTTGTCGGTTCTAGAAGATTCATGTAATTTTTTATTGTCTTAGATTTGTGTACTCTCGTAAACATTGGTGAAACGTCTTACTTTGTAGCAATTTTTGGAAGACAACTCCTATAGTTAAAAAGCATATTTTTTTCTCTCTATATAAATAAACCGCAGTCACATGTTGAGAAAATTGAGAAAATAGTAATTGATTTAAGTATGATAATACATCTTTAGGTTTTGCTTTCTCTAATCATTAATCTTCTAAGGACTTGTGCACAGGACAGTAAAATATTAACTTCGAGAACAAGTCGTAGAAGCTTCTTGCAGATACTGAATTTATATAGGAAACTCCGCCGGATAATAAAGTAGATAATATTTGTATTTTCAAAAGACTAGTATTAAATATAGTGGGAAAGGTACACTTTATGCTATCTGATGCTTATTGGCCCAAACATATATACTTTGTACTACTCGATATACATATACCCCTCTCTAAGTGTAACATTGGTTCGTCAGTAACAGCAGCTACCTAGACTAAGGATCAAGAAATGGACTACTCTGCCTTGTAATGTGATCCTACACCCCAGATCACCTCCACTCCACCCACCTGACGAACCCCATCCGCCCCTCCTCTCCAGGCTCCAGCTTAACCATTCTATCCCAAATTATCTCAAACCTATGCAGAAATTACCCAGTCAACTTAAAGTTAAATTTGGGAGAGAGGCACGACATTATTCCCTTCACACAACAAGAAGACTACTTCCTCGCACTTACCTGCGAACCGTAGTTCTCTTATCAATTCATCACTCGGTGAAAGCCAACTTCTCCCCCCAACAGTCGACACTAACAAAAATTTGTCTCTGGATCCAGGGACCAGATTATCGACAAAATATTACAAGGTCGTGACATAGCAAAGACGGGAGCTATTGTCAGGAAGTCTATCAAAAACAACTTTCATTCTATTTGAACGAGCAAGGTGCAGTCGTTCACATGTGTCAATCTGTCCAAATTGACACGGAAAAACCATTGCAGAAGACTACTCATCTAGGATCTCGTTAACAACCCATCAAATATGCTCGCATGATTTCCAATCTGACAATCCTAAAATTATATTAACTTGACTCAAGTTTAAGGTGAATGAGTTCATTTGTAAAACAAAGATATACTATGACATAAACACAAAAACTATAACGTTTTTTTTTAAAAAAAATATTTGACGTATTTATTAAAAAAGAATGCTGAACAAGAAAGTGTCCTAAAAGATTGAGTCGACAGAAAGCAGACATCCATGTTTTATGAGTAAGAGGTAGAAGAATCGCATGAATGAAGAGGGCAACAATTCATATATGGTTTAAGTAAGTGGCCACAAAAAGTGAATTAACAAACAAAAGTCTTGTGCTACTAAACAAAGAAAGGCAATATGATATACTAGATGAATGACAACCATTGGTAATTTATACAATACAACTCAGGCAGAACAAACATGGCAAATGGTGATTGAATCAGTGTGGCAACTTTTCAAAAATTAGAATTACAAAAATGGATCATGCGCTCTAGTTCAGATGTGTGTAAGAAAACCTCATCATTCAATTGTACCAGATGAAAATTATTCCTTCAGCCATGGCTCTTGAGCGGGTGTCCATAGGCTCAGTTCTTCTTCTTTGAACCACAGAGCTACAA
This sequence comes from Linaria vulgaris, assembly GCA_948329865.1. NCBI lineage: Eukaryota > Viridiplantae > Streptophyta > Magnoliopsida > Lamiales > Plantaginaceae > Linaria > Linaria vulgaris. The sequence goes on from OX415250.1 coordinate 73,778,400, forward strand.
AGAACAAACATTAACAATCACAATTTTAGCTCATTTACTCAATCATCTGCCTTCAAAGGTCTATTCATATTTTATAGAACTGTTTCTCAAGCGAGGTGCGACAAATCTCAACAGCTTCAATGTGCTTATAATTGAAGGACAACTACGTCTGGGCTTGTTGAGGTTTGGTTTGGCTACAAGCAACTCCTAAGGCTTGAATAACTACCGAAACATTTGGGGCTTCTCTTCAATGATTCTCAAATTTCAAAGATGTCTCTATAATCATTCAAACTCCAATGGAGCTTATCAGTAATATCTTTAAGAGATGTAACGAGTGTTCCTATGACTCTTCACACATACAACCTCTGTAATTAGAACACTACTCAAGGATTGTAAATATTTTCATCCGTATAGTTAAAAGAGATTTCAAAACTTTAGCATCTAATAAGGACAGCAAGCATGAGACGGGGTACATCTCAAAAGGATCATTCAGAAAACGGGATTTAGCAACATCTCATTGGCTTTCAATACTTTAAGAGAGGGCATGCACAAAGATTTTAACTTAGAACTTACACCAATGTGTTGTGTTTCTAATGCAAAATCAACTGTATCAAAAGACTAGTGACGTACTAACTTCTAGGAGAGTGAAAGATGAACATGCGCAATCTTGAACATTTAAAGATGAGTTTTGTCATAGATGAAATGTTAGTGCAAATGCAGATGTAGTTTCACGAAGTATATAATTGCTTTATCAAGATGCCATGGCAAGATTCAAGGGAATGTCCTGATTAGTCAGAAGTGATATGCTTGACAGTGAGCAAAGAAAATATATGACATAGATTAAGTCAATCTGTCTGCAGAATACCATATATCATGCATCTCACAACAAAGGAAAAGATAAAGAAGAAAAAGCATAAGTCTTCTGAGATTTTACCAATTTCACGTTTGCCATTTTCAGGGCTGTCGCTTCCGTGAACTACATTCCTGCAAATTGGATAACAAACAATTGAGGATTATCAATAGAACAACTAAAAGCAAAACCAAAAAGAAGAAAATGGAATAAAAAAATCCTAACAAAGTCTCCATATAGATTGTGCTAGTTATATGATGATTAAGTGAGAGTTTTGACCTTCCAGTTTGAACAGCGAGATCTCCTCTGATGGTGCCAGGCTCAGCATTGAGAGGGTTTGTTGCTCCAATTAACTTGCGAGCTGATGCAACAACACCGACACCCTCCCAGGCCTTGTAGACAAGATCAGTAACGTAACTCTTACTACAGAAAGTGCATTATTCGTGGAAAGAAATCAGTAGAATGGAGGAGAAGCATACCATACAAACAACGGGACCAGAGGTGATGTAATTAATAAGTTTGGGAAAGAATGGCTTGGACTGCAGATCTTTGTAATGCTCCTATACAAATTATAAATTCGACCACAAAAGATAAGAATGATATAATTAGGCAACAAGTAATCAGGCATCGCAACAAGTAAAACAAATAAACGGGCAGGCATACTTGAGCCAATTCAGTGGGGCATTGAAAGAGCTTGAGGCCTGTTAACTTAAACCCCTTCTTCTCAAACCTGGATATTATCTCTCCAACCTGTGCAATAAATAACAAATCTTTACCAATGAACAAACAAACTAATGGTTGATTAAAAAAAAAACAAAAAAGAAAACATACAAGTCCACGTTGAACCCCATCAGGCTTAATCATAATATAACTCTGTTCCACTTGTTCCTGTGCAAAAAAAAAAAACACAACCAATCAATTACAAGAAAACTAATGAAACCCAGAATTGAATTGAATTGAATTGAATTAAATAAAGTACCATGGAAGCAACCAAGTGGGGAAGGAAAATGCGGGTTTTGTGGGATTTATTTCTGGAAGCATAGGGACAAGATGGGGAATAAACGAACAGATGGGTACTGGGTCGGAATGCAGCGAGGTGGGAGGAGGATGAGGAGGTGCGCAGGTTAAGGTTCCGGGAGGGTGCGCAGGTTAGCGGACGGCGTCCAGATGAGTTGCAGGTAGAGGAGAAAGTGGGAGTAGCAATTACAGCATCCATTGTTGCTTCTTTTTTTTGTCTTGTGGCTCAGTCTCTCACCAACACCAAAATGTGCTTACTATTTTTTTAATTTATAAAATACACGAGAACCAGACAAATACTAAATTGAATAAATTCAACTCTCTGTCTCCTCTGTTTTTCTTAAAACGAAAGTCAAGATTCAAAACTTGACTATACCTAAATTAACTAGTTGTAGCGTGCTCGGTGCTCCTAATTGTTTCTAGTTTTTGCAATAAAAAAATAAAAATACATGTTTTCTTTTAACACACTCTTTCGAAGTTTCATTCTTTTGTCAAAGTAATACACTCTATAAAACTTATTGTAAAAATAACACACTCTCAAAATTATTTGTCAAAGTAACATTCTCTTGCCACATTTGCGCAAATCTAATTATCAAAATAACCAGGACAGAGGCAAGATTTAGAAGGAGGTGGTGCGAGATTATCTTAATAATTTTTTATTTAATTAAGATAATAATTTAATATACAAAATATAAATTATCAACTACAATATATTAATTTTAGGGGGAAACATGTACATTTTTGGGATAAAAATGAATATTATTTTAAATTGTGTTGCATTTTAGGGTAAATTGAATTATTTAAGGGTCCTTATATAATAATATATATTAGTAATTAAAAAATGATGGGTGCAACTACACCCACTACACCCCCTCTGTCTCTGCCACTCAAAATAACATCTTCTTGACATGTGTATAATGTACTGCCATTGCACAAATTATATTAAAAAAATATTTTGTTCAATTAAGTAAAGTATAGTACCATGAAAGCCTGATGGAGACGGGCTAACGCCGCCAAATCAAGGAAAGAGGGATCTACTCAAAATTCATGATGGTTGAATAACTAGAGCCCGAACAAAACAAATTAGAGAGGCCATGTTGAACCTTATTGCTGTAATACAAGAGAATGTGCAAGAAAAGTGCTTAGAAGACCCAATAATGAATCTTATTGGGTTGAGGCTCAATTCAAGTGATGAGATGATGCTAAATTAAATTGGAAGACACTTTTTAAAGCCCATTATCCATCAATTTCGTGGCTAGCTTCAAGACTAAGTAAAATGATTAAGTTTTGGTCAAATAAACCTTTTGTATGACCAAGAAGTCAAGTCTTATTGTTTAGTGTTTCAAGAGTCATTAAGAGTGGTCAAATGCTTGTTTAGTACTCCTATGTCTTAGATATAAATGCGGGACACTTTAGAGTCACTTTCTAGCCTATAAATAAGTCTCACAAGAGTTGTAACAATCAGCTTTGACAATATTACGAAAATTAATATTTCTTTTTAATATTTTGACTCTTTCTTTGTGAGGAATTAAAATATTCAAGAACTTATCAAGATCTTGAGCACGATCTTGTGGCGTTCAACTATACATGGTACAATTAACCGCACCATTCATGATCTTATCAAAATCATCAACAAAGAATCCCATGAGCATTTTCAGGTTTTCAAATCTGAAGCCCGGATGCGAATCATCAAAAAATCTGAAATCTGTTGGCGCAAGCCCCGAAAAGGGTGGATCAAGATCAATTATGACGCCTCCTTCATCTCTTCGAGTGCTTCAGCGGCGTCGGTTTGGAGGAACAACAATGGTTCTGTCATACACACCAATTCTCAAATTTTCAGCTGCATTGATGCCACCATGGCAGAAGCTCGGGCCATTCTCAACGCGGTTATATTGGCTAATGAATTTCGTTCATCCAAAGTCGTCTTTGAATCTGACAGCCTTGAAGTTATCAACCAGATTCTTGACCCATCTGCTTGTTCTTTGTGGAGCTCTCAACCTTTTGTTGTCGAAATTAAGAAATTCTGGGCATGTTGGCCTAAATGGAAGTTTCGTTTTGTTGCTCGATCAAATAACTTTGCGGCCCATAACTTAGCCGCTTGGGCTCGTGTATTTTGTAGGAGTGGCATTATTCCTTTTGTCGACCTTCCTATTTCAGTTTTTTGTGATGGAGGTTATCCACTTTTGGATACTCCAACTTGATATTTATATATTTAATCCATCAAAAAAAAAAACTATACCGCGGTTCTTGGCTGATTCTATAGCCAAAGGGTCAAGGTTTATCAAGCTCTAAGTAAGATCAAACCAGATTCTCGATCTGGAAAGACTGCTGCTTATTTATACATTGGGTTCTTAGATCATCAATATATCTAACGGGTCCAATGTCTCTATCCTTTTCCATATCATTTGGCATTAGAGCAATCTGGCGTTGATCTTTTTTTTTAGTTTAGTTCTTCAAAAAAAAAAAGAAAAAAAAGAAAAAAAGGTACCAAAAGAAAAAAAAGAAAAAGAAAAACGTCAAAAAAAAAGAAGGTACCAAGAAAAAAAAAGAAAGAAAGAAAGAAAAAAAAAAGGAAAAGTTGAAAAAAAAGGTCAGCTTTTTGAGATTTACTTGTTCTTCACAATAGGACTAAGGGATTGTTGAACGTTGCTTGAGATTGTTCATCTTGTTTGGTTCTTGAATATTGAGTGGAAAAAGGCATTGAGTGGTGAGATTATTAGAGGGGAAGTAAAAGCCAAAGAGTGATACACGAGTGAATTGTGAGAACACTTTTTGAGTGATACACGAGTGGATTGTGAGGATAATTTTGAGTGATACACGAGAGACTTGTGAGGATATTATCTACTATGGAGAACACATCCAATAACCAGCAAGAAGCTTTCACACTTCAAGCTATGCAACAACAATTTGCAAAGTGGAATATGGTTCTTGAAGGCATCACAGAACGGTTAGACAGATTGGAACAACCTACACAAAGGGATCGTAGAAACTCGAATGCAAATCAAAGAAGATATGAAGAGTGGCAATCGGATGAAGACGATGATGATGTGGGGGCTGTTCATCCCAACCGACGACGTGGAAATCGAAGAAGGCAAAATGACGGGGTGGATCGAGATTTGGGAAGCATTAAAATAAATATCCCTGCTTTCCATTAAAGAAGCGATCCAGAAGCATATTTGGAGTGGGAGAAAAAGGTAGATCTGATTTTTGATTGTCACAATTACTCCGAGGAAAAAAAAGTAAGGCTTGCGGCAATTGAATTCACCGATTATGCTATAGTTTGGTGGGATCAAGTCCTTACAAATCAACGGCGATATGAAGAGAGGCCAATTACTACATGGGCCGAGATGAAGTCAATCATGCGAAAGAGATGTGTGTCGTCTCATTACTTTCGTGAGTTGTACCAAACACTCCAATCTATGACTCAAGGTAATAAAAGTGTTGATGAATACTACAAAGAGATTGAAATTACTATAATTAGAGCAAATGTTGAAGAGGATCGGGAGGCCATTATGGCTCGTTTTTTAAATGGGCTAAAAAAAGAGATTGCCAATATTGTAGAGCTTCAACACTATGTGGAACTTGAAGATATGGTACATACAACCATGAAGGTGGAAAGACAACTAAAGAGGGGAAATCTATGCAAAGGAGTTACCCACAAAGTTTTCAATCTTCAAGTAAGATGAAGGAAGGGGTGCACAAGTAAACTTTTGGGAGTACGTCAAATTCACCACATGAGACAACGAGATCCAAGTCTAGTGATGTTGACAAAGGAAAAGGTATTATCGCTACACCTTCTCGTAGTCGTGATATTAAATGTTTTCGTTGTCAAGGAATGGACATATTGCTTCTAATTGTCCAAACAAGAAAAAGTGATGATCCTTAAGGACAATGGTGAGATTGAGTCGGAAGGAGAAAGTGAAGAAGAGAATGAAGACCAAGTGGAGCAAGTCACCGCTGAATCGGGGGAACTTTTGGTGGTAAGAAGAGCTTTAAACATGCAGATAAAGATGGGAGAAGTGGAGCAACAAAGAGAAAATATCTTTCATACTCGATGTTTGGTTCGTGGAAAGGTATGTATGTTGATTATTGATGGGGGAAGTTGTACTAACGTGGCTAGTATGGAAATGGTAGAAAAATTGAGCTTGCCCACCTCGAAACATCCTAATCCATATAAGCTTCAATGGCTTAATGAATCTGGAGAAGGTCGAGTCACTAAGCAAGTTTTGGTGACATTCTCGATAGGGAAATACGAGGATGAAGTTCTTTGTGATGTGGTACCAATGCATGCAAGTCACATTCTTTTGGGAAGGCCTTGGCAATTTGATCGGCGAGTTGTATATGATGGGTATCTCAACCATTTCACATTGAAGCATCGAAATAAGACCACCATGCTTGTTTCTTTAAGTCCACAACAGGTTTTGGAAGATCTAATCAAAATGTCCCATGCGAGGAAAGTTAGAGAGGGTGAGAAAAAAATCAATGGGAATGAGAGAAACACTTTGAGAGAAGAAAAGAGCGGTGAGAAAAAAATCAGTGGGAATGAGGGAAACACTTTGAGAGAAAAAAAGAGCGAAGAGAAAATAAGAGGGCTGATTTGAGTGTTTATGAGGGAGAAAAGAAATTGGAGAAAAGTGAGGATAAAAAGAGATTAAATTTCTTTGCAAGAGGAAGTGACTTAGAGAGAGCGATTGTTGCAAAAAAAGAGTGTGATGGTGTTGATGTACAAGGAGAGCTATCTAAGTACTAACGAACTAACATCTTCTTTGCCTAGTTCTTTTATGTCTCTCTTGCAGGAATATGATGACGTTTTCCCCGAAGAGGAGCCGAATGGGTTACCACCATTAAGAGGCATCGAGCATCAAATTGACTTTATTCCGGGTGCAATACTTCCAAACCGACCAGCCTATAGCGCCAATCCGGAGGAAACAAAAGAAATTCAAAGGCAAGTGGAGGAGTTGATGAGTAAAGGCAAGATTCGAGAAAGTATGAGCCCATGCGCGGTACCGGTGATTGTAGTACCAAAGAAGGACGGAACATGGAGAATGTGCACTGATTGTCACGCCATCAACAAAATCAATTATATGGGGCTTTGCTATTCTCTAAGATTGATTTAAAGAGTGGTTATCACCAAATAAGAATAAAAGAGGGTGATGAGTGGAAAACTGCTTTCAAAACAAAATATGGTTTATATGAGTGGTTGGTCATGCCGTTTGGTTTAACGAATGCGCCAAGTACTTTCATGAGGTTAATGAACCATGTTTTGCGTGATTTCATTGGAAAATTTGTTGTTATGTATTTTGATGATATTCTTATCTATAACAAAAGCATGGAATAACATCTTGGGAATGTGCGTGCTTTGTTGGACACTTTGCGAAAAGAATCTTTGTATGCTAATTTTAAAAAGTGTTCTTTTTGCATGAATAAAGTGGTTTTTCTTGGTTTTGTTGTAAGGGCTAATGGAATTGAAATGGAAAGGGAAAAGGTTAATGCTATTTTAGATTGGCCAACCCCTAAGAATATTTCTGAAGTGAGGAGTTTTCATGGTCTTGGAAGTTTCTACCGTAGGTTTGTAAGAGATTTTAGCACTATTTGCTGCACCATTAAATGAAATTGTGAAAAAAGAGGTTGGTTTCCATTGGGGAGAAAAATAAGAGCATGCATTTAATCTTTTGAAAGAAAAGCTCACTACTGCACCAATTCTTGCATTGCCTAACTTTAACAAAAGTTTTGAGCTTGAATGTGATGCATCTGGAGTAGGTGTAGCGGCTGTTTTGATGCAGGATGGAAAATCAATTGCTTACTTTAGTGGGAAGTTGAAGGGAGCTCAACTGAACTATCCGACATACGACAAGGAGTTGTATGCTTTGGTAAGAGCATTGGAGACTTGACATCATTACTTGTGGTCTAAGGAGTTCGTTATTCATACCGATCACGAATCTCTTAAATACCTCAAAGGGCAAGGTAAGCTTAGTAAAAGTCATGCTAAATGGGTAGAATTTATTGAATCCTTTCCATATGTGATCAAGTACAAAAAAGGGAAAGAAAACATTGTAGCTGATGCACTATCTAGGAGGTACACATTGATCACTACTTTGAGTTCTAAACTTTTTGGTTTTGAGTCCATTAAGGAAATATATGCTACGGATTCTGATTTTTCTTCAATTTATTTGGCTTGTGAGCATGCTGCATTTGAGAAATTTTATAGGTTTGAAGGATATTTGTTTCGTGAAAATAAATTATGCATTCCTAAGTGTTCTATGCGTGAATTACTTGTTAGGGAAGCACATGGGGGAGGGCTTATTGGACACTTTGGGATACATAAAACATTGAGTACTTTAAGTGAGCATTTCTATTGGCCTAGGATGCGTGTGGACATTGAAAGAATTTGTGAAGGGTGCATAACTTGCAAGCAAGCTAAATCCAAAGTCCAACCACATGGATTGTATACACCATTACCTATACCAAGTAAACCTTGGGTGGATATATCCATGGACTTTGTTCTTGGTTTGCCACGTTCAAAGAAAGGAAAAGATTCTGTGTTTGTGGTGGTTGATAGGTTTTCTAAAATGGCACACTTTATTCCTTGTAATAAGACTAATGATGCAACTAATATTGCTGATTTGTTCTTTAAGGAAATTGTTCGCTTGCATGGGATACTAAGAACCATTGTAAGTGATAGAGATGAGAAGTTTTTGAGTCACTTTTGGCGTGTTTTGTGGAGCAAATTAGGAACTAAAATTCTATTTTCTACTACTTGTCACCTACAAACCGACGGGCAAACTGAAGTTGTGAATAGAACTTTGTCTCAATTGCTTAGAGTTTTGATTCAAAAGAACTTGAAAAATTGGGAAGATTGTTTATCATTTACTGAATTTGCATATAATAGGAGTGTTTATTCTACTACTAATCACTCTCCTTTTGAAGTTGTCTATGGCTTCATTCCATTGAGTCCACTTGATTTTATTCCAATTCCTGTTGAAGAACGTAACAGTCTTGATGGAAAAGCAAAAGCGGAGATGATCAAAAAGCTGCATGAGAAAGTGAAACTCAACATTGAGAAGAAAATGGATCAGTACACCAAGCAAGCTAATAAGGGACGCAAACGAGTCATCTTTGAGCCCGATGATTGGGTATGGCTACATTTGCGAAAAGAGAGGTTCCCAACAAAGCGCAAGTCCAAGTTGCAGCCAAGGGGAGATGGTCCATTCCAAGTGATTGCAAGAATCAATGACAATGCTTACAAACTTGACCTTTCAGGTGAGTATAATGTAAGTGCAACATTTAATGTTACTAATCTTTCTCCTTTTGATGCAGATTCAGATTCCAGGACGAATCTTTTCGAAGAAGGAGGGAATGATGGAGACGGGCTAACGCCGCCAAATCAAGGAAAGAGGGATCTACTCAAAATTCATGATGGTCCAATAACTAGAGCCCCAACAAAACAAATTAGAGAGGCCATGTTGAACCTTATTGCTGAAATACAAGAGAATGTGCAAGAAAAATGCTTAGAAGGCCCAATAATGAATCTTATTGGGTTGAGGCTCAATTCAAGTGATGCGCTGGTGCTAAATTAAATTGGAAGACACTTTTTAAAGCCCATTATCCATCAATTTCGTGGTTAGCTTCAAGACTAAGTAAAAGGATTAAGTTTTGGTCAAATAAACCTTTTGTATGACCAAGAAGTCAAGTCTTATTGTTTAGTGTTTCAAGAGTCTTGTTTAGTGTTTCAAGAGTCATTAAGAGTGGTCAAATGCTTGTTTAGTACTCCTATGTCTTAGATAAAAATGTGGGACACTTTAGAGTCACTTTCTAGGCTATAAATAAGTCTCACAAGAGTTGTAAAAATCAGCTTTGACAATACTACGAAAATTAATATTTCTTTTTAATATTTTGGCTCTTTCTTTGTGAGGAATTAAAATATTCAAGAACTTATCAAGATCTTGAGCACCGTCTTGTGGCGTTCAACTATACCGCGGTTCTTGGCTGATTCTATAGCCAAACGGTCAAGGTTTATCAAGCTCTAAGTAAGATCAAACCGGATTCTCGATCTGGGGAGACCGCTGCTTATTTATACATTGGGTTCTTAGATCATCAATATATCTAACGGGTTCAATGTCTCTATCCTTTTCTATATCAAAGTCGTTTTATTTTTTTAGAAATACTGATAGTATATACTGAACAAGTTGATGAGCAAATCAATGAGCGAAAACCAAATAATGGCCACACCACCGAAGCCACCGGACATAACCTTGTTGTACGTTCAACGGCCTGAGGACTCTATCACGATAGAGACAAGGAACCAAAAATGCCTTAGGCAGGTGAATGAATCCACATAGATGATGGACACACAACCCATGCTTGAGCAAACTGGGGCAAACCCTAACGTTAATGAACATACATATGCTGGTATGGTCATGCAGCGAAATAAGAGGAAAGATGTACAGATTGATGCAGAAAAAACAGCAGAAGAAAGGAAGCATATCATGATCACGGAGGCTCATGAGAACATACCCTTTAAGCAGATTCACATGTCGCAAGAACTTAGGAACATAATGAGATTGAAGTGGAAAGACACGATTATCATAAGGATTTAGGAAGGCACTGGTACTACACAACCCTTTAAGCAAGATTTGATCTGATGTGGAAACTCCATAACTAGTTTGAGCTAGTCGATCTAGGTAATGGATGCTATTGGATCAAGGGCCATAACTCAGAAAAGAGAAAGATGGTCCTGACTGAGGGACCGTGGCAACTAGCGAGACAATTCATATTAGTCGGAACGTAGACTCCTAATTTTCGTGCGGACACGGATATTATTGAAAGCACAATAATGTGGGTAAGGGTACTACACCTCCCGTTAGAGTATATGGAAGAGGCCATGATCCAAACACTTGCAGAAAGCATAGAAGAATCCATCAAAATTGATGGTAACACCTATAATGCAACGAGGGGAAATTTTGCGCGGTTTTTCGTTCAAATCAGAACGGATAAACCGTTGGAAATAGGACTATGGATTGATGGGAAGGTACACCAAGTGATCTATGAGAATGTCAAAATACTATGCCATGAATGCGGACATGTGGGACATTCTAGCAAATCGTGTGAATTGAAAAGGGACAAGGCACCAGAACCCGACATTAGTCTTATCCGCGAAACAATAAAGGATTGAGAAAAAGAACGAGGAATAGCTTACTGAAAAGGCGAGAAGCAAATAATATGGTGAGTGGATGCTAATGAGCAAGAAGAAGAAGAATATGAATAAGGGGCCAAATAATGTCGACGCTAGTAAAGAGGCTAACCCGAAAACAATGATGAGAAACAAGAATAAGGAGAATGAGACACCATGCATCCACCAGTTCATGGCCTAAGAGGGAGAGGCGCAAAGCCAACGCACCCTACCACCAACTCTGAATCCCAAGTTGAGAAGGGATAGGAATGTAGTTAATAAAGGAAAGGGTCCAAAACAAAATAATAAAGATAGTGACGCTTCGGGTGAGAAGAGGAAAGGTCAAGACCTTTCGAGGAATTTTAATCCCTTTGAAATTATGTCAAACAAGGAAATAACATAACTCTCATATATAGAAACATCTGACCAATCAGCGACACATAACAAGAGATATGGAGATCAACTGAGAGCACAATGCGATGGTAGTGAATTGGCCTCAAGGTTGGGGGTTCGAAACAATTTTCAATCAATTCACAAGCCCTCCAAGATATATCAAATCGAGACCTTGGAAAGATTGGTCCAAGTGATCGAGATACCAGTGAAGTTGTTTACTATGTGGAGAGATTGGACAATATCCACACATGGTGGCAGAGATTCGACCTGGGCACATGGGAGGCAAATATACAACGTTTTCCAATGATGGAAATTCTAAGACAACACTTTGTGATATGGAACGGACTCAGCCTGAGGAACATGTGCACTTGACTCACATAAGGTACCAAAGGATGAAGATAATTAGTTGGAATTATAAAGGAGCGGGCAACGAGGAGTTTCGTAGAAACTTTCGAGAATTGGTAAGAAACCAATGACCCATAGTAATCTACATATTGGAAACAAGAGTCGGGGAGTAAAAAACTAGAAATATACCGACGTTTTTGGGCTACTCTAACTATGTCATCGCACCAACAATTGGCATGGTTGGAGGCATCTGGATGCTATGGAATGAACACAAAGTGGAGGTCGAAATCACGGGGGTTGACAACCAGGCGATCTATGCAATTATCAGACCAAGTTCACAAGATTGGTGGAGACTCACGGGGGTGTATGCACAACCCCGTAAGGCTGCAAAAAATTAAGGTGTTCGACAACTTGGCTGAAAAGTGAACGACCCAGTCACGACATGGCTAGTGAACGACGACTTTAATGAGATAAGTTCCAATCAAGAAAAGATGGGAGGGAGAGCACGAACGCTACGCCGACTCATGTTTTTTCGTAGCTTCATGAAGAGGTGCAATCTTGTGGACTTAGGGTTCATCGAACCAAAATATACTTGGGACAATAATAAAGAACATGGATGCAATATAAAAGCACGTCTTGATAGAGCGATGGCGAACCAAGAATGGATCAAACTCTTCTCAGATCACGAGGTAGTCCATCTTTCACGAACATATTCAGATCACCACCCCATTGCCACATATTGCCTCGACTGTGAGAAGCAAACGAGTAAGCGACCCTTTCATTTTGAAGCAATTTGGTTCATGAATGAAGAATGTGAAATATTGCTTAAGAACATTTGGGAGGAGAAATGAAATATATTGGAGGCGATCATAGAGATACTGAATGTACTTGGGTGGTGGAACCGTAACAAGTTCGAAAACATCTTTGTCAAGAAGAAGGAACTGTTAGCGAGGCTAAGAGGTATTTGGAAATCCTTGTGTGCGAGATCTAATGAATTCCTTAAAAATGTCAAGGATAAACTCCTTAAGGTATACAATGAGATCCTTGAAAAAGAGGAATTGTTTTGGTTCCAAAAGTCAAGAGTTAAATGGATTAGCGACGGTGAATGAAACACAATTTTTTTTCGTAAGTCGACGGTGATGAATCTGAAACCTCAAAATTGAAGGAGGATAAACCTTTTGTAGTGTTTTTTGTAATTAGAGAAGGGAGCAAAGGCCAACGGGTTGAGGTTCACCTTTTTTATGCATTTTCAGTTAGTGGTCGTTTTCGCTCAAAATCTTATTATTTAACCTGTTTTACGATGGTTTATTTATATGCACAAAAAATCATATAAGTTTTTGCCTCTTGTATATTTTTTTACTCTTAGAATGCTGGAGAAAATCACCCTTTGTAGTTATTAGGAATTAGGGGAAGTAAGAGTTTTTTACTTTAAAAATGAAAGAAAATACTCTTCCCACCTTTTAATTCAAATTCAAATAAAATGGACTGGGTCAACACATATGGGAGACCCACAACCCATTTCAAATACTACCTAATAGGACCGAGTTAGGCTATTGCCATTCAATAGGACTGAGTCCCTAATAGGAACGAGTTACACTCCCTAAGTTGGCAAGTTATCAATTTTGATATTACAACTAGTCACTCTTTGATTTTGGTACTTTAAGTTGGCTACATCATTTAATTTTGGTACCTCCACAATGACGATTTCAAATTATCGCCTATAAATTTCTACGTCCCAGACCGTTGACCCGAAATTTGGAGGGTTTTGAACCATTTTAACCCCCAATCCCTGTGGGATCCCTTTTGGCATGTTTTTTTTACCCCATTTATAACAGATGGACTAATTATTTACCTTTTTATTTTTAATTAATTATTTAAAATTTGTATAATAAATTAATGAATTGTTAGAAATATACATATGTATATCCCTGGAAAATAAATAAATTAACTCTTAAAGATTTAATTTATATGTCTAAAAACTTAATTAATTAGTTCTTAAATTTTTAGATTTATATCTATAAAACTAAGTGATTCTATTTTCTCTTCTTATGAATCAACAATAAAATTGATTCTTAAGTGAGAGCAAAAATGAATATTCTTACAGAAAAACAACCAAAATAAAAATAATGTTACGTAAACATAAATACAACTAACTAAATCTTTCATATTTACGCTACTATAAGTTACCCTAATAATCTATAATATAATTTCTTCTGTACTCATCCGAATTAAGTTTAAGGGTCCAAAATAATCCAAGTTTTTCTTCAATTTCAAAACAATGAGAACAAAAAATAAAAAAAAATTAAGGCTTTTTCTTCTTTTCCTCTTCCTTCTTCACCGCAAGTTCGAAAACTGCCGCTTCCCCAACTCTTTTGCCGCCACCCAATTTCATTTCGATGTACAAAGAGCCTATCTAGCCACCATTATCAACGACGACTAAAGTATATGGTGAGACCCTTCTCACCGACGCGGTTTAAAGCTATGTTGCAATGTTGGTGGGAGACGCGAAGATGGTGGCCGATTCAAGAAGAAGACCTTATTTACAAGAAGATGGTGTCCAACTTGTAGAAGAAGAAGACCTTATTTAAAATTTCGAATCCAGACCTTATTCAAAGCCAACTTGGAATCGTTGGTGGGACTATGGATGGGTGGTAGGGAATTGATGGACAATCTTACTTTATTTTTTTCTTCATAGTTGACTTAATTTTTTTAAGCATGCGCTCATAATTTAATGCATAATTATTGTTGAATTCATTGGACCCTTTTATGCGTTCGAGAATCCCTTCCTTCTTTCACCTTGTCCCAGAGAGACCAATTTAATCACGTTTTCATGTTCCAATTGAACACTTTCTATTTTTGATTATTTTAAAAGGAGAAGATTATTTGCTTTACCAAACATATGTAGAGCCAATCACGATCCTATAATAAGAACGATAGACCTTTCTCGATCAATTCTCTTGCCCCTCGCCTCATTATTCGAGAATCAAAAATGTCATTTTCAAGTTTAAATAGGTTCATTTGGAATTTGTGTTCTTCTACTTTATTTTTATTTAAAACTAATATAACTAAGTACAATAGTTTTAGAAGCATGTGATTTATTTCCATTTTATATATTTGATAAAATCTACATAAGTAATAGATTTCTAATTTTAAGATCATATATACTCATACCCTTTATTCTATTTTGGAAGTTTAAAGTCTAAAAAACATGTCAGCTGTAAGGTGAAACTGGGAAGTCAAAAGTGGTCAAAATCCTCAAATTTTAGGTCAAGTACGAGTTGTATAGATTTTGAGGCGGCAACTTGAAGTCGCCGCAACGGAGGTACCAAAATTGAATGGCAACTCCACATGGAGTACCCAAATCCAAGAGTGACTTAGTTGTGGTACCAAAATTGATAACTTGACAAATTAGAGTATCGAAGTTGATTTTTTCACCATCACACAAGGTTACAATTTTGTTATCCAATTGACTTACACCCTTCTAGCAAGGCCGAGTTATACTTTCATTGCAAGTATGAACGAGTTATGCCTATAATATGCTCGTATCAGTGTATCTATAACCGTGTATGCTAAAGTTCGTATCATATCACATTCTTAATAAAGCTCACATTGAGATGGGACACAATGATAAAGCTTGTATATTTTTTATTATATATATATAATAACATATAAAAATACCATGGGTGATTAGAGGCCCGTCGACTAACACGAATGGAGAACTCCCCTGAATCATGATAAACATAAAGTTACAAAGAGAAGGCCTTATAAGAAGAAATAGTTATAAGGAAGGCCATCTTGAAACTTCACCTTCACCATCTGTTATCAAGGCAAGGTCACAACGAGACACCCTCGAATGACGAATATAGTATATTAAAAATCTTCGGTGTAATTAGCATGGCCATTAGCAGCCATTCATGCACCATTATGAGGTAAGTGAAATGGCATTAAAGTCTCGGCTAAGCACACATTAAGATTGTCAGCAGATCTATTTACCATGGGAGAAATCATAAATGATGATCATGTGTCTATTAAATGTAGGACAAGTGGCGCGTAATAAAGAGCGATTTAGCCTATAAATAAAGATCTAAGATTCATTTGTAAACGAAAGCTTAAAATCATTTATATACACTACAATTAATGTTGCAACGGTACTGATGGGGGTATTTCAGGATTGGGCCGGCAATAGAGTTGGGCCGGCCCATTAACGTATCGAATCTGGCCCATTCGATACCTTCAGCGCATCGAATAACTACGATTCGATGCGAGTATCGAATTGATATAATTCGATGCGTAATTTACAGCTGTTTTCGGGACCCACAGTGTGAGTTGCTATATATATAGGGTGACTTAGAGCGTTCAGGGCATGTTGAACGCATGTCCCAACCTGACCACATCGAATCCAGCCATTCGATACGTCCCCCCATTCGACACGTTCCTCAATTCGACACGAAACAAGATTCGATACGTACCGAAGTCCTGTTGAGATAATATAGCGTTGACTCGGCATCGAACCGGCACCATTCGAGGCGTGTATCGAACAACCGCAATTCGATGCGTTGCATACTTAGTATTATTATTGTATTTAAATCAGTGTAAGATCTGTAATAGATAGTAGGTGTTTCGGACAAAGTTAGTCCGGTTATTTCAAGTGGATTAACATTATTTTGGTTATTTATATTCCCATTGTATTGTATTACTGTGTTCTATTACCATGACGAAATAAGACTAAAATATTGGCGTCGTCTGTGGGAACACCGTAAACACTGTTTTTAGATAGAGTAGCTAGGATGACAGATAAAAGGCATTTGAATGTGGTTGAGAAACAGCAAACCAAGAAAAAGCTCAGAACAAAGTCAGATCCGAGACTAGATAGGCTTGAGCCTAAAAAACAAGGGCAAGATAAAATTGAGAGTCAGTTGTTGAAGCAATGGCAAGAATGCAAGATGGAACCTTTGGGAGGATTCAAAATAGTACAGCTTTTCAAAGAAAGTTCTAAAAAAGTAATCAAGATTGGAGCAGAAATGGATTGCATGATAGAAGCAGCTTTGGTAGATTGTCTTCGCCGCAATTCAGATATATTTGCGTGGTCTGATTCAGACCTTCAAGGGATAGACTCGAGAATCATTGTACATCATCTGAATGTAGATAAGAGTGCGAAACCGATACAGCAGAAGAAGCGGAGTTTCAGCAAAGAAAAGAATGAAGCAACTGAAAGAGAGGTGCAGGAACTCTTAGCAGCTCGACATATTTACGCTATAAGATTCTCAGAATGGTTGAGCAATATTGTGTTGGTCTTAAAGAAGGAAGCTACATGGAGGATGTGTGTGGACTATACTGACCTAAACAAGCATTGCCCGAGAGATCCATTTCCTTTGCCGCGAATAGATCTACTAGTAGATTCTACAGCAGGATGTGCATTACTGAGTATGATGGATGCAAAGAGCGGTTTTCATCAAATCTTCATGGCGGTGCATGATCAGAGTAAAACGACATTTGTAACTGATACCGGAGTGTACTGCTATAGGGTGATGCCTTTCGGATTAAAGAATGCGGGAGCAACGTTTCAGAGGTTGGTGGCTAAAATGTTTTACCATCAAATTGGGAAGTCAATGGAAGTATATATTGATGATATGCTTGTAAAGAGTCTTAAAGCTGATGAACATGTGCGACATCTGGATGAGGCATTCACCATAATGAGGACATATGGAATGAAGCTAAACCCAAAAAAATGCACTTTCGGAGTGACGGCTGGGAAGTTTCTAGGATATGTGGTAAATGAGAGAGGAATCGAGGCTAATCCGGATAAAATAAAAGCAGTATTGGATTTGCCTTTGCCTAGCACAGTGAGAGACGTACAATGCTTAGTGGGCCGCCTGACGGCCTTGGGAAGATTCATATCAACATCTGCCGAAAAGAATCTCCCTTTCTTTAAAGTGATGAAACGGAACAAAAATTTTATCTGGACTCCGGAATGTGAAGAGGCATTTAGGCAAATGAAGAAATATCTAGTAAGCCCACCGTTGTTAGCAAAACCGGAGGAGAATGAAATGTTGTATCTCTATCTGGCAGTATCTGCAAATGCAATCAGTACAGTACTACTTAAACAGAGAGGAGCTCAGCAACTACCAATACATTATGTGAGCAGAGTACTGCAGGGGGCGGAGAGAAATTATTTGGAGATAGAACTGTTCGCATTGGCGATCGTTGTTACAGCTCGAAAGTTGAAACCGTATTTTCAATCTCATCCGATTACTGTGGTGACTGACAAACCATTAAAGCAAGTATTGGCGAAACCAGAAACCTCTGGTAGACTGGTGAAGTGGGCGATTGAACTCAGTGAGTTTGGGTTGGAATTTAAGCCGCGAGTCGCGGTCAAAGCGCAAGCCCTAGCAGATTTCATGGCCGAAACCCTGGGTAATAGTGTAGTGGAGGCCGCATGTTGTATATTTTCTATATCAAACCAAGAAGGTACCAGTAGAGCAACGACGACATGGATATTGCATACAGATGGATCTGCCACAACTCACGGGGGGGGGGGGGGGGGGGGAATTGGAATACATTTTCTGTCCCCAGAGCGGAGGGAATTTGAATTTGCCATCAGCTTGAATTACATGGTGACAAATAACGAAGCTGAATATGAAGCAATAATTGCAGGGATTAAAATGGCACTCGGACTCAACATTGAACATTTAGATGTGTTCACCGATTCGCTTTTGGTGGCAAATCATTTCTCCGGAAAGTATGAAACACGCGAGGAAACTATGAAGCTATATGCCGCAAAAGTTAAAGAGTTGGCAAGGAAGTTCAATTTTTTTGATATAACTCAAGTCCCCAGGGACGACAATGCCAAAGCAGATGCACTATCTAAATTTGCAAGTTCTTCAGAAATTTTGGCAGAAAAAAGAATCACACTTATGGTTGCTGACAAACCTTCAATTGGGAAGTCAAAATATATTACCACAGAAGTCAGAATGGAATTTATAATGACAATACAAGAGGACCCGTCTTGGAAGGATGAAATTATGATTTATCTTCAACAGGGCATTTTACCAGCGGATCCGAATGCTCAACGCAGAATGCGTTACAAGGCTTACAGATTCACTATCAGTAATGGAGAGTTGTATAAAAGGTCTTTCGAAGGACCGTTGTTAAGATGTTTGACCCCTACGCAAGATGAATATGTCATGGAAGAGATCCACGCTGGTAGCTGCGGAAATCATTCCGGGGGCCGAGCGTTAGCTCAACGAATATTACGTCAAGGATATTACTGGCCAACTCTACGTAAAGATGCAACAGCTTATTCAAGAAAATGTGACAGTTGCCAATATCATGCTCGCCTTATTCACAGACCGGCACGTCCACTGCAACCAATCGACGTGGCATGTCCTTTTGATCAATGGGGAATTGATATAGTTGGTCCGTTTCCACCGGGCAAAGGTCAAAAACGGTATCTAATAGTGGCAGTGGAGTATTATACAAAATGGGTCGAGGCGGAACCTATAACGTCAATCACGGAGAATAATATGATCGAGTTCATCTGGAAATACATTATATGCCGTTTCGGTATACCGAGGTCCATTGTGTGTGATAACGGAACACAATTTACTGGGAAGCACATTAAATCTTGGTTTGGGGAATTAAAGATATCACACAATCTCACGTCGGTATATCACCCACAATCCAATGGCCAAACAGAATCCATTAACAAAACATTGAAGGATTAACTTGAAAGGAGAGTCAGAGCCACGGGAAAAACATGGCCAGCAGAGCTTCAAGGAATATTATGGGCATATAGGACGACCCCGAGAACATCGACAGGGGAAACCCCATTCGTTCTTGTCTATGGCACTGAAGCAGTATTGCCTGCGGAAATAGGTATGCCAACGCGCAGAATCACTGATTATGATCCGGAACAATCGGCCAGGCTGCGACAGATGGATCTAGATATGATAGGACCCACAAGAGAGGATGCTTATCAGCGCACTGTTGCATATAAAGCCGCAATGGCCAAAAGCTATGATAAGAGAGTCCAATTCAGAAGTTTTGAAGTAGGAGACTTGGTTCTTAGAAGCCTGGCAGCTAAACAGCATATCGGGAAGCTTGAACCAAAATGGGAAGGGCCTTTTAGAGTCACACGAGCAAGTTCACGAGGATATTATTATTTGGAGACTCTAAAAGGAATTCAACAGAAACGCCCATGGAATGTGCAACATCTCAGGCGTTATTATGCATAAATAGAAGAAATTTCATTAAATATATGTTTCTTACACACATTTACGCTGATTCTGTTCAGAGTTTATTATTAACTGAAAATCTTCGTTTGTTAAATGATGCAGAGAAGAACATGACGGAGTGGTAAGAAGGCCCAAAGTGGTCCACCCCCGCATGTCGGAAGGAAGAACATGACAGAGGGGTAAGAAGGCCCAAAGTGGTCCACCCCCGCATGTCGGAAGGAAGAACATGACGGAGGGGTAAGAAGGCCCAAAGTGGTCCACCCCCGCATGTCGGAAGGAAGAACATGACGGAGGGGTAAGAAGGCCCAAAGTGGTCCACTCCCGCATGTCGGAAGGAAGAACATGACAGAGGGGTAAGAAGGCCCAAAGTGGTCCACCCCCGCATGTCAGAAGGAAGAACATGACGGAGGGATAAGAAGGCCCGAAGTGGTCCACGGCCCGATGCAATTCATAACTATGCAGGAATAACCCAGTCGACATCTCAATTAGGTAAGACAATATTACCCTAACAAAAACAGTCTCAACTCAAAATGCTCATAATCTTACTGCAAATGAAAGTAGGATATTAATTGGACAGAATCACAACAACGAGCAAATTGATGAAATATCGCGTATGGAATACGTTATAAATACCATTTAACGAATGAATGCGTACCAAAAAGCAGATAATGTCAAACGATTGAGTCGTTTTCATTGAAAAAGCAACCATTTACGAATTACAAGGTTTTGTACAAAATATGAACTTAATAACCGCAAAATAGTGTAGCCAAACTATCGCTACTCTTCAGATGAATGGGGGGACTCATCACGGAGAACCAATCCCATTGAACGGACAAAATTGGCACAATTGCCCTGAATCTGATCTTCTGTCAGGATTAATTCCTCAGTTTGTGCCCAATTGTCAGGCAAGACAATTTCTGCTCTGTCAGCAGGATCTTCGAGTTGATACCTACTGGGAGAAATTGTACACTGGGCACTAACTGATAATTCTGGTTCACTTTTCTTGCTAGTCAGCACAGGCGCCAGGCCACCTTGAGCAGGACATTTACCTACAAAAGCTGTTGAAGGACCTGAAGCTTTAGATGCGCTGCTCGCCTTCTTTCTTTTAACCGCAGTTGTAGGGTGAGTATCTTTGAAATCAGTTCTTTTCGGAGGACTGCTAAGAAGAATCGTAGACCTGGAAGTTCTAGGTAACAATTCTGGCTCACTGTCGCCCGAACCAAAAACATCATGAAGAACCTTTTTAACATTTTCAGAATCGCCCGGAGTAGTGCTGGGAGCGATCTTCTCTTTACCCTTGGATACGTGAGGTGATTTGGGCTCTAAAGGGCTTGAATGGGACTTTTTTGATTTTTTACGGTCCCGCCACACCGTATAAAATGGATCGCCAGAACGAGGTGTGTGTAACTCATCATCGTCATCATCACCGTTATCTTTGGGTGTTTCCATTTTTGCGTCACGCCTTACATCAAGCATGTCACTGCGAAAACCCTCTCCAAGGTATCCAAGATGCCCTACTTAACCAACGCATACGTCCATCCCATACTGCATGTCAGCAGCACCGCGTAATAATTCCAGGCATTTACATACATTACTCTGCCTAAAATTTTCAACAACAGCACATCTATATTCTTCAGATTCAAAATACTGAATTCGACGACGCAAGTTGGAAATGGCATTTTCAGCATCTGTATTTGAAGCCTCGAGAGAACGATTCACGCGTTTTAGGGATTCGTTATCCTTTTTCAACGCATCAATTTCAGCACGCAAAGCTATTGCATCCTCTCCCGCTTTCTTGGCCTTCACTTCGGCATCATGCTTATCACGGATGGCCTTAGATGTTTTCAATTCCGACTCTCTGGCGCGTTTCAGTGCATTTTGGCGACTGTACTTTCCATTATTGATAGTAGTACGTAGATTGTTGACAACAGAGTTGTGTTGATTTTGCACCTCAGCTAACCCGCTATAATCTTTGCATAGCCGATAAACGGCTAAGATGACAGCAGCAAAGAAAAGGCGCCCAAAGCGAGCCAAACCTTGAAACCCCAATCGGTTGATTACATTTCGACGATCCAATTGCGGCCACAAACTTTGCATAATCTCTCCAGCCTGCTCCTCTCTCAGTCGGTATCCGCCTAGTGTGGCACTCAATGATTCTGAATTTTCATCATTGAGAAAGTCATAATTACTAAGGCTTCCAGGCGGAGCAGGTCTTGGATTCCCTGAAGGTCGAGGCCTCTTGGGAGGAATGCTCTGAGCTTCGCGGGCGGATATATCCTCCTTTGATTTTCGTTTAGCGGCTTCATACCAGGGCTCATCGGTTGAGTGGGAAGAACTTGCTGTTTCTACGTTACGTTTTTCCCTGAAATGGGGATGAGCAGCATTAAACTTAGCTAAGTTGGCAGCGATCTTATCGTCTTCTGCATCGATGTCCTCCATTATCTCAATTTGGCGGTTGGTGCCGACTCTGATACGTCCACCGGTATCGGTTGTTGTCATTACCAGTCTCCTCGTAGCAAAGTTTTCTTGACGTTCAAAATCACTCACTATTGGCACCCGAGTGCCCGCACTGATACCTCCAAGTCTTATGGTAGAAGGGTCCCGCGAAGGTAAATTAGATGGACCCGCACCTGAAGGCTCATTTTGCTCATTTCGTTCGCCCGTTCCCTGAGTACCATGAATATTCTCAGGAGATAGAACAATTTTGCTGCGACTTCGAGATTTTATACGAGCCATATCAGCCTAAAAATATAAATTTTAATAAGTTTTCTGTAAAATTAAACAATCAGTAACGTGTCGAATATCGAAAATTCGATACGTACCGTGTCGAACAGGATGCGTTCGATGCGATCCAGAAACGAACAAAAAAATATTCCCTCCAGGTAAAAACAAAAGTGTCAGACATGTGATCCCTTATATATAGGCCCGTGGGCCGCATCTGTTCTGTACGCATCGAATTTTCATAATTCGATACGCGCATCGAACGGATCACTATTCGATACCCATAATTTCACACATCGAATTGTAACAATTCGATGCCCAACAATTCTTAACACAGATATGTTGTGAGTTTGGAAGCTATTAACGTCTCCCAAACTGGGGGGACTATGTGATGGGGGTATTTCAGGATTGGGCCGGCAATAGAGTTGGGCCGGCCCATTAACGTATCGAATCTGGCCCATTCGATACCTTCAGCGCATCGAATAGCTACGATTCGATGCGAGTATCGAATTGATATAATTCGATGCGTAATTTACAGCTGTTTTCGGGACCCACAGTGCGAGTTGCTATATATATAGGGTGACTTAGAGCGTTCAGGGCATGTTGAACGCATGTCCCAACCTGACCACATCGAATCCAGCCATTCGATACGTCCCCCCATTCGACACGTTCCTCAATTCGACACGAAACAAGATTCGATACGTACCGAAGTCCTGCTGAGATAATATAGCGTTGACTCGGCATCGAACCGGCACCATTCGAGGCGTGTATCGAACAACCGCAATTCGATGCGTTGCATACTTAGTATTATTATTGTATTTAAATCAGTGTAAGATCTGTAATAGATAGTAGGTGTTTCGGACAAAGTTAGTCCGGTTATTTCAAGTGGATTAACATTATTTTGGTTATTTATATTCCCATTGTATTGTATTACTGTGTTCTATTACCATGACGAAATAAGACCAAAATAGGTACATGGTTTTTTTGTTCATGCGACGAAGTTTCATACGCGACATCAAATTCAGAAAAATGTTATTATATCGACATGAAGTGTGATTACTTTTATGAATTGATTATCAATTTAATTAACTAAAATACTCAAACTAGTTAAATTAAATCGTAATTGTACTGCTTGACAACCACATAAGCATAGAATGATATGTAATCCCGCCCACGCAATTCCACTGCACGGGAAAAAAATGTATAGTAAAATCACTAATCTTGCAGAAAAATCGTGAATCTACTACGCCTAGCTTCTCGGGTACCAGGCACAGGCTCATTATATTCATCTAACATTAGAAAACATTTGATATTACAAGTGAAGGTACACGATGAGTTGCCCCACGTTAAATCCCGGGAATCATGGCTAGCCAACACAAAACTAGAAAAGTCAATGTTACCTTCATAATTATTTTTAACCATGATTAGGGTTGTAGCTAGCAAGGATAATATTGTACAAAACATATATAATAGTTCTTCTACCTCTTTAATAACATTTTCCTGTATACTAATTGCCATTAAGTCAATACAACCTTTTCCAAACAGTCCAATTTCAGATGACAAAAGGATTATTGATTAGTGACCTGAAAATGCATGTTTAAGGATCGGTCTCCATCTAACAAATTTGTTGCATATATAAACTGAGTTTCAGTTAGGGATAAATAAGGATATGCCGTTAGATGTTTGAAAATTATTATTTTTGAGAAAACGATACATCATTGAACTCTAAATTTGTCATGTTTTAAAAGTCTTCAAGTACTGCAAATCTACAATATATATATATATTGGACTTAATATTGTGCACGACGTTAATCGGCACTACAATGAAGATTGAAAGAGTGTCCATGGAGCACCTGAAGCCTTCATCTCCAACCCCTCCTCATCTCAAAGATTTTAAGCTTTCGTTTATCGACGAAATGATCCCGAATTCCTACATACCTCTAATTCTGTACTATTCTTTTGATGAATTAGATCCCGAAACTACTTCGTATCGCCTTAAGAAGTCGCTTTCAGAAGCTCTAGTCAAGTTCTACCCCCTGGCTGGAAGAATGAAAGGTCAGAGTTCCGTAGATTGCAACGATGATGGGATTTTGTACATCGAAGCTAAGGTCCCCGGCCAGATTTCAGACGTGATATATCATCCAGAACTCGGATTCTCCGACAACTTTATCCCCTTCAGATCCAATGGCAACTTTTCAAATGCCCGAGAACTGTTGGCCGTTCAGGTTAACTTATTTAGTTGTGGAGGAGTTGCGATTGGGATATGCATTTCACATAGAATCTCAGATTTTAGCACTCTCACTTCCTTCGTCAAATACTGGTGTTGGTGTTCAATCTCTTGTGATAATAATAATAGTCCTTACAGCTTAGTATGTGATCCTTTATTCAACTCGGCTTCTCTTTTCCCTCCACGAAACACGCCCGATTTCAAGCCAAACTCTACAAGTCTATCAGTTATGCCCCCGGTTCTTACAAAACTAGTTACAAAAAGAGTTGTTTTTAACGCATCTGGCATTGAGGCGTTAAAGCTACAAGTTAAGGAAAAGTCTTCCATTGCTAAACCTACGCGGGTTGAGGTTATATCCGCTTTTTTGTGGAAGCAGTGTTTATTAGCAAAAGGGGTTGATGAAAAATCTAGCGTCATATCTGTTGCGTTCCATCCGGTTAATCTGAGGGGAAGGATTTCAGAACTGAAAGAACATTCCTTTGGTAATCTTTTTCAAATGATGAGCGCGGTAAATGTGGGTGAAAGTGATTGGATAGAAATGGTAGAGAAGATGAGAGATGCAATGGGAGAAACGGAAACGAATCACATACCGAGGCTAGTAGGGGAAAAGGGGTTCGAGCTTTCCAAGGAGAACTTACAGATGATTGGTAAGTTGATGGCACTTGAGGATAACGTCCAAGTTTTCAGATTCGCTAGTTATTGTAGATTCCGTGCGGTGTATGAGGCAGATTTCGGGTGGGGGAAGCCTCTTTGGATGAGTATTGCTAGCTATGCAAGTAAGGATACTGTTTTGCTGTTTGATTCAATTCAATTGCCTGGAGGAATTGAAGCATGGATTACTATGGCGGATAAAGACATGGAAAGACTTCAAAACCAGATGGACTACTTTATATATTGATCACTTATATTCTCTTTTGCTTGTGGATTCTAGTTCAAGATATTATTACCCGCTAGTGCCTGTAGAATTTTGTGATTTGTATTAAAGGTGCAATAATATGTGTGCATTATGAATTTGTCGTAGCCGAGGATGTTAATCTGTGCATTCAGATACTATTCGCGTTCTAGTAAGTAAAAAAAACTTGATAAGCTGTACTTGCCTATACATGGTAGTTATAATGATAAACTCATTCGTTTCCAGTACTTATACATCTGAGGATGATAAAGAGTTTGTGATGTTGTAACGAGTTCATGCAACAGCCAACTTATAAGAGTTGCAAATTTGATTCGTGTAATTGAAACTATATATGAAGTGTCAAAAACGAAGAAAAAAGAAAAAAACTCTAGATGATCAGTGCCCGGGTCCCTCATACACCTCAATCGCCAGCGAGAACCTAATCGATCGAATTCATCCAATAATGAAGTATCGATCTGTAGAACAGGAGTTGTTCCATAACTTAGGACTGAGAATCATATTTTTTTTTAAATTTATTTATATATTTGGTTAAGGTCTTAAGAAATTCAGAATATCAAGTTCAATTTTATGAGAAAACTAACAAAATAGACTTGTGCAGAAAAAGTGCATTGAGCAGCTACCTGGGTAATCTATTGTTTCGTTTGGTGTTCAAGCGAAAAATGTTGGGTATTCGAGTTACGCCCGTGTATCAAACTACTTCAACTCAACTTTCGAATTTTGGAGTAGATACTCATGAAACATCATTTTTATTATTTTCTAAAAATATAGTAACTCTGTGTTTTATAAATTTCAACTACAACGACTTTTTAGATTTTAAAGAAAAAAACATGGTGTGTCATAATTTAGTTCATCCACAATTAACCAATCAAAGCATGACAATTAGGTAACAAATGTCGCGTACCTCGTTATGGGTCATTTATGCCCCCACCGAATACAACGATCGGCGCAACTCGCCAAATTCAGTCATGAATAGATCTGTACTGACACACTAGATGAAATAGGCCACCCAAGCCGAGATAATCGGCTCATCAGGGCCAGTTCGATCATCATTAGGTAGGTCATAACCTATTGGACAAAACAAGTCGCCTGGATTAGTACAAAATGGCCCAATAAGCCCATCTCGACTGTCCCCAAATCGATACTCAGGTCAGCTATCCCAGTAACCCTATGGCCGAATTGAAGGGCTAACCCATGCAAAGCTAGTGCAATAACTAAGTCAAACAATTAAGGTAACAATTAGCCTATATATACCCTCATTAATCATCATTAAAGGTACGTTTTCACGACCCCCGAGGTCGTTCGAGCATTTCATATTAGTTGTCTTCAGGTCGAGCGTTCCTCGGTCAACCCTGGCCAACTTGCTCCATTCGACCGAGCTGGTTAGTATACACAACCTGCAACATATTTCCGACTTGGACTTTACAGCCGACCTAGCCTCTACAATCGATATGTCCTGAATAGCCGACCTAGACTCTGAGATCGAGCCGATCACGACTAATGTCATTGATCGCATTTATTTGAGCTATGCATGCTTATAGTCTCACCATTCAACAAGCATCAATTAACTTAGGCATTAGAGAACCTACGGGGGTCAGTCCTGCCTTAGTTCATGTGCCAAGTATTTGGTGTAAGTTTTCTATATTCGAAGCCAGCTTAGGACCAATAAGAAGTTCGAGTTAGTTTGACATGGATACTTACTCAGCAAGCGTAATCACCGAGTGTCAGTGGCGCCGTCTGTGGGAAACCACTAAGTACACTATAGAAGAAACACACATGATCATTCAAGTTACTAGGTCCACTAGAGCACCCAGAAGACCAATCTACCACGACACTGTAAGAGCTTCTTGCAAGACTGTTGCTACAATTCATCCTCAACAGCGTGATGAAGCTTTAGTGGCTGCTTCTGAACCAACTAATCAGATTACAAATGCAACTGAATATCAGCCTTAGGCTGCACCATTGCAGGCCTATTACCACCGCGTCAACTTAAAAGCTCCAGGCGATGCAAGCTTATGTTGGAGCCATTCCTCTTGTCCCAGTGGTGCCTACCACCCAGCCAACTGTTCTGCCTAGAGTAGTAAACCAAATTCAGATGCATAGGTTCGCAATGCATCTAGAGAGGACCCCCATGTTCGCCAGTCATCTAGACCCAACCCAGCGCAATTGCGCTTTGTGTGTCAAACATATCATAGATCATCTAATTAAAACGATCAAGCAGATGATCGACAATCAAATAAAGAGGTTTGATGAAAGGAAAATTATAGTGAATTAAGTACCTGATTCTTAGACTTTTGTACAATATTTGTGGCAATGTTACTTGTTTTAGTGTCATTTCATTGTTTTTGCAGTTTGAGTCGAGTTGGAGCTAAACGGTGCTTGTTTGGAGGATTTCAGCACTTCGTAGTAACAAAGGTGAATAAAGCTACGGCGCTACCAACCGCGTTACTAAAGAAACCACGAAACTCAATGCAGGGCGAGCATGAAGGCCATCGTGCAAGGAAGCTGAAGAGACAAGGGGTCGGGCAATTAGCAGTGCATCGCGCACTTAGCGCGTGATCAGACATAATTTTAGGCCGACGCCAGAAACCTTAAAACTAAACCCAAGACCAAGAAAAACTATAAAAAAAAAGAGGCTACATTCACCAGCTAGGGTACAGATTCTCAGAGCAAAAGAACACCACGAATGAGAGTTAGAGAGCATTTTAGGGTTAGAGAAGAGCATAAATACTACCGTCCGTAGCACCACAGTCATAGTTGAAGGAGAAAGGCGAATTGAAGGAATCGACAATCGGAGTAGAAGAAAGAAACAAGGAGATCGGGAGTTTAATCTTTTCTTTTCTTTACTTGAATAATCTATGATGAATTGGTGTGATTTGAACATGACTATGAGTAGCTAATCCTCTTAGTATCTGATGGAGGATGTAGTTGGTCTCATATGGAAGCACCTTAAGCCTATGTTTTGATTATGTTTATTGATGAATTTGTTTTGTTGGATATTATTTGTTGCTTATGCAACTTGGTTTATTTGATGCACGCACTTCTATGATAGCAAAGTAGTGACATTAATAACCTTATATTAATTGAACTATGCATAGGGTATTATTAACGCAACACTAGCATAGTAGATCAGGCAGATAAATCTGTAGACATTCGATCATTAACGTGTTCGTGGAATCTATATCGTTGTTGGTAACTCTAATTTACTTCTAAAACCCTGTATAGATCCTATGACATGGTGAACTTCTGGTGAGGGGAAAGTGCTTAATGCCTGGCATCATTAATGATTATAGGGTTCTTTAGTACATCGAAAGGTGGCTAATTTGCTATATCAATCGAAAACAAAACAAAATAACCATCAATAAATAGAGTCTTGCATAGGAGCCATGGGCATGTTGTCTATGAAATACATGTGTCCGAGATCAATGGAACCCATCTCTTAGACACCTTTTACTAGATCTGATTTACAATCTTAGATAGAAATCAATCAATTAAATCCCATTCTAGTTAGTTAGATAGCTTAGTCTTAGTTCTTTAGAAACATCTCCAACCACAATCTCTAGTTGGTTAGTTTTACTCAAGTATTCTTGTTTAGACATCTAGGTAGTAGTTTGTTAGTTAAGTAATAGTTCATAGTCTTACTATAATTACACCTAATAAATGCCCCATCAAGGGTGTTTACAGAAATATCAGTGAACATAGAACTAAGGAGCACTGAACAAGGCGAGAAGAGAAAAACGTGGAAGTAAACTCGTATGATCGGGCCCAGTGAGGCAAGAACTACAAAAGAACCGATAGGCATGAGAGACGTGATTTCAATATATCTCGTAGAGATTATTATCATTGCCGCCATGAGCTAACACCACCTAGGTACGGTGAGGACCAAAGAAGATCTATTACGTATAATCGATGTGGGAGATATGAAGATAGGATTCATGGCTCATGGGCCTTCAAATAGAAAGTATAATTACATCTCAAGTACTAAATTCCAAGATAATGTATGATTATATTCTAAAATCACTTAATTGAAAAGACTAAGAACAATTGTCGCAACTTGAATTAATTAATCTACGAAAACTAGAGCTACCTAAGGACATAAATTGCAAAGTTATTATAATTGGCGTAATTGAAGAAGACTTGTTGGTTGAATTCGGTCGTAAAGAAGATGATTGACATACGTGTTTTAAAATTTGGTTTCATTACTCATTTACTTAGTATTTCATAGACAAACCTCATTAGTTGGCCATGGTCACAAACCAGTTATAACATGTATAGTCTAATATCTATAACTTTGGTGGAATAGCATTCGTGAGTCTAGCAAGAGCCAATCCTATTCATGCAGTGTATAAAATAAATCACTCTAGACACGTTGAATACTCTAACAATACTCAAATAAATTGAAGACTCATATTCATTAATCAGAGCTAATCCTTACTCCAAACATGGAGTAATTTAGATACTCATAGTCTCAAGTTCAATAGGTTAAAGAGTTAAACAACATAATTAAAGATAAAAGATTAAGAAAAAATCTTTAGTCCAGAAGAGTTTAATGCTTTTAATCTTCAGATCTCGTTTGCTTTGCCTCGTTCTTCACAACTCTTGACTCTAAGACTAAAAGTCTAAAACTAAGCAAGATTTTGTTGATTTGTTTCTCTTGGGCTCTTTCATCACACTTTTGATCTCTTAGGTATAATGCTTTACACACACTTGTACACGTTTGGACCTAGGTTAACTCCTATTTTTATAGATATCTCGTATTGTCCTAAGGTTGATCTTCAGTAGCCACTAAGGGAATTCTGCAGTTCTTACTAAGTTGGATATTACTCTCCAGATCTCAGTGTTGTTCCAGCTTCTTCCTAATATTGTCAAAATTTTTATTCCTTAACCTAGTTTCTATAATGGCTTCTATATTACATTTATTACTACCTAAGAAACTATTCATAGCTAACAGCTTAAGGGGGTCATTCACCCCCCTTAAGTTCCAAACACCAATTCTAATATCCTTATCCATTAGGCTCCTTAGCCCCTCTAGTCCTCCCTATGTGGTCTGAGCTTCCTTTAGCTTTTCCTTGTCCTTGTTATATTGTAGACTTCCTTCTGCTTTCCACCATTTTCCAGTCATCTTTCTCATGGACCTCAATCTCACCACTCTGATTTACTTCAGCTCTAGTTTGTTGACCACGGGGATCTCCTTCTTTCCATGTCTTGTTATTGGCTGTCAATGGTGGCAAGTGTAGTACCACTTCCAGACCTCCAATTCTAGTTGTCTTAGTACTTTTCTCTCCATTTTTTCATTTCCTCCAGTTTGTCTTCATTCTTCTCTCCTGAGGTTTGCTTGCCGCATGAGTCTATTGGTTCTATGACAGTCTTCATCCCAGATTCCTTTCCGAGATCAGGAGATGGTGGCCTCCTATCCTCTTCATTACATGATTTTGTCCCCTCTATGTCATGAACCTTCTCTTGTACCACCCATGCAGTTTTTGTACCTTGACATACTCTTGCATTATGCCAAAATCTGTTACATTTGCAGCAATGATGGGGCCTCTTTTCATAACTTATCCTTTGTTCATACTAAGCCCCATTAGGGCCTCTCATGCTCACCTTCTCAATGAGTTTCTGCCCATCTAACAACTCCACAAACACTCTAGAAGATGCCAATCTCTCCTTAGAAGCAGTTCATTTGTCTATATAAACTGGCTTTCCCACCGCGCTAGCTATTTTACCAATCATCTTAGGATTCTAAAACTGAAGGTCTAAGACAGGTAATTAGATCCAAACTCGATAGTTTTGCAATTTACTTGGGTCCAGTTTCATGCTTGGATACCATCTCTGCAAGAACAGTGGAAAAGAACCTTTCACCATCCAATGGCCATCTCCATATGTTTCCATCATCGCCTTCTTTGTCTCAAAGCGGAAGACAAACACCCTTTGTTGCAAAACATGAATGTGCGGTTGACTGGTCCATCGATTGTTTATGTAACGTTGCATCGCCTCGTGTGGCAATTTGAGACCTACCACGGTGCCAATTAAGGCACGTTTTCAGTAATCAACAGATTCGTTCACGTCCTCCCTCGTAAACCCTAGGACCTATCTGTTCGCCGGTGGGTAGTACGACACCGCTACTCCATTCTCGAATCGTCTGTTACCAACAAATAACTCATTGTACCTCTTCGAATTTCTAGGTTGGTTCACTCCAATGTCCTTAAACACTTGGATTCTAGGTGGAGACCTCGATTGCTCGTATTCTTCTTTGAAATCGACAGCTTCTCTATTTCCCCCAATTTCCATTTCCGCTTGATCGATCTCATTTAATTCCTCTTCCTCTCTCTCTCCAATTGTTCCTTCAACGTCTTTGTCATGTGTTGTTCCACTTGAACTATCCTCTTCGGCATGAAAATCGCGAAGGTAAAACCCTAGCTTTTTGGTCAGAAATTGCTCATTGTGTGTAATAAGCTCACCGTGTGAAAATCGCCCTCACTAGGAGTTGTATTTGAATACACATGGTCTTCTTGCTTCTTTTTATTTCACGGGGAGTTTTTTCCTTGTTTCAAACAACACAAGGGGCTTTTTGCCAAAAAACTATATTCATACATATATAATTTCTTAAGTGTTATTTCGAAAATGATTTGTCAAACACGGTTATCTAGTTCAGACTAAATACACCAAAAATCAAAGAAAAGTGCATCTAATGACATCTCTCACTAGTCCCGAAAAAAAAAAGAAACACTTTCTCAAGCAATGCGAACAACTAGTCCTTTCGAAATTCTGCAAACTTCTTATGAGTGGAAGGAAGAATTTCTTTTAGTAAATTATATAATATAGCTCTTATATAAGTGCGAAGATACAGGAAATATATATATATATATATATCACATAAATGAAGATCTGTATTTTGAATATTCAAATCTACGGTATTTATTAATTGACGAATAGAATAATAATAACGTAGTTGGTCGTTGAAAGAGTATTATTAAATAATCCGCCAGTCCGTCCTTACTGCTTTTTCAATTTCAAATATTTTCCCTATTTTCGATTCATCCGCCAAACCAAGCCAAACCTTCATTTCCATTTCTTCAAAACCCCCAAATTCTCTCTCTCTCTCTCTCTCTCTCTCTCTCAATCCAATTCCAAATAATGGAGTAGTAATTATTCAATCATTATGGCATCACCAGCAGCAAAAATCAAATCAAAAGCTTGGTCAATGACGCCGGAATCGGAGCCGGATTACATAAAAAACGCGCCTAGGGGAAAGTTCGTGAATACAGAGAGAGGTTCGTTTCCTGAAATCATTAGTAGCTTGGACGATCTCGCTATCGAGTTTTCAAATGGTGGACGCTGGGCTCGAGATACCGAGTCCTCCAAGTCCAGGAGGGGACGCTCCGTCTCCAGAACTCCTCCTGCTGCTGATGCTCCTAACACCACCCGCCGTAGGTCTCTATCCGTAGCTCATTATCAATCTCAGGTATTATTATTAGTAGCTCCAATTACTTTCGACAAATTTGGTTGTTTTGTTCTCATATAACTTGTATTGCAAATTTTGCATTTAAATACAGAGTCATCATGTTGATCAATCAAGCATTCAACCAAATGTAAAGGCCCCCCGCCTTAGTCGGCGGAATGGGCAAATGCTGCCTTTCACATCAACCACACCGACTTCAGCCAATCGTCATCTTACTCCATCTCAGAGTCACAAGGATCTAAATGATGGCTATTCTGTATGATCTCTCTCTGTATCTTGATGCCTATAGTTGTAGCATTTGTCGTTTATCTACTCTTTTACGCTTATGTCAACAACACCATAATCCTTAAAATATTTAAACTTTTTTATATTGGGCTTTTGTGCTATAAATTAATTGTGAACATATGATGATGATTATGACTATTACTTGTGAAACTCTCAGAGTCACTCTTCTGCTCTAACTGAAGATGAACCAAAGATTACCCGCTTAAGGAAAAATGAAGTTGAGAAAATACTCCGGGTTGTTCATACTCACAATAAGGTTGATTTTACCTTCTTTTTTCACCAATGGTGCAGTCTGTTAAATGATTTTGTTCCTGCATCACCTCCCTGATTCAATTATTCTCCCTTTCCAGCCTGAGCATCCTACTCAGGATGTTGCGGATGGCTGCTTGTATGAGGCTGTCCGAAAAGAACTCAGATATGCTGTTGACGAAATCCGAACTGAACTAAACCAAGTGAGCAAAATTGAATTTGCTGAAACAATTTTAGAATCCTTGTTTTTGATGATTCTGTCGTGGTGATATACTGAACTACTTAATGAACTACTTAATTTGCTTACAGGCAATGGTACGTAATCAAACTGCTTCAACTGGTGGTGAGCTTTCGCAATCAGATGATTCACTTGCTCTTCAGGAGTTCT
The DNA here is from genome assembly GCA_948329865.1 of Linaria vulgaris. Lineage (NCBI taxonomy): Eukaryota > Viridiplantae > Streptophyta > Magnoliopsida > Lamiales > Plantaginaceae > Linaria > Linaria vulgaris. Next base: position 73,812,626 of record OX415250.1, read on the forward strand.
ATGGAATGAGAAATAGTTATGCATCCAAGTTGGAACAGGTGTTTACTTAAACATCTCGCTTTCTTTAGGTTACAGTTAGATAATCGGTTTCAGTCTTTCATGAACTCAAAATAAGGAAAAATTTTATCCTGGATTCCAATTTAGTGACTCACTAGCATTTCAATAAAATGAATTTTTGTTACTAGAAATCATTCCACTAGAGCAAGTTAGTTGCTAAATCTTTATTTGTATTTTTTTACAACGTTTAGCTTAGTTCTAGGATGACTGGTGTAAAAGAAAGTGACAAAATGCATTTCTGTTGTTTTTTTTATTACAAATAGAATGAAATACACACTTTTGCAATGAGTTTATCTATAATGATTACACACCTCGTGTTCAGTTTCCTTTAAGATGTCCTAATTATCCAGTGGTAGTCTTTCAGTTTCAAATGTGCTTCTTAGCATTGGGGTTAGTACTTCACTGTGGCATTTCACAAGATTAGTCAACTTAGTAAAACTTGCATGGGTTTCAAGTTCAAGTATTTAAGCTGGTTGTTACCTCAAAATTCAGTTAGGAAGTAAATTTTCAGGCTTGGTAATTTCATTGGATTCTAAAGGAATAGGAGTTCCAAATCCTCTCTATACGTTATTTTTCTTGGAACCAACCATTTCTTGTGATGGTTTGTCTGAATCTCACTATCTCAAGTCTTTTTAAGAGGATTAATTCTATACCAAATCCCAACATGTGACTGAAATACTCTCAAATTCAGTTAGAGAAGAGCAAATATGACATTCTGACTGAAATGCCTCTTGAGGGGCAAAGAGGACACGAGGAGGTGTCCAAAAAGGTCAAAAAATGTTCTACTTCAAGGATTTCAGCTGTGGCAGAGAAGCCATCAAGAGCCAGGAAGGTTTGTCATTATCATTCACACATTCATCAAACCGGTTTAAACTAATCACTATATTGAATATGTTACTCCATTAATTCGTGTTAGTAATCTGTTATGTTTGATGTTAAAGAGAAGCAATGACCGAAATAGAATGTCAAGAAGACTGAGTGACGAGGCTGAAAAAATATTTGAAGACTTCCTTTCTAACATTGAAGATACAGATTTGTCTTCATTTGATGGTGAAAGAAGTGATGGGTGTTCCACTTTAGGAGGAACTAAGAAGGATAGAGATGCAGAGAAGAAAATTTATAAGAGTCCTGGCGAGTCCACTTCTCGTCCTGTTGAAATGGATGGTGTTACTTTTCCTTGGTTGCAGTGGGAGACTTGTCATGATGGTTTTCCCTCAGGAAAGAATAATGTGGGGAGCCCTGTCACTCCAAAAACTTTACAATGGGAATCAGAAAAGGTTAACTACCTATTCTTGGCATTTCAGTTTCTTTCTCATCTTTTGGATATAAAACCTTAACTTCGGTTGTTATATCACAGTTTTGTTTATACACAGTCCTCTGGATATTTATCAGATAAATTTGAAGTTGCAGCTGACATTTACATTTCTGGTTAACAATATCTTGTGTTTGATGATCAAGAACGTGGTCTTTTTATGCAGGACGTTGTGTTATTACACGGGCCAAGTGGTTATTCTAATAGCAGTCATGGTAGTTGGAGCCCTGCTCATTACACTAGTCCTGTGGATATGCAAGAGGAAACAACAGAAAAGAACATGCAAGTCGTCAAGGGCAGCTCGGAAGTTGATATGGAAGAGTACTTTAAACTTGGTAATAATGAGGAACTATTGTTTGAAATGTATAGAGAACGGAACAGAATTAGCTCAGGCGGTCTTTTACTTTGTAGCGGTCTCCTTTATTGATTCTTAGGGCTGTGCTACACTCATTTTGATTGGTACGTGGAATATAGAGCTTATTGTATTTCTTATTTGGGGTAATTACACCGATGTCCTTGAAATTTTCCTAATTTATTGAATAATTAGAGACGTCTCATGTTCTTCAAAAGATTCTTTAAAATTAGGTAGTCTATTAAGAAGCCGTTTGATTTCAAAGATGGATTTTATCTCAAAAACGTGGTATAGATTAGAAATGAGATAAAAATCAAGATTTTTCTGATATCTAATATGTGCTACTTGTTTGGTTGATAAGATTAAGTGTTAAGGTAAATGGTTATCTCAATAACTTTTTTTTTGATTTAGGTCATTAACATTCTACTGGCCTAGATAAAAAAAAAACATTGTACTACCTCTTTTTTAAATTGTTTTTTTAAAGTGGAAACATATTGTTGTTTTCAATCCAATGACATATTGTATATTTTTCTCATTGTTATATATTATCAAAAAATTATATAAAAAGTAGTTATGACAGTAAACGTAATTTTAAAATGAGGGTGATAGGTCGAGTAAGAGGGGGAAAATAAGTTAGAATCTTTTTTTCTTTTTTGATTTGGTTTTCACCAATTAATAAGAATTTTTATAATTATCAAAATAATAAAAAAATCGTAAAGGGTTGACTTATTTTTATCATAATTTAATTACCTTTAGAGATGAAGAAAAAATTAAGAGAGACGAAATTGAATTTTGTGTTGTGTTGCAAATTAAAATTTAATATAACATAAAGTTGTTGGCCACGAGAATATTATAAATATAATATATAATTTGTTTTCAAACTTTTAATTTGGAGCTGAAATAATATTATATCTAATTATGTAATGGAGAAGTGAAGTAATTTAAAAATTTATAGAGGGTTTAATGGAGAATTTCAATGAAAAGTAAAAATAAGGCAAAATCAAGATTACTTATCTTAGGGGTAGAGGTAAGATTATTTCTCTTAAATTTTGAGACAAAACCAAAAATCCGAGAATGTCTCACATGTGCTCGAAAAATCAATCTATAGAACCAAACGAGAGATAAGTGAGATAAGTTGAGATCTCTAGGTAATTAACTGGTTAAGTTAATTAAGCAATAACAAACATGAGTTACTAAAACGGGGAGGTTGTATGTTACATAACTGATAACACTATAACAGTACACCAGAAATTCAAAAACTTGCCACAAATGTTGATAAAATAAAATTGATTTATTTAGATAGTTTAAGAATAAAGCTAGTACATTTTTAATTCCATGTTCATATTCAGTTGCATACTTCCTTTTCGAGTCCGGCCAGGACATCTGACATCAAGTCATTTTTTGTCCGACGACAGCCAAAAATTCCAATGTTCTCCATCATCTTGCTCATTTGTTATAATACGCTTGAATCTGATGACATGTTAATCAATTTTATCAGTATACTAAAAGAGAGGGGTTTCAAGCTAAAATCAAGTTGTAATAATTGTAAAATTGAAATTAATCCAAGCTAAAAAAGGCATATATATATATATATATATATATATCTTGCCTTTCAGCCTTAAATAATTACGAATCAAAGTAATAATAGGACAAATTAATTACCTCAGCCAAAACTCGACCCAAATCAATATCTTCGAAATCAAAGTTACTATCAGTGATCAATCCACAATCATCAACAGTCAGGTCGTTGAACATGAGATCTGAAAATAGACCACCTTCGCTATTATCCGGTTCAACAGAAAAGTCTCCACATTTGCTATTAACCGGCTCAATGAAAAGCGTGTGCTGCTTATCAGTAGTTTTATTGATATTAGGGTTGTTGTCATCAGAAACAATAGGAGCAGTAGTAGTAATGTCAAGTGCTATTGTCCCTCGTTGTGATACAGTGTTCTGATCAGTGTCGGAACAAGGTGTGGTGGAATGTTTGATTTCTTCGCTAATTCCAGAAGAAATTCCTTGGTCATCATCTTGTCGGTTGTTATTATCTTGACCACCAGGTTTGCTTGTCTGAATACCTCTTCCAGAACGAGGGAGCATGCCATACTTCGAGGGCTTGGAACGTTTTTTTGCACTAGTTGTGGTCTTGGCAGCTTTTATGCGACGCGGTTTTCCCTCTTGAGGAGGTAGCCGACCAACCCGACATTTCTACATAATAATGAAATTGTTATTTTGTAGAGTGATATCACCAAAAAAGATCATGTTTTGTTAAAACATATTCGAAAACCTTGTAAGAAAACATACAAGTTGAAATATATAAGATACAAAACTTAGAAGGCTTTATAGGAGAATAAACTCGAGTTTCTGTTAACCTTTCTATATCGCTCATATAAACATTTTCAACTTAATTTTGAGACCAAATCTTAGTAAATATAGTACTTGTATCTAATAATAGTACACATAGTAAATATATTATTTGTATATGAGAAAAGTGCACATAGTAAATATAACATTTGTATATATATATTAGAAAAGTGCACATAATATTTATAGTATTTTTATTTTCAAAAAGTGCACAAAGTAATTACAATATATATATATTAGAAAAGTGCACACAGTCTTTTAGAGATTAAATATCCGACTTTTAAGCCGTTTTTTTTTTCCAAGTGCATTTAATCATTGTACTTAGTTTTTGGTAAACTAGTTATTTGTGCTTATTCTTATCTAGTTCTTCTTTTGTTTATTAATATAACGCATGATGGCAATTTGATTTTTCATCTAGGACTTGGTCATTATTACATATAAAGAAACAAATTTTGAATATATGCATTGTAGATCAAACCTGAAGATGGCTGGCAACCTGCATTCTGGTTAGCCCTGGAACGTTCATTAGGTCCATAATCTCTCTCGGGAAACATTCTTCAACAAACACCATTTAATAATCAAATATTAGTCATCATTTAGCTAGGACAGTATTAGGCCCATAATTCGAAATATAACACATGTAAAATTATATATTGATGCTCTTATTGCTTGTCATAATATCATATTTTCATAGTAAAAGTCATAAAATAGTGTGAGAAATATATGCATACTTCCATCACCTAGAGTCTTGACAGCTTCCATGAATTTCTCATGGAGATCTTGAGTCCATTCAACCCACACCTTTACCTTTCTCTTATTACGATTACCACCAGCACGTGGGGCATCATTTTTATCCGACTCGTTGATATTGATGTTGTTAGTGTCCCCCATCTCGAAAAATCCTCCGTGATTTTGAAAAGCCATCTCGTTCATATTGTTCGATTCATGTTCGTTTGTGATAATGTCTTGATTAATCATGTTTTCCCCCAAGTTTCCTCCGATGATCACCGGATGATTAGTTTGGTTAGTACCTATATTAGGGATCATCGACGTTTCTCCGCATAGTGATTTCCCCTTCTTGATCTCTTTGGCCTTTCTTGTTCTTTCTCTATAAATGTGTTGCCAAAGGTACTTCAAAACATCCACAGGAACTGGTTTTTTGATGAAAAGGAAAGCTCCATCTTCTATAGCACACTTTGCTAACGTGGGATTACCGTTGGATGACATCACTTCATTTTGAAGAAAAACATTGAAATAACAGGTTAAATAAATAACATAATGATTCAGCAACTAAATTAACTTCTTTTATGACTAATGAAGCTGGGTAATATATAGATAATTATATAGTATCTTGATTAATTAATATTTTTCCAGAACTACATAGTTACCAATTACTGCCTTTCCCATGTTGACAACTTCTTGGAAAAGCTTAAATTCCTGTGAATCAGATGAGTTCACGTCCACCATTACAAGATCAAACTGTTTGTTTCCTTCGGACAACATTTGTAAAGCAACGGAAGGGTCTTGAACTGCCGTAACTGAAAATGATACATATTTATTTTACTAAGTTTCATGTAGTGTCAATCAAAAACACGAATGCAACAAGAAAACTCAAGATAATTATATAAAGAAAATAGACAAATCGTTTCTTATATAAAGTTTGATTATATATCATAAGAATCAACGACTGATACATTGTTAAAATTATTGACGTATAAGTCAATTAGTTAAGATCCGTACCATGTATTTATTTTTGGAATCGGACTGAAATGTTGTACTTAATATACGGATCTATTTATTAAGATTATTACTATATGATTGGCTCCAATTAATAAATGTGATATATGATCAGCCTTAATTATCTTTACGAAAGTATTTAATAAAATGGTCCAAAAAACCATGTGACATTGAATTTCAAAAAATTAGATCAATTAAAACAACCTTTTAGTTTGATTCGCAACATTAATTAAAAACTTGTAGCCTGATTTCATCACTTAAACATGTTTCCATTAACTAATGTTTGTCGAGTTTTTTATGATCTATAACTTTTGCAGCCACAATAAATCATATGTGCTCAAAATCATATTATTCTTTCTCAAGTCTTGTGCAATATTAAAAAATCATATGTATATACATACACACATATCTAATTAGGTACATATATTTGTATCAAATAATAAATAAATTAATTAGGTACATATACATTTTATGAAGAATACCAAGAGTAAATGAATAACTACAAGAATACCGAGAGTAAATGAATAACTACCAACTGCTGTTGTCACCCACAAAAAAACAAATACTTTTGATTACCATAAATGTACAGCTCGCTGCACAACTATACATAAATATTGAAGAAGAGTAATGGAATGAACTAGAAGATAGTTTAGTCGAAGATGATATCAATTTTATTGAGAAATTGGAGAAGGATTAAAGGTAGAAGAGAGGCATGCAAAGAAGATTACGAAAAATAAAATGCACAAATGATGGATTTATCGAAAGGATCGGAAGATTAAAAGTAGTTCGTCCTTTCTATTTCTCATTTTTCTATAGATAATTAGATAATTGGTAAATAGAAAACGTCCATTGGGAACTGACATCATCTATGATAACCAAGAAATTTGAAAATAATAATTATATAGAATCAAGGACTCTATCAATTCACCCGTTTAATGGTCTTAACGATATCGTAACGAACTAACTGTTTGCACATAAGGAACGAAATTTATATCGGCATGGCGCGAAACAGGATTCGAATCGCGCATGATGATCTACGTGATAAAAATAAATCGATCAATTACCTGTTTTCTCTTGAAAATTGAAATTATTCCATGGACAAATAATTGAGTAATTAGATGTTTTTGCAAGCTATGTATGGCGGGTTTTTGATTATCAAATCAAATATTAAGTTGCATGCAATTATCAATCAATAAGTTAGCACTCAAAAAAATTATAGAAGAACAAATAATGCAGATCACTATTTGGTAAATTAAAAAGACAAATTCCAATATAATGTCACAATTTACTAATACAAATAGATCTGTTCTTTCAATCATAGAATTCCAAAATTAGTTTAAGCAAAATTAAACCTTTTTGTGCGAGATGGTTAAGAATTTCTACCTTTATATAAGTTGTGCTCTAGCAAATTACCGGTTGCAACGAGGCTTGTAGCATCATGATCAACCAATAACACATGAACCACAATTGACACTGGATCATAGAAAGCCATTGATTTGAATTTTTGTTTTTCAAGAAAAAACTTTTTACTCAAAGAAAAAGAACATTTAGGGAATCTTTTGACGAAAAGGGATCAACTTATATTTGTGCAGGAAGAGTACCTCCTAGTCCTCATTTTATACTAGGTGTGTACCTTTTTCCTTCTTTTTTCTTTTTGCTTTTTATGCAACTACAAATTTTACATTCAATGTGTACCTTTTTCCTTCTTTTTACTTTTTGTTTTTTTATACAACTATAAATTTTAAGAGAGTAACTGATAACTCTACTATTTTTTCTTGCTTTAATGACCTTTTAGTTGATAAATAAGATCGATTCGTAACTGTTGTTCAAGTTGTTCAAATTATAGGGTGCAACTTTTGTCTTGATTCAAGTCATATTAACCAATAATAAATGTGCCACATTAGAACCACAACAATTCTTAAAATTAATATCAAAAAATAAAATATAAAAATTATTAAAAAGTCAAATGCTATTAAAAGCAAAACTATTGAGTGTAAGTCATAAGAATATTTGTATCCAAAAAATAAATAAATAATTTAGGTACATATACATTATATGAAGAATACCAGGAGTAAGTGAATAACTACCAACTGTTATTGTCACCCACAAAAAAACAAATACTTTTGATTACCATAAATGTACAGTTCACTACACAACTATACATAAATATTGAAGAAGAGTAATGGATCGAACTAGAAGATAGTTTAGTGGAAGATGATATCAATTTGATTGAGACATTGGAAAAGGATTAAAGGTCGAAGAGAGGCATGCAAAAAAGATTACGAAAAATAAAATACACAAATGATTGGATTTATTGAAAGGATTGGAAGATTAAAAGCAGTTCGCCCTTTGTATTCCTCATTTGTCTATCGATAATTGGTAAAAGGACAACATTCATTGGGAACTGACATTATCTATGATAACCAATAAATTTGAAAATAATAATAATAAAGAATCAAGGACTCTATTAGTTGACGCGTTTAACGGTCTTAACGATATCGTAACGAATTAACTGTTAGCGTATAAGGAAAGAAATTTATATCAGCATGGCAAGAAACATGATTCAAATCGTGCATAATGATCTACGCGATAAAAATAAATCTATCAATTACCTGTTTTCTCTTGAAAATTGAAATTATTCATGTCCAAATAATTGAGTAATCAGATGTTTTCGCAAGCTATGTGCGGCGGGTTTTCCATTATCAAATCAAATATGAAGTTGCATGCAACTATCAATAAATAAGTTGGCACTCAAAAAAATTTAAGAAGAACAAATAATGCATATCACTATTTGGTAATTTTAAAAAGACAAATTCCAATATAATCTCACAATTTACTATTACAAGTAGATATGTTCTTTCAATCATAGAATTCCAAAATTAGTTTAAGCAACACTAAACACTTTTGTGCGAGATGGTTAAGGATTCATACCTTTATATAAGTTGTACTCTAGCAAATTATCGGTTTCAACGAGGCTTGTAGCATAATGATCGACTAATAACACATGCACTCCAATCGACACCGGATCATAGATAGCCATTGATTTGAATTTTTGTTTTTTAAGAAAAAACTTTTTACTCAAGGAAAAAGGAAAGTTGTAGGGATTTTTTTGACGAAAAGGGATCAACTTATTTGTGCAGGAAGAGTACGTCTTAGTGCTCATGTTTTACTAAATGTGTATTTTTTTCTTCTTTCCTTTTGCTTTTTATACAACTATAAATTTTATACTAGGTGTGTACGTTTTTCCTTCTTTTTTCCTTTTGTTTTTTATACAACTATAAATTTTAACAGAGTAACTGACAACTCCACTATTTTTTCTTGCTTTAATGACCCTTTAGTTGATAAATAAGATCGATTCGTAACTGTTGTTCAAATTATAGGGTGCAACTTTTGTCTTGATTCAAGTCATATTAACCAATAATATATGTGTCACATTAGAACCACAACAATTCTTAAAATTAATATCAAAAAATAAAGTTTAAAAACTATTGAAAAGTCAAATGCTATTAAAAGCAAAACTATTGAGTGTATGTTTTCCAGGGTGTAGATTGAGAGAAAGTAAATTTTCTTAGTAGGTTTTGGTGCAATTTATTATATACACCCTCTAGGACTTTGTTGGGTAGTGCCATTAATTTATAGAATACAACGGGAATCTTTGACACCATCGACCTTCATTTGACACAAAAGATACTTGTAAGTGTTGAAATTAAGAACTGCAAGTCTCTTATTACCAAATTCTAAATATGATCAATCTCTACTCTATGAATATATATGTATTATATTGTGTATGGAGGATATATAATAGAGCATGCATTCATGCCTCTGATCGATCTTTGTTATTAATTACTCGCAACTTTTTTACATATCTATATTTACGTACCTACCATGTATGTTTTTTTTGATTAAGTAAGTCTAACACTAACTAAGTATAACTAGGTTGACATATTAGTTACTGATCACTTTTTCTTTGCTAGTGATCACTTGAAGAGCGTGTATACTAGCTATATTAATATAATTACATTTAAATCTAACACTTACTCTTAAAAAGTTAAATGAACGCTGCTGCCAAGATTTCCAAAATATTGATATAGATTTCATTAGTACAGATATGGCTGATCATAATAAAAATAATAGAGAACAAACTAGGAACTTTAATTTTCAAAATCATTTTAACTACCTTAATTATGTAAACCCCCACCAAGTCGTACGCATCGGTCAACTCTAAAGAATACAATTCATAGAAATAATAAGAAATATTTTTTGCACTAGCAGGATTCTACTATGGGAAAATAAGATAGATGGGGGTGGGGGGGGGGGGGGGGGGAGAAATGCAAGAGAAATGATCCTCTTAACAAACAAAGAACTTATTTTCAACAATTAATTTATATTTATAGATCATGTCTCAGGGAATCATTTAATTGGAATGCATGCATAACCAAACAACTAATTTTACGTCCAGGGTCACTGTTGAATTTTATAGCCTAAAATTTTATGCTTAAATCTTATCAGAAAAAAAATACTATAATCGGAATTCAAATGTACTGCTACATCCTTATGATCAAAAAAATGCTGGGTTTGTTTCCGAAAAGATGTTGGGCCTACTGGGCCCATATGAAAGATTAGATACGCATGTTGTAGTAAGAGTTAGTTGTACCTATAAATGTTTTTTGTGACTATACAATTCTAGTGATGGTCTCATTTAAAAAAAAGGTGCAACTGGGATGATAGGAGAGTCATGATTCAATTGTTAATTGTTATGAAATATCTTTCATGTTTTGATAATTAGATTTTGTTTATACATTTTATAAAGCAATTGTTGGTGCTATTTTAAAAAAATTATCGGAACATAAATACTTAAGTTGGACTTTCCCAATTAGGCAAGTCGTTGGCAACGGCTATATAAAAACTTTCCCGTTTGGAAAGTTATAAGTTTTGAATAGTTTAAGACCCCCTTCAAGATGTGTATGGATATTGATCACACCCATCTTGGACATCATCAGTTGAAAGGGTTGGAGAGGTAGAGGCTTAGTAAGGATGTCTACAACTTGGTGAGTGTTGGAGATATGCTGAATCTTGAGTTGTCCTGCTTGAACCATTTCTCTTACCAAGTGACAGTCTATATGAATGTGTTTGGTGCGCTCATGGTGTACATGTTTGTCGGTAATACACATAGTGTTGTTGTTGTCAGTGAACAAAACATGAAGTTTAGTTTGAACTTGCTGCAGATCAGTGAGAAGTTGAGAAAACCATATAAGTTCACATGATGTAGAGGTTAGTGCTCTGTATTCTGCCTTAGTAGATGATCTAGGGAAAAAATCAAGTTTGGTACCTTAATTTGGCCTATGTTTCCTTTTGGTACCTTAATTTGTCACACCAACTTTTTGGTACCTTAATTTGTCACACCAACTTTTTGGTACCCTATGTTTGCAAAGTTCATCACGGTTGGTACCTCCCTAGCGGCGTCCCCAAATTCACCACCCTAATGTCTACGTGGCTCGCCGTTGACCCGTAAACCTTCAATTTTGACCCAATTAAGTCCATGTGGACATGCTGAATGGATAAAAAAAATAAAAAAATTATTTCTCCCTCCTAATAAATTATCATTTATAGTTTTTATATTTCTTTATAATTAATTTATTATATAAATTTTAAAAACATATTATATAATTATGTTTAAAAAAATATTATAACTAATGAATTTTAAAGAAAACAAAATAAATTAAAACAAAAAAAAGTTAAAAAATATAATAATGCATCATCTTCTTCAACACCCCCCCACCCCCCACCAGCCATCACCGCCACCCGCACCCCTGAGTTTTTAGGGCTTGACACCGAGCTCGGCCCGCGGATTGGTCACAGTACTCAGGAGCTCAACCAGGCCTCGAATGATGTCATCATCGGCGTATTGGACACCGGAGTCTGGCCGGAATCGAGGCGGTGGCGCGGCGAGTACGAAGCCGGTGCCGATTCGATCCGAAGGTTAACTGCAACAAAAAGTTGATCGGAGCTAGGTTTTTCGCGAGAGGATACAACGCCGTTGCGGCGGAGGTCGACGAGGAGAAGGTGCAGTCTCCTCAGGACAACGACGGTCACGGTACTCACACGGCGAGCACGGCCGCCGGATCTGAGGTGGCGAATGCGAGCCTGTTGGGTTACGCGAAGGGGAACGCTAGATGAATGGGGGGGGGGGGGGGGGTTATTGGGGATGATGAATCGGTGGTGGGGGTGGTGGTTGGCGGTGGTGGGGGTGATGGTGGTGGATGGCGGGGGGGTGGGGGGGGGGGGGGTGAAAGGAAGTGAAGGTGATAGGTTTTTCTTTTTTTCTTTTTAATCATTTTTTTAGATTTGGGGTTTTTTTGATTTTTTGAAAAAAAAAACCTTATATTTATAATAGTTATATAATTTAATAGTTATAACTTTAACATTTATAACTTTAAAGTTAATTACAAAATTTTATATAATGAAATTAATTATAAAGAAATATAAAAACTAGAAATTGTGATATAAGATTTAATAGTTTTATTTGCTTTTCATTTTTAATTTTTTTAATCTAGTCAGCTTGTCCACGTGTGTAAAATTGGGTCAAAATCGAGTCTAGGGTGGTCAACGGTGAGCCACATAGGATTCGCGGTGGTTAAATTGGGGACGCCGCTAGGGAGGTACCAACCGTGATGAACTTTGCAAACATAGGGTACCAAAAGGTTGGTTGGACAAATTAAGGTACCAAAAGGAAACAGAGGCCAAATTAAGGTACCAAACTTGATTTTTTTCCCAGATGATCTACTAATAGTAGGTTGCTTCTTAAATTTCCAAGAGATTAAGGAATCTCCAATGTAGATGGCAAATCCAGTGATACTCCTTGTGGTTTCAGGACAATAGACCTAGTCACTATTAGAGAAGGATTTGAGGTGAATTTATGAGCTTGAAGGGTAGAAGGTTCCCTTTCCTAGAGAGGACCGGAGGTAACTCAGAACTTTATGTGCAGCTGTAAGGTGTGTAATGGTTGGTTTTGCCATGAATTGTGTGAGACTCTGGATGCTAAAGTTGAGATTAGGCCTAGTGATTGTAACGTACAACAACCTTCTAACCAGTCTTCTGTAAGAAGAAGGATCCTCTGGCAAGATTGCATATGAGGAAAGAAGTTTAGTAGTATCCATTGGAGTACTGCATGGTTTGCACCCTAGATACCTTGACTCAATGAGAATGTCAACACAATACTTCCTTTGACAGAGGTTAATGCCCTTTTTTACTTCTTGCAACTTCTATTTCCATGATGTATTTTAGATCTCCCAAGTTTTTGATGGTGAATTGTTCGTCCAGAGCCTGTTTGATGTAGTTGATCTTAGAAATGCCATTTCTAGTGAGAATTATGTCATCTACATAGACACTAAGATAGTTAGTATGTTATGTTAGCTTTAACAAATAAGTAACAGGCAGAGATAGTTTGTTTATATCCATAAGCTTTAAGAGAGGAAGTGAGCTTGTGGAACCACTGGCGAGAAGCTTGTTTCAACCCATACAAACTCTTCTTAATGAGATACACTATCTTGTCAATTGATGCACAATAACCAGATGGGTCATTGAGGTCACCATGTAAAAAGGCATTGTTGACATCAAGATGTTGTAGATCTAGTTGTGTGCAACTGCTAAGGAAAGGATGACTCTGACTGATGTGATCTTAGCCACTGGAGAGAAGGTGTCAAATTAACCCAGGTCTTCCTCCTGAGTGTAGCCTTTAGCTACTAGTCTAGCTTTGCACATCTCAATGGAACCATCAGACTTGTACTTGATTTGCAAACCACTTTACATCCTATGCAGTTGTGGTTTGGTGGTAGGGATGTGAGTTCCTAGGTGTTGGTCTTTTCTAAGGCATCCAACTATTTTTGCATTGCCACTCTCCACTGAGGAAGCTTGTTAGCTTGAGTCAATGTATTTGGCTCAGTAAGTTGAGAAATAGCTGTTGTGATATGTTGAAGACATAAACACTCAGTAGATAAGTAATCAAAAATGGCATATTGTTTTCCAATTTGCACACAGTTGCTGGACTTGTGTAAAGAGGTTGGGAGTGAATAATCATACATTTGCAAGTAAGAGGGATGAATGATGGTCCTAGAGGATTTTCTTGCTGGTGCTGGGGGTTATGTGTTACCTGGTGCACCAGTGAGGGGATGCACATGAGATGTTGATTCTGGTACATGATCATATGTTTTATGCTGAGAGAATCAGTGGATGCAATTGTTAAGTCAAAGCCCTCTGAGGTAGAATGATCCATTGGAGTAGTGTGAGAAACCTCAAGAGTATCATGCATGACACTATTCTCAGTATCAGAAGAAGAGTCTTTTTCTGCATTGACAACATGAACTAAGACATGAGGAATCTCATTAGTAGCAATAAAAGTATTAGTACCGAATTTATGACTTGGGGGATGTTGCTCTTGAGGTGGAGAAGGGGGAGGAGTGTTCTTCAATGGAAAAATGTGTTCATAAAGTATCACATTCCTTGAAACAAAGATTTTCTTACTAATCATATTCATTAATAGATATCATTTGGTTTCCTTAGGGCAACCAATGAAGATCCATTGAATGGCTCTAGAGTCAAATTTTCTTCTGTCAGCTGCCAAAGTGGAAGCATAAGCTAGACATCCAAAAGACCTCAACAAGCAATAAGCAGGAGGCATGTTATATAAGTCTTCTTATGAATGTTCTCAATGGTTTTAGAAGGCAACATGTCGATTAAAAAAGTTATTGTAGAGATCCAATTACTCCACATATCAAGAGGCAAGTTAGATTGAAATTTTAATGCCCTCGCAACCTGTAAAAGATGCTAATATTTACTCTCAAAAAGACCATTTTCTTGAGGTGCCTCAACACAACTGGTCTTATGAGTGGTTCCATTGGTTAGATAGAAGTCTTTCAAAATAAATTATGTGCCACTATCAGATCACAAAGTTTTTATTTTGACATTGAACAGAGTTAGAATCAAAGTATAGAAATGTTGTAAATGAGATTTGACATCAGATTTAGCAGTAAGTAAACATACCCAAGTACATCTACTAAAGTCATCAACAATGGTAAGGAAATACTTGTAGCCATCATGAGAAACAACCTTAAAAGGCCCCCAAACATCACAATTTATTAGTTCAAAGACATCAGTGGTAACAATTGTGCTTACTGGAAAAGGGAGTTTTTCCTGCTTTGCTAAATGAAAAGTATCATAATGCAAATATGTTTTACAATGAGGAACGAAAAGAGCAGATATAGATGCAAGCTTTTTAGAGGAAGGGTGACCAAGTCTAGAGTGTCATAGATGGCTATTAAGAGTAATAACATTCCAAAAAACATCTTGTTTATTACATGACTTATTTCTAAATTGGGACTTCTTAGTTTGCAGAATATAGAGATGGTTGATCAGTTCAGCAGAACCAACCATCCTTTTCTTGCTAGTGTCCTGTAACAGACAGAAGGAAGAGAAGAAACATAAGGAAACAAAACACTTGGTTCTTTGTTTAGAAACAGATAATAGGTAATAAGTGAAATGAGGAACATACAGGACATCATGCAATATAATGTCAAAGTAAATTTTCACTGAGCCAACATGTGTTGCATAAGTAAAATTGTTGTTAGGCAACTGGATTCTAGTCTTAACAGGAACAAGAGTATCTAAGAACATAGATAGATTGCATATCATATGATCATTGGCTTCTGTGTCAATGATCCAACTATGTAAAAGAAGATTATGGTGTAAGGAGAAAATAGTCATAACACAAGATTCATAAATACCAGTTAGCGCAATGGCTGCATAATGTGGGGCTGTAGGAGGAGTCTGAGATGTATTCTGAGAGAGGAGCTTGGATTGTTGAAAATCCCTAAAATTTTGGAACAAATCCATCTGAGATTGCATTCCTGGAGGAAGATGAGGATTTTGGGAGTTGACAGATGAAGTGCCAGCTTCACTGAGCTGAGATTGAGCACTTGTAGAGTTAGCAGAATGAGTTGTCAATGTCATTTTACCAGTTGGGCCATCCCAACCAGGGGGTAGCCTTAGATTTGAAAGTACTTATCAATGGTGTGACCATTGTAACCACAATGGGTACACCTCAACTTCTTTTTCTCTTGTTTAGATAGTCTACCAGGCCTATTAGAAGCAGTACTTGATTGTTGAGGTGTGGTGCTCTGCTGATATGAGTGGGATGATTTGCTTGGATTGTCAGAGGGAAGTGTTGAGGAGCTGAGATCCCTTTCATGCTCCTCTTGCATCAACATGGAGTAATTCTTTGAGAGACCAGGCAAGGGAGGAATCAACAGAATGTGGCTTCTAAGTGCAACATAAGAATCATTAGAACAAATCAAGAACTGGATAACTGAGTCATACTGTTGCAAGTCTGTCATTATCTTGTTGACATTGCAGGTACACAGACCACAAGAGCAAGCCACAATGGGCCTTTGACTATCAAGTTTATCCCAAAGACCTCTGAAGTTATTGTAATACTCAGTGATAGTCATATTATTATGGGCAATAGTAGATGGGATTTCTTTAGATGGTACACTCGAGAACCATAAGTTATGTCATAACACAGTTTTAACTCATTCCACAAATAAATATGGTGTTAAAATGAGTTAAACTTGTCTGACTTCATGATTAATGGAGTTCCAAAGCCATGATAACACTAGATTATTGGCTCTAATCCAACATAAGCGTTCAACAACATCATATACATGGGAATAGACAAAGAACCATAAATGAAACGCATTTTATATTTCAAACTTAGTGCCATATGAATACATTTGCACCATTCAACATACTTCTTGCCATTGGACTTGTCACCAACAATTGATGATACAATCAAATAATGTGATCCTAGAAAATAAACCAAACTCGAAGTTCACAAGGATTCTTGGAGACAGTAGAGTTAACAATAGAAGAGGAAGTAGCAGCCATATCAACAATTCAGGGGATAAATTAGGATTATAAAACCAAAATTGGGTAATAACATAATGCTAACAATTTCAGATTGATTTCAACGAATTTGACAGTAATCACGACGAACGAGTTAGAGGCTGTGCAAAAATCAAAACAAGAATACGATCGCAGCCATATCAATACAATGCAGGCGATTTGCCAACGAAGTTCAGAGTAAAATTACAGAAATTGGATTGAAAGTACTTGGCGGTTGATACCATATTGAATTTCACAATCTCTAAATGAAATTAACATTTTACTATTCATTATCGCATTTGATGAGAGAGAGAGAGAGAGAGAGAGAATGCAGTGCGAAAGATTTTGATCTCATCAAGTTATGTGGAAATAAAAGCTAAGTTACATTTATATACTAAGTCGAATCTACTAAAGTTGGACGGAATTGCAGTGTTGATGAACTGGGCCAAGAGCTGAAAGGTGAATGTAAGTTAGACTTTCCCGATTAGGCAAGTCGTTAGCAACAACTCTAACGGCTATATGAAAACTTTCTTGATTTGGAAAGGTTTTGGTTTTGAATATTTTAAGAAACCACAATCGACATTAGATCATAAAAAGCCAATGATTTAAATCTTTATTTTTTAAAGAAAAACCTGTTTACTCAAGGAAAAAGAAGATTATATGGAATCTTTTGATGAAAAAGGGATCAACTTATTTGTGCTAGAAGAGTACGTCCTAGTGCTCATTTTATACTAGTTATGTATCTTTTTCCTTCTTTTTTTTGTTTGTTTGTTGTACAACAATACATTTTAACAGAGTAACTGACAACTCTACTATTTTTTCTTTCCTTAAGGACTTTTTAGTTGATAAATAAGATCGATTCATACTCGTTGTTCAAATTATTGGGTGCAGTTTTTGTCTTGATTTAAGTCATATTAACCAAAAATATATGTGTCACATATATTAGAACCACAACAATTCTTAAAATTAATATCAAAATATAAAATTTAAAAATTATGAAAAAGTCAAATGCTATTAAAAGCAAAACTGTTGAGTGTATGTTTTCGAGGGTGTAGATGAGAGAAAGTAAATTTTTTTGGTAGGCTTTGGTGCAATTTTATATACAACGTGTTAGATTTCGTTGGGTAGTGCCATTAATTTATAGAATACAAGGGGAATCATTGACAACATCGACCTTCCTTTGATTCAAAAGATACTTGTAAAGGTTGAAAATAAGAATTGTAAGCATCTTACTTACCAAGTTTTAAACAGGATCAATCTCAACTCTATGAATATGTATCTATTGTATTGTGCATGGATGATAATAAAGCATGCATTCAGGTCTCTGATCGATCTTTGTTATTAATTACTCGCAACTTTTATACATATCTATGTCTACGCACCTACCATATATATTGTTCTTGATTAAGTAAGTCTAAAACTAACTAAGTATAACTACATTGACATAATTAGTTATTGATCACTTTTGTTATTGCTAACTAGGTAGTGATCACTTGAAGAGTGTGTATGCTAGATATATCAATATAATTATATTTAAATCTCATACTTACTCTTAAATAGTTAAATGAGCGCTACTTTCCAGGATTCCTAAAATATTGATATAGATTTCATTAGTACAGATATGTCTGATCATAATGAAAAAATTAGAGAAAATACTAGGAACTTTATTTTTCATAATCATTTTAACTACTTTAATTATGTTAACCCCACCAAGTTGTACGCATCGGTCAACTCTAAGAAATACAATTTATAGGAATAATAAGAAATCTTTCTTGCACTAGTCATATTCTACAATGGGAAAATAAGATAGATGAAAGGTGGAAGAATCCAAGAGAAATGACTCTCTTCAAAAACAAAGAACTTATTCTCAACAATTAATTTATTTTTATAGATCATGTCTCAAGGAAAACATTTAATTAGAATGCATGCATAACCAAACAACTAATTTTAAGTCCAGGGTCACTGTTGAATTCTATAGCCTAAAATTTTATGACTAAATCTTATTCAAAAAAAACTATAATCGAAATTCAAATGTACTGTTACATCCTTATGATCAAAAATATGTTGGATATGTTCAAAAAAATGTTGGAGCTACTGGGCCCATATGAAATTTTAGATACACATGCTTAGTAACACTTAGTTGTACTTCTAATTTTTTTGTGCCTATACAATTCTAATGATGGTCTCATTCAACAAAAAAAGGAGGTGCAATTTGCATACGTCATCAATACCGATTTTTCTTTAATTTATTTTGTGTTTCGTACCTAATTTGCAATAGCATGTGAACCACAAACTGTGTAGACAATTATATATATATATATATATATATATATATATATATATATATATATTTACATAGGGATTATTTCACCAAAGCGCACAAACTATAGGCACTATATGGGTTCAAGGTTAGATTTTTATTTTAGACCTAATGAGGTTCAAACTTTGGTAGTCTGTGCGAATTGTTACATTTTCCACTTTTTGGCAAATTTTCGACCAAATATCATCGAAAAATATATTTAAAGTTTGACTGGGATCATCCCCTTATCGAGACGATTCGATTGTGGTGACAGTGTTGCAAATTCAAAGTAATAACACGAGAATTTTAATTTAAGTTCAATACACGTAAATTAACTTTTTTTGTATATTGACTTTGAATTTTACGACATCGTCACCACCATCGGAACTGTCTCAACGATATGAAGATTCTAGTCAAACTTTAAATAATTTTTCGATTATATTTTGTCGAGAAATTGTCGAAAAGTGGAAAAATGGCAATTTGCACAGACTACCAAAGTCTAGACCTCACTTGGTCTAAAAATAAAGATCTGACCCTAAACCCACAAAGTGACCATAGTTCAGGAGGGGTTTGATGGAATAATCTCATTTACATATGTACTGAATCTAAGAGCGTATACACTTAACTTTGAGTTTCACGAGTGCCTAATTTCAATGGTGGCACAAAGAATAATGCTTAGTTTAGCAAAAGATCACGATGACTTAAGAGGATAAGTGACTTTTTTTGGTAAACAAAAGGATAAGTGAGTTGCTAGAACAGGAAGCATCACTCTGCTGTACGACTCGCAATCCATGACGGGTGGGTTTGTTATTATAATTGACAACAACTTAACCCATTTTATTTTGATCTCACTTGTAACGATCTCCCCTTACTAGATAACGTTAGCCAAAGTGAACGGGAAAAGAGTTAACTAAAAAGTAAAACATGATTAGGTGGATAATTGAATTTAAGCAAGTATTTACCATATGGGTAATTAGATTGAAGACCGACGGATTTGAAGGTCGTGGATTTGGCAATAAAGCTGACAAAGACATCTCTTTGATCACGAGACAAAGATGTTAGAAGCCCTTCTAGAAGAATTATGTAGTGTGAAGATTTATGAAAATCAAGAAGACCGCTCGGGGTGGAAGGCGGAACTAAGGGGAAACTTTACGATCAGATTAGCATTTCAAAAACTTTGAGGCTGGAATGGGGATTTTTCTGTGGATAGTTCTAGAGAAACTTTCGGGGAGCTTCCGCTGCTCTTAAAAATAAAATTTTGGCATGGAGATTATTTTTGAATAAGATTCCCACAAAGCTTTATCTTAAAAAAATGGATACTTGCGGAAATTGTTTCAATCTTTTTGTTTTATGTCAAAATTTTATGAGTCCTCTCGTCTGTTTTTTGAATTTTAGAAAGTGAATAAAGTTTGGACGACATGTGTGATGGGGGTATTTTAGGGATTGGGCCAGCAATAGAGTTGGGCCGGCCCATTCACGTATCGAATCAGGCTGATTCGATACCTTCAGCGCATCGAATTCTCATCATTCGATGCGCGCATCGAATAGGTATGATTCGATGCGCATTTTACAGCTGTCCTCGGGCCCCACGAAGTGAGTTGCTATATATAGGGCGTTTTTGAGCATTCAAGAGAGGGAAGATCTGAAGTCCCAACCCGACCGCATCGAATCCTCCTATTCGATACGCTCCTTCATTCGACACGTCCCTTCATTCGATACGTCCCAAATTCGATATGCTCCAACGTGTTATCAAGACCATATCGAATTGACTCGGCATCGAACCAGTACCATTCGAAGCACACATCGAACAACCACAATTCGATGCGTTACATATTTAGCATTATCTTTGTATTTAAATCAGTGTTAGATCTGTAATTGATAGTAGGTGTTTCGGACAAAGTTAGTCCGGTTAATTCAATTGGATTAACATTATTTTGGTTATTTATATTCCCTTTGTACTGTATTACTGTGTTCTATTACCGTGACGAAATAAGACCAAAATATTGGCGCCGTCTGTGGGAACACCGTAAACACTGTTTTTAGATAGAGCAGCTAGGATGACAAATAAAAGGCGCGTGAATGTGGTTGAGAAACAGCAAACAGAGAAAAAGATCAAAACAAAGTCAGATCTGAGACAAGGTAGGATTGAGCCTAAAAAACAGGGACAAGATAAAATAGAGAGTCAGTTGTTGAAGCAATGGCAAGAATGTAAGATGAAACCTTTAGGAGGATTCAAAATCGTACAGTTTTTCAAAGAAAGTTCTGAAAAAGTAATCAAGATTGGAGCAGAAATGGACTGGATGATAGAAGCAGCATTGGTAGATTGTCTTTGCCATAATTCTGATATATTTGCGTGGTCTGATTCAGACCTTCAAGGGATATATTCAAGAATCATTGTACATCATCTGAATGTAGACAAGAGTGCGAAACCGATACGGCACAAGAAGCGAAATTTCAGCAAGGAAAAGAATGAAGCAGCCGAAAAAGAGGTGCAAGAACTCTTAGCAGCTCGACATATTTACGCTATAAGATTCTCAGAATGGTTGAGCAATATTGTGTTGGTGTTAAAGAAAGAAG
This sequence comes from Linaria vulgaris, assembly GCA_948329865.1. Taxonomy (NCBI): domain Eukaryota; kingdom Viridiplantae; phylum Streptophyta; class Magnoliopsida; order Lamiales; family Plantaginaceae; genus Linaria; species Linaria vulgaris. Next base: position 73,834,256 of record OX415250.1, read on the forward strand.
CTACATGGAGAATGTGTGTGGATTATAATGACTTAAACAAGCATTGTCCGAGAGATCCTTTTCCTTTGCCACAGATAGATCTACTTGTGGATTCTACATCAGGATGTGCATTATTGAGTATGATGGATGCAAAAAGTGGTTTTCATCAGATCTTCATGGCAGTGCAAGATCAGAGTAAAACGGCATTTGTAACTGATACCGGAGTGTACTGCTATAGGGTAATGCCTTTCGGATTAAAGAATGCGGGAGCAACGTTTCAGAGGTTGGTGGCTAAAATGTTTTACCATCAGATTGGAAAATCAATGGAAGTATATATTGACGATATGCTTGTAAAGAGCCTAAAAGCTGATGAACATGTGCGACATCTGGATGAGGCATTGACCATAATGAGGACATATGAAATGAAACTAAATCCTAAAAAATGCACTTTTGGAGTGACGGCTGGAAAGTTTTTAGGATATGTGGTGAATGAGAGAGGAATTGAGGCCAATCCGGATAAAATAAAAGCAGTACTGGATTTGCCTTCGCCTAGGACGGTGAGGGACGTACAATGCTTGGTGGGCCGTCTGACGGCCTTGGGGAGATTTATATCAACATCTGCCGAAAAGAACCTCCCATTCTTTAAAGTGATGAAATGGAACAAAAATTTTATCTGGACTCCGGAATGTGAAGAGGCTTTTAGGCAAATGAAGAAATATCTAGTAAGCCCGCCGTTGTTAGCAAAACCGGAGGAGAATGAAATATTGTATCTCTATCTGGCAGTATCTGCAAATGCAATCAGTACAGTACTACTCAAACAGAGAGGAGCTCAGTAGCTACCAATATACTATGTGAGCAGAGTACTGCAGGGGGCGGAGATAAATTATTTGGAGATAGACCTGTTTGCATTGGCGATTGTTGTTACAGCTCGAAAGTTGAAACCGTATTTTCAATCTCATCCGATTACTGTGGTGACTGACAAACCATTGAAGCAAGTATTGGCGAAACCAGAAACCTCTGGTAGACTGGTGAAATGGGCGATTGAACTCAGTGAGTTTGGGTTGGAATTTAAGCCGCGAGTCACAGTCAAAGCGCAAGCTCTAGCAGATTTCATGGCCGAAACCTTGGGGAACAGTGTAGTGGAGACCGCATGCTGTATATTTTCTATATCAAATCAAGAGGGAACCAGTAGAGCAACGACGACATGGATATTGCATACTGATGGATCTGCCATAACTCACGGGGGGGGGGGGGGGGGGGAATTGGAATACATTTTTTGTCCCAAGAGCGGAGGGAATTTGAATTTGCCATCAGCTTGAATTACATGGTGACAAATAACGAAGCTGAGTATGAAGCAATAATTGCAGGGATTAAAATGGCACTCGGACTCAACATCGAACATCTAGATGTGTTCACCGATTCGCTCTTGGTGGCAAATCATTTCTCTGGAAGATATGAAACACGTGAGGAAACTATGAAGCTATATGCTGCAAAAGTTAAAGAGTTGGCAAAGAGGTTCAAATTTTTTGATATAACTCAAATCCCCAGGGACGACAATGCCAAAGCAGATGTACTTTCTAAATTTGCAAGTTCTTCAGAAATTTTGGCAGAGAAAAGAATCACACTTATGGTTGCTGACAAACCTTCGATTGGGAAATCAAAATATATCACCACAGAAATCAGAGTGGAGTTTATATTGACAATACAAGAGGACCCGCCTTGGAAGGATGAAATTATGATTTATCTTCAACAGGGCATTTTACCAGCGGATCCGAATGCTCAACGCAGGATGCGTTACAAGGCTTACAAGTTCACTATCAGTAATGGAGAGTTGTATAAAAGATCTTTCGAAGGACCGTTGTTAAGATGTTTGACCCCTACGCAAGCTGAATATGTCATGGAAGAGATCCACGTAGGTAGCTGCGGAAATCATTTCGGGGGCCGAGCATTAGCTCAACGAATATTGCGTCAAGGATATTATTGGCCAACTCTACGTAAAGATGCAACAACTTATTCCAGAAAATGTGACAGTTGCCAATACCATGCTCGCCTCATTCACAGACCGGCACGTCAACTGCAACCAATCGACGTGGCATGTCCGTTTGATCAATGGGGAATTGATATTGTTGGTCCGTTTTCACCTGACAAAGGTCAAAAATGATATTTAATAGTCGCAGTGTAGTATTATACAAAATGGGTTGAGGCAGAACCTATAACGTCCATCACAGAGAACAATATGATCGAGTTCATTTGGAAATACATTATATGCCGATTCGGTATACCGAGGTCCATTGTATGTGACAACGGTACGCAATTCACTGGGAAGCAGATTAAATCGTGGTTTGGGGAATTAAAGATATCACACAATCTCACGTCAGTATATCATCCACAATCCAATGGCCAAACAGAATCCACTAACAAAACATTGAAGGATTATCTTGAAAGGAGAGTCAGAGCCACAGGGAAAACGTGGCCAGCAGAGCTTCAAGGAATACTATGGGCGTATAGGACGACCCCGAGGACATCGACAGGGGAAACCCCTTTCGTTCTTGTCTATGGCACTGAAGCTGTATTGCCTGCGGAAATAGGTATGCCAACGCGAAGAATTACTGATTACGATCTAGAACAATCAGCCCGATTGCGACAGATGGATCTGGATATGATAGGATCCACAAGAGAGGATGCGTATCAACGTACTGTGGCTTATAAAGCTGCAATGGCCAAAAGCTATGATAAGAAAGTTCAATTCAGAAGTTTTGAAGTAGGAGATTTGGTTCTTAGGAGCCTTGCAGCTAAACAGCATATCGGGAAGCTTGAACCAAAATGGGAAGGGCCTTTTAGAGTCACACGAGCAAGTTCACGGGGATATTACTATTTGGAGACTCTAAGAGGAGTTCAACAGAAACGCCCATGGAATGTGCAACATCTCAGGCGTTATTACGCATAAATTGAAGAAATATCATTGAATATATGTTTATTACACATACTCTTATGTTGATTATTTTAAAAATTATTAAATGAAAATCTTCATTCATTGAATGATACAGAGAAGAACATGACGGAGGGGTAAGAAGGCTCAAAGTGGTCCACCCCCGCATGCCAGAAGGAAGAACATGACGGAGGGGTAAGAAGGCCAAAGTGGTCCACCCCCGCATGCCAGAAGGAAAAACATGACGGAGGGGTAAGAAGGCCCAAAGTGGTCCACCCCCGCATGCCAGAAGGAAGAACATGACGGAGGGGTAAGAAGGCCCAAAGTGGTCCACCCCCGCATGCCAGAAGGAAAAACATAACAGAGGGATAAGAAGGCCCAAAGTGGTCCACCCCCGCATGCCAGAAAGAAGAACATGACGGAGGGGTAAGAAGGCCCAAAGTGGTCCACCCCCGCATGCCAGAAAGAAGAACATGACGAAGGTGTAAGAAGGCCCAAAGTGATTCGCCCCCGCATGCCAGAAGGAAGAACATGACGGAGGGATAAGAAGGACCAAAGTGGTCCACCCCCGCATGCCAGAAAGAAGAACATGACAGAGGGGTAAGAAGGCCCAAAGTGGTCCACCCCCGCATGCCAGAAAGAAGAACATGACGAAGGTGTAAGAAGGCCCAAAGTGATTCGCCCCCGCATGCCAGAAGGAAGAACATGACGGAGGGGTAAGAAGGCCCGATGCAATTCATATCCTAAATGCAGGGACAACCCAGTTGACATGTCATTTTAGGTAAAACAATAATACCCTAACAAAAACAGTCACAACTCAAAATGCTCATAATCTTGCTGCAAACGAAAGCAGAATATTAATTAGGCAAAATCACAACAACGAGGAAATTAATGAAATATCGAATATGGAATACGTTATAAATACCATTGAACGAATGAATGCGTACCAAAAAGCATATAATGTTAAACGGTTAAGTTATTTTTATTGAAGAAGCAACCACTTACGAGTTACAAAGTTTTTGTACAAAATACAGACCTAATAATCACAAAATAGTGTAGGCAAACTATCGCTACTCTTCCGATGAATGGGGAGACTCCTCACGAAGAACCAATCCCATTGAACGTGCAAAATTGGCGCAATTGCCCTGAATTTGATCCTCTGTCAGGATTAATTCGTCAGTTTGTGCCCAATTGTCGGGCAAGACAATTTCTGCTCTATCAGCAGGATCTTCGAGTTGATACCTACTGGGAGAAATTATACACTGTGCATTAATTGATAATCCTGGTTCACCCCTTTTACTGGCCAGCACACCTGCCAAGTCACTCTGAGCAGGACATTTTCTACCTGGTAAGACTGTTGAGGGACCTGAGGCCTTAGACACACTGGTCACCTTCTTTCTTTTAGCCGGAATTGTAGGGTGAATATTTTTGAAACCAGTTGCTTTCGGAGGACTTCGAAGAAGAATTGTAGACCTGGAAATTCTCGGTGGCAATTCTGGCTCATTATCGCTCGGACCAAAAACATCGTGAAGAATCTTTTTAACATTTTCCGAATCGCCCGGAGTAGGGCTGGGAAGGATCTTCTCTTTACCCTTGGAAGCACGAGGTGATTTGGACTTTAAGGGGCTTGAATGAGACTTCTTTGGTTTTTTGCGGTCCCGCCACACGGTATAGAATGGATCGCCGGAACGAGGTGTGTGTAACTCATCATCGTCATCATCACTGTTAGCCTCGGGTGTTTCCATTTTTGCGTTACGCCTTACATCAAGCATGTCATTGCGAAAACCTTCTCCAAGATATCCAAGATGTCTAACCTGGCCAACGCATACGTCCATTCCATACTGCATGTCAGCAGCACCGCGTAATAATTCCAGAAATTTATATGCATTACTCACCATAAATTCTTCAACAATAGCACATCTATATTCTTCAGATTCAAAATACTGAATTCGACGATGCAAGTTGGAAATGGCATTTTCAGCATCTGTATTTGAAGCCTCGAGAGAACGATTCACGCGTTTTAGGGATTCGTTATCCTTTTTCAACGCGTCAATTTCAGCACGCAAAGCTTCTGCGCCCTCTTCCGTTTTCTTGGCCTTCACTTCAGCATCATGTTTATCGCGGGTGGCCTTAGATGCCTTCAATTCTGATTCCCTGGCGCGTTTCAGTGCATTTTGGCGACTGTTTTTTCCATTATTGATAGTAGTGCGTAGATTGTCGACAACAACGTTGTGTTGATTTTGCACCTCAGCTAGCCCACTATAATCTCTGCAAAGCCGGTAAACGGCTAAGATAACAGCAGCAAAGAAAAGGCGCCCAAAGCGAGCCAAACCTTGATACCCCAATCGACTAATTACGATTTGACGATCCAATTGCTGCCACAAACTTTGCATAATCTCTCCAGCCTGCTCCTCTCTCAGTCGGTATCCGCCCAATGTGGCACTTAATGATTCTGAGTTTTCATCATTGAGAAAGTCATAGTTACTAAGGCTTCTAGGCGGAGCAGGTCTTGGATTCCCTGAAGGTCGAGGCCTCTTGGGTGGAGGTATGCTCTGAGCTTCGCGAGCGGATATATTCTCCTCTGATTTTCGTTTAGCGACTTCGTACCAGGTCTCATCGGTTGAGCGGGAAGAACTCGCTGTTTCTACATTACGTTTTTCCCTGAAATTGGGATGAGCAGCGTTAAACTGGGCCAAGTTGGCAGCGATTTTATCGTCTTCTGTATCGATATCCTCCATTATCTGAATTTGGCGGTTGGTGCCAACTTTAATGCGTCCACCGGTATCGGTTGGGGTCATCACCAATCTCCTTGTAGCAAAGTTTTCGTGACGTTTAAAGTCACTCACTATTGGCACCCGAGTGCCTGCACTGATACCTCCAAGCCTTATGGTAGAAGGGTTTGGTGAAGGTAGATTAGATGGACCCGCACCTGAGGGCTCGTTTTGCTCGTTTCATTCGCCCATTCCCTGAGCATCGTGAATATTCTCAGGAGATAGAACAATTTTGCTGCGACTTCGAGATTTTATACGAGCCATATCAGCCTAATAATAAATTTTAATAATTTTTCTATAAAAATAAATAATCAGTAACGTGTCGAATATCGGCGATTCGATACGCTCCGTGTCGAACAGACTGCGTTCGATGCGTTGCAGAAGCGAACAAAAATCCTTTCTCCGGATAAAAACAAGAAATGTCAGACATGTGGTCCCTTATATATAGGCCCATGGGCCGTAACTGTTTTGAACGCATCGAATTTTTGTAATTCGATGCGCGCATCGAACGTATCAAGATTCGATGCCTATAATTTGATGCATCGAATTATTACAATTCGATGCCCGAAATCTCTTATGACGAATATGTTCTGAGTTTGGAAGTCGTCACTAGTCTATTAACGTCTCCCAAACTGGGGGGACTATGTGATGGGGGTATTTTAGGGATTGGGCCAGCAATAGAGTTGGGCCGGCCCATTCACGTATCGAATCAGGCTGATTCGATACCTTCAGCGCATCGAATTCTCATCATTCGATGCGCGCATCGAATAGATATGATTCGATGCACATTTTACAACTGTCCTCGGGCCCCACGAAGTGAGTTGCTATATATAGGGCGTTTTTGAGCATTCAAGAGAGGGAAGATCTGAAGTCCCAACCCGACCGCACCGAATCCTCCTATTCGATACGCTCCTTCATTCGACACGTCCCTTCATTCGATACGTCCCAGATTCGATATGCTCCAACGTGTTATCAAGACCTTATCGAATTGACTCGGCATCGAACCAGTACCATTCGAAGCGCACATCGAACAACCACAATTCGATGCGTTACATATTTAGCATTATCTTTGTATTTAAATCAGTGTTAGATCTGTAATTGATAGTAGGTGTTTCGGACAAAGTTAGTCCGGTTAATTCAATTGAATTAACATTATTTTGGTTATTTATATTCCCTTTGTACTGTATTACTGTGTTCTATTACCGTGACGAAATAAGACCAAAATAATGTGCTAAATGGATAGGAGTTGAAGCCGTTTTTAGCAATAACCACATGATTCATTTTGAGTATATTGCTAACTTGATGTTGGGTAGCAACAAAAGCAATGCCTGGAAAGGAATTTGGATTCAAGTGGTTACTTGTGTATGGAAACTTAAAAATTATATTATTTTGAGAGGGTTTGCCACTAGTTTGGAGGATATGTTGGAGTTGATAAAGTTGAAGACATGGGTTTGAAATAAGACAAAAGGCAAGAATTTTTCAGCTACTTTGTATGATTGGAGTGTTTTTTGAAATTATACTCTCCTTGATGCATTTTTTGAATACCACTTAACCGTTGGTGATATCGGCTTATTGTTCTTCCGTCAAACAATACTTCATCTCAATATCTCCCCTTATTGGGTCTTCTCTAATGAAGTGATACTTGATGGCAATGTGTTTTGTTCGATTGTGTTGTACTGGATTCAAGGTCATTGCTATAGCTGATTTACTATCTCTATATGCCCGTTTTCTTGCTAACTCATGTCTTCAAGTATCCATTTTAGCCATATAGCTTGACAAGTTGCTACGACTATTGTAACATCCTCTACGATGATTATGCAATAGACTGTTGTGACTTTCATCCCCATGCTATATACTTGAGCTAGGATTAAATGTGTCCATGCGTGCTCTTCATATCATCCACATAACCTGCCCAATCATTATCCGTGAAACCTGAAAGGCTTCCTTCAAAACTTGGTATATACAAAATGTCAAAATACTGTGTTCCTCATATATATATCTAGTGAATCTCTTTGTTGCTCCAAAATGTGTTTGGCTTGGGCTCTGCATGAATCTTGATGGAAGGTCTACATAATTCGAACCATCTTCCTTCTTTAACTACCCATTTGGAACTAATGGAGTATCAACGGGCTTGCATTCTTCGATCTTTAATTTCTTCAACATATCTTCAATATACTACTTCTTGACTCGTTTTAATACCGATAGAGTATTTAATATATAATGGTGAGAGTGAGTGAAATGTGTTTTGTGTACAGATTGAGGTAAATTGCAATCATAAGCATTGTGATATGCAGGTGGATTGGTACTTCCATATGAATTTCGAGTCACCTGGAGGTTTAGGAACACATGGTGCAACAACAGAGTGTTGCACACTGTCAACATGATGAGAATCTGAGGGCTGAGACATTGTTGGTGTTAAATGACTGTCAAGTTCCAGGTTGTTTTCTAGCTCAGGTTTTAAAGGAATGTGGTTGTTGCTTAAGTTATTCTATGTAAGCGTAGCTGCAGGGGGTGTAATGACAAATTCTTGAATTCTGAAAATAAAAGACAAGAAAAAAATTACAAGATATTTTTTGAGTAAATTTACAAGTACAATGTAGTTCAATCTCTATCTAATCCTCTCATTCAATTCTACAAGAACAATATCAGAATTTGTAGTGAAAATCTTCAATTTGATCTTCGCTGAAATGATTTGAACTTGGAGAAACATTAATTCGAGGGTCTTGGATTTGATCTCGGATTAAACGGTGATTTGATTTGAGGATTTGACTTGAAAATTTGATGAACACTGATTTGACTTGAGGATTTGATGAAGGACGATATGATATTCATCCTCAGTTCTTTAGATTTTTTGGGTTTTGATCTTTCTAGTACGGATTTTGATCTTCAAAAACAATTTTCCCAGGGTCTTGTGACTTGATCTCAAATCAATCGGATTTTTGGCTTGAATGTTGTTAAAGAACGGTATGAATTTGATTTGGATTTTTCCGGATATGTTGAAGATTTGATCTTCTCTACAGAGACACGATCTTCAAAAAACGGTTTTTGGATAAACTTGAGGCTTGATGGCGGATTGAAAGAAGTTCTTAACGAAGAACATCTTGAAGATTGTTGAAGGATACCTTTGAAGATTGTTGAGCTTGTTGGAGAGGATTTGTTGAACTTCCTTGCTCTTAATTCTTGAAGCTTCAATTGTGATTTTTGTTCTTCAAGAGCACCACTATTTATAGTTGTAGAGAGAATCTCAATTAGAATCTTCTGATGAGATGAATGATTGTGATCACGTCTATGATTTATTGATTTGGAAGACTTGATCTAAATGAAATTTCTTGATATCTCTTGAATATTGAACTTTGGAGGAGAAGACTTTCATTGTCTTGATATTCGATGAATATTTATTTAACCCTTTAAAATATTAGGATTAAATAATATATATTTATTTTTCTTTTCTTGCTTTATAGAACTTGTCATTATTTAATTTAATTGGATAATTTAACTCCAATTAATAAATAATACATTATTCAATTTATCCATCATATATTAAAATCAATAAATTTAACTACTTTACTTTGGAAATAAATTTATTATAAATCCAAAATAAATTAAAAATTAATATATTATTCTTCACGTGTCGAGATTTAATTAGACACAAATTTTAAGTGTCTATAAATTGCCTCTTGTGACTTGTTCCCGGAGTCGTATGAAACATGTCGGAAACGACTCACAATTTATTTGACATGACAAGGATGCAACAATAATTTGATTGTTGAATAACATAAGCTAATTTCCACTATTTCTGTATTCGAGGGTTCAGGCGAACCATGTGCATCACATAATTGCTCCAATTTTGTTTTTTTTTTTTGTTGGCTCTCACGGACCAGGAACATGTGATAATTGTCTTCCCACCTTCTTTGACCGGCATATTTTTTTTGGACCCATGACTTATGGTCTATGTAGACCGGTCATATTGGATGATTTCTTCTCCTTCCTTATTTGAAATTAACGAAACATTCCTTTTTTTTTGTAAATCATGTTTCCTTTAGAAAATCCTTGTCAATCTTGAGTTTCCCAACTCAAAATCCGTTTTCAACTATATAAGGAGTGCTAAGGCGTGTATTTCTCATCATCCACAAAAGAGAACTTTCTCAACAAATTTCTTTCAGTAGCATAGATTTTCTTCTTCTTTCAGCAAATTTGGAGAGGATTAATCGAGCTTCGGTGAGGATTTCGCCACATACTTCCTCGACAGTGCGACGGACAGAAAACAGAAGCTTTCTTCTTCTTCTTCTTCTTCTTCTTCTTCTTCTTCTTCTTCTTCTTCTTCTTCTTCTTCTTCTTCTTCTTCTTCTTCCTTTTTTCTGATATATACATATATATATACACATATATATGTGATGCATATTATATAATCACAAGGATTTAACTATTTCACTTGTTTTTTTGTTGTGCAGCGATTCAGAGAAGAAAATCAACTTACGGGCACAAGAGCCAACGAACGAGACATCTTTTTCTTCTTCGTACGGTAGGCGAATTAAATTTTTTTTTTCTTTTTACAAAAGCGCACCACATATTTCTCATATTATTATTCCTCACCTGATATTTTTTGGGATGTCCTTTTCTTTTTGTTTTTGTTCTCTCTAACTCTTTTGTTTGTTTCTTTGTGTTGAAAGTTCACGCACAATGGTGAAATTCGGCCATGCCTATAATTCGAATGAAGTTGAGACTCTAACCATCACCGGCGATGAAAACCAATGGGACACAATATTGGAGGTCAACACCCCTCTCGCCGGAATTTTCACGAGTCGATGGCCCACTTTAATAAACACCACTAAAACTAAAGACTGGACCGAAGAGTTTCCCAAGTCCTCCAATCGATCTCTGCCCATTGTTCGTGCTCCGGTCTCCTCACCACCGAGTTATCAAACGATGATCTTCCTTTCAATACCTTAGGGCGATGCATTGCCAAAGGAGATGCCATGTGAGACGATGTCTTTCTTCACTTTCTCGGCGAAATCCATTACTTCCCCGGATATTGGGAGTGGACAGAAGATGTCCTTGTTCGGTGCAAGCCTACACTTACTTCCACCAACACGTACGAGCCGGTCTACGCATCCTTATTCACATATGAGTGCAATTTAAAAATCATAAAAGCCTTGTGCGAAGCATGGTCACCGTCTACAAACACCCTTGTCACTTCACTTGGAGAGCTCTCAATTTCCTTATGGGACTTGGAACATCTTGCCGTTCTGCTTATATTTGGATCCCTATATGACGAAGTCATACCGAGTGAAAGAGAACTTTTCGGCAAAGAAAAAGACAACTATCACCTGCCGCGGTCATGTAGAGCTTTGTTCCATGCTTTTCACCTAATCCAAGGACATGTTGGTGATGACGATCCTCGAGTGCAAATCAAAGAGTGGATCAACTTTTGGTCGAAGAAAGAAGTCAAATGCAAATGTCCCCCATCATGCAATGAGAGAAAAAGCGTGCGTCGACCTCAATCGACACACATCCCTTCCGAAAAGCTCGAGCCATGCAATCGGTAGTCTTTGCAAGAAAAGATTATGTTTTCACAACTCGGTGTCAAAGGTATTTGAAAGGAAGAGACATTTTTGGCCGCGCACTTAGCTTGTTAGTTGTGTATCTTTGTTATCCATGTGAAGGATGTTGGCTTTATCCGTCCAAGTACATTCAAGATGGAGAGTCTTATAGCCAACGGTCAAAGAGTATGCATTACCATTCTGGTACTAGCGTCAATTTACAAAGGGTTGAATGCAATATCAATGTCTACTCAACTGTCTCGAGGGTGCCTTCCTTTTCTGATCCATTTTGTCTACAGGTGGGTGGCACTACACTTCAAGACTCAGTTCTCCATCCACTCAGAGTCGCATAAACCTGGAATGACGGTATTTTCTGGAGAAAATGGAGCAAGGCCTTTTGATCCAAAAGAAGCTCGCAAGAGGATTCACAATGGAGACTACACCACTTGGGCATGCAACCTTCTTCCAAACGTCAATAACATTGCACTTGTGGATTGCAGTACCCTTGGCAAAGCCGAACATGACTATTTTATCAACCTTCTATCGTGCTATCTTACTCTGAGGCAAGGCGAGACTTTTGATGTTGAGCCCTATAGTCCACATCAATTCGACTGACAACTTGGATATTATCAAGATGTCCCTGATGTACTCAACAATGACTATCGTAAAGCTTCTTGGGATGAAGGACTTTGTTTTTGGAGGTTAAGTCTTACACAAATGACATATTCAAAGGTTTGGATTCCCAATGCTCCTCTTAACGCAAGAAAGCACTTTTCGGATAGTTATAAGTCATGGATAACTAAAACCCATATGAGCTACCTTGAAGACAATATCGACTCTTTACTTTTACCTCAAAAGCGCTTGATACTCAGTGGAGATGACAAGGTCGCACAAAGTCGTGAAAACCAAATTACTCCTCTTGGGAAGAGCTCGCGAGACTCGCCACACTTTGTGGTAGAGGCATCAGCGAAACGAAAAAAACATTGTCAAAGAGAGCGGCAACAGCGAAAATGGCGACCGCAACTGGAAGATGGTTAAGAAAGACTGTCTCTCATCCTAGAGAAGTCAATTCTCCTCGCTGCCTTTCGAGCATCCCATCCACGACATTGGACTTGGCTGTGCATGTATTGGTAAACTTTGCTCTTTATTTCCATACATGTATAAATATACATATATATATATATATACATATGTATATGTTCCTAACTTTCGAATATTCCTTGTAGGCGGGTAAAAAGAGGATTTCTGCTTTGAAGGGTGATGAGCAACATCCTCAAACAAGCGAAGGGTCTACTTCATGTGGTGGCACTAAACCTTCAAAAGATGACAAAGTGCATTTCAAACCAAGAGACTCAAAGAATGGTAAGGAGAGCTCTCCACCTGTTGCTGTCTCTATTTTCAAGGGTGAAAGTCTATTAGAAATTCATGACAAGAGGTATCTCAACTCTCTAGGGCCGATGTTAGAGGGAGGATTATTCGTGAACCAATTAACCAAATTTCTTCTTTCAAAGACGAATTCTGCATTATTTTCGAAAGAATGAAGTTGGTTGGGAAGGAAAAAGTTGCACCCTTAGAGGCCTTAGTGAGCAATTCTTTTGATCAAGCCGCTGCTTATGATGTGCAAAACTCCGCAATATTGGAAAACTCATCACTTCTTCATCAAATTTCAGAAATAGGGGGCCACATATCCGATGCCAATGCTGACAAGGAAAATGGATCCTCACAAATTAAGTCCACAGAAGATGAACTTCAAAGTGTTAAAGGAAGATTGAAAGACTTAAAGTCGAAGAAAGCAAGCTTGACATCGTCCTTAAAGAGCCAAAAATAGTTTCTTCGAGGCGCCGAAGATAAGATCTCTAATTTAGAAGAGAAGATGTCCATCCTTAAAAACACTCCTTCAGTTACTGACGCGGAGATGGAAGAATTGGACGTTATGAGGATACACTTGGAGACTGCACAATTGGAGTTGGGGGATGTGAGGCCTTTTGTTTGAGAGAGATTTCCCTTGTTTTGTTTTTCTTCACCTTTGTTTTAGTGGTATACTTTATTCTGTTTTGCTTTGGATTTGTAGCATCATCAAAACTTAGATATTAATAAAAGATTTACCTTTATTTACCTCATTTTGATTTATTCATTTGCATTTGGCATTATGTTTCTTTCCAATGAATACTGTAACATAACGCAACAAAACCAACTTAAGAAAATTTCATGACTGAACTTAGAAAACTTCTAAGCTTCCTACGTACCTCAATAAGAGGATCAGGTCATAACGTAGTTTAAAGAAACCAAGATTGATTTAAGGGGTGTGCCGTACATAGTTTATACTCATGCGGGCCAGGAGTATTCATTCTTTAACCACTTTGAACAAAGTGGGCTATTTAAAATTTAACCACATAAAATACCTCAAGTGGGGTAAATTATCATTTTAACCACATAATTTACCATTGGTGGTTAACATTCACAGTTTATACTCATGCGGGCCAGGAGTATGCTCAATCACTTAGGGGTAATATTGTTTCAAGAATTTTCCATTGATAGGACCAATTCTTAATACATCTTCGGCAACCAACTTATATGCGCCATTCGTGTATACTTCTGTGATGACATAAGGACCATCCCACTTATTGAAATGAATGATAATGATGGGCCTTCTCACTGCGAGAACCAAATCACCAACTTGAAAGGAGCGTCGGCGGACCTTTTTGTTAAAAGACTTGGAGATACGAGCTTGATAGCACTCAAGTTTTTGTTGAGCTTCTAGTCTTCTCTCATCAAGGGCATCTAGCTCTTGCAAGCGCAAACGAGAATTCTCTTCTTCGGTGGGTCCTTCTTGCAGAGCTATCCTTAAAGACGGGATTTGTTGCTCAAGAGGGAGAACTGCTTCTACTCCATAGACCAACGCATACGGGGTTGCTTGAGTTGGCGTTCTGTGTGTAGTTCTATATGCCCATAAAGCTTCTCCAATTATTTCATGTCAATATTTCTTTGACTTTGCCACCACTTTCTTTAGCAAGTTGCAGAGAGTTTTGTTGAACGCTTCGGCGAGGCCATTAGAAGCAGCATAATACATAGAAGAGTTTCTTTGCTTGAATCCAAACTTCTCACAGAACTTGTCTACCAAACTATTGTAAAATGGCTTTCCATTATCAGTGACGATGCATCGAGGAACTCCGTAGCGGTAAATGATATTGGTACGAATGAAGTTGACAACAATCTCCATTTTGACTTCTTTGAGAGGCACATTCGGCCCATTTTGAGAAGTAGTTGGTTGCAGCCAAGATGTACAAGTGTCCGCCAGAAGACTTTGTCATAGAACCGACAACGTCCAAACCCCACGAATCAACATGCCAAGAAGCTACAATTGGATGTAAAGGTTCAGGCGGCTGATGGATGAAGTTTGCGTAGAATTGGCAAGCTTGACATCTTTGTGCGTACTTCATGTAATCTAAAACCATGGTAGGCCAGTAGTAGCCCATTCTTTTGATGCAAAAATGTAACTTTGGACCAGACTGATGAGCTCCACAAATTTTGGAATGTGCTTCTCCATAGCTTGCATAACTTCTTCTTTTCCTAGGCAGCGCAAGAAAACTCCATCGAATGAGTGCCTATAGAGTGTGTCTTTAAGGAAGATGGAGCGAGTTGCACGACATCTAATGTTGATCTTTTGATGTACGTCATCGGGTAATTTTCCGTGCTTTAAGTAGTCCACAAATGACTGTCGCCAATCTTCCACTTCAATTTCGTATACCTTCACAACATGACTTTCATTATTATTACCTTGTTCACCGTTATCCTCTAAAATAGGCGGGAGCACCCATTTGTGGCACACGGGTATAGACGTCTTCTCTTTTGATGTAACCAACATAGAAGCAAGTTTAGCTAATGCATTGGCTTGCCCACTATCTTTCCTCGGCACATGTTCTACTGTAACGTCACCAAGATTTTTGATCAATCTTCTTGCATACTCAACATATGGTAGGAGCTCTAGCATCTTAACCTCAAATTCGTCATACAATTGATTGACGACCAACTTGGAATTGCCATACACTTTTAGGCGAGGTTGCCTTAGCTCAATTGCCATTTCTAACCCGAGTATCAAAGCTTGATATTCCGCAACATTGTTTGAGCAATTTTGAGTTAATGTGGAGGAATACGACAAGACCTTTCCATTAGGTGTAAGAAAGATAACGCCGGCGCCGGCTCCATTTCTATGTGCAGCACCATCAAAAATACATTTCCCATGGAGGAGTAACTTCAACCGCGAGTGCATCTTCATCAGGCAAGTCGTCCATTAACTCCCACTCGGCAGGAATAGGGTGGTCAGCTAGAAAATCCGCCAATACTTGTCCTTTGAAAACCTTTTGAGGGATATATGCAATCTCAAACTGTTGCAGCTGAAGGTACCATCTTGCAAGTCGATGAGACAACACCGGCCTCGTCATGACATACTTCAAAGGGTTTGCTCTGGATACAAGACGAATAGTATGAGCTTGAAAGTAATGCTTAAATTTTTGAATTGAGAACACAAGATCTAGGCAAAGCTTTTCAATAGGAGCGTACTTCAACCCATTTGGCGTCATTGTTCGGCTCAAGTAATAAAGTGCATTTTCCTTCCCTTTGTCATTTTCTTGGGCGAGCAATGCCTACACTGATCTTTCTTGGGCACCAATATATAGGATTAAGGGACTTCCTGGCATAGGAGCGGCTAAAGCGAGAGGTTTCATCAGATATGACTTGATTCGTTCAAAAGCATTGCAACAAGATTCATCCCACCTAAATGGAACATCTTTCTTCATCAAATGACTGAAGGGTTGGCAACGACCGACTAAATTTAAGATGAACCTTCGGAGATACGCGAATTTTCCTTGTAGAATTTTGAGTTCATGAATATTTCGTGGCTCCGACATCTTAACTATTGCATCAATCTTGGCTTGCTCGATTTCAATGCCTCGCTGATGAACAATGAAACCAAGGAACTTTCCCGATGTTACGCCAAATGCACACTTCATAGGGTTCATCCTTAATTGATACTTCCGCAGTCGCTCAAAGACTTTTCGTAAGTCACTTATGTGATGTTTCCTTTCCCTCGACTTTATGACAAGATCATCCACATAACACTTAACATTATTGTGCACCATGTCTTTCTAAGATATTTTGCATTGCCATTTGATAGGTAGCACCTGCGCTCTTCAATCCAAACTGCATCACCTTGTAGAAATATATATCCTTTGGAGTACGAAAAGCAGTCAGTTCTTCATCCCTTGGAGCCATGCGAATTTGGTTGTATCCAGAAGATCCATCCATGAAAGACAAGGCTTCGTGTCCCATGGTAGCATCAATCATTAGTTCATCAATCGGTAGAGGAAAGTCATCCTTAGGGCATGCTTTGTTCAAGTCTCTAAAGTCGACGCAAACCCTAATTTGTCCATTCTTCTTTCTTACCGGCACGATGCTAGAAATCCAAGTTGGGTATTTGACTTCTCTAATGAACACGACTTCAATGAGCTTGTTAACTTCGGCTTCGAGCAATGGGACTAAGTCAGGTTGAAATCTTTTTTGGGCTTGCTTGAAGGGACGAACATCGTTCTTTATCGATAAGTTGTGTACCGCCACCTTTGGGTCCAAGCCTGGTATTTCTTTGTATGACCAAGCAAACACATCCTTGAACTCGTGCAACAACTCAACGTAACTTTGTTCTTCATCAACTCCGAGCAATGCACTTATGTAAATCGGACTTGGGTCATCGACGCTTCCCAAGTTTACCTCTTTTAACTCATCAACAGTGGCTTTGACACCCTCATCCTACTCAACAAGCACATCTTTGGCATCTTCTTCAATATCTTCTTCATGAGAAGTGATATGGCATGACGACCCTACACTCTCGTCATCTCCGTGTTTGGTCTTCGTGAGCAACACCGTTTGCAACTTGACTTTGAACGCTTCACCACAAGACACTATCAAGACTTCGCGGCGAGTCATTCGGGATGGGATCAGACTTTGAACTTTCTTAGAGTTTGGTGACTTGAGGTTTCTCTTAGCGCGTATCGACATATGTGGAACACTCAACCTTTTCCAATCAAACCTTTTATTTGGACCAAGCCCATCAAAGACTATTTTATTCGGACCAAGCCTATCAAAGACCGTTTTATTCGGACCAAGTATATCAAAGACCATTTTATTCGGACCAAGTCCATAAAAGACCGACATGTGTGGCATCTTCTCTTCACAGCCTGTTGTTGAACCCTCTACTTCGCCTATGTAGTTAGCGTTAGCTATTTTTCTAGCAATACGAACTGGGTTTGGTGGCTTGTAGCCAAGACCTATCCGAATGCTTGGAATGGTATGCCATTTTTCATTTAGCATAACTTGTGTGGCATTGAGTCCGTACAGCTTCTCTGCAGCAGCATCGAGAGTGAGGTTCTCCAATCGTGGTTCTTCATTAGGGTCATATCCAGCTTAACTAGCAATTTGAAAGCTTTCGGGTTGAAGCATTGCTCAATCTTCTCTGTGGGCAATGTTCCACACTCTGTTTGTAGTCCTTTGGATGGACGAACAAATCCTTCAAGTGGAGGAGATGGCCCTTTCCTTTCAAGTGTTGTAAGAGGAAATGTAAGTTCTTTCAAAGGCTTTGTCCCAAGGGGAGATCCATAAATTTTACTCTTTTCTGTGTCCCTTGTGTTATCGAAGCCGTTTACACCATGCTGCTGGAGTTGCTCAGTTCCATTGAGTCTCACAGTGCTCTTTCCTTCAATATAGTATTTTTCATCTATAAAGTGTGATTTAGCAAGGCTTTACATCACCATGTACATTTCTTTCGACTCCATCTTGACAATATCCGAAGCACTGGTGTAATGTTGAAGGAACAACGCCATTTTCTTGTATCCAAGGTCGATCCAATAACATGTTGTAGGATGTGTTGGATTCGATGACATAGAATAGCGTACTAGACGACATATCTTCAATAAGGAGATCTAATCTTATGATGCCGATGGCTCCTCGCCCCCATTGGTTGAAACCTTGGATCATTAAATGACTACTTGATAGCTCATCCACCGAGATCCCTAATTCATTCAAATTGCGTAGATGCAAGATATTGTCTGCAGAGCCTCCGTCAATCAACATTCGATTGACTCTTTGCTTGCGAATATAACCGGCGACAAACAATGGTCAGTTGTGGAACTTGGAACCTAGTGGAAGGTCTTCATCAGTGAAGCATATAGTGGACATACATTGGTTTGTGACATGAGAAGTCTTTCAAGTAGAGTCTGCAATTTTCTCTTCTTCGTGAGTCGCATTGCATGAAACGACGACGTGGAAGTCTTCTAGACTATCAACTTGGCTTGAGACTGCAACAAGATTTGATGACACGACATCCTCTTCTAGAGTGATCTTCCCATCACAAGCCAACCGCATCACCTTATCTTTGAATATGAAACAATCATGGATTGGGTGTCCTACGAGACGGTGATACTTGCAATACTTAGGATCATCAGAGCGACTGGCCTCTTCTGGTCTCTTCATTTCAGGCAGTTCTATCAGGTTAGCTTTGAGCAAATCGTCAAATATGCCTGAAACGTCAGAATCAATAAACGGATATTGATTTGACCGCATCTCCTTGAGTGTCGTCTTCCTTCGCTCATTAGCTTGTGAATTATTGGCCTTTTTAGACACCACAATGCTTTTTCGTTGGTCGTTGTTATCATTTGCTTTGGCCTGGATTCTCAACAGAGCAACATTCACCACCATAGACTCTTTGGTAGGTGCTTTGTTGAAGGGTTTGCCTCCTTTCCTTGCATCTTGCTTTTCTTTGAATCTCTGTGGATCTTGCATAGGCGGTCCATTGACTCCACTTGCCACCATACTCAGTTCCATGTCATGAGTACGAGTTGCTAACTCTTCAAACGTCTTTGGTTGTATTCCTTGAAAATTGTAACAGAGCCCCCATTGCATGCCTTAGATGCACATCTCTATAGCCGAGGTCTCGGACAACCAATCCTTGCAATTGAGACTCAAGTTTCTCCAATGGTTTATGTAATCAATCACCGACTCTTCATCCCATTGGCGAGCATTTGTTAGTTCAATCATGCCGACTGTCCTTCTTGTGCTATAGAAGCGATTGAGAAATTCTTGCTACAACTCGTCCCAACTATCCATCAAGTTTGCTTCCAAGTCAGTGTACCAATCAAATGCGTTTCCCTTCAATGAGCGAACAAATTGCTTGACAAGATGATCAAACTGCTGGAAATTTGGTGGTTGGTAGCCATTCGGCATCTTCGGGCTATCTATCCTTTGAGTGTACAATTTGGAATAGGAGAATGATGATTTGAAGCCTCCGTCTAGCTTGTCCTTGATAGTTCCCATGATGAAATCCTTCAATTGATTAGCAAGGATCATGCCATTTGAAGAGACTTGGAACTCCTTGGAAATAGACTTTTCCTTCTCATTGGATAGTTGCTTCATGGATGTTTCACCCTCTTCAAAGCCCCCAAACTTCAGTTCCTTTACAGGACTTTCTTCCACCTTGTCTTCCCTACTCAGCAATTTCTCTATCTTGGAATGTTGATCCTGCACATGTTTGTTCAACATTTCTATGGCTTTGGTCAACATCCCAATTTGTTCCTCCAAAGTTGTAGCACTTGTTGTCAACGTGTGCACTGTATATAACGGAGATGAAAAACCCGATGCGGAGTGAGGAGTTAGTGGGGAGGAGTTGTCGCTTTCAACATCCCTGTCATTGTTGACGTTATTGGAGACAAATGAGTCCTTTTGAACAATGTCGCAGACTACTTCACTTGGCATATTCATGGATGGATCAACCAATAAGTCGGACATCCTTCTTGTCTTGACTGGTGCCATAAGGTTGACTTGTTGTTCTTGATGAAATAAGATGAGAGAAAGAGAGGTCCCACCGGGCGTGCCAAATTTGTAACGACAAATTCGTGAATTCTGAAAGTAAAAGACAAGAAAAAGATTACAAAATAATTTTTGAGTAAATTTAAAAGTATAATTGTAGTTCAATCTCTATCTAATCATCTGATTCAATTCTACAAGAACAATATCAAAATTTGTAGTGAAAATCTTCAATTTGATCTTCGCTGAAATGATTTGAACTTGGAGAACGTTAATTCGAGGGTCTTGGACTTGATCTCGGATTAAACGGTGATTTGATTTGAGGATTTGACTTGAGGATTTGATGAACACGGATTTGACTTGAGGATTTGATGAAGGATGATATGATATTCGTCCTCAGTTCTTTGAATTTTTTGGGGTTTGATCTTTCTAGTACAGATTTTGATCTTCAAAAATGGTTTTCCGAGGTGCTTGTGACTTGATCTCGGATCAAACGGATGTTTGGCTTGAATGTTGTTAAAGAACGGTATGAATTTGATTTGGATTTTTTTGGATATGTTGAAGATTTGATTTCTCGGCAGAGACACGATCTTCAAAAAACAGTTTTTGGATGAACTTGAGGCTTGATGACTGATTGAAAGAAGTTCTTAACGAAGAGCATCTTGAAGATTGTTGAAGGATGCCTTATAAGATTGTTGAGCTTGTTGGAGAAGATTTGTTGAACTTCCTTGCTCTGAATTTTTGAAGCTTCAATTGTGATTTTTGTTCTTCAAGAGCACCGCTATTTATAATTGTAGAGAGAATCTCAATCAGAATCTCCTGATGAGATGAATGGTTGTGATCACGTCTACGATTTCTTGATTTGGAAGACTTGATCTAAATGAATCTTCTTGATATCTCTTGAATATTGAATCTTGGAGGAGAAGACTTTTCTTGTCTTGATATTTGATGAATATATTTATTTAACTCTTTAAAATATTAAAATTAAATAATATATATTTAATTTTCTTTTCTTGCTTTACAAAACCTGTCATTATTTAATTTAATTGGATAATTTAACTCCAATTAATAAATAAGACATTATTCAATTTATCCATCATATATTAAAATCAATAAATTTAACTAATTTACTTTGAAAATAAATTTATTATAAATCCAAAATAAAATAAAAAAATAAATTGAAAATGAATATATTATTCTCCACGTGTCGAGATTTAACTAAACACAAATTTTAAGTGTCTACAGGGGGAATGACAGGAACCATATGAGCAGGATCGTGTGGTAACACATGTGCTATAACATCATGTCTAATGAAAGAATTAGTGCATAAATGTAATTGAATGGTATGAGTTTGGTCTTCAATGTAGTGATGTGTATGATTTTTGAAGGGAAAAATGTGTTCAAAAAACAAAACATTCCTTGAAATAAGAGTCTTATATAAGTCATATACTAGATAACATTTTGTTCCTCTGGGATAACCAATAAAGATACAATGTATGGCCCTTAGATGAAACTTATTCATGTGTGCACCGATTAATGAAGCATAACATAGACAACCAAAGCTTCTTAACAGATTATAGTCACGCATTTTATTGAAAAGCATTTCATAAGAAGACTTGTTATCAAGAGTTTCAGAAGGCAAATGGCTAATAATGTAAGTAGCAGTAGAGATACAATAACCCCATAAGTCAAGGGATACATTGGATTGCAACCTTAAGGCCCTTTCTACCTGCTAAATATGTTGGTGTTTTCTCTTAACCAAGCCATTCCGCTTTAGTGATTCAACATATTTGTTTTAGTGGGGAATAGCATAAGTATCATAAACCATTTCAAGATAAATTATGTGTCATTATTCCAATACAATTTGATAGAAATTAGTGACGAGAAATCTCACATTAGACTTCATTTTAAGCAGATAAACCCAACTGCAAAGAGTAAAGTCATCAACAATAGTAAGAAAAAACTTAAAATATTCTATTGTAGGCATTGGAAATGGTCCCCATACATCACACTGAATCAACTAAAAAGCATGAGAAGTAGAATTGGTGTTGTTATTGAGAGGTAGTTTTTTCTATTTTGCTAAAATGACAGACTTCACAATGATGTTTTTTTTAAATTACTAATTATAGAAATAGTAGAAAACTTATTGAGTTTATCTAAGGGAGCATGCCTCAATCAAGAATGTCTAACATTGCTTAGAGAAATAGAATTTTAAGCAACAAATGAGTTTGTCCTATAATCTAGCAGAACCAATCATCCTCCTACTTATGGAGTATTGCAATACACAAGAAGAAGACACAAAAACCACAGAAAAATTGTTGTGAACGGTTAGTTTAGAAATAGATAATAAGTTGTATGCGAAAGAAAGAACATAAAAGACATTAGATAGAACTACTCCTGGAAATAACCTCACATAACCTATCATGGTGGCATGAGTGATACTATTACTAGGCAAATATATGTCTATATCCAGGGCCACACGAGTCCCAATAAATTAGTTTTTCTGACATATCATGTGGTTAGTTGCACATTAGTCAAGTACCCATTTATTAGAGTTTTTAGAAAATGAATGACTGTTAGAAGAAAAATCAGAATGCATAAAGATACCAGTCACTTCAGAGGTAAAGTGTTTAGATGTGTCAAGTCCAGTCGAGGAAGTCTGGGCATGATCATGAGCTAGTTTGAAAGCCATAAATTGATCAAAAAGTTCCATACCAGCTGCAACAAGAGCTTTCTTATGGACAGAAGCATACCCACCGTGGTTTGAACAACATTTGCAGAAGTGTTATACATCTTTTTCTTTCTCTTGGGTCTTTCCCAAATAGGGGGATACCCATTTGATTAAAAGAAATTGTCAATGGTATGGCCATTGAATCCACGGTGGGTGCAATGTAGCTTCTTCTTTCCTTTCTTTGACATTAAAGCTTGTATGACCTATTTGAGAAATTCTGAGGAAAAATTTGTAGTGTAGCTAGCTTGTTGTAGATAACCTTGAGATTGTTGACCATTCCTTTGTCTAGTAAATATTGCCAGGGAATCCGTGACAACGTTAGAAGTGTATAAGTCTGTTTGTTGTTCTTCTTGCAACAACATTGAGTACACCTTTGATAGTCCATGCAATGGAGTAACCAACAGAATGTGGCTTCTTATAGCCTAGTGGGTGTTATTCAAACCTACCAAAACCTTTAAAACATAATCATATTTGTTAACCCTAAAAGATAAAGATGGGATTAACCAAAATATTAAACCTTAAAAAATAGGGATTAACCCCAGGACGATACTATCGTCGCATATACTCCCGATTAAGAGACCCACCGAGTGTCACAAACCCTAATCGGTAAGAAATGGCACCCGAAGAGGCACCAAAGTGTACTTTGGAAAGTCACGATGTATAAAGAAAAGATATCAACGCGGCATCAGAAAAAGAGTAAACCCCGATGGACTCGCGCGACTCCGATATCCATTAATGTGCCAAGAGGGACCACAACGGACCCCGAGTCCCAGAAAAGGCAAAAACATCCCCTCACTGAACACTTCGAAGTCTGAAAAGCCCTCGGAACACTCATCTCGAAGATCAAAACGCGAGAACAATGCCCTATTGGAGTCCAAAAACCCTCAGATCCTAACGCAAGAACATTGCACTACTAGAGTAAAAAATCCATCAGAGCTCACACCGAATGTAAAAAAGTACAAATCCACCTATCGGAGCAAGTATCAAGAAGAAAACAACATAAAAACAGACCGCTATCGAAACTACAATCGCATCGGACGAATACCCCAGCTCACTTATCAAGCCTTCCCAAGAAACCCAGCCTATCGGAAGAAAGAAGTTAAAAGAGCCAACTCATCGGAATTCCCTGAAGTCATCAGAAGAGATAAAATTTCTTCCCAGTCAGTAGCTAGTCGGCAAATATGAAGTTTATCCTATCCATTCACACATATTGCAACACCTGTAATTTATTTAAACATGCATAACGACACATGTCCCTAAAAAACCTCTATAAAAGGATGGGACATGTTGAGAAGAAAAAAAGATTCAGGATCACACACACACACACATCAAGGTACAAGAGAATTCAGACTGAAATCTAGTGAATATAAATAGGGATATTTTCGTAATATTACAAGCTTCTGAACCACGGATAGGGCGTTCCAACCCTAAATAAATCCGTTAATTAGGTAGTAATATCAAACCTGTTAACAAAATGGCGTCGTCTGTGGGAGTGCCATAGAATCTGTCCTTAAGCGTGTTCAACAAGTGTTTGAATATTATGGACGATTTATTTGACAACGAGAGTCACTGAACCCACCAAGAAAATTCAGAAACTACCCCCTCAGTTAATCAATCTAAAGACGTTGATTTTGTCAATATCCATCGATCCGTCTTTGAAAGTCTCGTGGAGGCCACCACCCAAAGGACTCCACGGAGGTCTGAGAATCCCCATACCACACCCTCCGAATCTCCCTATCGGAGAAATCGCCATTCAACAGAAGGCGGACCCCATGTAGGATGGAGCCCAAGATCGCATCAACTAATACTTGGCAAGGATGGATCTATCCTCCGCCCTCGACCACACCCTATGCCGAGGGTTCCCTGTTACTCTCGGAGGATGGGCTCAGGCCTGGTTTACCCACCTCCGACCTAAGTCTGTAGTTAGCTTTGACCGACTGGCTAACCTATTCGTACGCCAGTTTGCTTGTAATCGACGATATCCTAAATCCGCCACACACCTCTTTATGGTCAAGCAACAAAGGAACGAACCTTTGCAGAGATACATAAAACGCTTCTCCGATGAAGTGTTAGATGTTTCGAATGTTAGCCCAACTATTTTGGCCGACATTCTGACTCAAGGACTCCGAGCACGAGACTTCTTCCGGTACCTTATGGGGAATCATGTCATGGACATGAATGAGCTTATGCAAAAGACAGAAACTTACATCCTTATGGAAGAAGCACAGGGCATCAAGAGGCGTATGGAGGACGATGATAACAAGCACCACAAACGGGCTGAACGAGAAGCAAAAACCAAAGAGAAGGGTAAAGAAGGGAAACCCTCCCAACACAAGGATGGCGGTGGCGTGGTCAAGAAGTTCCTTCGGCCCGTACCTCTACCCCCGATGACTATCACTCCGGAAGAGGTGCTCAACGTGATGAGAGGTAATAATGAATTACACTGGCCCACACCAGCCAGGTTTACTTACAGGGATAAAGACTCGGGGAAATATTGTAAGTACCATAAAACCTATGGGCATACTACCGAGGAATGCACCACTTTGAAGAGGGAGGTGCTTTGCCTTTTAGAGGCGGGATACCTGCAGAACTATCTGGAGGAAAACAACCCTGATGAACCTAGGCCAAACGTGTGGAAGAGGCTCCGAGAGGAGTAGAGAGAGGAAGAAATGGCTCTTAGTAGGTGGTCCTGAGAGAAGACCACAAGGCATCGGAGTCTACCCCCCTCCAGAATCTTATGAAGCCAACGCCCCTTTGGGATGAACCATTAACATGATAGAGGGGGTAGACATTTTGATGACACCCCAAGGTAAAAAGAAGAAATATCTAAAGAAAGCAAGGCAAGCGGAACAAGGACTCACCGTGTGCTCCGTTCAAGGAGCAAGGCTGCCTAGCATCACCTTCGCACCCGAGGACCTGAAAGGGGTAATCTATCCCTACGAGGACCCCGTGGTAATCGAAGCTACCATCCACAGATTCAGGATCCAACAAATCCTAATAGATACGGGCAGTTCCGTGGATGTCCTGTTCCTACCTACTTACCTAGCTACGGGACAAAAAAAGGAAAAACTAGAGGCAGCTGAAGTCCCCCTCGTAGGCTTTTCGGGAGAAGCTTGTAATACCCTCGAAACCATAACTCTTCCGATGTCATGGGAAGAGGGAGCTCTCCGAAGGACGGAACCCACCAAATTTTGGGTGGTGGAGGCCTCATCTCGGACGTATAACGCCATATGTGGACGACCCTCCATTCGGACCTTCGAAGCGATTCCCTCCACCCTTCACCTTAAGGTAAAATTTCCCAAATGCTCAGTGTTAACGAGTTTAGAATTATTCCCTATTAACTGAATTATTTATTAGGGTTGGAACGCCTTTGCCCGTGGTTCAAAAGCTAAATGCTATCATCACGAGAAGGAAAAATGGACAAGAACCTTCCTTCCTTTTATTGACTATACTTCATTCTTTCTTCCGAGTGGATTTTCTTACATTTTCGAGTCTCGTTTCTGAGTTGCCCCCTTTCTTATATTGATATCTCCCTTTATATAGGTTTTGATAGGGGCAGGTGTCATGGTGCATGTGTTTACAGGTGTCGTTATGCATGTGGTTATGTTTACACGTGTTACAATGCTTATTCAACCAATAAGATAACGTGTTCATTTTGAGTGCTGACTGTATCCTTTCTTCTTCTGAGGGCTTTGGTCTTCTTTGTGATACGGGGCAGATTACTTTCTTTGCTGTCTCTAATGGTGGCTTCGAGGGCCAATTTGGAGTATTCCTTTTAATGATAGTGCTATTCCGAGAGATGTGTATTCTGGAGTAAGTGTTTCAAGATATTTTCCGAGAGGGTGTGGGTGAGTTGGTCTCCGAGAGGTTTTGAGCTATCGTGGATAGGTGTTCTTCTTTCTCCGAGTGTCCAGAGAGGTTTGTTGAGTTATTTTGTAAAGTTCTGACTTTTAGTCTGATCGTCGAGAGTAGTGTTCCGAGAGCTTTCGTGTTTGGACCGTATAGTCAAGGAAGGGTTTTTGCCAAGGTTCTGGGACTGTTGTCCGTTGGCTCATTCTTTCTGAGAGCTTAATTTTCTTGGAAAGTAGTATGAGTTCCGAGAGCTTTCGTATTTTGAGACTGCCTTGGTTTCGTATTCCTCATGTTGGCTTTTACTCCAGTAGTTTGTTGTGTGGGAGATGTGCTCCAAGAGGTGTGATACCTGTATCGCGGAAGTAGGTCGCATAATCATATAATAATATATTTGGTACCTCCAGTAATTGACTTATTGTTTATTTTAAGCAGGTGAATTATCATCCTGTTAACAAACCCCCCCAAGTTTCTAGTGCAGTTAGTTATCACTACTGTACTAGAAACTTAAGAGTTTAAAGGGTATGAGAGTCCTAGTATCGTAGATTTCATCAGGTATATGGGGAGGGTTTCACGAGGCCTCGTAGAACTCTTCAGGGGTGTCGTAAACACTCGTCAGTGACATGTGTGCTTTGTTCGACATTTTCCTCGTTCTTGGCATTACCATTTGAAAAGGCGAGAAGTATCATGATATTTTCTCCGAGTGTTTCCCGTCGTATGTTCCATATGTGCCCTCGTAGGTCATTTGTTTGGGCATTAATTGTATGTTATGACATTTAATTAACTGTAATTTAATTAATTACGACTTAAATGCAGTTAGTGGTGATTTTAATGCTACATTTAAGTAGGGTGCGGGAATCGAAGAGTCTTAACCGTTATTCTTTCGTTAACCGAGGAGACGTGTCATTAAGCACGATTTTCAATCGTGAGGCGTGGCACGCTCAGTGGTCTTTTAAGACGCTTAGTGGGTGTAGGGTTTAAAAACCCTCTTTTTCACCCATCATTCTCACTTGCAAACTGAGCGAATAGCATTTTCTCCCAAAGCGCATTCTCTTTTCTCTGCAATCGATCTCTGCTAATCTTTTCTTTCAAAAACTCTGTTCTAATGGCGTCGCAATCTAACACCAATTTGATTTCGGCTGCTTCCGGTACCGGAGGAGCGGCGGGCTTAGGGTTTCAAGCTTCGCGAAAGCGGAGTGCTGCGGCGGTGGGGGCAAGCAGTAGTGGTGGCGCTGGAAAATCGAAGAGGATGAAGAAAAAGGCTGACAAAGGTGGTGCTCCGCGGGTCACCCAGAAGGTGGGTAACACGGTTAGCACCGCCACCGAGAAAGAAATCAAGAACTTGTTCAAGGAGCACGGTGTTTCTGGCCGTAACATTGAGATAACGGTGCCGGAGGCCCATCACCGGGGTGATGCTCCTCCTGAAGGGTACCTGACGGTGTACTATCCGCAGCTAAAGGCGGGGTTGCGCACTTTTTTCCCGCCTTTTTACTGCGACATCTTCAATTACTGCAATCTTTGTCCGAGTCAGCTCGCCCCAAATTCGTTCTCGTTAATGGCTTTGTTCGTGTTTTGGTGCCTGGTGAGGGGCATCGAGTGTATGAGGGACAGGTTCATTGCTGTCTTCGAGTTGAAGCAGTCTCCCGGGGGGGGTCCTTTTTACTGCTTTACTCACCGAGATAAGGATGACAGGATCTCCGAGGGTATGGTCACCTCCCATAGCTCGTGGAAGAATAAGTTCTTCTTCATCAATCCAGCTATGGGGTCGTGGGACATACCTATGACCTGGAGGGTACCTACCTTCCCGGACAGAGTGATGGACGACACACTGGTGTTCTCACCGGTGTTCTCTGCGAAGCCTCTCGTGGAGTCAAAGGACTTTATTCGTCTCTATCGGACCGCAGGGTTAAAGTACATTTCCCCTATAGACAAAATCAAGACTCATTTGGCTGTTCCCGAGAAGTTGTTTGATACATTTGATGAGTTTTTTACCCTTCTATCTACTATCTTACGGGTTTCTCTTGTTATTCTATCTAACTTATGACCTCTTTGATAGTGAATGTCCTACGGCCATTTATGGTGGAAAGTGAGGCTGTGGTGGGCAAGAAGGGGAAGTTTACCCTAGGAGAGGGTGGAACTATTGAGGTCGCAGAAGGGGAGCAAGGAGGAACTCCTTCCAGGGTTGTTGAGGTTACGTCCCGGTCGTCTAGCGGGACATCCGACACACCCGAGGAAGTAGAGTTAGCTGTGACCTCTGCCAATGTAGGTCCAAAGGGGGGATTCACCATAGGGGATGGTGAAGATGAGGTTGGGATAGAGGAGACGGCTTTACCAGCTCCCGGGGTCACCCACGTACCCTCGTCGTCGGAGTTATCAGGGGATTCTTACGCCCTGTTGGCGACCCCTCCGTAAGGTACGTGTTCTTAAAATACTTAGTGGTATAGGGGTGCGCCAGGGATGCGCCTTAGATAACTACTTTAGGTAACCAAAAAGGTATTTTTATTTAGATAACTTTCTGATTTTGTAGGAGGTGAAGAGTTTTTTGGTTTGGAAGGGGGATCACTTCCTTCCGACTCTGCTTACCTTCCAGCATTCGATACCATGAGCTTGCTGGACGAGATTATGGCCGCGGGTCCTCCGCTTGCGAGTGCTCCTCCCCCGAGACCTTTCGTGGCTGTCCAGTCCGATAGCCCCATAGTCACTCAGGTTCCACTGCCGGGGGTGGTATCTTCTGAGAGGCCCTCGTCTTCTAAGGCTCCCGTTTCAGGACGAGAGCCTAGCACCGAAGATGCTCAGGAGGCACTCGAGACGGTGACTCGATACCTCACCGCTGCCAATTCCTTGCCAGCAGACGGGTGGGAATTTACCCGAGTTTGTGTCAACAATGTGGCCATGTTGGTAAGTCTTTTATCTAACTAATTTATTTAAGATCCTTTATCGGGATCTTTATTCTTCTACTTTGCTTTCTTAGGCACCTAAAATGCTTCCCCTTCTGTTACTCGAGGTTGAGAAGCTGCAAAAACTGGCGAGTGCGGCTGAGGAAAAGTCTCGGAAGCTGGAGGCAGAGAATACGAACTTGCTAGAGAAGGTGGGGAAATATGAGGCGGCTTTTGCCAAGGTCTTGCAGCACAATCAAGACCTGAGGGGGGAAAATAAGCAGCTTCTCTCCTCTGTAAAGGAGATGGAGGCTTCTGGTCTGGTGCTGAAGAATAGGATGGATTCCCTCGAGGGCGAGAAGGTTGCTTGGGAGGCCAAGCAGAAAGAGTTGGAGCAACATCTCTCGGAGGTACTGGGCCAGGTGGATACTCTTAACGCGAAGATGGCACATGCCATGGCTACGGGGGGCCTTCTCCCCGAGGAGGTACAGCAAAGGGTGGACGTTGCTGTTAAGCAGGCCCGAGAGGAGACTACTATCCGAGTGAGGGATCTGTACCTCAGCAAACATGCGGGGTACTTGGCGGGATCTGCCATGTGGGGATTCCTTCAGTGTTTTGGGCAGGTACGACAGAAGGTGAATCCCCACTTGGACCCGCGAGTGGTTAACATTGCGGAGATGAAGAGGCCAACTTTGGAGGAAGCCTTCAACCTCTACCAAAAGAGTAGTACTCGACTTCCTCCCACCTCCTCATCCCCGTCTCGGGTGCCTCTTTCTACTATCCTCCCGCGATCTTCAGCGGACTCCCCTCTCCGAGTTGGGGTTCAGGCTACCTCCTCGGGTGTTCCTTCTCCAGCGGGTGCTCCTATCCCTCCTACCACCGAGTCAACCCCTGACCCCTCGAGTGCTCAACCCCCCCAGCTTTAGTAGTTTTTAATTTGTAAACGCTTTTTATGTAATGGTACTTTGTTTTTTCTCTCGTAATGGTATTATTTTGGAATGAAACATTTCTTACTTGGAACAAAACTTTTTCTTTTCCGTGTTTATAATCACACCACTCTTCCGCATATTATGACTACTTAGTTTCTTTCCTTTTATTGTAGAATTTTTTTTTAAGATTGAGTTTACAGAAATGAGAGAGCGTCTCACTCTTACTGGCCAAGTAACTTTTTTAGCATAGCGTGTCCATTTGCAGTGCAATTTTGGGGGAATATACTTTCCTAAATAGAAGTATCCCCTGGCACGCCTTCGTAGCCTATTATAGTATACTTTGGGCAGCTCAATCGTAATTCTATCTTCGAGGAAAGAGTCGTAAGTAGGCGTTGATGCTTAGAGTATGGCGAATATTTTCACGTCCTTTCAAAGAATCAATCCTAGTAGACTTGTTCATACCTTTCTCTTTTACTTATTTAGACTTTCAAAAAGCCTTTGATGAGAGAGTATGATCAGGGTTTCCTAGAGTAATCGCTCTCGGAGATGCTCACCCGGGTTCCTGTTCTATGTCCTTTTCTTTTCCCAAGTATTTAAAATTATAAAATCTTATGATCTCTTTACGAAGGTACTATAATCTAATCCCTAATATAACAAGTGAAATAAGGATACTTATCTTTGGTGTGTAACTGTGTTACTACTGTAGCACTCGCTGCTCCTTCGAATTTGGATGTTCCTGGAGACAAATCTTGTGTAGTTCCCACAGACGGCGCCATTTTGTTAACGAGTTTAGAATTATTCCCTATTAACTGAATTATTTATTAGGGTTGGAACGCCTTTGCCCGTGGTTCAAAAGCTAAATGCTATCATCACGAGAAGGAAAAATGGACAAGAACCTTCCTTCCTTTTATTAACTATACTTCATTCTTTCTTTTGAGTGGATTTTCTTACATTTTCGAGTCTCGTTTCTGAGTTGCCCCCTTTCTTCTATTGATATCTCCCTTTATATAGGTTTTGATAGGGGTAGGTGTCATGGTGCATGTGTTTACAGGTGTCGTTATGCATGTGGTTATGTTTACACGTGTTACAATGCTTATTCAACCAATAAGATAACATGTTCATTTTGAGTGCTGACTGTATCCTTTCTTCTTCTGAGGGCTTTGGTCTTCTTTGTGATACGGGGTAGATTACTTTCTTTGCTGTCTCTAATGGTGGCTTTGAGGGCCAAGTTGGAGTATTCCTTTTAATGATAGTGCTATTCCGAGAGATGTGTATTCTGGAGTAAGTGTTTCAAGATATTTTCCGAGAGGGTGTGGGTGAGTTGGTCTCCGAGAGGTTTTGAGCTATCGTGGATAGGTGTTCTTCTTTCTCCGAGTGTCCAGAGAGGTTTGTTGAGTTATTTTGTAAAGTTCTGACTTTTAGTCTGATCGTCGAGAGTAGTGTTCTGAGAGCTTTCGTGTTTGGAATGTATAGTCAAGGAAGGGTTTTTGCCAAGGTTCTGGGACTGTTGTCCGTTGGCTCATTCTTTCCGAGAGTTTAATTTTCTTGGAAAGTAGTATGAGTTCTGAGAGCTTTCGTATTTTGAGACTGCCTTGGTTTCGTATTCCTCATGTTAGCTTTTACTCCAGTAGTTTGTTGTGTGGGAGATGTGCTCCAAGAGGTGTGATACCTGTATCGCGGAAGTAGGTCGCATAATCATATAATAATATATTTGGTAACTCCAGTAATTGACTTATTGTTTATTTTAAGCAGGTGAATTATCATCCTGTTAACACTCAGGTATTGGAGAAGTCCGAGGAAGCCAAGCCAAAGCCAGGGAGTGCCGCATGAACGTGATTCCTCTGGAAGAAGATGAACCCTCTCTCGACAATACCAAAAAGCGTATGACCGAAGAAATATGGGTTCAACCCGTGGAGGAACTAAATATGGTAGAACTTGTGGAAGGAGAGCCAGAGAAGGTGATTAAGATGTGCACAAACATGGAGCCTGAATTAGAAGCCCGACTAACTGCCATCCTCAAACAATTTCACCATCTCTTTGCATGGGAAGGAGGGCCACTCGGGCGAATCAGTAATAAGGTATGCCAACATTTTCTTAATGTAAAGCCTGGGGCTAAACCAATCCAGCAAAAGAAAAGAAAAATGGGACCTGAGCATAATAAGATCATTCGGTCAGAGATACAACACCTCCTTAGCTTAAAGCAAATCAGGGAAGTCATATACCCCGAATGGCTAGCTAATGTAGTCCTAGTCCCCAAACATGGAAGAAGATGGCGGATGTGCGTGGACTTTACAAACCTCAACGAAGCCTGTCCAAAGGACGACTCTCCCCTGCCTAGCATAGATCAACTGGTGGACTCCACCGCTGGCTGTGCACTCTTATCAACCCTAGATGGAGATCAGAGATATAACCAAATCCCGATGGCAGCGGTTGACCAAGATAAAACTAGCTTTATCACCGATGCCGGTACTTTTTGTTATTTAGTAATGCCTTTCGGACTCAAAAATGTCGGGGCCACTTATCAAATGTTGGTAAGCCTCATGTTTGTCGGACTCATCGGAAAGTCAGTAGAAGTGTATGTGGACGACAGAGTCGTCAAAAGCCACTCTGCCAAAGATCACCCCGAAGATCTACGAAGGGCGCTAGTCATCATGAACAATTTCGGAATGAAGGTTAACCCAAGAAAGGGCTCATTTGTAATACGAGGAGGAAAGTTTGGTCACAGAAAAAAGAATAGAAGTTAACCTCAAAAAGGCAGAGGCCCTCATAGGGTTACCTACTCCGAGGAAAATAAAAGATGTCCAAAAACTAACCGGGCAAATGGCCTCTTTGAGCCGATTTGTTTCTAAATCGGTGGAAACGGTTCTCCCTTTTTTTAAGGTTCTCCGAAACATCAAAGAATTCCAAAGGACGACACAATGCGAAGAGGCTCTAAGGGAGTTAAAAAATTACTTGGTAAAACCGCCCTTGCTGGTGAAACCTTCACCCAAGAAGAACTCTTTGTCTACTTATCCGTCGGAGAGGAAGCCGTTGGTGCCGTATTGTTCAAAGAATAGGACATGGAGCATCAACCAATGTACTATGTTAGTAAGACCCTCATTGGAGCTGAAACCAAGTATAACCTAACCGAGAGACTTGTACTGACTTTGATTATTACGGCCCAAGAACTGCGCCCGTATTTCCTTCCCCATCCAATTAATGTTCTGACCAAGCATCCATTGCGTGCTATTCTCAATAAACTTGAGACATCGTGGAGATTGATAAAGTGGGAAATAGAACTTACGGAGAACGATATCTCCTCTGCCCCGAGGCCCTCCATCAAAGCACAAGTTCTGGCAGACTTTGTGACGAAACTAAAGGGCATCAGAACGGAAGATAGGGCACCCCTATGGCATGCCTACATGGATGGCTCCTCTGTATGTACCCATGGGGGAGCAGGAATAGTCCTAGTAAACAAAGAAGTCAAAGATGAGATGCTCCACTTCGCGGTTAGAATTGACTATCCTCTATCAAATAATGAAGCCGAATATGAATCCCTTCTCATCATAATGAGACTCGCGCAAGAAGTCGGGATAAAAAGGATACTTATCCACAACGATTCCCAGGTATTCGTTTAAGAAGTCAACGGATCTTAGGAGGCTAAAGAAGAAATAATGCGAGATTACCTTCGGGTAGTCCACCAGAGGCAAGGATGGTTTGATGAATACAGGGTCATCTAGATTCCCCGAGAGAAAAACCAGGAAGCGGACGCCTTGTCCAAGATGGTCACTCAGACAATCACCATCAACACCCGAAGAATTACTCTCCTCCAAGTAGACGAGTCAGAAAAAGCAGAAAGCAAAGGAGTTAACGCCACGGTGGACTCCCTGAGGAGTTGGATAACCTCAATCAAGGCTTATCTGAAAGATCCCGATGGTTACTCCGAGGACAAATTTGTACAGCGGATTATGTCTAAGAAAACTATACGATACTTTCTTAAGGTCGGAGTACTATTTTGGAGAACTTACTCTTGCCCGCATGCCCAATGCCTAAATGAGGAAGAGGCACAACAAGTCCTATCGGAAATTCACGAAGTAACTTGTGGAAGCCATACCAGAGGCGTAAGCATGGCCGGGCGCTTGATTCGGCAAGGCTACTACTGGCCCACGAGGGCCGGAGATTGTAAAGAACAAGCCGAAAAATGCAAGTCGTGCCAAGCTTATGCCCTGAGGACCTATCAATCGGTGGTTCCATGGGAACCTAACCTAACACCATACCCTTTTGCCAAATGTGGCATCGATATAGTAGGACCCCTTATTCCCGACGGCGGGCAAAAGAATTTTTTGCTGGTAGCGGTGAACTACTTCACCAAATGGGTAGAGGTAGAACCCTTAGCCCGAGTCACAGCAGGTGTGGTCATTAATTTCCTATGGAGGAATATCATGTGTCGATTCGGCATTCCTCGAAGTCTCGTCAGTGATAACGGACTCCATTTTACAAGCAAAGAGTTAGAAAGGACTAAGAGTTAGAAAGGACTAAGTTAGAAATGACTCAGTGATTGGTGCAGCCATTGGGAGGTCAAGCATTGTTTCGCTTTGGTGGGATATCCCCAAGCAAATGGCCAAGTTGAAAGGACTAACCAGACCCTCCTGAAAAACATAAAGGCTAGACTGGATTGGCACAAACGCAAATGGGTCAAGAAGATACCTGGCATCCTGTGGGCTTATCGGACCACGCAAAGGACGACAACGAGTGAGACTCCCTATAGCCTGGCGTACGGCAGCGAAGCCGTCGTGCCTCCAGAAGTTGTTGTGGAAAGCTGGCGAGTCCGAGAATATGAAGAAGTGGCTAGTAGCTCCAACTTAGCCCTTGCCGATCTCTTCGAAGAAAAGAGAGCCCGATCGACTGTCCGAATAGAGGAGTACAAGGCCCGGATGTCGCGGTACTACAACACCAAGGTAAAATCTAGGACTTTCCAAGTTGGAGACCTAGTACTAAAAAGTGTCGGAGCTTCCAATAACGTAGGAAAGCTTGATCCCCGATGGGAAGGGCCCTACAAAATCACGGGAATCGTCAGACTGACAACATATCAGCTTGCCAACTCTGAAGGCGCAATACTCCACAATACTTGGAATACCCTTAACCTTAGAAAATATTATGCTTAATGTAAAGTAGAAATTTGTACATAAATAAAAGAGTTGTTTTGTATAGATGGTTCCTATACAAAAACAAAAATGGGGAAAATGGTTGCGCGACAAAATAATGACCCTACACGTGGTCATCTAAGCAACTCATTCCCATGGGACCATCTATTACAAAACAAACTCTCACAGGAATATTAGACCACACCTGATACAAAGGTCCATATACCATTAAAACCAACCCAATATACCATAATCATCCTCTACCGGGAGCTTTCCCTCCCTGATAAGATGATGCATCTGCTCCTCGGATAAGTTCACAGGGTCATCAATCACCACCATCGGAACCACGAAGTCTTCAGGAACTGCTGAATTAACTTCTCTAAAAATTTGACGAATGTTGAGCTCAAGAATAGCCAACCCCAAAGGGAACCCTGTAAAAGCTCCGACAGTGTCCCGGCACAACCAATATCTGATGCGGACTAAGTCATGCATCTCCCTTTGAAAAGACTCCCGAAGAACGGATGAACCTGATATGCCCAAAACCGCTTGAACTTTGGCCATCACCACCTCCACCTCATGAGTACAGGAATGTTGACTTACCGAGTCTCGTTCCCTTGTAATGCACATCAACTGCTCATAAAAAAAGCAGATTTGGTCCCTTAGGTCTCCCATCCGCTCTTCCAAACCTAACACCCGAGCCTTTTCTAAAACCAGCTGGCGTTCCACCTCCCATAACCTGTTCTTCTCACGCTGTAACATCTCACCGTGAACTTCCTGAGAAGACTCACGATCCGCCTTAAGACGGGATAACTCCTCCTGGGACTCCAGTAGACCCCTCTCCAACTCATCCCGACGACCATACACCAAACCTGTATCGAAGGAAGAGCCCCCTCGGGAACCAATGGCGTTCAATACCATATAAATCTACACAAAAGAAGCCTATTACCACAACGAAAGCGTAAAGGTTAGTGTTATATGAACGAGCGAATACTATACCTCGCATAAATATTTTCAGGCTAGGTTCCGAAGGCTAGATAAAGGGAGAGTTTTCATTAACTCACAATCCAGCATGTTCAACAAACCGCTTAAATAGTTATGGCAAAAATCCGCGGCTAAAATAGTCGGAGGAACGAAACCATCACCCTCCCCGAAGGGCTGGGACCCCGTAGGAATAGGGTTTTTTTCAAGGAGAGGGAAGCCCTCGTGACCGGAACTGTCCCCGAAGGAATAAGTCCCCTTGGGAGTAGGAGAGGGAAGACCTTCCTCCACCACATTTATCATGTCAAAGATATCTCCCTCGGGAGAAGACCGCACCATCAAAGAGGGTGTAGAGGGATCCATTTGAAAGGCGACAGCCATCAGACCCTCTTGCACCCTAAGTTCTATCAGATTAACGGGGGGGGGGGGGCTGTGATCGGAAAAGCCCTCCTATCCCTCCCTTCCGAAGAAGGACTCATTACTGCCTTAAAATTTGAATGATAAGAGCCCTCGTCCTCGGAAGGGGCATATCCACCATTTGGTATTTGCCCTAAAAAGCCTTATCAAAAGGCTTAATGGTAAACATTTCCATTTCCGCACCTATCAGGAACATAAATATATTATAAGCCCGAATCATTGAATAATATCTTAAATAGAAGACAAAAAGAGAAGAACTTACGAAAAAAGAAGTTGTTATGAAGAGGCTGATGAAGGAGATTAAAAATCTCCACCCCCTCTTGAAGGCCTGCGAGGACTACAGATTTGGAAAGCTCTAACGAATCGTTGATATCATAAGAACCCGAAAACAAGCCTAAACCTGACAAAACCTCCCATTCACGTACCGATGTTTCAGGATTAGGGACAATATATCATAAGCCCCATCGGAGAGGTACTCCCCACGCACTAGCGGAAAGGCCCTTCGGATGGACAAAGAAGAACCTACGCCTCCAATCCCCTCAATGAGAATGATGATTGGAAACATGCATGAAGGCTCTGCTATTGTCCCAATATGCCATGCTAAAAAAAAGAGGGCTACCCGAACAAGGGCGTAGGATAAATATCGCCCCCACCCGATAGGGAGACATCGGGAGGTTTAACAGCTCACAACACAGAACATACCCCACCAAATGATGATAAGAGTTAGGCGTCAGCTGGCTAGGGCATATCTACCAGTATCGAAAAAGGACCTGAAGAAAATGGTGGAAAAACGCCTGCATCCCACACCGCACATGCTCACAGTAAACGGTTAAGTAGCCCCAAGGGGGATCATATGCCCTCTGATCGGGGTGGGGTATAACTACATCACATTTATCAAAATCTAAATCATACTCTTCAAAGAGAGTCATAATAGACTCCCAGTATTTGGTACTCACCACGGATTCAACGCGCCCTCGACCCATCATCCTTGAAGGATTCAATGGAAACATATTAAACACCGATGAACGGTCAGCGGGGGAATAAGGTTCTCTATCCATAAAAACCTCCCTAATATGATTCATACTATGGGAATCCTCGTACTAAGGTCCTGGGACAACCCTCACCGAAGAAGTCCCCATGAAGGCAGCCAAACCTTCATCGGAAGCGTGACGGATGCCCAACCGCAGTGAAAGATTTCGAGATGAAGGACGAGAGGAGTTTCTCGAGGAAATAGAACCACCATGCTTATAATGAGGAGGCATCATCTTGCCAAGTAAATTCCTTCTTACTTTTTAGTGCTTAGTTATAAACCAACCCGAAAGTGAGCAAAAGCAAAAAAGAAGAAAATCTAGCTTTGAAGGGGTAAATAGCTTAGTAAAATAACTTAAAGTGAATGTGAGAATACTCACTAATTCCAAATATATATATATATATATATATATATATATATACTTAGACATTCCTCTTAAAGAATCGAGTTAAAGTTTAAGCTGTCAAAGTAAAAATATAGGCAGGGACACGTGTCAGTGAGTATCTATATTTAGAGAAAAGTAACTCCATGCAAACGGGCACGTCCTGCTGAACAGATTACTTGGCAATCAAGAATGAGAAATTAACTTAAAATTAATTGATGGGGTCCCAATATTTATATAATAAGGAATCTCTCTTTTCTAGTTAACTATAAATGTGGAAAAAGACAAAAGAGAGAAAGAGCAGAATAACCATTCATTCATAAAAACCGAGAAGTCCTCGGGATACATTCACCATCGTGAAAAAATAAACTTCAAGTGCTAAAATGCGAAATTAAAAGTTCGAAAATCTTAAATTAAAAGATAGGAAAGATAAAATCCTAGACTATGTCCCCGTGGTCGGAGGAGACGGGGCCGAAGTGGCAAGAGGTGTCCCCTCGGAGGGAAGATTCGTCGGAGGTAATTGGACAGGGGGCGAGATGACCCCTCCGGAACAACTAGCTGATCTCATCGGAGAAGGAGCGGGAGAGGCCCGAGGAGATAACACATTATTATGCCTCCCGAAAAGAGCATAGGCCTCATTGGTAGTAGGCCTCTTCAAATTGCGAACGTCAAAAGCTCTCACATAGTCAATTCCCGGGCGCAATAACCCCATTGCCAACTTGGCACACTCCAAATACCCCCATAGTGTATGCCATGTCAAGAGCCTTTGATGACGTCTATCGGAAAGTTCCGAACACTGTCGCGCCGTCTCCCTCTGAGCATACTGAACCGCCACATCTACCTTTGTTTGCAACTCCTCGGGAGAAATGGCTACAGATAACTTCCCCTCCGCTGATTCTGCACGATCAAGAGCCCGATCCAACTGTTCCTGAAGACTCCTCTCCCTTGCTTGAGCCTTTTCCTTCTCCTTCTCAAGAAGCTTGATCTTAGCCTGGGAAATCTTCTCCAAGGCCTCTAGTTTCTCATAAGAAGTTTGGAAACTCTTCATCAGCTCCTCCTGCTTTTTTAGCTCCTTATGGTCCTCCCCCCATCAGAACTCATAATTGGATATCCTTGTCCGAAGGACGTCCATCTCCATCAGATCCTTATCCCTCTTAGCAACAAGTGCCGACACCTGCCCTCGGAGGATCTTCATCTCCTCCCCACCCTGGTTATAACCTTGCTCGGCCACATTAGCCACCTCCCTAGCCTTTCCAACCTGAAAGTAAAAAGAAAAATAGCAGGCGTAAATTCTTCTATCCAAAAAGGAATTCCTACGAGGATAAAACTACGAAGAAAACAAGTAAGAAAAAGGGGAAAAAACTTATCATAAGCCCCATCCAGTTGAGGTACGTCTGCATGAAGGAAAGCCATCGGATGGCGCGACGTTGGAAGAAACGAAGAAGCGGAGAACTTCCTGGAAGGCAGCCTCCAATGTCTGTAAGGACGGAAAATATTCTAGACGAGGAGGACCCCCTAGAACAGGCATCCCAAAAGAAATGCCTCCGGCAGAAAGAGTCATCAGGACTGAGGGAATTATCTTGGAATTAGTAAACAACGCCCGATGAACTCCCGCAGCTGCAGAAGGACCCTCCACCCCCATAAGAGAATCCAGGAGCGAGACCTTAACGTCCAAAGATTCTTGGGGCTGTGCCTCGGGAATCCCCTGAACATCCTCGGAATCACCCAATGATAGTTCCGAGTGAGATTTAAGGAGGATCGCTAACAAATCCTCTCCTACAAAGACACGAACAAGTTAGCTACCAATTAAGGACTAGCAGAAATAGGTAAATTAAGGGAAGTGATCAATTACTTGAAGAAGGGGTCCCCTATTCTTGAGTCATCGGAGCCTTTCCTTATCTACGAAACCTGTAGAAAGCAAGGAAGAAATAACTTAGCCTTTAGAAAAAGCAAGAGTATTAAAAATACTTAAGGACAAGTTACAAAAACTTATCGGGGACAGAAGGCTCAGAAATTGGCCCAACCGAAGGCGCCATAGAAGGTTCCTCCACTTCCTTCCGAGAAGAAGAGGAAGGATCGTCAGAGGAAATGGTCACATACTCCGGCGCCACCGCTGAAGACGTCGCCTCAGCGGCCGGACTCCTCTCCGAAGGAAAGCCTCCCTCTGAAGTAAACTTTCTGCCAGAAGTCCTCGGAGAGCCTCCCGCAACAGAACCCGAGCCGGATACTGAGACCATAGCTGATCGCGAATCCACGGTGGTAAGAGGGACAACCCACAAATCACACTATCCGCCCCTATAACAAACGGTGAATGGTCTTCTTCCTCCTTTGCTGTCAGATGACTATCGATGTCCTCAAGAGTATTAACCTCCTCGTCCTTCGGATCTTCCTCCTCGGGAACGTCTGAAGTGCCAACGGGCCAATGAAGTCGCATGTGCCTTAGACTTCTTTAAACCACTCGGAGCTGGGATATCCCGCCACAATAGCATTGCGGTCACGAATGGATCCGTGGGACTCTTACGCGAATAATAATCGGAGAATACAACGTGATGCAGCCCTGACATTTCATACAGCATGCCAAAGAGTGCACAGGTGCGTCAGCCTCTCTCCAGTCAAAGGGCATGTCTCACTCACCCTCTACAGGCTTCACGAAGAAGTACTTGTCCTTCCAAGTACTGTTACAGCTAAGTGTCTCCTCCAAAATTTTCTTCATGGAATTTTTTGCGGCATCCCGATGACGGAAATGATAAAAGGGGAGACCCCCGGGCGAAATTACGATGTCAAAAATTGAAAAGAATTGGGCCACAGTACAGCTCAAACCTTTCACTTGGCACCAGAAAATGAAAATACATAAAACGGTGAAACTGTTCAGGGTTACCTGGCTTGGACAAACGTTGCAGAACTTGAAAACCTCACAAAGGAAAGAAGGCATAAACGATCGCCAGCCATACCTCATCTGGGAAAAATACACCGTAAGGTAACCCATCAGAGGATTGTTGGCCCTCTCATCCTTCTTTGGGATCTTGAAGGTCATGTTCTTCTGGTACGCCCCCAGATCCTTGAACAACGAGAGCACCTGACTCCAAGTATAGGTACTCGCGGTCTTTTCAGCCTTCTGAAGATTGTGAGTATCGGGCTTCTTCTTTTTGGAAGCCCTAGCCTTCTTAGAGGAAACAACGCCGCTCTCCTCCACCGCAGGAGTTCCTACCTTCCTCTTACGAGTAGCCACTACAGGACTGCTCACGGTAGCACCGCCGGTGACCGCCGGTGAATCGATGGCAGAGGTAAAAGCCACGGCACCCGAAGCCGATACGACAGTGGTAAGATCAGTAGCAGAAGACGCCATCTGAGTTGATTAAGGAAAATAAAAATCGTTTGCAAAAATCTGAGGAGAAATCGTGAAATTGAAGAAGAAAGTAGAGAGGATTTGCTCTTTAATTTTGCCGAATAGAAGAATGAAAGTGAGAAGAAAACGAAAGAAATGGCTATATTTATAGTCGTACCATGAATAAACGTAAAACGCATCTAACGCCCCACGTCACCCACTCACCTAACACGTGCCCTAGGTATGGCGCACGCCAACTAGCCGTTGGCTGAAGACCGTTACCAAACGGTCACCTGCTCGAGCCGTTACACCATCGACGGGCCGTTACACCTCCACCGATATTCACGATAAATGCTCAACCACGCTGCTTGTCCGAGAATAAAATTCCCGAGGACAAAAAGGAAATTTCTTTAGAACTATATATATATATATGTGTGTGTGTGTGTGTGTGTGTGTAATAAATACCCACGCCCCTCAGAAAATAAGAAAAGACCCCTCTCCTCACCAAGGACAAAAAACAATGAATGAAAGGAATAAACTTCCTCTCGCCTCTACAATGGCGATCGAAATGGGGGGGGGGGGGGGGGGGGGCTAGTCTTAACCCTAAAAAACAAATATGGGATTAACCAAAATGTTAAACCCTAGAAAATTGGGATTAATCCCAGGGCGATACTATCGTCACATATACTCTCGATGAGAGGCCCACCGAGTGTCACAAACCCAAAACGGTAAGAAGTGGCACCCGAAGAGGCACCAAAGCGTCCCTTGAAAAGTCACGATGAATA
Source organism: Linaria vulgaris (assembly GCA_948329865.1). Taxonomy (NCBI): domain Eukaryota; kingdom Viridiplantae; phylum Streptophyta; class Magnoliopsida; order Lamiales; family Plantaginaceae; genus Linaria; species Linaria vulgaris. The sequence continues at coordinate 73,876,750 of OX415250.1, forward strand.
AAGAAAAGATATCAATGGGGCATCGGAAAAGGAATAAACCCCGATGGACCCGCGCGACTCCGATATCCATCAATGCGCCAAGAGGGACCACAATGGACCTCGAGTCCCAGAAAAGGCGAAATCATTGAACACTTCGAAGTCTGAAAAGCTCTCGGAACACTCATCCCGAAGATCAAAGCGTGAGAACAATGCCCTATTGGAGTCCAAAAACCCTCGGAGCACACGTCATAAATATCCTAACGCAAGAACATTGCACTACTAGAGTGAAAAAGCCATGGGAGCTCACACCGAACGTAAAAAAGTACAGATCTACCTATCGGAGCACAAATCAAAAAGAAAACAACATAAAAACAGACCGCTATCGAAACTACAATCGCATCGGACAAATACCCCGGCTTACTTATCAAGCCTTCCCAAGAAACAGAGCCTATCGGAAGAAAGAAATTAAAAGAGCCAACTCATCGGAATCCCCTAAAGTCATCGAAAGAGATAAAGTTTCGTCCCAGTCAGTAAATATGAAGTTTATCCTATCCATTCACACCTATTGCAACACATGTAATTTATTTAAACATGCATAACGACACCTGTACCTAAAAAACCTCTATAAAAGGAAGGGACAGGTTGAGAAGAAAAAAAAGATTCAGGATCACACACACACACACACATCAAGGTACAAGAGAATTCAGAATGAAATTCAGTGAATACAAAGAGGGATATTTTCGTAATATTACAAGCTTCTGAATCACGGACAGGGCGTTCCAACCCTAAATAAATCCGTTAATTATGTAGTAATATCAAACATGTTAACAATATTGCTGCATCTCAACCATTGTTCTATTGACATTATAGGTGCATAAACTAGAAGTGCACACTGCAATTGGTCTTTGGCTGACAAATTCATCCCAAAGTCACCTTAGCAAGTTGTAATACTTAGTAACATTCAAGAACCTTGAGTGATGGTAGAGAGTGACTTTTGAAATTGATAGACTCTAGATCTGTCTATTCAGTCATATATAGTCTTCGATTCAAGCCATAACTCACGAGGATTTTTAAAGTACATCAAACTTTGACGCATGGTTTTCTTAGTTGAACTAAACAAAGAAGGAATGAAAGTTTATTTGCACAGTTCCAACTCACAGTAAAAGTATGATCAGTACCATTGAGCTAAGCCGAAGTTTCATCAATGAACAATAGTTTATTCGTAATGCTTAGCACCACTACTGACGTAGCGGAAGCTTATAGGAAAGATTAGAACAACACACGATAATCAAAGACTTGTTGATTTTGCAGAATACCAAGAAATTGATACAAAAAGAGAGAAACTCTCAAAAGTATATTCAATAATCAACTGAATGTCTTCTTAGGGTTTACATGGAATATATACCCTAAAAATATAATTATAATACTAAAACACATTTATTTTTTCAAAATGGGAAAAAGAGAAATAATGCGTAAACTAATGTGCTACTCATGTACACGCTCCAACAAGCGGAATGCAATTCCAAGTTCTTGAGAAAAATATATAATTAAAACAAAACAATTACTGAAAACGGCAAAAACGTCTTTTTCGGGGTCTAAATGATGGAATTTGGCTAAAACCTGATCCACAAATTAATATTGTTAGCCGGTTTTGGATGCAATTACATTAATCACAACTAAAAAATGGACCAATTCAAAATCAACCTATAATCCTGGGATAATCCAGTTTCTCCATAAACTCCAACGCCTTCTTCACTACATCACGATGATATTAATCCATGCAATGTAGTTACTGCCATTGAATTTATCACTGACAATTGAAGATCAAGTGAACTCATTCGCACCTAGATAATTAATAGGAATCTTTGTTCAGATTCTTGGCCGAAAGAGTGTCGAGGAAGTGGTTGAGGTAGTAGGAGTTGTCATTTGATCTCAATCGATGACGAATTTTCAAAGATTTACATAAAAGAACGATCGAAGAAGATGATCGAAGGCGGTGATCACTGATTAAAAAAGATTTTTGAAAGCTAGTTTTTGATCAATTCAACACGTAAACTGATACCATATCAACATTAACACATAACCGCAATCGAATTCATGATGAACAATTGAAATATTGAAATCAACGTTGAAAGTTGAATGATGGATTACAAATTTGGAAGAAAAAAATCATCAGAGAGTTTGGTGGAGTGTTCTGCAATCTAAAATAATAGAAATCAGAAGTGAGGAGCGTGTGGGCATGTGAGGAGTATATATTAGATTAATTAACTAAGAAGCCGTTTGGTTTCAAAGATGGATTTTATCTTTAAAATATGGTATAGATTAAAAATGACATAAAAGTCAAGATTTCTGTGATATCTAATATGTGTCACTTATTTGGTTGATAAGATTAATTATGTGTTAAGATAAATGATTATCTCAATAACTTTTATTTGATTTGGGTCATTAACGTTCAACTAACCTCTTTTTAATTTTTTTTTCAAAGTAGAAACATATTGTTGTTTTCAATCCAATGACATATTGTATAATTTTCTCAATGTTATATATTATCAAAAAATTATATAAGAATAAGTTATGACAGTAAACATAATTTTAAAATGAGGGTTATAGGTCGAGTAAGAGGGGGAAAAGAAGTTAAGAGTTTTTTTTATTTGGTTTTTACCAATCAATAATAATTTTTATAATTATTAAAAGGAAGAATTACACAGCTACCCCTCAACTATGAAGTTATTACACAAACCATCCCTCATGTTTGGGAAATTACACAAACGACCCTTATGGCCGATTTTTTGCATAATTTTGTTTTCATTTTATTGAATTGTAAATTCATGCTCTTAATTTATTTTACAAATGAAATAAAAATTAAATCAAAATTATTGCATTAAACCTCATTTATCTCGTTCAAAAAACAATATCCTCAAAGAAAAAATAAAATATCTGCGGATTTTGGTCTCTGGCATTGTTATTAAAGGCGCTTCTAGGGCGAAATCAATACCAAAATGCCTTGAGGCGTATGAAAAAGGCGCATCATTCATTATGCGCACGCTTTTTTACGTAAAGCGCCGCCCAAGGCGCAAGAAAAACAGGTTTTCCGCCCACAAACGCCTTGACTCTGTAATTAATGACTGAATAAATGTTATTTTATTCTAAAGCTCGTCGTTGCATTGAGAACAACAGAAACAAACAACGGCTTATAATTAATGAATGGTGTTGGAAAAGCCAAAAGATTCAGACGAATTAGTAGAAAATTTAAAATTCACTCTTCATTAAAAAGCCAACGTCTCATCTTCTTTTTTCTTTTTTTCTTTCTTTTACTTATTTCATTAGTATATTATATGTTATCAGATTTCAGTAGGCTCCTTTTTCATTTCTATGCTTTTTCGTTAAATTTTTCACATAATTTAATATAATGATAGAGATAAAAAATTACCACTAAGAAGTTTCTTACAATTATTTCAATAGTATTTATACTTTTAATGTTCTTGTTACTACTTGTTACTAGTTTTTACAAAGTCAAATTTATGTTATAAGCAATTGTCTTTCTAAATAATTTCTTTATTCCTTCTTATTATTTTTTAAAATTTTATTCACATTTTATTATTATAAATCTCATATTAAAAATAAAACACTAAAATTTACGGGGCTTACGCTCAACGCCCTAGGACTTACGCTTCGCTTCCATAAACATAAAACGCTTCGCTCACGCCTAACGCCTTTAACAACACTACTCTCTGCTATGATTTGAAGTTAAAAGGTTGTCTTAATTATTTTAATTTTTTGGCTATAAGGGTATTTTGTGTAATTTTCGAAACATGAGGGGCAGTTTCTGTAATTACTCCGCAGTTCAGGGGTAGTTTGTATAATTCTTCCTTATTAAAATAATAAGATAATTTCGTAAAGGGTTGACTTATTTTTATCACAATTTAATTACTTTTATAGATGAAGAAAAAAGTAAGTGAGACGAAATTGGATTTTGTGTTGCATGATGCAAATTAAAATTAATATAACATAAAGTTGTTGTCCAAGAGAATATTATAAATATAATATATATTTTTTATTCAAACTTTTTATTTGGAGCTTTAATAAAAATTTATCTAACTATGTAATGGAGAAATGAAGTGATTTAGAAATTTATTGAGGGTTTAATGGAGAATTTCAAAGAAAAGTAAAAATAAGGCAAAATCAAGATTATTTATCTTAGGGGTAAAGGTAAGATTATTTATCTCAAATTTTGAGATAAAACCAAAAGACCGAGCATATCTCACATGTGCCCGAAAAATCAATCTAGTGAGATAAACTGAGATCTCTTACTTTATCTGTAGAACCAAACGGCTTCTAAGAATAGATTTTCAAACAGTATTGCGTTATTATTCATAAGAGATTTATTCGTAACACTAGTTTCAATTTATGTGTTGATATGGGCTATTACGCCGGCCCATACTCATTGGGAACATGGGCCGATCCAATGAAAAGGCTGAGAATTCTGAATATGCCGAGTGTTTACATTCGACATGTCCTAGAACATGTCAAATATCTATATTTGACATGCTCCCATGATCGACATATTCGGAGAACGCGAGAATGTGTCCCTTATTACGAGGTCTATAAATACCCTCGTTCTGATATTCAAGCAAGTCATTAATTGTGAAATACTGTTTACCCTTACACGTCAAGTGACTATACTCGACATACCTATGACATAGTACTCTTGACATACAACACTCGACATGTCCATATACTCGACGTATCAAGACACTCGACGTCTACAACATTCGACATCCCCCAGATTTGACATCTTACATTCGACGTACCAGTCAACCTACCAGCGTCATAATCTACATGTGTTTCAGACAAAGCTAATCAAAGATCAAGTCAAATAGCTTAGATTAACATAGTTCGTGTACTTAGTTTATCTTGTATTTTCTTACGTGTAACTCATACAAACTCGTTATGAACTATTGGCGCCGTCTGTGGGACACCACAAACCTAGACGAAGATGCTAGGATGTCACGCATTAACAATTCTCGGTCACAGCGAGCAACAATGGAAAAAATCTACGACAAGAGACCAGCAAGCCAACATGGGTTAAAGAATCTCCCATACTGACCGACCAGCTCAAGAACGAGCTACCTCTTAATAAAGTCCAACAACTGTTGTTGGCAGCAGATCAGGGCTTCAACATCAGCAAACTGCAGGAGCTCAAACACCACCACTCGAGTCGCATCCATCAACAGTCCTCCCGCTAGAGGTAACAACCCAGATCATGGAAACCGTGCAATCTGCACTGGCATCTGCTATCCCCAACTTGTAGCCCCTCCCACAATAATCACGAGTTAGGGGCTCACCAAAAAAGACTAGGGTTCATAACCAGAATAATTAGGCTAACTCACACAGGGATCGGGCCCACACTATAGCATCAAAGGAACATGTTGAGAGGGCATCAGACCTATATGGAGATTTAAGGAGATTGTAAATAGAATGGAACGTCTGAACCAAGAAAAGGAAGAGGTACCGAGAAAGTTGGCCCATGTCGTTGAACACAAAAGGCTCAGTCCTTCTATGAGGAAATTGAGGCTGAAGCTTTGGACCGAGGAGAGAAGATCCCACAGATGAAGACATACAAAGGAAATAGTGGCCTTCGTGAACACTTGTTTACATCGATGGTATATTGTCCGGTTTATGCGTTAACTAAAAATGTGCAGACTTGAATCTTTGCCACCACGATGGCAAGGGTAGCCTTGATTATACCAATCGGATCGATTGTCAGCATGAGTATCTTATGCGGAAATTTGAGAACCAGTTCTCCAGCGAAAAGAGGACCACCACCAACCACAATCACATTTACTCTGCCCAACCCCACTGGAAATTTGTTTTTGCACAAGGGAATGGAAATTCTCGTTCACATGGTAAGTATTTTTTTTTCCATTATAGGAATTTGCAGTAGTGTATCGAGAAAAAATATATTGTAACTAATTGACAATAACATACACTAAAATAGAAAAGACATATATTTGTTGTAGAGTTTCCTTCTCTAATCCGATTGCTTCAACCCATTGGGAAGATCGTATTGCTCTTTTGTTTTCATTATTTCTTTCTTTTGTTTTCTTATGCCTAGCAGAATTTCCTTCGGGTGAACGAATGTGATAATGTATTAATTTGATAAAATGAGTCATCATTAAGGGGTGCTTTATCAATTATTAAATGTTACATAAGAATCCTAATTACTACCACTACAAGAAACATGAGTCAATAGAGATCGCATTTGCGGTCCCTATTGACCCCCAGCTGGTCGCTGAAAGGCTAGGTCGTTAGTAACCTCGGTCGTTTTACATCAGCGACCGCATTCACGTCGCTGATGAGACTCAGTAGGAACCGCAAAATCTGTGACCGCTTTGCGGTCCCTATTACCTTACCAGCAATACATACTACATCGTGGTCCCTATTGTCTTAAGAGCAGCAGGGACTGCAAAGCAGTCCCTATTGTGTTTTAGACCATAGGAACCGCAATGTAGTCCCCATTGAATCGAGAGCAATAGGGACCGCAAAGTAGTCCCTATTGCTTAAAATAATAGGGACCGCAGTGCGGTCCCTATTGTCTTTCACAAAGTAGGGATTGCATTGTGGTCCCTATTGTAGTTCAGACAATAGAGACTGCTTCGTTGTCACTACTGATGGAGTATTAGGGACCGCAATGCGGTCCCTACTAATATTCATAGAAAATAAAAAAAAACAATAATATTTCAAAAATTTTCTGAAATATTATTGTATTTTTTTGTAGAAATATTGTTATATAAATATTAAAACAATAAAAGAATGAAGGAAAAGTTAATATAATGACATGAAAGTATTAATAAATACAAAAATATGAAGAAAAAATATGACTAATAATAGATGAACAAAAAATAAATAAAAAAACAAGTGAAAGAATAAAAATAGATCCAAAATAATAGAAAAGAAAGATTGTATGTAAAAAAGAAAGTTTGTGTTGGTGATTTTTGTTTTGGATTTGGAAAAAGTGAAGAAGAAAAAAATTTTATTGGAGAAGAAGATAAGCATCACTAGTGGTCTTACGTGACGACATGCCGAATATATGTACTGTGTAAATAATAAATATAACATTTAAATATCAATTCAACATTTAAATCACAATATTATATTTAATCTAACACATGTAAACTTTAATTTAAACTAACAATTGTGCATTTAATCTAATATTTGTAAAATTATAATTTAAACTAACACATGAAAATTCTTATTCACTGTTAACTAATCAATCTTTTTTTTTCCTTTAAACGAACAATCTAATCAATCTTTAACCTAACAATCTATATAATCTAATAATCTTACTAATTAAAATTTAACAATCTAATTTTCACAATTTTATTATAAAAATCTGATCTAATTTAACAATCTAATTTTCACAATCTAATTTAATTTAACAATCTAATTTTCACAATCTAATTATAAACTAATCTAATTTAATTTAACAATCTAACAAACTAACAATCTTACAAATTAACATTTAACCTACTAATTATACACTAATTAATCTAATCTAATCTAATCTAACAATCTATCGATCTTCTCTAATCTAATCTTTTTTTTAATCATTCACTAATCTAATCTAACAATCTTCATTAATCTAATCTTTTTTTCTTTAGTCATTCACTAATCTAATTTAACAATCTAAAAATCTTCACAAATCTATTTTTTTTAATCATACACTAATGTAATCTAACAATATAACATTCTTCACTAATTAACAATCCAACAATATTAACTAATCTAACAATCTAACAAATTAACACAAAATGAACACAAATTAACAATCTAACATTCTTCACTAATCTCAGAATCTATCAATATTAACTAATCTAACAAATTAACACAAAATTAACACAAATTAATAAATTAACACAAATTAACAATCTAACTAATCTAACAATCTATCAAATTGAGAAAATAAACAAAAATTAACAAAATCCGAAGCTACCTTTGTGCCAGAGGCGGCGACGTGGCGGATACGAGCGGAATTAGGCAGAAATTGACGGAGAAACGGAGTGGGTGACTCAATTTAGGTCGCTACTCGTCCTTGGGGTCGCTGAAAATCCGGGTCGGGTCGAGAGCTTCGAAAAAAAGGCGGAGATGGTGAAAATGTCGAAAATGGAAAATAAAATAAAATAAAATATTTATACAGAGGAATCAGCAACCTAAATGCGGTCGCTGATTTCCTCCGCCAAAAATTAGGGCAACGGAGCCCTAATTTTGGCCTGCATTTTGGCCCAATTTCGGCCAAAATGCTTGGCCCATTGGCGAATATTCCCGCCAATGGGCCCAGCTACCGAAGTTAGGTCGCTGAAAGTCTCTAGGACTCTCAGCAACCTAATTAGTTGGGTCGTTGTTGCCTTCAGCGGTCGTTGAAGGCCAGCGACCCAACAACAGTCACTACTGGGCAGTCCCTGAAGACCGCCGAGTCTTGTAGTGTACATCCACCTAATTGTAATTGAAGACGAAATGGAATGTATGCTATATAGTCTCTTATAAGAACTTATATATCTAATCTACACTTATAAAAGAGTACTGTCATACATTAACCGGAGTATTGATGGATGGCTATGAAACAAGATTATTACTTATTACAAAATATATCTACAAGACTAAAATGTTTGTAGATATTATTATACGAAAAGAGATCTAGTTTATTTAAACCTCTTTCAAAATCTGACGCTATTCCGCAATATTCTTAAAACTCATAAAAAAAATTGTATGTAATTAATCAAACGATGCAATTGATAAGTTGCCATCATTATTTATATATATATATATATATATGTATATATCTTATGAATTATCCACGAAACAGAATCCTATATATCTACTCAACAATACTGGTTATCCCACATATATAGGAATTCAATTTTATGTATCTATCCACTGAACCATTATAGCTAGTACGTAATATCTTAGAGAAAAAAGTGATCGTCGGGAAGAGAAAGAAGAATGGAGGTGGCTCATGATGATAAGCAACTATCGGAAAAGGAGAAAAAACTGAATGAATGGCTTCCCGTAACTTCGTCGAGGAACGCTAAATGGTGGTACTCCGCTTTTCACAATATCACTGCCATGGTTGGGGCCGGCGTGCTCGGACTCCCTTACGCCATCTCCGAACTCGGATGGTACGTATAGATTTGATTTATATCAATATATATGTAATTGATTAATCTTTAGAGATCTCATATAAGTGATTATCCATAAATACTTAATATGATAAACGCTTATCAAATGAAACAGGGGGCCAGGAATAACAGTAATGGTGTTGTCATGGATCATAACATTGTACACCCTTTGGCAAATGGTTGAAATGCACGAGATGGTCCCCGGGAAGCGTTTCGACAGGTACCACGAGCTTGGACAGCATGCTTTTGGCAGTAAGTTGGGGTTGTGGATTGTGGTACCGCAGCAGTTGATGGTCGAGGTCGGAGTCAACATAGTCTACATGGTCACCGGAGGCAAATCCCTTATGAAAATCCACGACATCGCCCGACCACACCAATCCCTTAAGCTCTCTTATTTTATTATGATTTTTGGAGGAGTACAGCTCTTTCTCTCACATCTACCTAACTTTAACTCTATTTCAGTCATTTCACTGTTAGCCGCAATAATGTCCTTCAGGTACGTAAATATATATCATATTGCTTGAGAATGATAATAACGATAATGCTTTCTCACATAAATAAGATAGGGCCAAATATAATATTGAGATAACCCAATCAATGCAAGTCGATGATGAGTTTATGGCCACTTACTTACAACTCGTATGTTAGAATCACTTACGGCTGGTGTTAGAAGATAGAAGATTTATATTTGATGGAGGATTTGTAGGATAGTAAAGATAGATATTTTTGTTTATGTGGATAGTGGAGGAGAAAGGTAGTTTATATGTAGGGGGAAATGTTTAGAAATCTATAGTGTTTAGGATGGAGTACTTATCTCCAAAATTCTTAGATTGTATTACTCAAATGTTTCAGGATGGTTTACAAGATCACCCAAGTGGTGTATTTAATTATAGGTGTGGGAGGAGATCTCTAGAATCCTCCCCATGCATCATTTCTAGACTACTCTATATAGATATTTTACAAGATTTCTATAGATAGCTTCCTAGCATACTCCTTGCATATTCTTCAACTAGTGTAGTGAGGAATTCTCTAGATCCATCCACACATTTTCTAGTTACAAGCTATATTAAGAATATATTCAAGAATATTAGGGAAACGCATCATATACTTTAATAGCTGGTCTGTAACCCGTGGTCTAAATTAAGTATCCTCAGTGCTCTCTATATATATTTTGCAGCTATTCCACCATAGCCTGGACGGCTTCTGTGAAAAAAGGTGTTGCACCTACCGTGACGTATGTTCCTAGATCATCAACCACTGCTGGAAGAGTGTTTGATTTTTTGAGTGCATTAGGCGATGTGGCTTTCGCCTATGCCGGCCACAATGTCGTGTTGGAAATCCAGGCAACAATTCCTTCCACCCCTGATAAACAATCCAAGAAACCAATGTGGAAAGGATGTCTAGTGGCCTATGTTGTTGTCGCCTTGTGTTATTTCCCTGTTGCCTTTGTTGGTTATGGGGTTTTCGGGACAAGTGTGGAGGACAACATCCTTATTTCACTCGAAAGACCAGCTTGGCTTATCATTGCAGCTAATTTATTCGTCGTCATCCATGTTATTGGAAGTTATCAGGTATACTTAATTCTATATCGTCAACTATATATTAATTAACTTCTTTAACAATTTCCTTATAGATTGTTATCTCATTTGAAGTTTTGTGATTTGATGGGATCAGGTTTTTGCCATGCCCGTTTTTGATATGGTGGAATCATTTTTAGTGAAGAAAATGGACTTCAGCCCTAGTTGGATTCTTCGTATTGTCACGCGTACCTCTTATGTCGGTTAGTGTGTATATGTATATCAATCTGGGCTTTATGAATTTCTTTTGGTGAAAAAGTTCAAGGAAAATTATGTGATATGCTTCTAGTATAGAGCTATACTCTAATCATGAATCTGATGAAGATCAAAACTTGACATGCATATCGATTTATACAGCTATTACAATGATTTTGGGGATGGCATTCCCTTTCTTTGGTGGGCTTCTCAGCTTTTTTGGAGGTTTTGCATTTGCTCCAACAACATACTTTGTAAGCCACTATTAATTAATATCCTTTCTCAATGATAATGTATACTTTGATCAATCTTGTGCCATAATATATATAGATGTTGAGCTATTGATATTCGTTAAAAAAATGTTGACCATCTCTGGCTCAACTATCGATATGTGCTTTCTTAAAAGTAAATACTTAAGCTATTGATAAATAAAATTATGTTAAATTATCCGTTTTCACTGAGTAATTAAACATGATTTTTAATTTCTCTTTAAATTAATTATACTCGAATTAAGCAGCCTATATTTAGTTTGACTTGTTATGATCTTGATGCAATGCAGCTTCCTTGCATTATGTGGCTCACGATCTACAAACCTAAAAGATTTGGCTTGTCTTGGTTCGCGAATTGGGTAATTATTGTTTCTTTAACTTTTCTTACTCTCTAATTAATTTGTAAAGTTATGAACCCTATTTCATATTTTCAAGTTTTTAATTAATTTTCTTGCTTGCAGACATGCATTGTGCTTGGCTTTCTACTGATGATTTTAGCTCCTATTGGTGCATTGAGGCAGATCTACTTATCAGCCAAAGACTACCACTTCTTCTCTTGATTATAATTTTTCTGTTAATTAAAGGGAAGTTAATTAGTATATAGTTGACTTGTTTCCTTAAATATTTAGGTTTCCTTATTGTCCCCTCTCCATCAGTCCCTTTTGCTCAAGTATTTAGCTAGCAATATTACTTCCAGTGTAAGGGCATAATCATCCATTTCAAACTTTGTGAGAGAGTTACGTACGGAATGACATTTTAATTTCTAGGTTTTATTAGTTTTGTGTTTACTAAACAAACTTCATGAGTGTCATGGATCCATGAATGCCACGCTTGCGAGTCAAATATAGCTGTCCGTTTCTCTTTTCCTTTTTCTCATGAAACTAATGGATGTCCAAGGAATATTTTTACCAAATAATTAATGAACTGAAGAGTTCACAATAATTATCTTTTATATATTGCCAATATTGTTAATAAATCTCGAAAGACATTCCTCTATCATATTTATAGACTACGGTTAATTATCTTCGAAAACTGGAGATGATCAGCCACCCCTAACGTAATTGCTTTGCATAAATATTCCTCATGTTTGAAAATTTACGTCGCCCTCAACCGAACATTGTTAAAATTGTTTTGAATGGAGATGTATGTTTTTCATCATAGTATTATTAATGAGGAACTTTCAAATTTGCGCTTGCTCAGTAAAACTTTTTATAATAAGTGTACCTGTAATATTAAATAAGAGGGTGTTTGGATACTTTTATTTAGTTATATATCGAGGGTGTATGTCATATATATTATATGATATTTGCACAATATTACATTAAAATCTCTTGATAGAGTTAAACTAATAACACAAAGTGGTTTTATTCAGTTCTCGCGTTGTACAATTAATTTTATTACTTAATTTTTTTAATTTAAAGAATTTTCTTTTGATAGCAAATTTAATTTTTAAGAAACCTAAAATATGTGTACTTTTTTAGTCTTATTATGTGTCTCGTACTAAATGCTTTTATCTTTTTTAATTAGATTTTTATTTATTTTTCTGAAATCTATACTAAAATATAGGTTAGTCACGTGGGGATCGCGTGCCACTGTTTCGAGTAGTTAAGAAATGAATGAAGAATGTTTATTTTGTATAACGGTGGAACGATCAAAAGAACCAACTAATCTCTTATTTGGGAAAACTGCATAAAACCCTCATGTGTTTACGAAGACTTGCACGAAACCCCCTCGTGGTTTAAAAACTGCACAAAACCCCTTGTGGTTTCAAAAATCTTGAACAGAATCCCCTCTATTAAGTTTCAACTTACTCCGTTCATTTTTTTTATCAAAATGACTAAATTGCTCTTACTTTATTTACTATAAATATATATTTTATATTTTACCAATATATATATATATATAAAATAAACTTTTTTTAGCAAAAAATATAAAGAAGTTAAAATTTCTAATTATGTAAAATTGTTAAAAAAGTAATTACATTCTTTTAATAAATAAATAAAAATAGGGATTTCGTGTAGGGTTTTCAAACCATAATGGGATTTTGTGCATGTTTTCAAACCACGGAGAGGTTTTCTGCTAAACATTCTAAACGGTGTAATAAACTTTTAATAAGTAAAAAAGTATCAAAAAAAAGAGTGGAATCGCTTTTCCTAAAATCCTAACCTACAAAATCATAAGTACTTGAATATGATAAGCAACCATCTAGTCAAAAATAACTTTTCCTAACAAAAGTACTAATTACTTTTGTAATGGCAATTTGAATGATATTCCATCGAGAATTGAATAGAGTTTTCCCTTATTTCGACCGGAAAAAAATCAAAAATCAAGCCCACTCACGTATAGAGCGAGTGTACACATCACTCTCTAACAAAGTTGAAATGAAAGGGGTTTCGTGCAGAGTTTATGAAACCATGAGGGAATTTTGTGCGGGTTTTTGAAACCGTGAGGGGGTTATGTGCAGATTTCAAATCACAAGGGGGTTTCATGCAGGTTTTCAAAACTACATAGGGATTTTGTGCATTTTCCTCCTCTTATTTCAACCAATTCGGTGGGAGTGAAGTGATAAGGTGGTTATTTCCTATAATTACAGAACTAATTTTGTTTTCAATTTTTGGTTGCACGGATCAACAATACAGTAGTTTTATTCAGTAATTATTTGCGTTTATATGTTAGAAAATACAAGTTGCATAAAATACCAACAAATATCATATATATGCAACGGAGGAGAGCTTATTCTTGAACTTACATATTCCAGCTTGATAGGGAATCATTTGAATTTTGAAATAAGTGAATGCATGATATTCTTAACAAACTTTATTGACTCGCTTATATGCGATAGACGCTATAGACATTACAGAATACAGATCATATATAATAAGTCAAATATTGCGCAACTTAACATTCTCATAGCTCGTTGTTTGGGTTACATGACATGTGATTAAAGTAGATTATGGACCTGAAATTCAACAATTTATGCTAATCTATTGCAATAATTGATTAGCTTCGTTCGGAACATCTAATAAACACGATACAAAAGCTTGAAAGTACTAAAATAACCCTGAGCCTTGAATATGCTGAGTAGGAATGGAAAGAGTATCGAACAATGTTGGACACCTAAGCTGTCGAACAGTCGAATCCTAGGAGAATCGATTTGCCTGATGATCGAAAGTACCGAGACTCGATGGTAGGCACTCAAGTACAAAACCTCAAATATTGATGAGTATCGAATGTTAGATTATCGAGATGAACCCACGATATTAAAGTGGTTACTGCTACCGCAATTAATGATATGTGTGATTCTCGGGATCTGGGGTATTTACAAGCCTCGTTATGCGGGTCCCAGTATCCAAATTTCTTGGGAAAAGATCGAATTGGATATTCAGTACTAGCTAAGTAGAATAAAATTGGATATTCAAGAAGAACGACCATTTCGATACTCTCTTTACTGTGTCATGTTTGTTTGGGTCGACCCAATTCTATGTCTTGGACCAGCCTAATTAGCCCCTGCCATATAGTCTCTTTATTAGGGAGTTGGTCTTGTTAAAGAGCGGCGGACAAATTATATGTTGGCCTAGGGTACCTTTCTGTAAGGTTTGTATTGATGCTTCAAAATATGCCTCGCATTTGACAGTCATGCTCCGAAGGATTGGGTGTCAAATAAAATTATTCGGCTTCAAATTATGCCCCCTTATTTGGGAGCCTGTATCTGGAGGATCGAGTGCCAAATAATATTATTTAGCTTCAAAATATGCCCCTCATTTGGGAGCTGTGATTCGGAGGATCGGGAGCCAAAATAAGATTATTCGACTTTAAAATATGTCCCCTATTTGGGAGCCTGGATCTGGAGGATAGGGTGACAAATAAAATTATTCGATGATGGGAACTTTGGTGTAGCAAACACAAAATATAAAGTTAACAAAACACAACTAGATTTGTATTTCTTCAAGTGCATGAACAAAGTAATAATAAAATAATAAGTGTAGTTACGAACTAAGTATCGTATTCCAAACGAGTAGTGAATAAATGAGTAAATCACTTAAATGTAAAATATTAACGGTTGTCATGGCTATTATCTCTTGTGTTTGAAGGGTGAATGCAGAGAGTGTTTGTAAAATGCTATGGATGTAGGTTTTATGAAAATAGTTTTGAATGTAAAAGATTTATAAACTAATATGCAATAAAAACAATGAGAATGATGAAAGAGAATGAGTCGAATGTAAAGAAGGAATTAAACTAACTAAAGATGAATGCAAGAAATATTTTATTATTAAACTAAGAATGAATGTTAAGAACTAAGCTCACTAATGCAAGAAAGTAAATAAACAGAATTTAACAAGATTGATTGGTTGAATCTTAAGGTTGTGATCAATAGAATAAAATATTGTTTAAAGATTGGGCTTCATAACTGATTTAAGAGAAAAAAATCAATTTTGGTCTCTTATTGTGACATAGTTACCATTTTAGTTCCATAATGTGGCATTGTCCGCATTTAGTCATTTATTGTGACTTTTTGTATAATTTTGGTCCCACAGTCAGTTTTTTGCTCCCTCAGTTATTTTTATTAGCAAAAAACACCCCAATGTGTTATTTCTAATTAATAAAAGCTCTCATGTGTTTTATGTTCTCCTAAAATTATATTTTCACGTAAAAAAATCTAAAAATAAAAAAATTCCTAAGTTACAATGTAAAATTAAACTTTTTAATAAATTTTAATTATTATAACAATTTATATTTAAAATTTCAAAAAGACAAAAAAAAACTCAATTATAATAAAATAATAAAACAAAATGAAAAAAAAAACTTCTCCCTCCCCACCCACCACCCGCCACCACCGCCACCCGCCACAAACACAGTTTTTCTTCTTTTTTTTCTTATTTTTACGTCAAATTTATGATTTTCACTAAGATTAAAATTATTATTTTATGTCCAAAATTCAAATTTATGCACCCTTATGTTAAGTAGCTCAATTTTCTTGGGTGTTAATTTATTTGGGTGGATCGGAAGGCAGGAGGAAGAAAGTTTTGTTAAATTTTGAATATAATTTATTATAGTTAGGTCTTCTTCATTTTGAAATTTTAAAATGAAAAAAAAAATAATTTTCTTTTTGAAGTGAAAAAATCTTAAATTGGACCGAAAAAAGAACCAAACAAGAAGAAAAATATGCATGGTGGGGGCTGGGTGGGGAGGGAGAAGGTTTTTTTAAAGAAATATTTTGAATTATTTTTTTATAAATATATCTTTTTTGAACTTTTGACATAAAATAAATAATTTCATATTTTTAGTGAAAAATCATAATTTGGACCAAAAAATAAAAAAAATGAAGAAAAAATATTGGGTGGTTGCGGTTGTGGTGGGGACTAAGTGGGGAGGGACAAGGGTTTTTTTTCTGTTTTTTTGTATAATTATTTTATTATGATTGGGTATTTTTTCTTTTAGAAATTTTAAATTTATAATAATTAAAAATTATTAAAAAATTATAAGTATTGATTTTTTTAATTTTAGGGTTGTATCGGGTGAAAATATAATTTTATAAGAATATATAACGCATATGTGTTTTTTACTAACTAAAAAAATATATGGGGGTGTTTTTTGCTAATAAAAATAACTTAGGGAGCAAAAAACTTACTGTGAGACCAAAATAGTACAAAAAGCCACAATAAGGGACTAAATGTGAACAATGACACATTATGGGACCAAAATCGTAACTCAACCACAATACGGGACCAAAAATGATTTTTTCCCCTGATTTAACCATAGTACTTCATAAACAAACTACATATACTTACTTGAGATGCTTGATGAGGGTTTGAAGCTTATATTTCTAATGGATCTGCGACCTATAGTTGGACCTATCCTAACTATAGAATCTATGAGTCTCTAATAACCTACCGCGTTAGCGGGTTCTGCCATTTATTAGTTGTTTTAGTAGAAATATCAAATAGGCAATCCAATTAATTCATCTGAATTTTGTTAACATAAACGTACATAATCAAGATTGATCTATGAGTTGTGCATCAGTTGTGTTAACGTACTAAAGTTACAAATCACATGTATATATAACTAGCTTAACATCTACACTCTGACGGTCCTAGGGTAGTGCATTTATTAATTCCAGCGAGAGTAAGGCTAGTCACAAAACATAAATAATTATTCAGTCTAGAGATATAAGTTCATCAAACACATCAAAGCGAACAAATAAACATATTCATAAATTAAAGTTACTCCCCTACTCTAAACATCGAGTAAGTTGGCTTCTCATAGTCATGAGTTCAACAATTAATAGAAAAATAGAATAACATAAACAGAATAAAAAGATATAGGAAAGCTTTTCAGATCAGGAGGAACCTTGACTCTTTGGGTATCTTCTTGACTCCTACGTGTTATCTTCTTCGCTACGAACTATTGACTCTAAACAATAATTCTACCATTAATATTGTAAAGACTTTGTGTTCTTAATGTTGGAAATTTTTCCTATAGATATGCTACTTTAGAGTTGTGATATTACACTTGAAAAATACAAGAATATACAATTCTCTCTCGGTCCCTTTTCTTATGTTTTTTCTCCCAAAGTTATAATAGTGTTCCAATTAATTCTTAACACATTATCAGTATGAAAGTACTTGTTGCGAAATAATTCCTTAACCTTTCCTTCTCTATGTACAATATATCCTTACTCTCCAAAGAAAAAAAAGGAATATAATATAAACCCAAAATATTTATGCTATTCGATGAATCCCTCGCCGAAAGTTTAGTATAACCCAAAAAGAAGTTTTGGTGTTTCAAAACTCAGTTCCAGTCTTTAAAGACAACGCTCAACGTCAAAATGTACGAAATTTTATATTTACTTGTTCATCAATTCTTATAGACAAGGCGGACTACCGCCTATTTATAATTTTATGATTAGATAAAAAATTCTTTATAATTTTACTGTCATCTAACTATAATTTAACGCTAATTTTGACTTTCATTGAAGCTTGAGTTAAACCTAAGCTAAAAACCACTACTAACAATCTAATATTATGAAAGGTTTTACCTCCTATTATATAGCTTATTTTATAATATATGCCTATGAAAGTTTTTACATAGTAATGTGGTAGAAATTATTTGCGCACTTAATCCATTGCAATTACTTTACTTGTTTACATTATTCCACAAGCCCATGAAAGTTTTTACAATATTAATGGGGCGGAAAATATATAAGTGTTTACTTATAGTAATGTTATACCGTATGTCTGTTAAAATATCTCTAATGCAGTGAAAATAATTTTTACATGTTATTGCAATTAATTTTTGTTGCCTAATTATTAATGATATTATCGTTCATCAATCATGCCAAATTAAACAAAAGAAACAGGAAAAATGGCTATTTTTCTAACGGCTATGAACGGCTACTTACGTATACTTGCTTTCTCTGTAAATATACAAATTTCATAACACAAATTCCACACAAATCTTCACCTTATTTTTCTCATCTGGCAAAATGGTCACAACGATGACAACGATCTTGATATTCATTTACTTTTTATTTTTATTTTTATGGTGGCAGCTAAGGACATTCTTATGTTTCTCCATGTGTTAATCCTCATTTTTTGTTGTAGTAATGTTCAGATTCACTGTTTGGATAGAGATGAGATAATTGCATCGTACTGTGTTTGTGTATTAAATAAAATGCCTCGATCCTAATTATGTTTTTTTGATTATTGGTTTAGCTAGCAAATTGTCTAACCTCATAAGCGCAATTATTTGTGTACTCTATATCATTGGCAAGAATTATCCACAATGGGAATCTGAAACAAAATTGTACCTCAGAGCAAAGGGCATCCTTCCAATCTTAGTCCAGTAAACACAAGTACGGACCGAGAAAAATATGAGGCTATGATTTAAATGAAAAAACATTTAGATGAAACCTTAAAAGGAGAATATACTGATGTTACAGATCATCATGAATTATGGAAAAATCTATTAGAAAGATATGGTCATCAAAAGAAACCCATGCTACCAAAATTCATCGATGATTGGAACAATTTAAGGTTTCAAGATTTTGAAACAGTAACCGCATAACCTCCACGCTACACGAGATTCGTACATATTTAACTTATTGTGGAAGAAAGCTTATTAACAGAGAAATGATAGAAAAACACTTTCTACTTTCCTTACGTCCATGATTAATGTTCAACACCAATACGGATTGCTTGGTATTACAAGATATCATGACTTGCAACAAAGGTTGTTAATGGCAGAAAGCTAGAATAACATATTGATGAAAAATCATCAATCACGTCCTACTGGAGCACATGCATTACTGATGCAAATATGGACACGTTGACAAAAGACCTATTACAAGAATTCAAATGAAGAAGATATCATAAAAATGGACCAAATTCGCATTTTAAATGGGCCAATCACAAGAGGCTTGCTAAGAATATGTGAACATCTCTTTATGGGCTAATTAACCAATTTTGGGTGCATAATGATAAAGGAGGCCCAAATGAACAACAAACAGGGTCAAATCTGATCCAAGTGACCTTTTAAAAAATGGTCAAAAGTCAAAGACGAGTTTTGACCATTCTTTCATCATTTTCTAGTCTAGTTAATGTATTTTCTTTTTCTAGAAGTGGTTGGAAGGTCATAATTGCTTTTTTAGTGACCAAGTTTGTCTTTTTGGCTCCAAGTTTGATTTGCCTATAAATATTGGAGGCCATTTTATTTGTAAGACAACACTTATCATCTTTATAAACTTTGTGAGATTTTATTCTCTTTGGTTCTTTGAAGAACTATTTCTGAAATTATCAAACGGGTTCATCACCCTCGTTTGTGGCGTTCAAATCCGACTTATCAAACGGCACCCACCATAACCGTCTGTGGCGTCTTCATTATACCAATGTTCGTGTTTTGTATCAAGTAGCGGGTCGCGGTCTCCATAGCAAGGTTCCTATTTGTACTAAGGCAACAGGTCGAAGTTCCATCCAAATAACCTGAAGATAACGATCCTATGTTTATCATACGAATACCATTCATCATTGGTGGATATCGTATTGATTTGGCAATAGGTCGTTTTATATATATGCGAGTCTCAGTTACAAGTGAGTGGTCCAGTAATACAACGAGCCTATCTCAAATCAGACCTACACTACGAGTCTCGTGTAGGCTTGGTCCGGAACACCTCGGATCTTCGCCTTGATGCTTGGATGGGAGCGGAATATCGGTAAACAGATCGAATGGACGTCGGTGATCGCCTTCGATGTGACGTCGAGGATGACCCCCGATGTGAGATCGGTGATGAAGTGGTATGACGTGTCACAGCCGTGTGTTGTAGTTAAGATGTCGAATTAGATATCGAAAGAGACATCGTTGATGTATTTCGATATGGCGAGTGCTAGCTGAGGGATAATAAATTACTTGTTTTGGGATCTGGGCACCGCGTATTTATAGACCTCGAGATCCGGGGACCACAGTAACATATCGGTGATGATTACCGATATGACATCGAAAGTGATCCCCAATATGCTCCAAAATGGGCCTGGTTTTGGGCCTGACCCAATATGCGGGAAATGCCCATATCATGTAGTCCCCCCATTTGGGGATTCTTATCTTAGAGATAAGGATTCGTAAATTTTAATTTTAAAATTTCTTGGTTACCTGTACCCTTCGTCCCGCCAGTTCAAATGACGGAGATCGAACTTGTTGGGAGTGCACTTGTGATGAACGCCGAGTTTGATGTCCTCGTTTGAATTCTAGTTCCCTTGGTATTTGGGTTCCTTGAAAATATGATGGGGTTGCGGGGGCAGTTGTTATATTCTCACGGCTCTTCGCGTAGTAGGGTAGGACGTCGGGTCTCATCTTCGACATGATGTCGAAATGCATATTCGATATGACATCGAAAGTATATTTTGATGTAGTTAAGGCCTCCGTCTATAAGTAGGGCTTGTAAGAGACTCTGAAGTTCATAGTTTTCTACGTTTTCTCTGTCGTTTAGCGTAACTACATCGGTAAGTATATCGGTAATTATATTCGATATATCCCCCGACGTGTATCTCGATCTCTCTGTTGTAGTTGACTTATTATTGTTTTCTTCTACTGATATTCCCATTATTCTATAGGTATATTACCTTTTTCTGAGATACTTCGTTAAAAATGGGATTTAGACAATTGATGCTCAAGCTTCAAGCCGACCGTGATGCTCAGAAAGCTGCATTGGCTGAGACCGCAGCAGTTGCGGTGGCGCCTGAAACATGGTCTGCGTCTAACTTTGATCTGAATAATGCAGCCACTGAGGTTCTGGCGGAGGTATCGGGAGTTGAACAACCTCCCCCTAGCATTGTAGTGCGTGAACGTTTTAATGAAGAATGCTTTGAAAGTGTTCCTGCAACGGTTGGGTCCTTTAGCCAGGACATCCTTGATGTGGTGGGAGGCCTGGACGGTGCAGCCAATCTCTTGGAGGTGCTGACCTCGAAACATGAGGGTGTGGTTCATCCGCCTGAAGGGGTTGTGTTGACTGAGAGACCAGATGTGCTGGCTGAGAGACCAGATGCTAGGTCTCCTTCTGGTGAGTACGTAGCCCCACGTTCTGAGTCAGAGTCCAACATTCCTTTGACCGAGAATGTTGGTGGGTACGTAGCCCCACGCTCTGAGTCGGAGTCCAACATTCTTTCGTGGGGTCGGGCTCTTCAAGCCCGAACCCTATTAGCGGCAAGGGAAAAGCGCATGTTTCAGGTACGATTGACAAGGGTAAAGGGCCACTGCATGAGCCCTCGATATTGGGGGGTTTTGCCCCTATCTTTCCTGGAATTCTGATTAGGAAGCCTGTCATTGACCCGGCTAGGGTATCGGGTAATAAAAGGTCTCGTGACGGGACTGTCCACAATGTCCACTCGTCTTCGAGTTCGGGCCCCAAGAAGGTGGGTGCAGTCTACTCCCAAGAAGGTGAGTAGAATTTCCTGAGGCAGACGCTGTGCGGGGCATGATGCAGGCTTTTCATCTGCCTGCGAATGTGCGGGTTCTTTTAGAATTTGAGCGGGTCCAGAACATACGTCGCAGCACTCACCTGTTCTAAAGTGTACGTGCCTAAGCACGTCCTTGATTGTTTTCATTTGAATGTTTAGCATAATATTATGTATTGTATTGTGCAGATGGCCAAGATGGCGGTCTCGTGTCTGAAGACCATTCGCGAGTCCAAGGGTGACCCTGACGCTGTTGCTGCCGAGCTCGAGGCTGATATCTTGAAGATGCGTGAATTCAACCCCATGGTGTTGGAGAAGTTAGAGGCTGAAAAAGAGGATGCACTGAAGACATGTCGTACACTCCGGGGGGAGTATGATTTGTTGAAAGGCAACTTCAAAACACTAGTGACTTAGCTCGATCAAGGAAAGGCGCGTGAATCTGCGGCCAATAAAGAGCTGGAAACATTGAAGTCTGAGGTGGCGGCGGTGAAGGCTGCTAATGAACGTCTCTCATTGGAGCTCTCCACTACCAGATTAGCTCCCTTGGACTTGGTATGTGTCTTGTGTAAGATATCTGTCTCTATTTTTTGTCCTCTTGTATTTAATAGAGTTCAATTTGTAGGAACGTCGTCCTGATCTCCTCCGGGTTGGGGCGGAGAAGTTTATGGAAAGCTCGAGCTTCCGAAATCTAATTTTGAAGGTTCGAGATGCAGCCTTTCATGCTTGCGTAGGGCAAGTGTTGAGACGCGATGCTTTCAAAGACTCCCTCAAATTGAGTGGGTTGAACCCAAGGGATGATCATCATGATCTGCCGATCGGCGGCCTAGATGAGGTGGAAGAGAATCCGGCCGACCCTGACGTGTTTTCCGAGGTCGTGGAGAAAAAGACTGAGGGGTCCTCGTGGGAGTAGTTGTTTACCGCCTTCATTGTAACTTAATTTTATTCCTTTCCGGACTATCTCCGATTTGTGGTTCTGTAACTGAATATTTATTTCTCTGTTGTCTTCGTAGTATGTGACTCTTCGTGGCCTTGTTGTCTGATAATTTATCGGTTTTCTTTTATTGTCATGATGGTGGAATATGCAGTATTTCGATATCTGACACTGCACTCATTTCGTTCTCGTATTGATGAGATTTCATTACTTTGCTTGTCGTCAATAAAGGATGATTTGAATTCCCTCGGTGTTGGTGGAAACATGGGTAATCTTCCACTGCTCATGTGTTTAGGATTGACCGCACTATTATAGGGGATACTCTTCTTGTGGTTAGGGGCCCATAGAACCTGCCTCTTCACTTAGTTTGCTTATGGAATTTTCCTCCAATGGGCTCTTCAATTAGCGTAATTTTATGGGATTTCAACCCAATAGGCTCTTCACCTAGCTTGATTTATGGGATTTTCACCCAATAGGCTCTTCAGCTAACGTAATTTATGGGATTTCCACCCAATAGGCTCTTCACCTAGCTTGATTTATGGGATTTTCACCCAATATGCTCTTCACCTAACGTAATTTATGGGATTTCCACCCAATAGGCTCTTCACCTAGCTTGATTTATGGGATTTTCACCCAATAGGCTCTTCACCTAACGTAATTTATGGGATTTCCACCCAATAGGCTCTTCACCTGACGTAAATTATGGGATTTCGACCCAATAGGCTCTTCACCTAGCTTGATTTATGGGATTTTCACCCAATAGGCTCTTCACCTAACGTAATTTATGGGATTTCCACCCAATAGGCTCTTCACCTAGCTTGATTTATGGGATTTTCACCCAATAGACTCTTCAACTAACGTAATTTATGGGATTTCCACCCAATATGCTCTTCACCTAGCTTGATTTATGGGATTTTCACCCAATAGGCTCTTCACCTAACGTAATTTATGGGATTTCCACCCAATAGGCTCTTCACCTAGCTTGATTTATGGGATTTTCACCCAATAGGCTCTTCACCTAACGTAATTTATGGGAATTTTTTCTTGAATTGGCCCTGTTATCACAAGGAATTTTTTTTTTTTAATCGACCCGTTACCGCTCATGGGTAGGAGCCCGCCCGTTATCACAGGGGAACCCGTTACCACCCATGGGTAGAAGCCTTTTCTTTGTAGATGACCCGTTACCGCTCATGGGTAGGAGCCCGCCCGTTATCACAGGGGAGCCCTTTACCGCTCATGGGTATGAGCCTTTACTTGGTGGATGACCCGTTACCGCTCATGGGTAGGAGCCCGCCCGTTATCACAGGGGAACACGTTACCGCTCATGGGTAGGAGCCTTTTCTTTGATTGGCCCCGTTATCACAGGGAATTTTTTGAATCGACCCCGTTATCACAAGGGATTTTTTCTTGGATTGGCCTCGTTATCACGGAGAATTTTTTGAATCGACCTCGTTATCACATGGGATTTTTTATTTGTGTTGTAGGCGAGCCTTTTCATTGTCTTTTTGGCTATGTCTCTTGGTGACTGTGTCGTCGTTGAATATATAGGTCATTGAGCCCTGCAAAACATCATAGACAAGAAAAAATTTCGACATAAAAGCTAATACGAAAGCAAGAAATGACGTGCATGTGTTATTTGAGGAATGTTTCCTCATTCTGGGAATATCTGTTTTATACAAGAAATAGTGTTTCCGTAGTGCTCTATCATGCCCGTGGTACCCGTTTGTACCTGTTGTACCTGTTTGTACCTGTAAGAGGACGATGTGTTAAATATACATCTAGGGGAACATTCCCCAATTGTTTGTGCTATTCTATACACTTCTATAATGTCCACTTAGGACATATCCCTGCATGAAATATGATATTACACCAAGCAACAGATAAAAAAGGTAATAAAGGATAATGGTCGAAGGCTAGGTAAACCTAACCCGCCTACGTATCCCGTTGAGTGGGGAATCAGACCGGCGTAGTTCCCCCTGTTTTAAGTTACAAGCCGGCCCACGAAGGGCAAAATAAGAGATAGCGGTCGAGGGCTAGGTAAACCTAACCCGCCTACGTATCCCGTTGAGTGGGTAATCAGACCGGCGTAGTTCCCCCTGTTTTAAGTTACAAGCCGGCCCACGAAGGGCAAAATAAGAGATAGCGGTCGAGGGCTAGGTAAACCTAACCCGCCTACGTATCCCGTTGAGTGGGGAATCAGACCGGCGTAGTTCCCCCTGTTTTAAGTTTACAGACCAACCCACGATGGGGCAATGTTTCAAATGTTCGAACACAATTTAAAAAGTGCGGAAATTTAAAATATTGTTCTGTTTGCTCCTCATGGCGATCACTCCATGCGCGGAATGGATTCTTGGTGTGGGACTTGTATTTCCTGCCTTCTTCTAATTCTTGGGTGCTTCAGGGAGTGTATATGGTCAGCCCGAATCTCGCCACCTCCTTGAGGCGTCGGAAATTTAATCTTCTGGTAGTAAGTAGAGACCATTGCTCTGATCTGGTTGAGTGTCGGTCGGCCCATGATGGCGTGGTAGGGGAACGGAGTATCGACAATCGTGTATTTTATCGGCGTGACCCGGTTGCGTGGGCTCCTACCAAACATGGTCGGCAATATAATTTGTCCGAGCGGCACTACCTCTGCTCCCCCGAACCCGGTCAACGGGGTAGATACCGGCTTCAGCCGGTCTTGGGCTATCCCCAACTGCTCGTAGGCTTTTGAGAATATCAGGTTTGCGGAGCTTCCGCTATCCACCAACACTTTATGCATCTGATATACACCCACCTTAATCGTGATAACCAATGGGCAATCTAGTTTTCTTGCGATCAAGGCCAACGGACTAAGATATTCCAAGTCTTTCCTGGTGAAAGAGATCTCCTGGTCCAAGTATGTTTCCGGCATGATTGCGTTGGTGTACCCAACATATGCTCCAGCCTGAAGTCTTCTCGTTATGGTTTCTCGGCCGTGAGCCGTGTCAGCTCCTAAGCCTCCCCCGTTGATCACATTTATAATGCCTCTGCTCGGGGCATTCACTATGGTCTTCCCTCGTTCCTCGGGTGCCTCAATCATCTCCTGCTTTCCTCTCCTGGGCGAGTACTCCCTTCTAGAGGATGAGGAATGTTCTGCTCCTCTAGCATCCTCCATGGTGCCCCTGACAAACTAGACTAGTTTCCCTTCTTTGATCAATCTTTCGATCTCGTTCCTCAGGTGTGTGCAGTCTTCCGTCATGTGTCCAGGTTGGCGATGGTATGCGCAATATTTGCCAGATGACTTCATCCCGGGAGTCGCATTTAATGGCCTGGGCTCCGTCAACCATCCGTTTCTTTTTGCCACGACCATCACCTCTAGAATGCCTCTGTTTAACGGGGTGTACGTCCTCGGGGGCCTTTCCCTGTTGCGCTCTCTGTCTGCGTTTCTGCTGGGAAACGAACCCTGACGCGTTGCCATCATTTCGTCCTCATAGACCATTTGATTTGCAAGCATGTTGATCTGTGCTATGGTGGGCTCCGTTAATTTGATTAGCTTCCCGGCAAACCTACGGTGGGTCGTACCCTTAAACAGCATCATCATGACCTCACCGCCATGCGGCTCATCCACCTTTAGTAATTCATCGTTGAACCTCTTCATATAGTCTCGGAGGCTCTCCCTTTCTCTTTGCTGCACAGCGCCGAGGTGTAGCAGGTTGGTCTTCATTCTCTTTTGGCTAGAGAATTGATTCTCAAATTTCTCCCTGAGCTGCTCGTAGTCCGTTATGGATCTGGCCTCTAGCCTAGCAAACCAATCCAGTCATGCGCCCGTTAAAGTGGTGGACAAGCTCTTTGCCTTTATGTTTCTCGAGTAGTTGTGCAGGTTCAGGATGCTATCGACCTGATGGGGATGATCGGTAGGATCACCTCTTCCATCGTATGGCTTGATTACCGGGATCTTGTCCCCCCTCTGCAATACCTCGGCCTCTATCTCATCCGAGAACGGGGTCCTACTGCGACCTTTCCTCTTACTCTGAGTCAACTTCCTCGACAACTCCGCTCTCTCGCAGTCTAGCTGTTCCATCCTTCTTGAGATTACCCGTAGTATCTCTGCGTCCTCATCCTTCAAATACGCAACCTCGACGCGGTCGCGACCGCGTTCCATTCTCCGGACTACTTCTGCCCTCTCATGGTCCAGCCGTTCCATCTTCTTTGCTATCTCTCGATCTAGGGTCCCTGAGTCCCGTCTCTCCACCCTGTCATAAGAAGCATGCGATATCTCTCTAAATGAGTCCTCTGTATCCTCCTATTCATCATATTCTTGCCTTGCCCTTCTCTCGCCCGCTCTGGATCCATGGGGCCTCGCGTGAGCGTCCTTCGTCCTGTGTTCAGCGGGTCGTGGAAGCAAAGCCTCCAGTGCAGTGTCAAGCGCTGCCTTTACAGAGGCGTTGATATGTGCTAGCATTTCCGGGGTTATGGCGGCGGGATGGACGGTGCTTTGTCCCGCGGGCATCGTCTCCTTCTAGCCGGGAGAATCCGCATTTGGCACTTCGGTCATTGGAATGTCAGTTGCGTGGTTCTCGATGGGCAGACCCTCAGTCTCTGGTTCTGCCGCACTTGGTTCAACAAGGGTCAGACCTGCATTTGCGGCTCGCGGTGGCCTCCCGGGCCCGCGCTTTCGTTGCACTTGTGGTAGAGGGAGCTCTATCTCGGCTTGAGCCACTGTCTGTTCTCGGTCAGTCGGGTGTCGAGGGGTTTGTGTGTCCTCCATTCTGGCGCTCCTAGTCACCACTCCGCTAATTTTGGATCGGTCCTCCTTCCTTGCATCTCAACGTCTTTGTCCGGGGACTGGTGTTCCCACAGACGGCGCCATTAATTTGGCAATAGGTCATTTTATGTATATGCGAGTCTCGATTACAAGTGAGTGGTCCAGTAATACAACGAGCCTATCTCAAATCAGACCTACACTACGAGTCTCGTGTAGGCTTGGTCCAGAACACCTCAGATCTTTGCCTTGATGCTTGGATGGGAGCGGAATATCGGTAAACAGATCGAATGGACGTCGGTGATGGCCTTCGATGTGACGTCGAGGATGACCCCCGATGTGAGATCGGTGATGAAGTGGTATGACATGTCACAACCGTGTGTTGTAGTTAAGATGTCGAATTAGATATCGAAAGAGACATCGGTGATGTATTTCGATATGGCGAGTGGTAGCTGAGGGATAATAAATTACTTGTTTTGGGATCCGGGCACCGCGTATTTTTAGACCTCGGGATCCGGGGACCACAGTAACATATCGGTGATGATTACCGATATGACATCGAAAGTGATCCCCGATATGCTCCAAAATGGGCCTGGTTTGGGCCTGGCCCAATATGCGGGAAATGCCCATATCACGTATCATTTGGTATCTAGAGCAAATGTTTTATCTTTCAGGTTCTATTCGTTCTTGGTTTAGTCTTCAGATTGTTAAAATCTCCTATCTTTAGTTTTTGTTTTTCCTCATTCGTTAAAAAAAACGTCCAAAAAAATAAAAGAAAAAAAAGGACAAGAAAAAAAAAAGAAGAAAAAAAAAACGTCCAGAAAAAAAAGAACACAAAAAAAAGAGTACCAAAAAAAGAAAAATAGTGGTACAAAAAAAGAAAAGAAAAGAAAGTGAAGTTTCAATTTTATTTCTTTGTTACTCCCATTTTTTTGTTGTTGAGTTCTTGTTGGGAAATACTTTATTGCACTTGTGGGGAAAACATCGGGTTTGAATTGTTGCTTTTGGTTGTGAAACCTTGTTTTGACTTTGTTTAAATTAGTTTCAAAAGAAACTTTTGAGAATATACGAGCGGAAAAAGGCAGTGAGTGTGAGATTATTAGAGGGGAAAAGCCAATATATTTGAGTGATACACGAGTAACATATTTTGAGTGGAAAAAACAGTTGAGAGTAAACACGTAAGGGAGTGTTGTGAGGTTTTTTTCTTTCTAACATTTCTTTGCAGGTTACCATGTCTAAATATCAAGAAGAAAGTTCCCTTCATGCCAATTACACTTCGGTTACACGAAGAGTTTTAAATTTGCAATTGAACGATGAAGACAACGATCAACGAGAGAACATCTTTCTAACTAGATGTCATGTTCGTGAAAAGTGGTGTAGTGTGATAATTGATGGCGAAAGTTACACCAATATTGCTAGCACCACGCTCGTTAAAAAACTTGGGTTGTCTACGGTGAAACATCCACGACCATACAAGCTTCATTGGTTCAACGATTGTGCTAATGTGGAAGTTGACAAGCAAGTGATGATTTCATTCAGCATTGGGAAGTACAAAGATGAAGTTATGTGCGATATAGTTCCAATGCAAGCCGGATATATACTATTGGGGCGTCCATGGCAGTTTGATCGTAAAATTAGCCACAATGGCTTTACAAATAAGTATTCTTTTGTCCATAACTAAAGAAAAATCACCCTTGTTCCTTTAACACCAAATGAAGCTTTTGAAGATCAAGTGAGATTTCAAAAGAAAGAAAATGAGCAAAAAAAATGAGTGTGTTAAAAAAAAAAGAGAATGAAAAACAGAAAATTGCCAACAAAAAAAAAAAACTTGAAGCTTTGGCAAATGAGAGAAAAATAAAAGAGTGCTCAAAAAGATGTGAGTGAGAAAGAGAGAGTTGCCAACAAAAAAGAGGTTGAGATTTTTGCAAATGAGAGAAAAATAGAGAGAAAGCAAGAGAGTGTGTTTTCAATAGAAAGTGAGTTGAAAAGGGAAGTATTGTTGACAGATAACAAATAAATCTCTTCATTGCCAAGTTCAAATGCATTTCTCTTGCAGGGATATGATGATCTCTTCCCCAATGATATACCGCTCGACTTGCATTTGTTTCATAGGATGTGCATCAATTGGGAAGCAATCAGAATTTTGGTAAAGTATCACCAAACCACACTTACTTTGGATTATATTCTAATTGAATGGCATGAATCTTTTGTGGTTATGAAAGTTGATTTGGGAAGTGGTTATCATCAAATTACCATGAAAGAGAGATTATGGAGAATCATTATTATAGCAAAATAATAATAGTGATGCTTTTTTATTTTACTAATGCCTCTGGTACTATCATGCGATTGATGAACCATGTTTTGCATTTCTTTATTAGTAAAACTTTTGTTGTTTGGCTTGATGATACTCTTGTGTTAAGCAAGAACTTGGATAGTCATGTTAGACATTTGAAACTTGTTTTAGATGCTCTAAGAAAAGAAGAGTTCTTTGCTAACTAGAAAAAGTGTACTTTTTGCACGGATAATCTTGTGTTTCTAGAATTTGTTGTAAGTTCACAGAGTACGGGTTGATGAGGATAAAGTCAAGGCAATACAAGAATGGCCTAGTCCAACAAGTGTGGGAAATGTTCGAAGTTTACATGGATGGGCAAGCTTTTACCGACGGTTTGTAAAGGATTTCAGTACTATAGCTGCACCAATCACCGAAGTGATAAAGAAAATCATTGGATTCAAGTGGGGAGAGGAACAACAAATGGATTTTCAATTACTTAAAGAAAAGTTAACCAATGCTCCTTTACTTACTTTGCCTAACCTCTCTAAAACTTATTAAATTGAGTGTGATGCTTCAAGAATTGGAATAGGTGTTGTTCTTATGCAAAATGGGAAGCCAATAGCCTACTTTAGCTAAAATCTAAGAGGAGCAGCCTTGAATTGTCCAACTTATGACAAGGAGTTGTACGCTTGGGTTCGGGCCTTAAACACATGGAAGCAATATATTTGGCCAAAAGAGTTTGTGATTCATACGGATCATGAATCTTTGAAGCATTTGAAGGGACAACACAAGCTGAATAAGAGACATGCACGGTGGGTAGAGTTCATTGAAATATTTTTGTATGTCATTGGGTACAAGCAAGGTAAGGAGAATGTAGTTGTTGATGCCCTTTCTCGAAGGTATACTTTACTTTCTACTCTTGATTCAAAGTTTCTTGGTTTTGAGTACATCAAGGATTTGAATAAGGATGATTCTGATTTTCAAGTTGAGTATCAAGATTGTGAAAAGCATGCTAGTGGTAAGTTCTTTAGGCAAGATGGATTTTTGTTTAGAGAAAATAAACTTTGTATGCCTACTTGTTCTTTGAGGGAATTACTTGTGCATGAAGCTCATGGACGAGGACTAATGGGACACTTGGCATTGCAAAGACCTTAGCAATTCTGCAAGAACATTTCTTTTGGACACACATAAAAAAATATGTTGAAAGAACATGCGGTTGATGCCTCACTTGTAGACAAACGAAGTCCAAAGTGCAAAATCATGGTTTGTATGCTCCTTTGCCAATTCATACTACACCTTGGATTGATATTTCTATGGATTTTGTGTTGGAATTGCCAAGAACAAAACATGGTAGGGATTCTGTTTTTGTGGTTGTGGATAGATTTTCTAAAATGGCACATTTTATTCCATGGCACAAAACTGATGATGCTTCTCATATTGCTGCTTTGTTCTTTAAGGAAATTGTGAGATTTCATGGTATGCCAAGAACCATTATTTCGGATAGAGATACAAAGTTTTTTAGTTACTTTTGGAAGACCTTGTGGTGTAAGTTAGGTACAAAGTTGTTGTGTTCTACTACTTGTCACCCACAAACTGATGGTCAAACTGAAGTAGTAGATAGAACTCGGTCTATGCTTTTGAGGGCAATCATAAAGAAGAATATTAAGACTTGGAAAGATTGTCTACCACATGTTGAATTTGCTTACAATAGAACTGTGCATTCTACTTCTAAATTTTTATCATTCGAGATTGTTTATGGTTTTAATCCTTTGATACCATTGGACTTAACTCCATTGCCTACTTCTGAGTATGTGAATTTAGATGGAAAGAAAAAGGTTGATTTTGTTAAGCAAATACATGAGCAAACAAGGTTCAACATTGAAAAGAGAACTCAGCAATATGCAAAACAAGCAAACAAGGGGCGTCCAAAGATGATCTTTGAACCGGGAGATTGGGTTTGGTTGCACATGAGAAAAGAAAGGTTTCCCGAAAAGAGACGTTCCAAATTATTACCAAGAGGAGATGGACCTTTTCAAGTGATTGAGCGCATCAATGACAATGCTTACAAGTTGGATCTTCTTAGTGAGTATAATGTTAGTGCTTCTTTCAATGTGTCTGATTTGAGTCCTTTTGATGCAGGTGGTACAGATTTGAGGACAAATCCTTTTCAAGAGGAGTGGAATGATGCAAATATGGACACGTTGATAAAAGAAGAAGATTCAAGAATTCAAATGAAGAAGATATCACAAGAATGGACCAAATTCGCACTTTAAATGGGTCAATCACTAGAGGGCTTGCTAAGAAGATGTGACCATCTCTTTATGGTAATTAACCAAGTTTTGGTCCATAATGATAAATGAGGCCCAAATAAACAACAAATATGGTCAAATCTGATCCAAGTGACCTATTAAATAATGGTCAAAGGTCAAAGACGAGTTTTGACCATTATTTCATCATTTTCTAGTCTAGTTAATGTATTTGCTTTTTCTAGACGTGGTTGAAAGGTCATAATTGCTTTTTTAGTGACCAAGTTTGTCTTTTTGGCTCCAAGTTTGATTTTGCCTATAAATATTGGAGGCCATTTTCTTTGTAAGACAACATTTATCACGTTTATAAACTTTGTGAGATTTTATTCTATTTGGTTCTATGAAGAACTATTTCCAAATTTATCAAACGGGTTCATCACCCTCGTTTGTGGCGTTCAAATCTAACTTATCAAACGGCACCCTCTATAACCATTTGTGGCGTCTTCATTATACCAAGGTTTGTGTTTTATATCAAGTACCGGGTCGCGGTCTCCATACCAAGGTTCCTATTTGTACTAAGTCAACGGGTCAAGGTTCCATCTAAACAACCTGAAGATAACGATCCTACATTTAGCATACGAATACCATTCATCATTGGTGGATATCATATCAATTACCCGAGGCAAATGCCATTAACTTTCCAAACTCCTATGGACGAGTTAACAATGATAATACCAATCATGGTCACGGTCGTGGTCAAGGTAGAGGTGGTCATAGAGGAACATATGACTATAGATGTGGTCGCGGTAAAAGAGGTGGTCGTAGCCGTAGTCGAGGTGGTTTTCACAACCCCTCGCGTAGCAACACATTTTTTAAGAATAACCATCATAATAAAGAAAAATATAAAAAATCTGAAGGTTATTGTTTTAAATATGGCATGAAAGGGCATTAGGCAAACAAATGTCGTAAAACATAATATCTCTATATGTTGTACCAAGAAAGTTCGAAGGGTAAAGAAAACAAATTTAACCTTATCAAGCAAAATCCAAACGATTATTCAACCTATATGGAGACGGCGGACTTTACTGATGATTGTGATGTCCATTTGGCTTAATATGTGTTATGTGATCTTTTGGCTGAATATATCTAGTGTGATTTATGTTTTAAGATGTATTATTTGCTTCCTTGCATTTCTATTGTGTGTTTTTATGAATTGTATTTCCTTATGTTTCTCAATGAAATTATTCATCTAGACCTGCCGTAACTTGGGCTCATCATGCTATACTCGCGGGGAAGGAATTTATTTTTCTCAAATATATTCTTTGTTTATTGTTGTATCATGTTTAACTCTACTTGTTTGACATGAAACCCAGTATGGAGCATTCCGGTGGCTTTTGCATCCGTGATAATGGTACAACTCACACAATTCTCACAAGTAAGAAATATTTTACATATCTAAAACCAACAAAGAAAAAAAATCAATACGATACCAGGTCCTACTAACCTGATTGTAGGATGTTAGTAAAGCTAGTTTAATTTTAGCGAATGAAACAAAATTTATTATCAGCAATGCCTTATTTGGCCCGAAATACAGAAGGAATTTGCTGAGTTTTAATTATATATATCATCATGGACATGATACCGTGTCAAAAACTGAGAATAACACTAAATATTTTTTTTATTATTAAGTATATATCTGGAAAGAAACATATAGTTGAATAAACTACCAAAACTCTAATCAATATTGCATTATACATATATTAATACAATCGAATCAAATATGGTAGTCAATGAAAATCTTGAATTATTGACTCTATGGCATGATCGACTAGGTCATTCTGGTTTAACAAGGATGCGAAGGATAATTGAAACTATACATGGACATTCATTACAAGGATTCAAACTCAATCTGAGCAATAATAGTCCATGTGAAGCATGTTCTCTTAGAAAGCTAATTATAAAGCATTCACCGGTTAAAATTAAGACAGAATTACCAACATTTCTTGAAAGAATTCAAGGTGATATTTGTGGACATATCCATCCATCGTGTGAACCATTTTAATATTTTATGGTATTAATTGATGACTCAAGTCGATGGTTACGTGTATGTCTGTTATCTACTCGCAATATGGCGTTTTCGAGATTTTTGGCTCAAATAATTAAAACAAGGGGATAATTTCCTGACTATACGATCAAGAAAGTCAGACTTGATAATGCTGGAGAATTCACATCTTAAGCTTTCAATTATTATTGTATGTCAACTGCAATTACTGTTCAACATAGTGTTGCACATGTACATACTCAAAATGGTTTAGCCGAATTATTAATTAAAAGTCTTCAATTAATTGTTAAACCATTGTTAATGAAAGCTAAATTGCAACTTTTGTATAGGGTCATGCAGCTTTACATGCTGCATCACTAATTCGCATTAGACCAAGCTTGTATCATGAACACAACCCATTACAACTTGCTTTTGGTCATGAACCTAATATTTCTCATATAAAAATTTTTGGTTGTGCGGTTTATGCTTCTATTGCTCCACCACAACGAACAAAAATGGGACATCACAGAATGTTTGAGATATATGTTGGATATGACTCACCATCAATAATCAAATATCTTGAACCATTAACAGGTGATGTCTTTACAGCACGTTTTGTTGTTCGTCATTTCAATGAGGCAAATTTCCCAACCTTAGGGGGAAAAGAAGCAGCTCAAAAATGACATATCATGGTATAATCCATCTTTATCACACTGTGATATTTTAATAAAATAATATGATTTGGAAGTTAAGAAAATTTTACATTTTCAGATATTGCAAATCAATTTCCCAATGCATTTACTGACATAGAACGGGTAACAGAATTACATGCACCAACTGCTAATGTTTCTGCTCGGATTGAAATCCCAAAGGAAAATTTCAACAATAATAAAATTGATGCATGTAAAAAATGTGGTCGTCCTATTGGTTCAAATGACAATAACCCTCAAAAAAGAAAAGAAGAAAAAAATATAAACTCCATTGTCGAGGAAACTATTTCTCATGAAACAGACATAAAATGTGACAACTGAGATAACTCAAGAGATCACCAAACTAAATCCTAATAATGAAATCTCATTTAATTATGTTAATTTAGGAGTTATTTGGAATCGAAATGAGATGAAAAATATAAGTGAAGTATTTTCATATAACATTGCTTATGATCTTATAAATAAAAATAATGATCTCGAACGACAATATGTGGATGAATGCCGAAATAGGGACGATTAGGTTAGTTGAAAATGTGTTATGCAAGCTGAATTAAATTCTCTTAACAAGCAAAAGGTATTTGTACCAATTGTTCTCACGCCTAAAGATGTGAGACCTATAGGCCACAAATGGGTTTTCGTTTGAAAAAGAAATGAGAAAAATAAAATTGTAAGGTACAAAGCCCGACTTGTTGCACAAGATTTTTCTCAAAGATCTGTGATTTATTATGAAGAAACTTGTTCTCTAATAATGGATACAATTACATTTCGATTTTTAATTAGTTTAGTTGTTTATGAAAACTTAAACACGCATCTCATGGATGTTGTCACAACTTATCTTTATGGATCACTTGATAATAATATTTATATAAAAGTCCATGAAGGACTTAAAATGCATGAATGATCTAGCTCTAAACCTAGAGAAATGTACCCAATCAAATTGCAAAGATCATTATATGGGTTAAAGCAATCAGGTCACATGTGGTACGATCGTTTGAGTAAATATTTATTAAAAGAATAATATATAAATAACTCTTTGTGTCCATGTGTTTTATTAAAAAAGCGTCATTTGGATTTGCAATTATTGCAGTGTATGTAGATGATTTAAATATCATTGGTACTAACAAAGAAATTCATTCAACGGTGAATTATTTAAAGAATAAATTTGAGATGAAGGATCTTGGCAAAACAAAATATTGTCTTGGTTTACAGATTGAGCATACTAAAGATGGTATACTAGTGCACCAATCTAATTATAGCAAAAAGATTTTAATGCGTTTTAACATGGATAAAGCAACTCATTTAAATCATCATATCATTGCTAGATCATTAACTATAGACAAATATCTATTTCGTTTGAGTGAAGAAAACGAAAGAAACTCTTAGTTCTGAAGTTTCGTACTTAAGTGTCATTGGAGCTTTAATGTATCTAGCTAATTGTACTGGACCTGATATATCATTTATTGTTAATTTATTAGCTAGATTTAGCTCATCGCCTACAAAAAGGCACTTGAAGGGAATCAAACACGTATTTCGTGATCTTTAAGAAACCACGGATCTTGGTCTATTTTATCCTAATAATGCAAAACATGAATTGATTGATTATGCAAATGCAGGTTTTCTATCAGACCCACATAAATCCAGATCTCAAACTGGAGTTGTATTCACATATGGTGACACTGCTATTTTATTGCGCTCTTAGAAACAGACTCTCGTTGCAACATCCTGGAATCATGCTGAGGTTATTGCACTTCATGAAGCATGCAGAGAATGTGTATGGCTACGATCAATGACACATCATATAAGAAGTACATCTGGCTTACCAATTAAAGAGGGTCCTACAACATTATTCGAAGAAAATTCTGCATGTATTACACATATGAAAGAAGGCTACGTCAACAGTGGTCGGACCAAACACATACCCCTAAAGTATTTTGCATTCACTCAGTAACTCGAGAAGAACAAAGAAATTAATATCCAATATGTTAAATCATGTGACAATATGACAGATCTCTTCACAAAAGCAATTGCTACTGTAACTTTTAAGAAACACGTATAGAGCATTGGGATGAGTCACCTACGAGACTTATGAAGAATTGGAGATGTCGACTTGAGGAGAAGTTCACACGGGTGCACTTTTTCCCTTATTAAGATGTTGATCTCACTGAGTTTTTTCTTAAAAGGGTTTTAACGAGGCAGCGGCAAACGCGTGCACAACACTTATCATGCAAAGTTTGAATAGTTAAAAGGGGAGTGTTGAAAAAGTCTTATTATTAAGGTTTAGCCATCCAACTTGGATTAAATCGTCTTAGCAAATAATTACACCATTAACATGGTAAAGACTTTAGATTCTTAATGTTATAATTTTTTTCAATAAATATGCTACTTTAGAGTTGTAATATTACACTTGAACAATACAAGAATATACAATTCTCTCTGATCCATTTTCTTATGTTTTCCTCCCAAAGTTATAATAGTATTCCAATTAATTATTAACAGTAATCTTCTTATTATTATTATGGGATAAAAGCATCAAGCCTCCTGAACTATACACGTTTTTGCGACTTGCCCCCTTAAACAAAATTAATAAGCGTTTTCCCCCTTAAATTATGCACATTTGTTCGATTTGCTCCCTTGCCGGGTTCTCGACTATTTTTGGACGAAATATTCCCCGTTTGAGGTGTATTTTCGCCTACTTTTTATCATAAACTACCAAAATATATCTAGTACAACACATATGAGTCGTGTAGGGGGTATATTCCGGCCAAAAAGGGCCGAAAATACAACGAAGGGGAAATCGTATTTTAGCCAAAATATGCGCCGTTCGAGATATTTTTCCGCCTACTTTTTGTCATCAACTACCAAAATACATCTAGTACAACACTGTAGCGTTAAACATTCTAAGTCTTTAAAATAAAAGACAAGAAAAGTTAAGTACAAATAAAATTTATTTATTCAAATGAATATGGGGTTACAATCTCTAGTAATCCTCTGATTCTTTTCTAATCATGAAACTTGGTTGACTTGACGGCGGAATTGACTTTGATCATTTCCACGTGGTTTAAGTTGAACGTTAATCCAAGGGCTTTTGAGCTTGATCTTGAATTAACGATTTGACTTGATCTTCGTCTTGACTTGTTGAACTTGTTGAACGTCAATCTTCTTTAGAAGAATCTTGATCTTTAAAAATACTTGGATGCTTGACAAACGTTGATGCGAAGGCTTGGCAGCTTGATCCCGGATCGAACGGAAATTTGATTTGGAATTTGTTTTGAAGGTTGATGAAGAGCGATATGAT
This sequence comes from Linaria vulgaris, assembly GCA_948329865.1. Taxonomy (NCBI): domain Eukaryota; kingdom Viridiplantae; phylum Streptophyta; class Magnoliopsida; order Lamiales; family Plantaginaceae; genus Linaria; species Linaria vulgaris. The sequence continues at coordinate 73,915,107 of OX415250.1, forward strand.
CTTCGTCTTCAGTTCTTCGAATATGTGGACTTTGATCCTCTTTGAAAGGGACTTGAATCTTCAAAAAACGGTTTTTCGATGGTCTTGTGACTTGATCTCGAATCAAACGGACTTTTGACTTGAAGATTGTTGAAGAACGATATGAACTTGATTTGGATTTGTTGAATTTGTTGAAGCTCGATCTTCCTCGGCAGAAGTGCGGTCTTCAAAAAATGGTTATTTGATGGACTTGAAGCTTGATGACGGATCAAACGGAGGTTTTCGCGAAGAACGCCTTGAATCCCGCGAAGAATGCTTGAAGATGGATGAACTTGGTGGAGCGAAAAACTTAGAGCTTTTCCCTCTTCAACTTGTAAATATTTTGTGTCTTGTTTTTCTTTATGAGAGGGCCTCTATTTATAGTTATAAAAACATAGAGCTCCTTGCTTGTGATTGGTCAATTTTATTTTCAAGATAAGCATGGATTTAATTTGGCTTGCTTATCAAGAAACACATCATATTTCCACATGGATTTGTTTGATTGGTTGAAATACTCCATCTTTTCCATGTGGCTTTATTTGATTGGCCAATCAAATAGATATTAGAAAATTAATTAATTAACCTATTAATAATTGGAATTTAATTTAGAAAAATTCCAAATTAAAAATAGAAATAGTTAATTTAATTTCTAAAATTTTAATTTGACACTTGTCAATATTTGATTGGAGTAGACAAAATTTATTTGTCTACAAATGCCCCCTTGCGACTTGTCATGAATAGCATTGTAAAAATGCATCTTGAAGTGAATATGTCGCAACATATTTATTTCGGGGCCATCAATGAGATTAATAGAATATTGTGACTTCACTTTGAAAAATCCGAACTTTGGAGGGCTTCCATGTCAATTTTCTTTAAGGACCAAAGTGAAATTTGGGCATCAACCATTTTTTTTATACCACAAGTGCAATGGTTTTTGGGGGGCTTGGTCTATGTGGACCTGAAGTAGCTGATTATTAATTTTGTTTAAGGAACAACTCGCAAAAACCTGTATAGTTCTAGGGCTTAATGCTTTTATCCTATTATTATATATATCCACATGTTTCTTTTCCAAAAACTGTTAGTAGTAGATAGATGCTCTGTGCCACTCCATTTGTGGCGCGAATTCGTAACACAAAACTTGACTCTGAAACCATTGTTACTTCACATATGCCGTTTTTAAGAGAAAGGCATAAATAATTTCTATAGATACATATGAGTTTACTACCAAGGCAAATTTCAATTTCAAGAACAATAATAAGTTGCTCAGATTTGGACTCCCTTTTCTTCCAATGCCAGAATTCCAAGCACTTCACTCAGATTTTATGTCAAACGTTCAGCACTGGGCTACTCAAGGACACTTATGCTGCTAGCAGAATCCTCAAGTTCTCCTCTGACTCACCCTTCATTGACATCCATTTTTCTCAAAAGATCTTCAGTGTCGTTGAGAACCCAAATGGGTTCATTTGCAACACCTTGTTGAGAGCTTTCGTGCACACAAACCGAGTCCAAGATTCAGTCTTGATGTATAAATCAATGGTCAGTAATGGTGGTGTTTCATGGGTTGATAATTATACTTATCCCATCTTGATTCAGGGATGCGCTCTCAATTCGTTGGGGTTCGAAGGAAAAGAGTTGCATAATCACGTGACCAAAATGGGTTTTCATGGTGATGTATATGTGGTGAACAATTTAATTAATATGTATAGCACGTGTGGGAATGTTTGTGATGCAAGACAGGTGTTTGATGAAAGTCCCGTGTTGGATTCTGTTTCCTTGAACTCAATGTTGGCTGGATATGTCTTATTGGGAAATATTGAGGAGGCAAAGTTATTTTATAATCATCGAATGCCCCACAAGAATACTATAGCATCGAACTCTATGATTGTTTTGTTAGGCAAGAAAGGCATGGCGCGTGAGGCGTGTCAGTTGTTTAATGAGATGGAGCACAAGGATTTGGTATCATGGACTGCTTTAATGTCTTGTTATGAGCAGAATGAGATGTATGAAGATGCTTTTAATCTCTTTTCGCTTATGTACAATATGGGAATTAGTAGTATAGATGAGGTTGTCGTAGTGACTGTCGTTTCTGCTTGTGCACATCTATCGGTTTTGATACTAGGGGAACTTGTTCATGGATTGGTTATCAGGACCGGGTTCAACTCTTATGTAAATCTTCATAATGCTTTAATTCACATGTACTCCAGATGTGGAGATGTCTTGGCAGCAGAGAAGTTGTTTAATACAGGTTATTTTGTGGACTTAATATCTTGGAATTCTATGATATCTGGGTACATCCAATGTGGATTGGTGGAGAAGGCTAGGGAATTGTTTGACCAGATGCCTGAGAAGGATCTTGTGTCCTGGAGTTCAATGATATCTGGGTATACCCAGCTCGATAAGTTTCCTGAGACTTTAGCATTATTTTACGACATGCAGGGTCAAGGCATTAAGCCTGATGAGACCACTTTGGTGAGTGTGGTTTCAGCTTGTACTCAACTTGGTGCCCTCGACCAAGGCAAGTGGTTAAATACCTACATACGAAAGAATGGGCTGAAGGTGAACGTAATTCTCGGTACAACTCTTATTAACATGTATATGAAATGTGGGAGTGTGGAAAATGCAATGGAGGTCTTCCACGATATGAATGAAAAGGGAGTTTCTTCATGGAACGCCCTTATACTTGGTTTGGCCATGAATGGGATGGTCGAAAAGTCAATCGATATGTTTGAAGAGATGAAAAAATGTGGAGTTGTGCCAAACGAAATAACTTTTGTGGCTGTTTTAGGGGCTTGTCGGCATATGGGCCTAGTCCACGAGGGGCGACGATATTTTGATTCAATGGTCAATTCCTACAACATAGAGCCCAACATTAAACACTACGGATGCTTGGTTGATCTTCTTGGACGATCAGGCTTGCTCAAGGAAGCAGAGGAAGTGATTGGCTCTATGCCTATGGCACCTGATGTCGCCACTTGGGGTGCTCTTCTTGGGGCTTGCACGAAACACGGTGACAAGGAAATGGGAGAAAGAATAGGGAGGAAACTTATCGAGCTTGAGCCGGCACACGATGGGTTTCATGTTCTATTGTCGAATATATATGCTTCACAAGGTGATTGGGGTGGTGTTGCGGAGATCAGAGGGGTGATGACACGGCAAGGTGTGGTTAAAACTCCGGGGTGCAGTATGATCGAAGCGAGTGGTGTTGTTCACGAATTTCTCGCGGGGGATAAATCGCACCCGCAGATGGAGGACATAGAAGGTATGTTGTCTGAGATGATTAGGAGAATAAAGAAGCTGGGCTATGCAGCAGGGACGAGTGAAGTTTTACTAGATATTGATGAAGAGGAGAAAGAGGGCAACTTGTTACGACATAGTGAGAAGCTTGCTATTGCCTTTGGTTTGATTGCAACGAGTGCACCCTCGCCAATGCGAATTATTAAGAATTTACGAATCTGTAATGACTGTCATGCAGCGGCAAAACTGGTATCTAAAGCGTTTGATCGCAAAATTATAATTAGGGATCGCCACCGGTTTCACCATTTCAACCAAGGTTCTTGTTCTTGCATGGAGTATTGGTAGACTTTGAAGTGCAGGAAACACGACGTGTAGCAGAATATAGTTCAGGATGTAATGTATTACGAATAATTACTATTACAACCCAGAAATCTGGTTTGACTTTAGAACCGTCTTCAAATATTTAAATGAGAAAGAAAAACTGTTACATGGACAACTTTTATACTTTGGAAGAAAGAAAAGGGAAGCTAAAAACAGAACAGACTCCTATGGGCATTCCCCAATCCCAGAGCTTGTAAAACATTATAGGCAGACTCTTTTGACATGTCAATTGCATTTGCTTGAAAAGTAAGCACATCCAAATCCAACTTCATCTTTGTAGTGATGTACAACGGCATATATCACTCAAGACTTGGAAAAGTTCTTCCACCAAGAATAATGATAATTGGATTTAGGAAATCCTTGAGGTTAGTATTTGAATAATAAGTCGAACACTCCACTCAACTTCGGAGAAAATGTTACAAACAATCTCGTCATAACAGATGTGGTGCTCTAGTATGGTGTTTGTTATTAATTATTTTACCAGCAAGTAAGTGATATTCTGTCATAAGAACAAACTTTGAGCAGTGATGAAACGTATAAGAAAAAGATTGCCTTACACAGTAGCAGAATAATTGAATTGGCTTAATCTGAAACTGATACAGCTCTACATTTGATGCGTCCCACCACAGTTACACTTTTCTGTTTTGTTTCTTTACTGTATATACATGGTAACCAAAAGAATGATAATGTAATTCAATAGTCAAGGGTACAAATAAATCAAATACTAAGATAAAATAAATCCTGAATAATTGTGGTTATACTCCGATGTATGCTTCTTTGCGACCATCTCGCTAAACTTCAACTATAAGGGAAAAATCCGTTCACCTGAGCGAATGAAAAATGTGTGCTGCTGTCGTATTCTGTGGACATCTACCATATACATCAAAATTCTTCTCGTAATCTTGCAATAACACTGCCTTACTGCTGAATGAAACAGGGATAATTACATAACCCTGAGGCCGTCTAGTTACAAGAATTTCTCCTACTTCTTGAATAATTAGGGAGACGATCTTTTTGAAAACTTCTAAGAGAATCTAAAACTACATATAATGTTTTTCAAAACTTTTAGATGCGTCTCTGGAATTATTCAGACCTTAAGAGAGTTTACCTATCATATTCTGTCGAATTTGAAGAATGTATGTGTAACTATTCAAACAGTGGGTATGTTTCTATAATTAATGTATATCAAGGGCTGTAAACTAAAACTACACCCAATCACATGCTTCATAGCCTAGGCACCTCCCCAACTTCCATCCTCTAAATCAAGTATCATTCCTTGTGAATCAAGACTATATCCTACTTCTTTCATGTGTAGCCCCAATATCTGTACAACTTCATAGACCAACTCAATGTGGGAACCCAACTTATCTCCTGCGACAAAACTGTAGATCTGATCCCTCACCTCGACCGAACTTCTCCCAGCCTCTTTCTTACTTTCCATCCCTCTTACTAATTTTCTTATTCTCGCAAAATCTCCCCACTTGCCCTCAGCTGCATATATACTTGACAACGCCATGTAAGTCCCAGCAACACTTGGCCTCAACTCTAAAACTCTACTTGCAGCTAACTTTCCCAATTCCGCAAGCTTATGTGCTTTGCAAGCTCCAAGAAATGCTCCCCAGACCGCCTCATCAGGCATAAATGGCATACTTTGAATCAGCTCATATGCTTCCTTCACACGCCCAGATCGCCCAAGCAAATCCACCAAACACCCGTAAATTTCTTGATCTGGGGTTATTTTATAATTATAAACCATAGATCTAAAGTACCTAAGACCTTCATCAACAAGTCCAGTATGACTACAAGCATTCACAACTGCAACAAACACAATCCGGTCGGGCCTAACTCCAGAGACAACCATCTTATTAAACAAGTCAACAGCTTCCCTTCCTAGCCCATGGCTACCGTATCCAATCATCATAGAGGTCCATGAAACGACGTTCTTCGTATGCATTTCATTGAAAATCTTGCATGAATTTACTATATTACCGCACTTGGCGTACATGTCAATTAAAGAATTGGCCACTCCCAAGTCATTTCCCAGGCCTCTTGTTACTGTCCCTCCATGAACTTGTTCTCCAACACCCAATATAGCCATGTTAGCCACTGCAGCTATGACACTGGTGAGTGTAAAATGATTTGGAGTGAGACCTTCGGACTCCAAGCTTGAGTAGAGAATGAGAGCCTCATGTGGATCGGACTTCTCATATCCCGCGATTAATGTGTTCCATGTGATGATGTCTCTTTCTGTCATCCCTTCAAAACACCGATGTGCTTCAGATAAACCAGAACATCTGCAGTACATGTCTAAAATAGAATTCATTACAGGAATGCTCGATTCAAAACCACGCTTGAATACGGCACAATGTATCTGTTTTCCATACGAACACGATCCGATTGAAGCAGAAGCTCTAATAGCAATGGAAACGCTAAATGGACTCAATTCAACCTCCTCCTGTGTTCATAAATACATAAGCTCGTGTAAAAGGAAACAAAGAGAAATTTATATGTTGATGCCCCAAAATATTACCATTTTGTATACAAGATTTTCCAAAACAAATATTCTACGAAACTCTACCAAAGTAGTGAAAAACTGTAGTCACTAATTTATTCTTAGTACTAAAACTTTTTTGTCACAGCTTTCAGCATGTGAGTCAGTTAATAGCTGATCAAAGAATAGCATCAAGTCCACCAGTAAGTGTAGTGTGTATAACATTTATTGATTAATGCACAAAATGTACATACCAGTAGCATTTGTCTAAAAACTCTGAGTCCACCATGGCCATCTCCCAGGTGAGTGTAACCAGCAATTAATGTAGTCCACGACACCGCATTCTTAACGTCGATCTCTTCGAAAACCGCACACGAGCTATATATAACATCGCAGCAAGTGGCGTACATTTCCATAAGCGCGTTCATAACATAAATGCTCCCAATCACACCATGCTTAAGAGCCAAGCAGTGAACCAACGCGCCACATGAAAGAGAGTTTATGCCTTTAGAAGCCTTAAGCACGCTAGAGAACGTAAACTCGTTGGGCTTTACGTCAGCAGCATCCCTCGTCATATCGCGAAACATAGCCCAGGCCGTGGCATGGAGGTTGCAAGAGGTGTAGCCACTGATCATGGCAGACCATGCAACGACGTCTCTGTGAGGCATTTCATCGAACAGCGTACGAGCTTCTCCGGGAAGTCCCATGTCAAAATATGATTTAATGAGGTTAGTGGCTAGGATTGAAGGGGATTTGGGTAAGAATGGTGGGTTGAAAGTGGAGTATGCAAGTGATGGTTTGATTCTATATGGAACCTGGAGTAGATTTCTTGAGATCCTTTGTGAGGACAATTGAGAAAAGTGGCATTTCTTGATTTGTAACATATTTATTGTACACGGTCCTATTGTCAGCTCAAATTTTATACGACACGTTTGATGCTACGAAGACTAAAAAAAGTCACAATACCAACTTCGGTCACAAAAAAAACATTTACAATATTATGTACTGCGACGTTAATAGTTATAGATTAAAAAAAATGGAATTTCTAGTTTGACCAACAAACTCAAAGTCTTCGAAATTTCTCAATAAAAGCTTTTTGCACTGATATGGAGTAATTTCGTCTGTTGACTAGTCACTCCACGTCATACTAACACAAGCTCTAAATGATCTTGAGCTGGCTTGGAGTTTGAAAAACATGCATTAATAAACATGTGAGCTAGGTTGGAGTGAGCGAAGCACTCCGATCTATAATGAAGATTATAGGTAGGAAATAAGAAAATAGCTCAAATTGTGCAAAATAGGTCAAAACAGATTAAATAGCTCTAAACTAGCCAAATAGGTCCAATCGGCCGAGAATAGGTCGAATAAGACAACATAGGTCGAATTAAGCTAAATAGCTCTAAACGACAAATGTGTTGAAATAGTCTAATAGGCCGAATCCGATAGGTCGAACGATTTTGAGGTATTTGTGTTATGCTTGAAAAAATGTGTCTCGTTACATGTTTGGCGAATATTTATAGAGAAAATATTTATGTAATTATCTGAGTGGGTTGGCTTGATGGGCATCGGTTTGATAGGCCTCAAATAGGCTGAATATGTCTAATTACAAATAAGTTGAATTAGGCAAATCTGCCAATTACAGTATCGTTCTAGTGCCGACACGTGTACGATCCTCGAATTATACAACGCGCTCCAAGAAAGTGTCTGTGTGTAGGAATCGCGATCGCATCAAGGTTGACTGGTTCAAAATAAGTATGAAATTATTAGACTTACAGCGGAACGTATTCTGAATTGTAAGTATTAGTGTTCTAAAAAGCTTATTTGATGTTCGCTTTGAAGCAAAATTCTCTCAAAACGCCTCAAGGCTCATGCGTTAAGCTTAAGTGTTACAAGATTTACGCCATATTGTCAAGGTGTACACTTTTGATGCGCTTTATGCGCTTTACGCCTTGAGAAAAAAATCAACACCTAATTATATATTGATAAGAAAAAGGAATTACTTACTAAACTAATGAAAAAAACTGAATATAAATTTAAATTTTTTGAAGGTAAAAGTCACTCTGTTTATTGACAAAAAAGTTACAATATTTAAACATAAAGAAAAAAGTTAGAACACTTATTTTCACAATAATTTTATTTAGAATATGTCTAATATTGTGACCAAAAGTGCATTTACATTATACTTAGAAATATTTATATAAAATTAATATTATATATTTATATTTTTAACAACAAATAATATTATAATATTTAGGGAAAAAGGCGATATTAGACCCAATCTATTAGCGTTTTTGCGATGTTGTACCCAACCTTTCATTTTTTACAACGCTGTACCCAACCTTTCAATTTTAAAACATGTTGTACCTAAACTAAGTTTCCGGCCAAAAAACGTCATATTCTGATCTTGTGACATCAGCAATCCGATTTGCACGAGGGCAAAATAGTCATTTCATTTATTTATAATAAAAATTAAAAAATAATAATAAAAAATAAGAAAAAACAACCCCCCCCCCCTCCACCCCCACCCCACCCCACCCCCCCCCCCCCTCCTTCCCCGTCGCGCCCCACCCCACCCCACCCCTCGCCGATTTGCAGCCACCCCCGCTGCAAATCGCGGTGAATCACCGCGATTCGCAGCGGTGTTGCTGCAAATCGCGGTGATTCACCGCGATTTGCAGCGGGGTGGCTGCAAATCGCACCACCACCCGCGATTTGCAGTGGTGGTGGTGCGATTTGCAGCCACCACGGCTGCAAATCGCGGTGAATCACCGCGATTTGCAGCAACACCGCTGCGAATCGCGGTGATTCACCGCGATTTGCAGCCGTGGTGGCTGCAAATCGCACCACCACCACTGCAAATCGCGGTGGTGGTGCGATTTGCAGCCACCCCGCTGCAAATCGCGGTGAATCACCGCGATTTGCAGCAACACCGCTGCGAATCGCGGTGATTCACCGCGATTTGCAGCGGGGGTGGCTGCAAATCGGCGAGGGGTGGGGTGGGGTGGGGCGCGACGGGGAAGGAGGGGGGGGGGGGGGGTGGGGTGGGGTGGGGGTGGAGGGGGGGGGTTGTTTTTTCTTATTTTTTATTATTATTTTTTATTTTTTGAGTGTAGTACCGGTTTTACCCCTGCAAATTTCGAATTTTGGCCGGAAACTTAGTTTAGGTACAACATGTTTTAAAATTGAAAGGTTGGGTACAGCGTTGTAAAAAATGAAAGGTTGGGTACAACATCGCAAAAACGCTAATAGATTGGGTCTAATATCCCCTTTTTCCCTAATATTTAATATAAAAATTCACAGAGCTTACGTTTTGTGCCTCGAGGCTTACATCTCGTTTTTAGAAACACAAAACGCCTCACCTTACGCTTTCACTTTTTAAAACACGGGTAACTATGAATATATGATACAACTAGGTTTCTCAATCTGCTTCTCAAATGACCAAATCGCATAAGTGATGCTTGCACATTTTCTTTGATGAATGCAACTCTTTTGATGCTAATGTTATGTCCGGCTACTTTGTTCGTATCACAACATACACATTTCAGCTATACACATTATTGGGCGCAATATCGTCTAAGGGTGCAACATATAGAGCGAATATAATGGCAGTCGTATAAAAAAATATAATTCAAAAGAAAAAGGACAATTTCACTCTTGGATTCATGGAATCAGTTATTTGTTTTTATTTTCATTTTTGTATGAGAAAACAAATAAATTAGTAAACACAAAAAGGGATCACAAGTTCGTACAGAGGTGTCCCGCTATCATAGAAAACAGAGCTTGGCAAACAATAAAATGAGTTCAGACCCCAAAAATGATTACAATTTGCCCAAGCTGCAAGAGGGTGAGCAGCCTTTCGGTGAGTGGAGTTAAACGTCTATTTCGGCCACTTCAATATCAAGGGGTTTCCAGAGTTAGTGAGCGAATGGGCCAAGAGTCAATATTCAGGGACGAGACGAAAATGAAGTGAATAGCAGCTATCTTGCAAACAATCACTAACATAGGAGACCTTATCTGTTTGAAAGACGTGCATCCAAAAGTAAGATCTTCTTTTGAACCATTTTGTTCTCAATATTGCATATTTACAATTCTTTATCAATAATAACATATTAAATTACAAAATATAATATCATAAGAATATATTTGATAAATCATAAAGTATAACTTAAACTGAACTCAATTTATTTCGATATCACACATGCAGAACAAACAAAAAAATGTGAAAAGCAAAATAAACTTAACCAGAAACATTGAGTCGGTGTTGGCTACGGAGAATGACACATCTCATATATTGTTGAGACTCTCCCACACATGTATTGGTAGGGGCGTAGCCCGAGTAATGTAGACAAGATCAGATCGTTTTGGAATGTGTTTTAGTAAGGAGAATATTTTAGATTCAAAAGCAAAATACTATACTCTTTTGTGCAACTGTTTAATTGAACCATTTTAGCCCCAATTTATGCTCACTTTTATAAAATATCCCTTAACATAAAAAAAAAATGTGCAACCGTTTAATTGAACCCATTTTGATATTTTAGTGCGACAAAACTCTCCAAAATCAATAAGCTCGAAGACCGATAACTTTTCATACATTAATGAGTATTTGTAAAAGTGAGTATAGGTTATGAAACATCGCATTGATTTTCTAAATAAAATGTTGGCTATAAGATTTCAACACCAAAGTGATAATAAGTTCGTGCTATATATCCTACATTCTTGTGTTATAACTTAAGGGCACGTCAACCTGAAGGAAGTACGTTGGCAGCATAGCATGAAAATTATAATTTTATAACCATAAAAAAAAAATTATATATGACCATCATGTACTCTGAAATATTTATTAGCCATACAAGGTCGCAAACTAAAGGCACCAGGTACTGTTAACTATCAAATTTCTACCAATATATTCTATTCAAATACACAAAATTACGAGTTGTAATTTTGTATCTGTGGGTATACAACAAATATAATAAAAGCTTCACGACTTCTTGTAGAAGTTCCATCCCAACTTTCGTATGCAATGAATCAAAAGCTTCCTAAACTATCATCTGCACAATAAAAAAACCCAATCTTGTCCTTCAACAAATTTGAAAAATCACCTGCAAACACATCTCTCACCGTTTCATCAGACAAGTATCTGAGACTTTGCAAGCCTCCGCGAGCATTTTTTACGGCTAGAATTAGTCAAAGCACAGACACATGTTTCAAGAAGATCATAATCTTCCTCCCAATATAGAAGGGACGCCATTTCTGGGTTTTTTAACAGCATCTTTGAGGTCAAAAATCCCGCAATGGACCACGTTTGATAAAGTCGAGCCTGCTTTCCTATAAACTTGCCATTCCTCGTGTCGTAATATTCAGGCCAGCCATCCTTATGAAGCCTCTTCTCAGCTGAATCAATTGCCTTCTCTGCCAGATCCCTCCTCCCCATCTTCATGCACGCCAGTGTGAACTAAAGAGAGCATGATAACCAAAAAAGGAAATTACTCACAGTTTTTATACAACAAAAGGAAAAACAAACAGCAAAATTTACCATGAAAAAAAATCAAATTACATAAAAGTGGGTATTTTATGGAAAATCATACCCTTATTTACATCAATCAAACCTAAATCCCGTACCCTTTCGCATGCCGCGAAAAGGCTGGGGCACTAAATTAAAGCCCAAGTATCAACTCCAAAAGTAAAACAATCCAATGTTATGAAAGGGATATCAAATTAACTTTACTTCCCCCAGACTCACTGATGAACTCATTACTCAAATCCTATGAGAATACTTCCCACACCCGCAACTTCAGTATTGCTTGCTTACATAATCAAGGAATAATTACATTTTTAGCGAGGTTCGGTTACACAAACATCCCATTTTGTTTGAAAAATTAAAGGAACACTCCTTGCAACTTATAGACAATTACAAATAGGCTCATTTCAAGTTTGAATAGCTCCAAAGACACAGAAGCAAGCACCTCTATTCCTTAGGCAGGTGGTAGCGACTTTTCCAATTTGCCATTCAATAAAGGAGAATTAGGACAACATCCCCTTAGATTTGGTTAAAATAAAATAACAACCTTTGACGCTCCAAATTACACACACTCCCTGTGAATTAATAGCACTAGCAAAAATAAATGAAAATCTTTTTACATCCTGCGCTTTTGTCAATGGGAATGAGGATACTGCTTCTAAGAGGAAAACTAAAATGAAGAAATAAATATCTTTGATACTATAACAAGATACTTAACAAAAAAAACTTTTGTAACATATAAAACAGTTTTAATTCATTAACATTTTCCAAACCCATTGGTTTAAGAATCACAAGAAAATTTCATTACTATATTTGACTTAGCCAAACTCTTCAGCAAGAAAGGCTCCAATAACTTCATGTTGTGAAGGAACCACGGCGTAATTTGACCAAATGTCGGCACATGTCATCATTGTTCACCCTTTAATTAATCATGTTCTACAAACAGTACATAGTGACAGGACCTAATTCTCATAACAATGCTCCAATTGTGTGCATATCATACAATAGCCACACTCCACAGCTATTGGTTCCAGATACAGAAACAAGAGAGTATATAAGATACGGACAGATATAGGCCGATAATATACATGTGATGAACACAAATTTGCTTGTGTAATAATGTGTTTGTGTACTAATGTGGTAGGTGTCAAACATGAAACTTCACAACATTAATGCTAAAACAATTTATTATTCTCACCTGCCACAAAAGAGTTGGCCAAGATCCACCATTGTGATACGACCAAGGTCTGCAAAAGCCCATCAACAAAATTAGTTTTAGATCATTTAAAATAGGGATAATCACAATTATGCTCTTGAGGTTTCAGTCTAACTACACAAAACATACATTAAAGTTTGAATAGTTATATGGATACACCCTTTATTGGGAAAAATATTGCCCCCCTGTGAAGTAGAGGTGATTACAGAGACACCCTCTCTACCTTTGAAAGTCATTACGGATAAAAATCTAAATTTACATGTATTTGAGGTTTTGGGGGGCATCTCTGTAACTCTCCTAAAGGTAAGTGAGGTTTCCCATAGTCACAGTAAACCTGAAGGGCTGTAGCTGTAATTATCCCCTTAAAGAACAGCAACCATTTACACATGTATGATGATATATATTGTGGTAAACAAAGCTCAGTTACATAAAACATGTTATAAGAACTGACGTGTTTTTTGGATCACTTCCAGTGATTATTCGCCACTCTTCCGACTCCAATGCAGGGTAACATATTTTGAGAGGCATCTGGGCAATCAGATCGTCCCATTTAGCTTCAATTAGATCCAATATAGCCTCATTTTGCTTTGGGGTACTCAGAGACGATACGATGGACCAGAGATTTCCAAGTGTGAAGAATCTGAAATCCATATGAGCCGGCTGAAGATTGCCAATGAGGTAACCGCCATTCTCCGGAATCCAATGTATCAACCATTGAGGAATTTGATCAGGGTATATATTGAATTTGTTAGTGGCCTCAGTGGAGTATTCTTCGGTCTTATAACGGTAAATTTCATTGATCTTCTTAAGGTCGACCCAATAATATTCTCGTATGTGAAATGACAATGCGCTGAGTCTGTTATTGATGGCCCTCACCAAGTTCTTGGATCCGTCATCTAAAGGAAGCATCTCGCGGGAGCAGCGAAGTGCAGAGTAAAACAAAGCCTGCAAAATAGCACATTATTCAGGAGGACTTGACTGTACAGTCAGCGTTCAGTCTTTGAGCTGGTATAATAACAGTAACAAATTAATGCTTATTGCTTAAAATATTGAGAAATGATTCATTAAGATACCCAAACTCAGATATACTCGTGGAAGAATAAATTGAATCTGTAAAAACTACACGTTAAATTAGTCCATCTGACAATTGCAGAACCTACATATTTTCTCCAAGTTTTCTCTTTCACCTTTAAAGAAATGGATGGCAGGTATTCATTCGAAAGCGTAACCATACCAGAACACAAATTGAAGATTGATTTGTTACTTTGCTTCTCTTATATGAAGAATAGAACGTTTTCTCTGAATAATCACAACATATACAGGTAGCTTGTTCCCATACGCAAATATATAACATAAGGAAACCTATTGGGAGTTTTTCCATGAACCACAAAGCATACATATATCCAAGATACAGAATCTATACAACGACAAGAATTTGGAGAAACTTTTCACAGAAACATCATTGTGCCTACAGGAAACTAGGAAGTGTAACACACTATACTTTTTTCTCTTTCTGGGTTATACATTAGGCCAGGGCACAGGCTATGTATATTTTTTGTTGAAAAAAATGGCAGCTTTTCTTCATGGATGGTATCCAAGAAACGCGTAGTCTTTTCTAGTATCTAGTTTATATAACAAGCAACAATGATCTCTGACTTCACTCACCACAACTCGCTTTATAAGTCTAAAACAGAAACTACTAGACAAATAAGGGGAGAAAAAGAATTGTAAAAGTTGTGAAATCCCCATATCTGCAGATATAGCATAAGAGTTGCATGCTTTAGACTCCTCCAGAAGCGACATAAAAGTACCACTTAATAACTACAGCCTATATCCCATCTTACAGTTCCTGAACACCAGAAAAATGGGCAAAGATTTGTAGCATTAACTTACTTGGATCTCCAATGGATGCCCATGAATACCCATCCGACGATCTATCATACAGGAGCCATCAGTGACAAGTAAAGAAGGAAACATATCAAAACCATCAGACAGACAGAGGTTTAGGATAAGTTTAATTCCAGTTTGGACGTCCACCCTTTCTTGTAACGCGTAATCACCAGTGAGTTTCCCATAGGCTCTCAATAAGATGATCCACCAGAGTCCTACATAACATTCAACAACATTTTAAAGCTATAATGTAAAACAAGAACCACTCAATTTAGAAAGTTACACGAGGTTAAATAATGGAGAGGTGGTTTGCTGTAATAAAAAAATAACAAGGTAATTGAGGATCATATGAGGAGAGAAAATAGAAAATTGAAGGAACCTAACTACGCATTTACCCACAAGTATCTCTGTTTTCTTTTCTTTTATTCAATGTTCAGTACTCAAAAAAATAAACTACAAGAAACACACATACCAGAGTCCACAGGCGCTACACGGCCAATAGCCGACTCTCCAAAATCTGGATCAAGAACTTCTTCAAACTTGTTATCATCCAGAGCCACAATTCTAACTTTAAAACTGGCTGGCATCAATCCTTGTCCTGGACTGTAACAGTCCACCGTTTTCTCCCAACTCTAACACAACAAGGGGAATATTATTATTAATGAAAACAACAAATTAATCCACTTGCACAACCACATCATGCTCCATATCAAATATCATCTAAATCTCATATTGAGTCATACAAAAGAAAGCTGGGTCATTCATTGTATAGTCATCTCCTAACAAAAAGTCACCTGTAGCTGCAGGGTATGAAGCAAAAAGTTCCTGACAATCTCCCCCTCGCCGTTGAGCAAAAACGCAAAGGCAGATGGGACGAAATCCCTAATGAAAACCTGATCATAATTGAGTGGCAATTTGTCATTAGGATCACTAGCAGCCAGGGTACCGACAGGGCTCCCACAATACGTGACAACCGCATTTCTCAACAGCCTCCAGGCCTCCTTCTCGATATGTGACTCCTCCTCCACCTCCGTACCAGCCTTCAACTTTGCATTCAAATCAATTTTGTCCTCCTCTACCACCAATAATGGCTTCTTGAGATTATTATTATTATTAATAAGCCCACCCTGCTGCTGCACATAAATCCTCTCGAAATTATTCTGTTCGTTAATACGGATGGTTTCGACCGAAGTCGAGAAATTCCTGACATTTGATGCCACAGAAGAAACCAAATAACGCCGCCGACAGCAGCAGGTGTTTGACAAAATGCTTGACTGACCCCAAGTTCGGGGGGAAACGTGGGATTGATTGAAAATGGTTCTAAACCCCAAAACACGAGGTGGGTATGAATTGGACAAATTATTAGGAAAGATGGATGGTTTGGGTAAAGATAAAGGTGCGGTTTTTATTTTTATAGGAAAAAAGAACAAGATTCGACAACAGGGCTTCATCTTCATGTCAATTATTTCATTCAGGAAATAGGGAAATCGAGTTTTATCTGATATCGAATTTATTTATATATATATTGTCAGTCGCGTGTTCAATTTAGATATGATTGAAAAATGAAAAAAGGAAAGAGGGGTCTATCTGTCTGTCTCTGTCTGTCTGATTTCTTGGAGAAGAAGATGAGAAGAGACGTAGTTAGCAGTTTGGAAGTAAACGCAGAAAAAGAAGTTGGGGCGTGAGTCTGTCTGAAGATTCTTGGGGAACGCGAAATGGATTCATCGCGTTGGCTTATAATTTTTGGCCAAATTTACAATAATATGCACTAGGAAAATTAGTTGTATTTCTTTTTTCTTCAATCAAATCTTTATTGCCTTTTACTTTTAGGGTCTATTAACGAATATCCCTTTTCTTATTTTTGGTGTGCGGTGGTGTATAGGACACGGATATGATGAGTACATCATTTAAAATGTAACATCTAAGTATATTTAATTTTTTATAAGGAATTACGGCCGATGTCACATAATGTACATAGGTTTGTCGGGTCGAGATTGGCGAGATAGTCACATAAATGCACAATGCATATCAGATATGCCAAAATGCTCCAAATCGGACGGGCAGCTCGTCCAAGCCGCACAAAAGGGTGTCTGTACTAGGTAGACGACCAAGGCCCGATCAGGTCCCGAATTGTGAGGGAAAGGAGATGGAGGGAACGAAGGGGACAAATTTGGCAATGTTGAACGGCCTGAGCGAGCCAGAACGCCAAGAGTTAATGTAGATCCCATTGCCTACCACTACAACAATGCTTAAATATAGCTGCTAGGATATGGGAGGCGATTTAGGCCTCTTACAGGTAAGAGGCAATATAGGAGGCGATTACGGGCCTTCTACAATATAGGAGGCCCATAATCGCCTCCTATATCTCTTAAGGCTGACTCTCCAGTCAAATGGTTGAAACGCCACCAATCAGAAGCGGCCACGTGGTCAGAGGCGAAAAATCGCCTCCCATTTGCCCGGAAAAGTAAAAATAAAATAAAGAAAAATGGCAAATTGTATTCTGAAAATAAATACTTAAATTAAAACATGGTGGGAGGCGAATTATCGCCTGTTGTTTTTAAAAAAAATTAAAAAAAATAACAAATTAATTAATAACCATCACCAGTAACCAACAGGCAACCAAAATTCCATTCAAGCAAAA
Organism: Linaria vulgaris; assembly: GCA_948329865.1. Classification (NCBI taxonomy): domain Eukaryota; kingdom Viridiplantae; phylum Streptophyta; class Magnoliopsida; order Lamiales; family Plantaginaceae; genus Linaria; species Linaria vulgaris. The sequence continues at coordinate 73,932,496 of OX415250.1, forward strand.
CCATCACCAGTAACCAACACCATCACCAGTAACCAACAGGCAACCAAAATTCCATCAAGCAATAAGCCAAAACAAAAATTCATTCAACCAATACCAATACCAATTCCAAATCCAGAATTCATTCAACTTGCAATATGCCTAAACTATAAGGCAAAATCCAAAACCAAAATCAGGCCATGTCCAAAAGTAACAACTTAAATACATGACAATACATAAAACTGAAACATTGTTCAAAATTTACTGAGTTCTAATAGTTATACAGATTCACTGGAGATAAACCGGTGACATGTCCGGATAGTAGTCTTCTGGGATGGGAGCAGACCCGGTAGGTGATTGTCCGATACCGGATGATGGTTCCGTCGATGGTCCAGTAGGCGATGCTCCATTGGCTTCATGTTCAGCAGATGGCGGTGCGACTTGAGGTTCAGCGAATAGATTCGCAAACTGGTCAGGAATCTGTAGACATTGCAACACGAATATGGCCTTCACCGCTTGCTTCAAGGTCTGGACATCATTCGCTTGTTTGGCAATTTGTTCATCCTTTTGCGTATTCGCTTCAATCAAGGCTGCTATAGCTTCAGTTTGCTTTTCAAGCAAGTCTTCGTACCTGGCGATGTGCCCGTATTTAGGCTTCGCCCTTGTCTCGAAGCCGACGAACTCTGGGTCGCCACATTTTGAAAGGCCTGGAACAAAATTCTTCTTGGCACCATTCACAGCACGCAACCAGGCAGCCTTATTCAACGGTTTCCACGTGGTCATATTAGCGGTGTGATCTATTATTGACTCACGTATATACTTCAACTGTCCAACATCAAAAAAGAGGAGTTAATAACTGTTAGAGATCAATATAAACACACTGTTGACATAAAAATCATCAAAATACTATTAATATTTCTCGTAAATACATAACATACAAGAAATCAGATCAATGCAACATAATAATTCAGCCAAATCATTGAAACATACTGTTCTTTATTAATACTAATATAATATACTAAGCAACATTCTATTTGAGATAGTTTTAATGATGACTTACATAAACATCGCGCGCCCATTCACTGCCCCACTTCACTACACCGCCGACAACCTTGGAATGTGTTTTCAGCCAAACCTCTTGAATAGGGACATCTTCGGGGCGTATCCCTCTTGCTTCCGCCTGAAAATTAAGATAAAATATCAATATACGTCTACAAAACTTACAAGATTACTATAATAAAACATAGTAATTAATAAAGTGTAAGTACACGTACCATTTCATGTCTATATGCTGCTGCACTTTTACACCCCCCGATATAGGGAGCTCCTTCCCTCTTGGCTTGATTTTCCTTGGATTTTGTAGCTCTAGACTTCGATTCGTCCGTGTTCCAGTACGTTATGTAGTTTTCCATCCACTGTGCAGTTGCCCAGGTTTTGTGATTCTCCATATGGCTTATGTCTTTCCTGAACGCCATCCAAAACTTCTTGCAGTTTGTGATCATGCGTGAAAAATTGGCCTGTGCCGTCTTGTGATACGTCGCTTCAATGGTCAGAGTCAGCTTCTTGTCCCACTTGTAGCATCTCTACAAGGCACATAATATACTTTAATTAACAGACCAAACAACAAAATAGAACAAATATACTTAACAAATTCTTAAACTACAGTCAATTTCTTTATATGTAACGTACTGTCAACTTATTTATACTAAGTTCAGTCAATATTAAACTAAAGTCAGTCTAAAAATACCTAACTAAGTTCAGACGATATTATACTAAACTAAAAATATTAAATTGATTTCAGTCAATAGTATAAGTTCAGTAAATATTATACTAAGTTCAGTGTAAAAATACCTGAAATATTTCCTAGCCGTTTTCCCTTTCGTCCTTGCTAAACTCAGGGTATCCCTTGTGCGCTTTCCTCATCACCTCCTTCAAAATATTGGTGACAGTGGCTGATGCATCAATAAAGCTCCCATCAAATGCGAGCTTTAACTCCGGCTTCAACTCATCGACCGTTTGCTTAGGCCGCCATTTTCCAGACCCTCTGTAGCCGAAACATTTTGGGTCCACTGTGCCCAAAAGAGCCAACTCCTCATCCAACTCGTACTCTCGATCATCTTGAACAGGCCCCGTTCCACCTCCCTCAGCATCATCCTCACCCTCATTCTCTGGAACCTCTGTGCTTTCTCGCGATGACTGATTTGACGGCTGTGGCCTGTAGTAAATCACCGGCTGAGCCAAAGCGACTGCATACAACTCCTCAGCCGACATAAAGCCATGCTGGTCCTGCTGAACAGGCTGAACGGGAGGCATCGACCAACTTCCAGAATCCCTAACATTGAATGTGTCCTCGTGTAGGCCGGTCATCCGCGCCAACTGTGCCTGCGTATACACTCCATGTGGCTGGGAGGGGGTGAAGGTGGAGGCTCTGAACGAGGGTGGCGCCATCTGTGGCTGGGAGGAGGTGGGGGTGGAGGCTCTGATCGAGGACGGTGCCATCTGTGGCTGGGAGGAGGTGGGGGTGGAGGCTCTGATCGAGGACGGCGCCATCTGTGGATGGGAGGAGGTGGAGGTGGAGGCTCTGGAGGTGGAGGTGGAGGCTCTGATCGAGGACGGCGCCATCTGTGGATGGGAGGAGGTGGAGGTGGAGGCTGTGATCGAAACAGGCCCCAACAGTGGCTACGTAAACCGAACTTGTGGTTGGGTGAAGGTGGGGGTGAATGGCATAGGCTGACTGCTATGTAGAGAAGTCAGGTGAGCCATAAAAGACGGAGCCTGGGGGGCGTTTTCCATTGGCGGATACATCATCGGTGTTGCTGACTGTAGGCCACCGGTACACAGCCTTTTGGATCCTCCATCTCCTGAACCACTAATCCCTTCCTCCTGCCTCAACATTGGAACTGGCCTGCGTCGATCAGATGAACCACCACCAGCCATCTACAAGTTCATTACACAAAAGAAAATCAGAAAATTTTAACACAAAAAAATGAAACACATAAAATCAAAAATGTCTAATATGTCATAATACCACACAAGTATATTATTCCCATGTATCCAACAAAATTACAGAATCTGGACACATATATTGAGCAAAAAATAACAAGTATATTTACAGAATCTTGACCACCACCAGTCAAGTGTTTCACAAAGCTTCTAAAAAATAACAAGTATATTTCACCAAACAAATCTGGACACATATATTGAGCAAGCTGAAAAAATGAAGAATGAACATAATGATTGTTTTATACTATGAAAAATATTCAAATAACGAATAGTGCCAAAAATCTATAATTATTTTTGTAAAGTAAGTCAGGCAAGATATCACATAAAAAAATGTTTAGTATTCAGTATAGTCATTTAATTTATTAATCGCTTATTATCATTTCAAAGCATACTGCAGATCGATCAATGGACAAGTAAGACTTCATGGAAGGACAGAAAAATTGCATGCCAGAACATGTCAAATGGCCTATATTAGATTCTTAATGTAAGAGTGAACTTCTGAATCTATCAGGAAATAATTAAGCTTCAATACAGACATATTTTGCATTATCTAACTGGAACATGCATTTTAACAGATCCCTTTTAGTATTAGAAGCTAACAACAACAAAATATTAGGAAACAGATTTTGTATATGGTTTAGTTTCTGTCTAGGAAACGTTCCGTACACACAAAAGAGTATTCAATAAAACTCTTCCCTTTCTCAAAACTTCATATCAGTTCTTGTTTTTCTTCTACGACCACAACAGCATACGTGAGCACGACACGACACAATCACAACAGCATACGTGAGCACGACACGACCACGAAACCACGACGACTATAATTGATAAACACAACAAAATCAAAAACATAACAAAATCAAAACCCTAAAATTTCTGGAAGATAATACCTTTCGATTGAAGTGTTCTGTGCAAACCGAATTCAGCCCTCGAATGCCTTTATAGCTTCGCCCTCATATTCAGCCCTCAAAACTCTTTACACCTAAATTGAAGAACGTAGTGAATTAGGGTTACTAAAATTGAACGAAATAGCACTGAAATCAAACGAATTGAACGAAAATTGAACGAAAATTGCTTACCTTTCGTCGAAATTGAGCCCAAAATAGCACTGAAAGCAAAAGCCCTAAATTATTGTCGGGTCGACTGATTTCTGGAGAGAGTGTGAGGAAGAAACAAGATTTGAGCTTAATCGAGCTTAATTGGGTGGTGATTTTGTCGTGAAATGGAATTTTGTCGTGAATTAGTGAATTTTGGGGATGAATTTTGGGGATGAATTTTGGGATGAATTCTGTCGTGAGAGAGCTGTGTGAGAGAGAGAGAGGAACACGATGACAAACAAGTATATTTTTGGATGTATATATATTTTTATATGGGAGGCGATTTATCGCCTCCCACGGCTAAAAAATAAATGAAAAACCATTTCTGGAATTATATTATGCTTTAATTTAAAAAAATAAAACACTTTTTATGAATCCCTAAATTTTCTCCCTCCAATTTTCCCCCCCAATTGTTTGCAAACTTTGGCATATTTTTATTTTTAAATCGGATCACCAATTGTTTTCTCAACGTCATTGCTTACTCCGTTTTTGCTAAAAATTCACGAGACATACTTATTTAACATAATTAGGATTTTAGGACAAAATTATTGATTTTTTAGTTGTTTTAAAGTTTTTTGCAAACTTTGGGATATTTTTATTTTTAACCCCAATTGTTTTCTCAACATCATTGCTTACTCCGTTTTTGCTAAAAATTCACGAGACAACGACATATCACAACCATAGATGAACCATAGAACCTTAAACACAAAAAAAAATCTTAAGAAAATCAGGTTAAGACGGAATTTTATCATTCATGAAAATATAGTGTCTCAAAGATGATCCGTGGCACTACAAATTTTCAATCACGATTATTGTTACATTGAATATCAAAACAAACTATTGATAATCAGGATCACTGTCATCATCATCTTGCTCTTCGGTGTCATCCTCATCAAGTTCTTCCTCGTCTTCTTCTTCTTCTTCATCTTCTTCTTCACCTTCGTTTCGATGAGTCACCGGATCGTCGGCCACGCTTTCTAGTTCATTGTCTGCTAGATTATGAATGTGGTACGGGGTTAGGTGATCATCCGATCTGAAAAAAGGAGGTGTGTTGTCTTGAAATATTTCTGGTCCTTCGGCCACATTACTGCGTAAAGAGGATGTGTCCACAATATGCCTTGCTTTCGTGGTTTGGGCAGACAACCACCCTCTCCTTGTCTGTTTTTGAGAGGGGTATGTGAAATAACATGCTTGTTGAGCCTGAGTAGCCAGGATGAACGGATCCGTCTCCCCTGTTGGTAGCCGACGAGTTGAGTTTATGTCAACTAGTGGATATTTTGTATGTTTCTCCATCCCAAGCGAAGACAAATCATACCAATCACACTTGAAAAGAATCACAGTTAGTGCACGACCACTTCCCCAATACTGCACCCCTATTACCTCATGTAGGATTCCAAAATAGTGGGATTCCCCTGCATCGTCGGCCTTCACATATACACCATTGTTATTAGTCTTCTTATGCTTGTTATACCGTGTGGTGTGAAACCTAAGCCCATTTATCAAGTAACCATCAAATACTTTCACACTGTTGATTGGGCCGCTTACCAACGCAATGATGCGCGGATCTATAGGATAAATTTGAGAAGCAGTAATTCCCTTGATCCATTCAACAAAGTACATGTTACGTTGTGTTTGTATTTGATGCTCCGGAAGGCCAAAACACATTAGCTCGTCAAACAATCTATGAAAGTCACAATACTTAATAGGGCGATAGGGGTAATAAAGTGTTTAAGCAAATATAATAATGTACTTACCTCAACCATGGATCCATTTCTGGGCAATTGAGAAGGATGTATAACTCAACAGCTCTATACTCGACTGAGTTAAGGTACCTATCCCTTAGTGCACGACCAATAGATTCCCCTTTCACCTGGAAGATTGAGAGTTCTTCATTAAACGAATCATTAAGTGCAACCTCATTCCTATTGAGAAGATTGGCTCTTGTCTCAATAGATTGCTGAAAATAGTGTTGTAAGAAGTTGGTGACTTCAAAAATGAGATACTCCTCGGCAATGGATCCTTCTACACGAGCCTTATTCTTTACTGCTTTTTTTAAATCTTGCATGCGTCTGCAATATAAAAAAAAAACAAAAAACAAAATAAAAAACCAAATAAACATTAATCGAGAACATTTGAGTAATAAAGGCAAAAAAAAATACAGTTACCTCTCGAAGGGATACATCCACCGGTATTGCACAGGTCCTCCAACCTTTGCTTCCCAAGGCAGGTGTATGGCCAGATGCTCCATACAATCGAAGAACGAGGGAGGGAATATTTGCTCGAGCTTGCACAGTGTAATCACAATCGATCTCTCTAATTCTTCCATTGCGTGTATGCTTAACTCTGTCGCACAAAGCGATCGAAAGAATACGCTCACCTCCGTGATTGCCTCCCAAATAGGGTCATCTAATAAGTCACGAAATGCAATAGGTAGCAACCTTTGCATAAAAACATGACAGTCGTGACTTTTCATTCCTGCTAGTCGTAGTTGGGGTATTTGGGCGCAACGGTTAATGTTCAACGCATATCCATCCGGAGAGTTGATTCCACTTACCCATTCGCACACCTTTCGCTTTTCATCTTTACCTAAGCAGTACTTTGCCTTTTTCTTTTTCCACTGGCCGTTACGTGAAGGTATCGGATATAACTCAGTTCTGAGTGTCAACTCCTTCAAATCCTTTCGCGAATTCAAGTTATCCTTCGTTTTATCTGGGTCGTCCATCACTGTATTTTTGATGTTGTCAAAGAAATTTTTTTCATAATGCATTACGTCCAGATTGTGACGGATAAGATTTGAATGCCAATATGGAAGTTCCCAAAATATGCTACGTCGAATCCAGTTGTGGTCTGTGCCAAAACCCTCCACAAAGTCGCCACTGTCTCCGTACTCAATTCGAGGTAGATAGTTAACCTCACGTCTGTTTTCTCGACCCGATTTTCGAACTATTGGTGCATCGTAATCTCCCTCACCCTTTCTGAAATTAGTAGTGTTGGAACGAAAGTGATGTGAAGGAGGCAAAAAACGGCGATGACACTCCCACCAACATGGTTTCTTTCCATGATCAAGACGGAAAGACTTTGTTTCCTTCATACAATACGGGCACGATAGCTTACCGTGCGTACTCCACTGGGATAACATTCCGTAGGCTGGAAAATCACTAATCGTCCACATCAAATGCGCTCTCATTACAAAATTCTGCTTCCTGAATGAATCATAAGTTTGAGCTCCATTCATCCACAACGAACAAAGTTCATCGATTAGGGGTCTTAGCATCAAGTCAAGGTTCTTTCCAGGACTCCTCGGTCCAGGGATCAACAAAGACAAAAATATATATTCTTGCCTCATGCACATATCAGGAGGGAGATTGTAGGGTGTAACAAAAACCGGCCAACAAGAGTATGAATTACCAAAGCTTCCCCACGGGGTGAACCCATCTATGCAAAGACCAAGCCTAACATTTCTAGGCTCGGCTGCATAATCTGGATACTCTTCATCAAAAGATTTCCACGCCTTACCAGCAGCTGGGTGAATCATTGTATCGTTTTCTCCTTTGCATTTCAGATGCCACGTCATGTGTTGTGACGTTGCTCGAGACATATACAACCTCTGCAATCGAGATGTCAAAGGAAAGTACCACAATTTCTTTTTGGGAATACGTTTGGCCCTTGGATTTGTACTCTCTCGGCCCTCGAATCGGTCTGCTTGGCACACTGGACATTTAGTATAACTGCTATGTTCGAACTCCCCATAGTACATGAAACAATTATTCTCACATAGGTCATAAGTCTTCTTTTCCAGGCAAAACCGTTTTAATACACGCTTCATCCCCCTAACATCCTCCGGAATCTTTTCGCGGTCCTCTGGAGTCAACACTTTGTGTAACTGTTTTAGCCATTTGTTACAACTAGCTTCAGTCGTGTTGTGCAAAATCTTATCTGTCATAAATTGGGCCACGAATTCCAAAGCCGTTTCACAGTCTCCTGTACTTATTCGCGTCTCTGATTGTCGCAATAATTCATAGAAGTCCCTTGCCTCGCGGGTTGGTACGTCCTCTGCCTCTTCATTAGACTGAACATTCTCATAACGACCACCAAACACATCGTCGACCATTTCCCTATAACAACCACCAAAATCTTCACGAGGAGGTGACTCCACTGGATTATGAGAACTCGACGCCCCGAATGTGTTACCAAATGACTCACCGTGCGCTACCCAAACATAATAACCTTTAACAAAACCACGCTCATAAAGGTCATACTTAATTCTGTCCGTTGTATGATACTTAGCGTTTTTACATTTTTGGCACGGGCACAAAATTTTGCCCCGATTGAGCAAGTTAGTCTGAGAAGATGCATATTCTACAAACCTATCAACACCAACAATAAAGCTCTGGTTGATATTACCATCCGTCAATCTATTGTACATCCAACTCCGATCTTCGCTGTTATACATTTTAGATCTACACCAACAATCAGAAATCGAATTTATTGTCTAACAATAAACATTACATATCAAGTCAAATAATAAAGAAAATCTTTCCTCAATAAACAGTACATGACAAGTCATTAATATTACTAATACTAACAATAAACATTACAATCAGAAAAAATCTACTCTAATTAAAGCTTACGAAAAATATTTATCACAATAATAAACTAATTAAAGCTTACGAACTAATATTACCTCAATATTAAACTAAGTCAATAATAAAAAAATATATGTAATGTATTCATGAACTCGTAATTAAGTCAATAATAAAAAAATTACATACCTCTTAACGTTCGACTTTTGCAGATCTAATGATACATATACAATTCCGATATTTTGTTACAAAATAAGGGGCAAGTTATATTTTTTTTTTCTTCTTTTTTGAGTTGTACAACAACAATGGAGGAAAATGAAATCTGAAGATGGTGAATAGAGGGTGAAGGGAGATATTCCCGTACATACAATAATTGATTCAAGTGGATTAATTTATTCCTAAAGTGAATGTTATTAATTTAGTTTTTTTTTTAAACAAATATGGGACGATCCGCGTGAAAGCTGTCTGGGCAGGTGTGGCCCGTTGATTATTCTCAATCAGCACATCTGAACCGTTTATATTTAAGCATGTGCTGACATATAGGAGGCGAAAAATCGCCTCCCATAACTGAAAAAAAAAATCTACTTATACAGGAGCGAACAGAACATCTACAACACAAAAAAAAGTTACTACAAAACATTGTTCTTTGTAACATTCTTAATTCTTTGCAACATTCTTCACCAACATTCTTAATTCTTTGCAACATTCATATTCAATCTTCACCAACATTCCCAAGATGAAGTTATTACCAAACATACAAGGAAGAATACAAGAAAAAATACAAGAAAGAATACAAGGAGTATTATTGCAAGATGAAGATGGTGTTCATATTCATTTTATTTTGCTAGGTAGCTAGTTTTATTCATGTATTGGAATGTAGTGATATATGTTGCAACTTAATTATGTTTGTATTATTCTATTTACATGTCATTGTATTTACCAAATGTAAATAAATAATATAATGAAATTATATGAATCTCATCATTTTGTAATGTTAGTAATAATTTCTTGAATATATAAATGTGGATGAATTAAATCATGTTGTGTTTTTATTTAAATTTTTAATTCAAAAATAAGCAAATTAGGAGCTATTATTTCAAATGAAAACTAATGAAAAAATTCAGCGGCAAAATTTTGCCGCTATTTTTTTTTACACAATTCTGTAAATATAGGAGGCGAATAATCGCCTCCCATCATTGTCATATTTTAATAATAATTAGAAGCCAAAATTAAATTTTAATGATAAATAAAATATTGAAGGCGAGTAATCGCCTCCCATCGTTCTCACATTTTTGCATTTTCTTTAATTGATAAATTAAATATAAGAGGCGATTGATCGCCTCCCATAATAATATAAAGTATTAAATATACGTCTGACCCCACATATACTGCAGCGGACTAATCGCCTCCTATCCCTAATTATAGGAGGCGATTTATCCGCTCCCACGCGCCTGCAGCATTCTGAAGGCAAGTAATCGCCTCTCATATGATAGAAGGCAGCCACATAAGTGGCAACAGCTGGCTGGCATCTGATCGCCTCCTATATTTTATATAAGAGGCGATTGAGTGTATATAGGAGGCCATTCATCGCCTCCTATATTCAAGAATTGTTGTAGTGTACCACCTAGCATAACAAGGAGAGGAGATTCGAGAGCTGCCGAGCAACGGACTTTTAGGTGCGGCTAGCGTTGGGGGGAATCAGGTTCGTGAATGGACTCCATGATGGGAAGTATTTGGCCATAAGGGCCTGGGCCCAGAGAGACTCAAACTGTTGTAGGAGTTGCAGTCGAGCTTAAGCATATACGCCTCATTTAGCTGCTCGAGATGACAAAACCCAAGTCTTTCGATGCGGGTGGGGGAGCAAATCTTCTGCCATGAAATGGACCCCTTGCGTCGAGTTTGCCCGTTAGCGTTCTAAGAAAAGATCTGGTGAGTTTGGTAAAGGTTGTGAGGATAGAGGTAGGGAGACGGTCCATACTCATCACATAATTGGGCATAGTGTGTAGGGTCAATTACACTAGGGTACGCCGACCTACATAGGACATGTAGTGAGTGTACCAGGCCTCGATTCGACAAGTAAATCGGAAGAATTTTCAAATTTTTGCGAAAATTCAAAAGTATCACCCTAAACTCAATATATACCCACCATTCTTCCACAATTATTTTCAATACAACACATTATATTCATCAAAAAACACCCAACACTTTCATTTCATTTTTTTTTTTACCAAACAATCACTATATTTTTTCTTCAAACAACAATTTTTCAAAATTTTCAAACTTTTTTCATGTCCAAAAAAAAATATTACTCCTTTACTTTTTTTTTATTTCTTTTTTTCTTCTTTTACATTTTTTTGTCTACTTTATTACAAAATTTCTCCAGTTCCTTTATTTAGCAACACTTTTTATAACTTTTTATCAGTTCTTCTAAACTTTCTTTATTTTAAATACATTTCTTTCTTCATCCATCATCACAAACAATATTATTCCTGTAGTTTAACAAATTACCAGAATATTACTTTAGTGTTATTTGCTTACATTTTCTTTCTAGCTACGTTAAGGGATTTGAGTAGATTTCTTTAGAATTTTTCATGTCTTTCTTTCTTCATATCTTGGATATGTTTTTCTTTTTTAAATTACTTAAACATTTCTTCGTTTGGAGATACGTTCTCTTCCTAATTGTTGCATTCTTACTATACAAAGTAAAGTTGTTTGAAGGGGATATTTTAGCCTATTTTGTTTCACGTATGTCTTTCTGAATGTTAATAGGTGGTGTGTTTTTATGGCTATTTTTCATCTTTGTTAAAAATGATAATTATTTGATATCAGTGCACACAAATGAGCTTAATTATTGTTATTGTTGATAGACTTTTTCACTTTTAATTATGTCTCTGTTTCTTTTCTAAAGGAGCGGTTGAAGCTATAAGAATTTAACTTTAGTTTTCTTTTGTTAAGGAATTTTCACGCTCCAATGACGTTTATCTAATTTATAATAACATCTATTAAATGCATTTTCATCTATTGTCACGCTAATACGATTAAAATGCACTAAAACCAAAACACTCTTTACGCTAGAGAGATCATGATTTAATTTGGAGATAATGTTAACATAATGTAGCGTGTAAACTTTGAATTCATAAACTAATCAAAGCAAAGGTGGTAAGTCTAGTTGGAAGTCGGTGACTTACCAATTAATTAAATTCGAAATCTATAAAAAATGTGACTGCCCGAAGTCCAACACGAAAATAACTATATATAAATTTACTTCCATAATAATATGTAAATCATTACAAGCCTTGTATATATAAGCGCTATTACAGTAAGAACTTTGAAAATTCGTTCTTTGACGGACAAAATAAAGGTCCCAAAATCCCTGATGGACCCAAACTAAGTATAATAGTAACTTATAAAAACACAACAAAAACACCAAAAACAAACGGTAAAAATTATTCTTTAAGCTTTTCTAACACTTTATGTAATTATGCGGCTGAAGGGGCGGCAATAAAATGGACAACGCCAGCCTCCGTCAACTGGGCTTGTGGTGGTAAGTTGACTGAGTTGTGATGATAATCTAGTGTTTGGTCGTCGTAAATGTCCCACCATTTGTCGACAAGCATCTTGATGTCTTTTCTGTCCATATTTTCTTCTTGGCCGGTGTACCTCCATGGCTTGGACCCAGCCGCACAGTAGTGCACCACCTTCACTTCATTTAGCTGCTTCACATTCTCTGGGTGGCGCCACAACATGGCTAGTACCAAGTTGTACACGTTCGGAATTGGTCTGTACACATCCTTGAAGAACATGTTCAGGAAATCCTAGGATATAAAAGTAAATATATCAACAATTAATTATATTTATTGCACATATATAATTAAGTATATATATATATATATATATCGTCAATAAAAATAATTACCTGCTCAGCAAAAGGAGTTGGTGTGGTGATTATGAGTTTACGCAAGAGATCGTGGTAAGTGGGGAGACTGGGCTCAAAAACAAACATGCCAGCGTTGAAGTAAAGTGAGGGCTTAGGTCCCAATTCTGATGTTGGCCACTGGACTTTATGTGGGCACTGCTGACAGTATCCAATTTTATACTGTGGGGTGTGACTCCATGTCTTCTCACAGAAACAGTCCATCACAGCATACAAATATCCATCTTCAAGATCAAAAAGGTGATCTATGTTCTCATAAACCTGAATATCTCCATCCAAGTATACCATCTTGCTGTACTCCACAAACTGCGCGCATCCATTCAAATAATTAATACATATATATATATATATATGCATGTATCCAAACCAATAACTATAGTTCATAGAAATATACCATATATAGTTAATATCATGCACGCACGTACCTCCCAAATCCTTAATTTGGAGTAGTTGATGACGTAATAAGCCATGGCAAACTGAGTGTGGTTGGAGGGCGGGTAAACGGGTTCGATATCTCTAAGTATGCAGCCTTGATCAAGAAGCATACGACGGTGCTCGGCAGGGACGTCGGGCAGCAGGGCCACCACTAGGGGATAAGCAGACTTGACCTTTCTCAAACCTTTGGCCAGCCCAACAACGCCTTTCACGTAGTCACCGTCGCCTGCCAAGAACGTCACGTAAGCACGGCTTTGAAGGCTGCCAGCTTTGGCTAAAGTAGTAGTACCGTTGTTCACTATTTCCGAACTCATATTTCTTTTGTGAGAGTAAAAGTTGTTTGCAAGCTATCGATGAGAAAAAATAAAAACTTCAATGCTTTGATTTGCTTGTGTGCTTGTACTTTGGAGTGCTATGAGGTTCTGCCCGTTATATAGAAGGTAGTGAAGTAGCTATGGGTGATCATACGACGTCGTTGCTTGATTTCCTTAATGCAGTGGACTTGCGAGGAAATGGGATCTGCCTACGTAAATACGAGGCTAGTCTTACTCCCAAGTGGATCTAGCTCTACGTGTGGCGATGAATTTAATCCAACGGTTAGCTGATGATAAGAGAGAAACTTCATGAAGAAAGGGTCGGTGCTACGTACGCAACAAGATTAAATTACATTGACTTGAACATACTGGATTTTCGGCTATGCCCCACATTATCCTATTTTCGTGTCGTTTTAGATTTTCAACAATCAATAGGAATGATACACAACACCGCATAACTGTAACTGCTTTTCTTGACGGGAATTTTCATTCAAACTGTCGGTTATTATAGTTAATACCTGATCATAAGGGCACTAACGTGATTGATGCAAGGTCGTTTAGAAAAAAATACGACAAGCAAAGCTCAACTAATTTGATTTCCCGAGGCTTACTGTCGGTGGATATGGAAGCGATCGATGACTATGCAAAACTTAAGTTTTTTCATTTTAACTTCGCCGTGATTACCTATATTTATTGGCAACTTCTAAGTTTTCAACATTGGTCTCGTAGTGATAGTTAGGTGGTCTTTCCAAACTTTTAAAAAAAGCTAAAATTAGTTTTTATTATAAATAAATTATTTTTATGGTGCTTGGTTTACAAGTTAAAATAGAAAAAGTACTTTTTAAGCTAATAACCTCCACAATCCGGAAGTTGGTGTCCCCCTGCTTTTAGCTTGTGATGGTTATTTCCAATATTATTTTTTTTACAGCTTTTTGAAGTTATAGATTTTTTTGCAAACACCACCAACTTATAACTTGTAGAAAATTATACTCGGCAAATTTTGTGTGCATCATGGCGCCTTGCTCTTCCTTTCTTGAGAAATTTGACTTGTGGAAAAGAGAAGTGGCTTGAATTCTTTCACTTTGGACTTCATCAAACTCTTAAGCTTCGACTCTTTGAGTAGCATTTTCACGCTACATGGTTTGATCGCCGCTTTTCACGAGCTCTTTCTTTTGGAGACGAGGAGAGACTTCAGTTTCGTTGATTGTAGTCTTGATGCATCCTTGAACTCCAAATTGTCGGTGACTTCTTTGGAATTTTCAACTCCTTCTTGGCACTCTACCTTTTGGAGAAGGCGATTCAAGTGTTCATCACGTTTATGAGTTTGATTTGTAAGATTCTCAATGGCTATTGCAAGCGCCGAAACTTGCTCTTCTAATGAGGTTGCTTGACCATCTTCTTTAGCTTCAAGCCTTACCCCCGGTACAAGTGAAACTTTCAACATCGATTGCAAAGAGCCTCCGCTTGTTACCCCCATTGACTTGTCCATTGTTGAGCAACACTTACTTCTTATGACTTCAAATTTGAGACTTGTTGGAAAAGAATTGAGAGATAGAGATGGTCCCACTGGGCGTGCCAAATTTGTAACGACAAATTATTGAATATCTGAAATTAAAAGACAAGAAAAGATTACAAAGTAAATATGAATAATTTCAAAGTACAATTGTGGTGCAATCTCTATATTTGAGCCTCTGATTCTTTTCTCAAACAAATGATTTTCAAATTTGGTTGACTTAAGTGGATTTGATTTTGATATCTTCCACGTGTATTTGAGTTGAACGTTAATCCAAGGGCGTTGAGCTTGATCTTGAATTGACGATCTACTTGACTTGATATTTGCGACGAACAATTTGATCTTCGTCTTGAACTTGTTGAATGTCAATCTTCTTTGGAGGAATCTTGATCTTCAAAGTACTTGGATATTTGACAAACATTGATTCGAGGGCTTGACAGCTTGATCTTGGATCGAACGAAAACTTGATTTGGAATCTGATTTGAAGGTTGATGAAGAAAGATATGATCTTCGTCTTCAGTTATTCGAATTTGTTGGGTTTTGATCTTCTTGAATGGACTTCAATCTTCAAAAACAGTTTTTCGAGGGTCTTGGGACTTGATCTTGGATTAAGTGAATTTTTTACTTGAAGACGAACGAAGAACGGTATGAACTTGGTTTCAGATTTGTTGAACTTTTTGGAGTTTGATCTTTCTCGGCAGAAGTGCAATCTTCAAAAACGATTTTTTGGATGGAATTGAGACTTGACGGCGGATTGAAAGAGGTTCTTTATGAAGAACACCTTGAAGATTGTTGAAAAATGCCTTGAATGTCGCGAAAAACACTTGAAGATGGATGAATTTGGTGGAGCGAAAAACTTAGAGCTTTTCTCTCTTCAACTTGTGAATATTTTGTATGTGTTTTTTTTCTTCTTCAAGACCACCTCTATTTATAGTTGTGGAGTGAATCTCAATTAGAATCTCCTGATGAGATGAACGGTTGTGATCGCGTCTACAATTCCTTGATATGGAAGACTTTATCTAAGAGAATCTTCTTTCCATCTCTTGAAGATTGAGACTTGGTGGGGAATTCTTTCATTGTGTTGAGATTTGGTGGAGAATTCTTTCCATCTCTTGAAGATTGAGACTTGGAGGAGAAGACTTTCCATGTGTTGAGATTTGATGAGCA
Source organism: Linaria vulgaris (assembly GCA_948329865.1). NCBI lineage: Eukaryota > Viridiplantae > Streptophyta > Magnoliopsida > Lamiales > Plantaginaceae > Linaria > Linaria vulgaris. Next base: position 73,948,518 of record OX415250.1, read on the forward strand.
ATTATTTCTTTGTCTTAAGATTTAATTAATATTTATTTTAATCCCTCAAAATATTAAGATTAAATAAAATATATTTTGTATTTCTTGCATCTTAAGAGTTACCATCATTTAATTTAATTAGACACAAAATTAATGTGTCTACAGTTAGTATAAATAGCTTATGTTAGTGTTATTCCAATCATCAAGTTATCATTCAGAAGCTAAGAAAGAAGAGAGAAACCCTCTTTCTCTCTCTAAATTTGTACAAACCAATCTTTGATTAAATAAAATGTTGATTCAAGAGTTTTCAATTTGTTATGCATTATCAACTTACAAATCTCAATACGGTATCATCCGCTGAGTTCGATTCCACGCTAGACTCCGCTGCTGTTCTTCGATTTTGAAGCTTTTTTGTTTTTGTTGAGATTATTGCTCGATCATTGAGTTGATCTTAGTTCTTCTGCACAAATCACTATTCATTTGTGATCTCCTTCATTCTTTTCTTGTTGATTTGTTTAAATCTTTGAAAACCACCAATTCTTGTAACCCTAATTTTACCATTGTTCTTCAACTATGACTGAACATGCAACTTAATTCACTACTACTCCTGTTGTTGCCTCTGTTTCAACACCCAAGAATCCTTGTGAAAATTCATCTTATGTGTACTACCTTAGCTCCCACGATTTCAAGGTACTTCAATTGTGACCGGCCAATTGAATGGTACAAATTATATATCATGGAGTAGGAGTATTATTATTGCTCTCACTATCAAGAAAAAACTACCATTCATTGATGGTTCACTTCCAAAACCCTCCTCTGATAATCATGTTCTGTTGAATTGTTGGGTTAGAGCCAATGGGCTGGTCTTTTCCTGGCTTAGTTATTCTGTCACTAAAGAACTTTGAAATAGCTTAATGTTTTACACATCTGTATGTGACTTATGGAACGAATTGAAAACAAGGTATACAAAAACTGATGGTTCTAGGGTGTATCATCTTCAAAAGTCCCTTTCTACTATTTCACAAGGGGCTAGATCTATCACTCAGTACTACCATAACTTTAGAGCTCTATGGGATGAGTACAATAGCTAGAGACATATGGCCTCCTATTCTTGTGGGTTATGTGCATGTAACTTGAACAACACTATAATGAAACACCAACAATATGACTGTGTTATGAAGTTCTTAGTGGGCTTGAATGACTCCTATTCTTCTGTGAGAAGTCAAATCCTCTTGATGGTTCCTCTGCATTCTCTTACCAAAGTGTATTCCCTGATACTTCCAAAAGAGAATCAAATGGATCTATACTCTACTGTTACTCCTATGGATGTTATGGCTCTCTTCACCAGAAAAATGAACTTTGGAGACTCCCAGTCTAGGCCACACATGCAGAATGCTTCAGGTGTTAGTGCTCCCTATAAGCCTCCCTTCTCCATGCAAGAGAAAAAGAAATTGAAATGCATTCACTATGGATATAGTGGTCACACTATAGACAAGTGCTGTCAGATTCATGGTTATCCTCATGGCTGGACTGGTCCTACTGGCAAGAGACAACCACTACAAAGATCAGCTAATTCAGCAAATAGTTCACACAACTCAAATGAGCACCCCAACTTGATTCGTGTGGAAGGTTCACACCACAACTACTACTAACACTGGAAAACAACCTCACCATGCTGCTACCACATTGTCTCGTACTCTTACACACCAACTCTCACTCACATGATAGTTTTGATCATTCCAAAATCTAGATTACTGATAAAGGAGCTACTGATCACATGATATGTGAATTAAATCATTACGGTAACACTCCTACACCAACAAATACCATTATACACTTGCCTAATAAGAGCTATACTGTTGCAACACATATAGGCAATGTATTACTTTTCCAGGAGTTATATTAACTGATGTGTTATATGTTCCCTCTTTTTCTCATAACTTGTTATCTATATCTAAACAAACAAAGCTGACCAATCTTATGCTTACTTTCTATCTTCTACTTGTTTGATCCATGACTCAATCACCAGACATATGATTGGTTTTGCTAAGGTGTTGAATAGCTCTTGAAGTTTTATGATCATTATGTTCATCGTTCATCTTCTAATAATGTGAATTCTCATACAAATATATGGCATTTGAGATGAGGACATCCCTATAGGGAGAAACTTTTGTCTATTCACTCTATTGATGCGCATACTTGTAAGGAAACTCATTGCGATGTATGTCCTTTATCAAAGCAAAAGAGACTTCCATTTCCTGTTAGTCAATCTCACTCTCATGCTGCTTTTGATCTTGTTCACTGTGATGTATGGGGTCCATTTTTTGTCGTAACAAACAACAAGGTGGAGTATAAAGCTGTCCTCGCCAGTACCTCAATGGCAACCTCATTAGGAGTCAAATGTCGTGCAGTCTTCACAGATTCGCAACTTGTGGAAAATCACTTCAACGTCTCATACGTGGCCAAAGAGGACACTATGATACTCTACTCAAACAAGCTCAGAGATATTGTGAATTCTTTTACTATTTTACATTGTGTCATGTCCTAAGAAGTAAGAACGTGAAGGCCGATGCGCTTTCCAAGTTCGCCACTTCAATAGAGATCTACACTGAACGAAGAATTGTCTTACTAGCGGCAGAGAAATCCGCCATAGGCAAGACTCAATATCTAAGAACTCTCAAAAGAGTCGAACAAGCCATGCAAATCATTTTTGAACCTTCTTAGAAGGATGAAATCTACACGTACCTCAAAGAGGGAAAGCTTCCAAGCAACTCTATAGTGGCGCGAAGACTGAAATACAACGTACTTCATTTCTCTGTCTTCAATGATGATCTTTGCAAAAGATCATTTGAAGGACCAATTATACGGTGTCAATCACCTCATCAAGCGGAAATTATGCTAAATGAAATACACAGTGGAGTTTGCAAAAATCATTCAGGAGGACGCTCCTTGGCTCAAAAGGTGTTGCGCCAAGGTTAATACTAGACAACCTTGCCTAAAGATGCAATGAAGCTTGTTAGAAGATTCAACAGTTGTTAATTCTTCTTCCATTTAATCAATGGGGCATCGACATAGTTGGACCCTTTCGACCTGCGAAGGGACAAAAGAGATTTCTAGTTATCGTAGTCGAATACTTTACTAAATGGGCCCAGGTTCAAGCATTGTCCTCCATTATGAAGCATAACATCATTGAACTCATCTAGCAATAAATCATTTGCAGTTTCCAAATACCGCGAGTACTCATATCAGATAATGGCACGCAGTTTGCAGGACAGAACATCCGGAAATGGTGCAAAGATTTGGGTATCACTCACCATTTTACGACTGTCTATCATGCACAAGCGAATGGTCAAGTAGAAAATACAAACAAGACCCTTGTGGAATACCTTGAGAAGAGAATGCACGAACTCAAGGAATATTGAGTGGAAGCTTTAACAGGGATATTGTGGGCCTACTGCATAACCCCGAGAACATCCACCAGCCAAACACCGCTCTTACTGGTTTATGGCTCAGAAGCAGTCATACCTGCAGAAATTGTTATGCCAACACAGCACATACTCACTTACCACCAAGAAGAAGCGGTTAGAATGCGATTTGAGGACTTGGAATTCATAGGCTCTACCCATGACGAGGCATACGAGCGTAATCAAGCTTACAAAATAATGATGGTTAATTCTTATGACAAACGGGTCCATTTCAAATAGTTCCAAGTGGGGATTTAGTCTTGAGAAAAATCGAGACCCACAAACGCGTTGGCAAACTCCAGCCACATTGGGAAGGGCCTTACAAGGTCACCAGAGTTAGCTCCAAAGGCTACTACTCTCTGCAGTAAATGGACGGTCGCAATATAGCACGTCCTTGGAATGTCCAGGACCTTCGAAAATTCTATGCCTAACAACGGCATCCAAAATCCTCCGTAGCTCATTGTAGTTTTTACTCATTTTCATGAATAAAATGTTGTAATAAACTAAATGAACTACAGAGACTTGATTCTCGAGTTTACTTGGGATACGTAGGCAACTTAGTCAAAAGCCAAGTGCAGTCTAAAAATAAATAAAAATATTTTTTTGTTTGTCTTTTTCATAAACAGGTTTTGTGCACTCGCTTCAACTTGTTCTCCTTGAAGATAAGAAGAAGTAGCACAATGCGGCCTTGGAGCCCAAATTCCGGTTCTCAAGGAAAAAATGAAGTAGTGGCACCCGGTAGCCGGGTCAGCTTCACATTCAACTTGATGCAAACGCCCAAGTCATTTTTCAAGGAAAAAATGAATGAGTAGAGCCCCATAGCTGTGCTACCACCCTACTACTAAGACTTCATATTTTGAAGTAAAAAACACAAAATATTGTGCTAGAATGGAAGCTTTTGTTTCAATTTGCACTTAAATTGCGCATTGGTCTAAAAACCTTTGTTGCAAAAACTTATTCACACTCAGGCTAGCAACCTATCATTGTTCCTCGTTGGTGACATGTCGTACATGGTTGTGGGTTCATTGGATGGGAACGCTTCAACAACACAAGATTTGGTTGCCTTAGATCTGTAAAGCCATGAAAGACTTGGTAGCCTTTAAGGCATAAAACCATGTGTGATTTACTTGCTTAAATGCGTGAATCTACAAAAGATTTGGTTGCCTTAGATGCATAAAGCCATGCAAGACTTGGTAGCCTTTAAGGCGTAAAACCAAGTGTAATCAGGTTGCCTTTGATGCGTAAAGACATAATTCATCGATAAGAGCCATGGTTGCATCTGAGTATGTAACATCCTTAAAATAGGTTATACTCGAGATCACGTAAAGCCACGCTAAAAATATGAGGGTAGCACAAGTTGCGTAAAACCTAAGAGAATATCTTACAGTTGGAAGGAGCTATGGAGTACAAACAACAACTAATGAAGACCCACACTGCGCCATAAACGACACATCACGAGTTACTTACATGCACTTACGCCTCAAAGAGATTAACATCTCACAATACACACCTACATGGTGTCCTATACTGGATCGAGCATAGTTCTCAACTAAAGCACATTCCAAAAGAATGTCGTGCATTACGGCTCAAATGCCTTACACACCTACAGGGTGTTGATACTAGATCGAGCACAGTTCTCATCTACAACACACATTCCAAAAGAATGTCGTGCATCACAGCTCCCATGTCTAACACACCGACCCGGTGTCAAAACTAGATCGAGCTCAGTATTCATCTATTCCATGCTCTAAAGTGTAAACAAGAGAACCTCTAATAAAAGGTTTCATAGCCCATTTGCCTATTCAAAATGTACACAAGCTGATCGAGTACTACTCATCAATTATAATGAGGAACCATGATTCCTCAAACAACCATGCGTATACACTATGGTTGAAACTGCCAATACAATGACGTGGTGCCAAAGGTGAACTCTGATCAACAAGATAACATCTCTTTTACTAACAAATGATTGATAAAAGAAAACATCACTTAGTCATTAATGATAAGTCGACAAACAACATTCAAGAATAAGCAAAGCATAAATGCAGTAAGACTTATTCAGCAAAACCGATTAACATGGAGAAACATGTTACGCGCATAATATAACGCCACACATCGACGGAAATCATCAAAGGGTACCAACACCCAAAATCTAGAAAATACTGAAATATATAAAGTACGGATAAAATGGCACGTACTCTAGAACTAAGCCAAATGGCTGAGTGAGTGAACCTGAGCGAATGCTCAAACTGCAGGCTCATTCATAATATCATCGGCAACACTGGAGTCGGTCCCCATGCCAGCTACTCCAAATGCCGCATCTGCTTCCTTCAGGAAAGTAGGAGTATCCACTATACCATTAAAATTATCCTTGGCAAGTGCTCCGTCTGCAACCAACCTACAGGAAATCCGCAACTCACATGAGTTCATTCCGACAGAACTTGAATAAAATGAGATGTCTACAGGCATAATCGGTGCATGTGAGGTAGAACGATTCATTCGTGCAAAAAATACCTCGGGTGAACCAAGAATAGCAGTGAGCGCATCAGTATGGGCAATGGCAAGCTCTGCTCCCTCCGAAATATCAAAAGCAATAGGAGTGGTGACTCCTACCTCGCGCAGAACCACTACCTCCTCAATACCTGTAGGCGCGATCTCATCCACTGCAGCATCCTCGATCACCTCGTCTTGAGCGAGCGAATCAATGTCACGAAGCCAAAGGCTCAGTCTACTCTTTAGACGGCTAAAAGAATATGTACCCTCTGCGAGAGGATCATTGGTGGCCTCATCTTCAGGATCGGGTGCCACGTAGTCCTCATCCATCAATCAGCATCCAAAGAAGTATCTGGCAGGGTCGAAATCTTTGTTCATCTTGCCATAATAGACGTTATCGCTAATACATTCCTTGTATCCATTGCCGTTATCAATGATGCCACGTGCGCAAGCAATATGCTTCCGTGTCTCATATGCCAGGAACTTACAAACCACTTCGACCTTACGGTCACTATCCAAAGGCTATTATTCACATAAAAGCCAAATAAAAATAAATATCTTCATAAAAGATGAAAATAGTAAATGATAATTAGTCTAATAAGAGTTCTCTTAAAGGGAAATTCTTACAGCATACTGCCCTTCCTTAAAAGCTTCAACCACTTAATGGTAGAGTCAAGCTCTCCAAGGCCGCACGCCTGGATTCCATAATAGAATGAGCTTCTATCATCTACTCTTCCAAGGAAACTTTCTCCTTGTTCGCCATCGTTAAAAGCTTCTCTAACTTAAGAGACTTAGCTTCTTCCTCAACCAAGCACTCCTCAGTAGCCTTGGTCCTCTTCTCATGATTAGTATTGTTCCGATCTGTCCATCTGGCGGCGGCTTGCTCCGTCTCCATCAACTTATCATGGGCCTCTTGCCTCAAACGGAGTCAATCATGCTCATTGATTAACACCCATGAACATAACATAGTCTGAAAATGGCAAAAAAAAAAAAAACGGATAAGAGTATATGCGCTAAATAAGATATCATAAATTAAAGAGACATAGTATATTTACTTACCAATGTCTGGCTATGGCATACAAACCGCCTCAGCCCCTCTCTTCCACCGACTTGCTGGATAACTTCCTCGTCGTTCACTGTCGGTTTGATGCTACCTACTAGCCCCAAAGCATAGGAATCGGTCAGCTCTTCACTAGGGCCCAACTTCGTGCTCATATGCACAATGTTGTCCGGGTGGTCATTAGGATCTTCGTCAAGGTAATATGTGGTTTTCAACCATTGTTGCGAATACGCCTTACTGGGAACCTCAGAAGGCTTTGCAGCAGCCCTCTTCTTCTTTGTGGGTCCCTTCGACCCCTTGTTTGCAGCCTCATTAGCCTTTTCCTTGGCCTTAGCCCTGACATCAACATTGTCAGCAAGCTTCTTGGCTCTATGATCATAAGGGGCAAGAGAGTCTAGCGGGGAGGTAATCTCGAGACTAGCAAAAATACCCCGCGCCAGCCACGGCCCGAGATCTATATATACCTCTAGCTCCGCATTCCAAGGTAATCTCATTAATTATTCTTCATTGTTCACAAATCGATATCGAATATCTACTACCCGACATATCCCCTTTGGCCGATATACTCACTTACCCGATATACTTACTTACCCGATATGGAGACGATATTCGACATCTCCTAAGCCCGACATCCCCTTTGTCCGACATCTATACTACTCGACCGTGTTCTCCGACATCTCTCAGATTCGATGTCCACTATATTCGACATCTACAAGATTCGACGTTCCCGGTTCTCGACGTGTGGGGATTGCTTTCCTAGGCCTAGTCAGTTGGTGTTCCGAACGAAGTTAGTCTAGACACTTGTATAAATTATGGATTGACATAGTTTGTAATAGGTTCACGGTTATTCCTGTAATTTTATATTTTGTCTGTAATCTACGAACTTGTACCAAACTAACACCAGACGTAGAAAGGACCAAAATACCCCAATAAAGGGAGGCCTCGTCGAAAGATCCTCATAAAGGGTATCCGTCGGAGCTTTGTAAACCAAAGGATTTAGGGAGAGGTTAGAATATCACCTGTACGAGATGAAGGACCTTAAATGACCCACTTGGAGAAAGTTACACTTATCATAAAGAAGTATCATACTTATTACTACAAAACCACTTAACTCACGAGCGGTTCGCATTAGTACACTGTCAACAAATTTATCTACCACGAAGCAACAATAATAAGTCCCTATCCTATGATCTAAGGAAGGACAGGTTGTTGTCTCCTCATCTCCGCACGCATCCTATAAATAGAATAGAAATGTCATCATTCAAGTTTATACTACATACTTACTCTAGATTCACCCAACATCAATATATTTTTTCTTTTAATATTCAATCATTATCGCATATTCAGTTAAAAGGGACTTCGTAACCAAAAAATCCCATTCGTAACCAAAAAATCTCTTCGTATAAGCCTTTAAATTCATATACTTTCTTTCTACGAATCATAAAAATTACGTTTGGAACCACATCTTTTTTATAATTAAGGAATTATCTAACTCGAATAATTTCGTTGAACCATTGGTTGAATGCAAGACTGCCAGGAGTAAAAGACTCTACAAGAACTGTCATTGTTTACCTGTAAAATTATTTATATACCTATAAAACATTCATTCTTTACCTGTAAAATTATTCTTTTTTTTAATGAATTTAGAATAGTTTTCTTCTTTTACTTAAAGCTACTTCAACGTTATTGACCAGATCGATCGACCCCTAAAATACTTCCTTAATTTTACTACCAATCCTCCCACCCCACACCCCCATATCATGTCTCTGAACAACCAACCACGTAGTATTTTGACCTAGTAGTGTCTTTATCTATTTTGTTTTACATATTTGACAAAGTGTTCTTTGAAGCAATCGCTTAACTTAAATTATGTTCGAAAAGGTTACAGTCGGTGAGATGAATAAATTTATCTTTTTACACAAATACAACAACGACTGCTACAATATATAATCATACCATGAAAGAAGATTTTATACACTACTCAGTCATATCAGATTAAAGAAAAATCAGCATCTTTAATTTAAAATAACTTTATCAAAGAAAATTTATAGGGCCCGCTATTGCTGCGTCGAAAACGTGCACATGCGGTGCCGTTAGATCTCCCGCAAACTCAATAATAATAATAATAATAATAACACTGCTTAATACTTTTATTCAATTTAATCTATGTTTTGTTCTCTATATTCGTAACCGTAGTACATAACAAATTAACAAATCGACTTATATCTTTGTAACTTCTTCTGGATCACAGGTTTTGCCTTTTTGGTTAGTGGGTGTTAACCCTTGACTTGATCACCGAACGTAGGTTTAAACAATAAATTAAATTGGATAATTTTATTTAATGAGTAGGTGTTGAGATATATAAGAGCCGTAACCGACTTCAGTCTCCTTCACTACAGTACAGCTGGGTGAATTTGTGTTAAAAGTATATTCTATTGTTACAAAGATTACACATGGAAGTTTGATCTTTGTTTTCTTAGTAACAACTACATGACTTCAACCACCAACAGTTACATTTATATTTTTTAATGTAATTACGAATAATTCTAATAAACACAATCCCTAATTAAGGATCTCATAGAAAGGCTCCCCTTATCTGATGTTTGAAGTTTAAAAGGTGTCTATGTGCTTATTTAAGAGATGTTTAATTAATTAAAAATATAAATCCTAATGAGGTTTAGACCTTGTGATCTCGTACTTACGTACTAACACTGCAAGAAATTTGCTGGAATTCCAGAAAAAATGTTTGATTTAAAGATAAGGTATATCTATATATATATATATATTGTGTAACTCTAACGATGCATGATTCTGAAGCTTTAGCGAGTTGTGCAATTAGCTAGCTAACTTCTGAGAAAATATTAGCTAGACCAAACTGTTATGGATCAGTATAATTGTTTGTTTTTTCTTTTGTTCATTATGCAGTTCTCGATCGAGGGGTCGATAAAAGTGGTTGCGAGGTGCTTTGTGAGAAAATTTAGTTAGGTCCAATAATTTTTTTTATTATTTATTGATAACAAAACTTCACTTTCAAACTAATTAAATCAATGAACTTAACGGTAATTAAAGTAAATAACAAAATTTAATTATTTTTATATATATTTATAGTAAATAAAGTAAGGGTAATTTAGTCATTCAATTAAAATGTTAACGGAGTTAGTTGAAACTTAACCGAGGAGATTTTGTGCAAGATTTTGGAAACGATAAGTGAGTTTTTAAACCACAATGGGGTTTTGTGCATGTTTATAAAACGACATAGGGATTTTATGCAGTTTCCCCTTATCCTGTGAGAATCACAAATTAAGCTATCGCTCGGTTCAAGCTTGAAAAAATTAAAAAATACGATGCAATTTCAAAATTCAGATTACTAGAGATCAATACACTCGTTTTATATTGTTGAACGGCAAATCTAACATTAATAGTTCCATTAGGGATTGCTTTTTTGTTTTTCTCAAAAGGAATAACATTAAAATCTGTCCAGTTCAGTAACTTCTCTCGTTATAGTCCAATTACATGTTTAATACTATTTTTCTTTTTAAATTGATATTGGAGAACTGATCATATAAATAACGTGTACTATCTCATTTCCGTAAGACCTGTAATACCCCTTAATATATATATATACTAGCAACCGGGTGCACGCGGAGACCGCGTGCAACGTTTTTTTTTTTATATAAAGAATTATAATGTACGATTTTGATATAAGTGATTTTGTACAATCAACAAAACTAAAATTATACATATATAAATATCATGCAGAGGTCTTCTTGGTGTTAAATAGGTATATGGAAATGATTCTTAATGTAGATATTTCATGCATTACCGCCATAACTATTTCTTTTTATATGTGTATTGTGTGGCATATAAATTTGAACACTTCATTTCTCAAATATCACATTATGTTGGATACCTTTAATTTTAATGAGTCTCACGTGCCAGATTCCAAAGCCATCTTTAATTTATAATATCTCCTTCGCATCCTGAAATAGTAACGGAAAGTATATGATTTAGCTTAATATAATAAAATTCCATATGAAACGTATACGTATGTACGGAAGTTGAAAGGAACATGACTCGATAAATTCTAAAAATTATGATATTGTGTTCAACAACATACATATATGATGTAGCAGAATATAACTTTGTAGAATTTAGGAAATTCTGAATTTCAATATATTAACGTTGAATAGAATAGATGGAAGATTTATCGCTAAACATGTTTATAAGCTTCCACAAAATTCTGAAATAGTGAGCTAGACATATAAAATTACAAAGACATGAGAAGAGGGTTCATATATTAAAACCAACAAATAATAATTAAAAACTTAGCTTTTTGTTCAAGTATTCATCAATCATCCCAGTCGATACCTTAGCAATGCCAGATTCCGAAGTCATCTTTGACATGTAACGTCTCCTATGCAATCCTGAAATCATTTATTAAGAAAATGGACATGATAGCATAATATAATCAAAGAACTACACAAAATAATGTAGCAGCATGTAAATTTCATTAAAACTCAAGAAGTTTTTGAATTTCGCTATATATAAACATTGAATCAATAGGAAGTTTAAACACTAAAAACGTATGTACGGAAGTTGAAAGGAACATGACTCGATAAATTCTAAAAATTATGATATTGTGTTCAAGAACATACATATATGATGTAGCAGAATATAACTTTGTAGAATTTAGGAAATTCTGAATTTCAATATATTAACGTTGAATAGAATAGATGGAAGATTTATCGCTAAACATGTTTATAAGCTTCCACAAAATTCTGAAATAGTGAGCTAGACATATAAAATTACAAAGACATGAGAAGAGGGTTCATATATTAAAACCAACAAATAATAATTAAAAACTTAGCTTTTTGTTCAAGTATTCATCAATCATCCCAGTCGATACCTTAGCAATGCCAGATTCCGAAGTCATCTTTGACATGTAATGTCTCCTATGCAATCCTGAAATCATTTATTAAGAAAATGGACATGATAGCATAATATAATCAAAGAACTACACAAAATAATGTAGCAGCATGTAAATTTCATTAAAACTCAAGAAGTTTTTGAATTTCGCTATATATAAACATTGAATCAATAGGAAGTTTAAACACTAAAAACGTATGTACGGAAGTTGAAAGGAACATGACTCGATAAATTCTAAAAATTATGATATTGTGTTCAAGAACATACATATATGATGTAGCAGAATATAACTTTGTAGAATTTAGGAAATTCTGAATTTCAATATATTAACGTTGAATAGAATAGATGGAAGATTTATCGCTAAACATGTTTATAAGCTTCCACAAAATTCTGAAATAGTGAGCTAGACATATAAAATTACAAAGACATGAGAAGAGGGTTCATATATTAAAACCAACAAATAATAATTAAAAACTTAGCTTTTTGTTCAAGTATTCATCAATCATCCCAGTCGATACCTTAGCAATGCCAGATTCGGAAGTCATCTTTGACATGTAACGTCTCCTATGCAATCCTGAAATCATTTATTAAGAAAATGGACATGATAGCATAATATAATCAAAGAACTACACAAAATAATGTAGCAGCATGTAAATTTCATTAAAACTCAAGAAGTTTTTGAATTTCGCTATATATAAACATTGAATCAATAGGAAGTTTAAACACTAAAAACGTATTACTTCACTTTCCACAAAATGAAATAGTGAGGCATACAAAACTACAATAACATAAAAAGAGAATTATTAAGCTATGTTGATCCTGCATACTTAACGTGTGTATATAGGAATCTCAACAAATGATTCATGAATTTAAAAATCTCATGAATAACTTTTTGCGAAATTAAATAAAGAAGGATCAGTTTTGAAGAATTTTTTGTTGGTGGTTTAGGATGGTTATGTTTCGAAGAGTTTTGGATTTTTATTTCGATGACAACTGTCTTGCAAAAAACGTGGGATTGGGAGGGCAGTTCAGGGTGGTTAATCTCTCAATTTATTTATTTTGATTATTTAGGGCGGTTATCTATATTTTTAAATATCAAATAACTCAAAGTTTAAATTTAGTTTTATCTTTCCTTTTTATCCGCCCATACACACACACGGTGGTTACAAATTTCAAATTTATGTTTCTTTTCTTTTCTTTTTTCTTTTTGTTTTACGGGTAGTTAAAAAAATTAGGAAATGGGTAGTTTTGGACTTGGTGTCACAAACTACCATGTGATGGCTTTGCTTATATTATTAATAGATATATATATATGTGTGTGTGTTTGTGTGTGTGTGTGTGTATTTAAGGAAGGCCTGCAAATCTGCAATACTTGCTAAACTATTTGTATAACTAACATGAACAGTCAATTCAATTCGTTCACTTCTAATTTTAGTTGTCGAAAAATGAAATACAAGTCATGGGCTTCAGTGAAATCTATGTGGGCACTTACTTTAATGGGCTTTCAAGAAGTCAAATTTCGAGTAGTAGACCAATTCATTAAGCACAGATTGAAAGTTTTCAAAATCACTTTATCGTTATTAATTAGTTTCAGCGTTTCATTTATAGTAGTTAACGACCTGTTAATCATCATTACTCAATTAATCACAGCTTATGATCGGTTTTAACGGCACACACCCCACTCACTTTTTGGATTTTCAATTTGTGCAATTCGCTCAACTCTCAACCGAATTTTTGGTTCGATGTTCATTCAATAAAATCGTTTCAATGTTTGTTCATTTATCGATCAATCTCAACATGGTAGCATTAGCTGGATCATTTTGATCCTTAATTCTGTTGCACAATCGCCTAATCTCACTGCGTGAAGTGATTTCTCAATCGTGATTCTCTCATATCTTGTTCAATAGGTTCCTCAATTGCGTTAATCTCTATTTTCAATCAAATTCCCGATCAATTTGATGAACATTGTAGGAATTTTTAATTACAATGACATCTCAATCATTATCTTCTACGACGATTCCTACTAAGAAGTTCCATTTATTCCCTCAGATCTCATTATACTGGTTCTTCGATAGTTGGTGAAAATTTAAAGGTAAGAACTACATTACTTGGTGTAAAAACTTCAAGATGGCATTGAACATTAAAAATAAAATCCAATTCATCGATGGCACTCTGGGATCCCATGGCTGATGAATCTCAAGAAATTTCTCATTGTTAACCCCTCATATTTCAGCATCGGTCTGCGATGGGATCCACCTCACGATACCCCTGGGACAAGGCATCACAGCACATACTTGAGTATCATTGGTCTTAGATGCCTCAGTGGTACCTCAAAAGTAAAACGATGCCTCAACTAGTTGTCTCAGTATCACGATAGTACAGAGTCCACGCGTGGCACTACGGGTCTTAGATGACTCCATGATGCCCCATAAGAACCACGTTACTATTGCAGCTACCTATCAAGATGGTGTACACACATATCACCATGAGGAGCCATCCCCCAAAAGGTACGATGCCCCCTAGGACGAGGCATCCCCAAGATGCTGTATAGACATATCACCATGAGGAGTCATCCTCCAAATGCTACGGTGGCCCCCTAGGGCGAGGCATCCCAAGATGTTGTACATACATATCACCATGAAGAGCTATTTCCCAAATGGTTCGATGGCCCCCCTAGGGCGAGGCATCCCCAAGATGTTGTACAAACATATCACCATGAGGAGCCATCCCTCAAATGGCACGATGGCCCCCTCGGGCATGGCATCGCCAAGATGCAGTACATATATAACCCCATGAAGGGGCATTCCCCACATACTACGATAGTTACCCAAAGGGCTCAAGCAGTCCCCATTACAGGGGAAGTCATCGTTATAACAAGGCCATCAGACAAGATGGGTTTGACAATAAGGCCACGTGACGAAATATTATGTCAAGACACGTGCATACTCCCGGGACCAGCTGTTAGAAAGAATAAACAGGCTACTTAGCCAATAATTACATGAGTAACCACTTGACAAAGCACTGTACATACATGATGACACATGCACCCTAAATATCCCTATAAATATGGATCCCTTCCCACAGTTGGAGGACAAGTTGAATCCTTCAAATTGAATAAAATAAATCAACTTTCTCTCATTTCCTCTCGCTCTTTACTTTATCCCTCTCCTCGTATATTTCATTCTACTTTTATATTTCAAGAATTTGGGTAGGGCATTCCGAATAAAAAAATATACGTTAATTACTCGATTATTCAT
The DNA here is from genome assembly GCA_948329865.1 of Linaria vulgaris. Classification (NCBI taxonomy): domain Eukaryota; kingdom Viridiplantae; phylum Streptophyta; class Magnoliopsida; order Lamiales; family Plantaginaceae; genus Linaria; species Linaria vulgaris. The sequence continues at coordinate 73,963,697 of OX415250.1, forward strand.
GAAAAATAAAATGAGTGTTAACACTCCTATTTGTTGAATTTGTGTTAATAATTGTTACTATTTTGGTTGTTGAACTCGATTACTAGTAATAATATTCATCAAAGTCGTCTTTCTTTTGAGAATCCATATAAAGTTTGGTTGGAATTGAAAATGCAATATGATCGCACGGATGGATAGCGCATATATCAATTCAAAAAGTCTATATCAACATTTGCACAAGGTTCTCTGTCGATCACTGATTACTATAACAAATTTTGTGCACCTTGAAATGAATTTGTCAGTCATAGACCAATTGTTTCTTGCTTATGTGGAAATGTACTCGTAATGTCAATAAGACAATGATTGATTTACAGATCTCTTGTTATGTCTTGAAGTTTCGGGTATGCCTAAATGATTCCTACTCCGCCCTTAAGAGTTGATCTTGTGTTATCTCCTTCCATGGTTTGTCCAAAATTTATTCTATGCTCATCTAGGAGGAAAACCACAGAGATTTGTACTCATTTGGTGCATTACCTGCTAGTGTACTTGATATGTTTACAAGGAACAAATCCACTGACTCCGAAAACAGTTGAAACCCATTATGGATTCATAGGGCACATAATTGACAAATACTTTCAGCTTAATGGCTATCCACAAAGGTGGGATGGACTAACTGATAGAAGGCAAACGGCCTACCATTATGCAAATTCTATTCAAGTTGCCGATGACTCTAGTGTTGCTCATGAAAGTTAGGAACCTCCAATACATGCACCTGGTTTTTCTTCTAAGATGAAGCTGTTTGAGCAGCTCTTGGCCTTTTAGTAATCCAAAGGCTTAATCATCCTTCTATGAAGAAGTCCCTCAACATTTTGCAGCCACTGTTGATGGGGATTATTTAGGACCGGCCCAAATTCGATATTGGGCCGGCCCAATAGCAGAGGCCCACTGAATTGAGCGCATCGAACTGAGAGAGTTCGATGTGGAAAATGCATCGAACTGCATCTGTTCGATGCCTATTCTTCAGCGTCTAGAGGGTCTATAAATACTCCATCCCTTCACATTCGATTCATTCATTCTGAACACATCAAACCACGACCAAGCATCGAATGTACAATCATTCGATACTCAGCCCAGCATCGAACGTCCGGTCATTTGACATTGACCATAACATCGAACCAAACTATTTCGACACGTACCAAGCCACGAATCAAGTCTGTTCGACTTACGACAAATCTACAGAGCATACAGTCAGCATCATTGGCGTCGAACATCCTCTGTTCGATACTACAGCATCGAACGCGGCTCGTTCGATACGCTTTATTTTACTTGTAATTTCACTGTGATACCTAGTAATATTGTAATAGGTGTTCCAGAACAAGTTAGTCCGTTATCAATATTGGATTAGCATTATTTTAGGATATTCATGTTCTAGTTATAATCATTTTACGGTGTTTTATTATGTGGACGAGATAAGACCAAAATATTGACGCCGTCTGTGGGAACACCACATTTTACCGTTTACTAGATATGGCATCAAGAGTTAATACCTGCTCCAGAAGCAAGCATATAGAAAAAAACAAATGAGGAAGTCGATGGTGCAGGAGGGGCTACCGCGTCATCTGCGTCAGCTCAAGTCTTAACCAGACAGGATATCGTTGATGTGGTGAAGACCACAATGGCTCAGTTTATGGCACAAATGCAATTACCGCAGCCACCCACATCGGCGGCGCATGCGAAAGCTGTAAATGAGCAAGCAGCAGCAGCCCTGGCTTCAAAGGAAGCTGAAAAGGAAAAATCGCGTCAAAGCGACAGAAGGAGCAAACCTACGTCCGGAGAAGAGCAGAGATGGGAAAAATCGGTCCGTCGGGACCAAACAGAGAAGCAAAAATCGATGGAGGTGCAATCGAGAAGGCGTAATGAGGCCAAAAAGAAGGAAAAAAGAGGAAAGGAAAACAGGAGATGTGAAGAGAGTCGCGAATCCATGAGAGAATATGATAATATGCTAAGGAATTTGGAAAGGCTAGAAAAGGAAAGGGCCGCAATTGAAGGCCGAATGGAGCCACATGAAGTGCATTGAGGAGTAGCCCGTTTTCTGCCGAAATCGAGGCTGAGATATTGGGTCAAGCAGATAAGGTCCCTGAGCTAAAAATTTACGATGGGAAAATGGATCCCCACGATCATTTGTTTCACTTGGACAAGAAACTGTCCTTGTACGGCTTCAAAGAAAATATGCAGGCCAGAATATTCGCAACCACATTGTCTGGAGTGGCAATGGATTGGTTTACCCGAATTGCACCTGGATCCATCAAGTCTTATAAGCAGCTCAGGGCTATGTTCAAAGATCAATTATCGAGTCAGGCCAGAATGGTTGAGTAACGTCGTGCTGGTCATGAAGAAAGAAGCCGCGTGGAGGATGTGCGTGGATTATACAGACTTGAACAAACACTGCCCCAGGGATCCTTTCCCGTTACCTAGAATAGATATATTGGTTGACTCGACTGCGGGTTGTGCCCTATTAAGTATGATGGACACAAAAAGTGGTTTTCACCAAATCTTTATGGCAGTACAAGATCAGAGCAAAACAGCTTTCGTAATGGATACATGAGTGTATTTTTACAAAGTAATGCCTTTCAGATTGAAGAACGCAGGAGCGACATTTCAAAGACTTGTAGCTAAGATGTTTTACCATCAGATCGGAAAATCCATGGAAGTGTATATTGATGACATGCTCGTGAAAAATCTCAAGGCTGAGGAACATGTGAGTCATTTAGACGAGGCATTCGCCATCATGAGAACCTATGGAATGAAGCTGAACCCCAAGAAGTGCACCTTCGGGGTGACGGCGGGAAAGTTCCTAGGATATGTGGTGAACGAAAGAGGAATTGAGGCCAATCCAGATAAGATTAGGGTCGTATTGGATTTACCCTCACCAAGGACGGTGAGGGACGTACAATGTTTAGTAGGCAGACTGACGGCCTTGGGAAGATTCATATCAACTTCTGCAGAAAAGAACCTCCCTTTTTTCAAAGTCATGAGGCGAAGTAAGAACTTTGAATGGAACCCGGAATGTGAGGAGGCATTCCGGCAGATGAAGAACTATTTGATGAGTCCACCACTATTGGCTAAGCCGGAGGAGAGTGAAATGTTATATCTATATTTAGCAGTATCGTCGAGTGCTATTAGCATGGTGCTCGTAAAGCAAAAGGGAACACAGCAACTTCCCGTTCACTATGTCAGCAGAGTACTGCAGGGTGCAGAGAGAAATTACTTAGAAATAGAGTTGTTTGCACTGGCCATCGTAGCCACTGCGCGCAAGTTGAGACCTTATTTTCAATCTCATCCAATCACGATCGTGACTGATAAACCATTAAAACAAGTGTTGGCGAGGCCCAAAACGTCAGACAGGTTGGTTAAATGGGCAATCGAGCTCAGTGAATTTGGATTAGAGTTCAAGCCGCGAACTGCAATAAAGGCACATGCGTTAGCTGACTTCATGGCTGAGACGTTGGGAAACAGTGTCGTCGAGACCGTAAATTGCATTTTCTCTACATTTGACCAAGCTGGAACCAGTAGAGCAACCACAACATGGATTCTACACACGGACGGTTCCGCAACCACTCACGGAGGAGGAATTGGAGTCAATTTTCTATCCCCAGAACGAAGAGAATTTGAATTCTCTATCAGTCTAAACTATATGTTAACAAACAATGAAGCCGAGTATGAGGCAGTCATAGCCGGAATTAATATGGCTGTCGGATTAAATGTTGAGCATCTAGACATATTCACTGATTCTCTCTTAGTGGCAAATCACTTTTCGGGAAAATACGAGACAAGAGAAGAGACAATGAAATTATACGCCGCCAAGGTAAAATAATTAGCAAGGAGTTTCAAATTCCTTGATATTACTCAGATCCCAAGGGATGACAATGCAAAAGCTGATGCCTTATCTAAATTCGCAAGTTCGTCAGAGATTCTAGTTGAGAAGAGAGTAACATTAATGGCCACCGATAAGCCCTCAATCGGGATATCAAAATACAGCACAACGAAGGCGCGGGTGGAATTTATAATGGATATACAGGAGGATCCATCTTGGAAAGACGAAATTATGATTTATCTTCGGGAGGGTGTACTCCCAACGGATCTGAATGCGAAGCACCGAATGCGATACAAGACCTATAGGTTCACTATCCACAATGGAGAGTTGTACAAACGATCTTTTGAAGGACCGCTCCTAAGATGTTTGACACCATCCCAGGCCGGTTACGTAATCGAGGAAATTCATGCAGGATGCTATGGAAATCACTCCAGGGGAAGAGCCTTAGCTTAACGAATTCTACGTCAAGGTTATTACTGGCCAACTCTATTAAAAGATGCAACAGCCTTTTCAAGGCACTGTGACAGTTTTCAGTACCATGCTCGTCTTATCCACATACCTGCACAACCGGTGCAACCCATCGACGTGGCATGTCCTTTTGATCAATGGGGGATCGACATCGTAGGAACATTTCTCCCGCCAAAGGTCAAAAGAGATATTTGGTAGTAGCAGTGGAATACTTTACCAAATGGGTTGAAGCAGAGGCTATGTCTTCAATACTGAGAAGAATATGATTGAATTCATATGGAAGTATATCGTGTGTCGTTTCGGAATTCCAAGGTCAATTGTATGTGATAATGGCACACAATTCAGCGGAAAAGAGATTAAATCTTGGTTCCGCGGAGTTAAAAATATCTCACAATCTGACCTCAGTCTATCACCCCCAGGCAAATGGACAAACAGAATCCAGTAACAAAACTTTGAAGGATTATCTTGAAAGACGGGTAAGAAGTACGGGAAAAATGTTGCCAGAAGAGCTTTAAGGAATATTGTGGGCGTACAGAACAACTCCAAAAACCTCCACAAGGGGAAACTCCATTTGTTCTAGTATATGGCACCGAGGCTGTTCTGTCTGCAGAGATAGGTATGCCGACACGCAGAATTAGCGATTACGACCCTGAACAATCGGCCCGCTTAAGACAAATGGATTTGGAAATGATAGGCTCGACAAGGGAGGATGCGTATCAGCGCACAATAGCTTTTAAGACAGCAATGGCCAAGTGCTACGACAAAAGAATTCAGTTCCGAAATTTCAAAGTAGGTGATCTGGTCCTGGGAAGCATTGCGGCAAAACAACATATCGGAAAGCTGGAACCAAAATGGTAAGGGCCTTTCAAAATCATACAAACAAGCTCAAGAGGATACTATTATTTAGAGACCATGCAAGGAACTCAGCTGGAACGTCCGTGGAATATCTAACATCTCAAACGTTATTATGCATAAAGAGTTGACAAGTATTACCCGACAATCAACCAACGGTCTTTTCTGCCAATTAATGTCACAGTTGGTGTCTTAGCAGTATAAATCGCCCCAAAGTGGCAGAACTCCTCATGCACGCCGTCGAGCGTCATGACAGCAGTATAAATCGCCCCAAGTGGCTAAACTCTTCATCAGGCAAGTCGTCCATTAACTCCCACTCCGCAGGAATAAGGTGGTCAGCTAGAAAATCCACCAATACTTGCCCTTTCGCAGCCTTTTGAGGGATATATGCAATCTCATACTGTTGTAGCTGAAGATACCATCTTGCAAGTCGATCAGACAACATCGACCTTGTCATGACATACTTCAAAGGGTTTGCTCTTAATACAAGACGAACAATATGAGCTTGAAAGTAATGCTTCAATTTTTGAATTGAGAACACAAGAGCTAGGTAGAGCTTTTCAATAGGAGTGTACTTTAAATCATTCGGCGTCATTGTTCGGCTCAAGTAATAAAGTGCGTTTTCTTTCCCTTTGTCATTTTTTTGGGCGAGCAATGCTCCCACTGATCTTTCTTGGGCAGCAATATACAGGACCAAGGGACGTCCCGACACAAGAGCGGCTAAAATGGGAGGTTTCATCAGATATGACTTGATTCGTTCAAAAGCATTGCGACAAGATTCGTCCCACCTAAATGGAACATCTTTCTTCATCAAATGACTGAAAGGTTGGCAACGACCGGCTAGATTTGAGATGAACCTTCGGAGATACGCCAATTTTCCTTGTAGACTTTTGAGTTCATGAATATTTTTTGGCGCCGACATCTTAACTATCGCATCAATCTTGGCTTGCTCAATTTCAATGCCTCGCTGGCGAACAATGAAACCAAAAAACTTTCTGAATGTTACACCGAATGCACACTTCATAGGGTTCATCCATAATTGATACTACTGCAGTCGCTCAAAGACCTTTCGTAAGTCACTTATGTGATCTTTTCTTTTTCTCGACTTTACGACAAGATCATCGACATAACATTCAACATCCTTGTGCAACATGTCGTCGAAGATATTTTGGATTGTCTTTTGATAGGTTGCACCTGCGTTCTTCAATCCAAACGACATCACCTTGTAGCAATATATACCCTTCGGGATACGGAAATCAGTTAATTCTTCATCCCTTAGGGCCATGCGAATTTGGTTGTATCCGAAAGATCTGTTCATGAAAGAAAAACTTCGTGTCCCATGGTAGCGTCAATCATTAGTTCAGTAATTGGTAGAGGAAAGTCATCATTACGACATTCTTCATTCATGTCTATGAAGTCGACACAACCTCTGATTTGTCCGTTCTTCCTTTTTACCGGCACAATACTAGAAATCCAAGTTGGATATTTGACTTTTCTGATGAGCCTAGTTTCAATGAGCTTGTTAACTTCGGCTTCGAGTCGACAATGAAATGGACAACACCTTTGAAATTGTATTATTTCCCTCGATAACCTTTTAGGCTGTTTCTACTTAGTGGTACCCGCCACAACCCGAAATGTGGAATCCTCTAGCTATATAAGTATTATGGATTTAACATTATTATTTGCTCGTGTTACTTTGATCTAATAATTCAGTGAGTTGTGGCAAATTCCGATAGGATTACAAGTAGAGAAAGCGATGATATTATTTTTCTTTTTCTACTTTTTTTTTTCTTATCAACATCCCTTTAAACCACAAAAGGTTTACAAAGGCCACTAATAAAGAGCTTCTGAAATCCTTAAAGCACATGGCGATCAAAAACGTTGTGTATGTACGTTATTTACACAACACAAAGTCCGGACGCAAGGGGAACTCAATCAATGGGGAGTTGGGGCAGTAGGAGGGTTACAACATTCTACATTTCAATCGATCGATCTCTGGCAGTTCAGTTGTTCTCCAGGTACGGAAGCATTGCAGAAGTGTACATCCCATACAAACGCGACAAAGTTTGGCTTTGCCAGATTCAAGGATATATGTATTGTATCTGACGAAAAATTGCTGGAGAAGCGGTTGGACGCAATCTAGATTGGGGGCGATAAACTTCGTGCAAATCTACCGAAGTATGATAAAAGAAATCCGAGCAAGACATAGTAAGAGCACCTTTAGATAGAGTTGATGAAAAGAAAAGAGGAGAGAAAAGTTATATGCAGAGGTTGTTCGAAGCAGGGGCACTTGTCATTTTCAACCATGCAACCCGGACATGAACGACAGGCGATTAGAGACTAAGTCAGATTGGAGTGGGATATATATATATATATATATATATATATATATATATATATATATATATATATATATATATCATACACTACCTCAGAAGAGGATCACGGGTGGCTTCGTAACAAATTATTAGACTAGATATTGCCTAGAATAGATATTGTGTATATCTTTTGTATATTTGGTAATTATCTTGATAGGTAGTTTACTTAGTCATCAAGAATACTCTTGTATATATATCACATGATTATTAATGAGAATGCAAGGCCAATATTATAATCTTACATGGTATCAAGCCTCTCTCTCTCTCAATGACAAACCCTACCGACACCCCAACCCTAAAAGAATCGGCCGCCACCGCCTCCTCCATAGCCGCCGCCAACTCCTCCTCCTCCTCTAAAATCCTACCGGCCCTCACGGTCACAAACATCCGTAACTTTATTCCTATAGTGCTTGATGTTGAATCCGGACAATACAATTCTTGGTCCGAATTATTCAAAATTCATGCACGAGCCTTCGAAGTCACGGATCACCTCTTTCCCGATGAGGCCGATCCTCCCTCTGACGACGTCATTGAACCACGCATGTGGAAATGCGTCGACGCTATCGTCCTTCAATGGATTTATGGCACCATCTCGAATGATCTACTTCACACGATCATCGAGAAAGACGCCACCCGCTCTCTCTGCTTGGGTCCGTTTGGCTCAACTCTTTCAAGATAACAAAAACTCCAGAGCCGTCCATCTTGAAAGCCAATTTTCGTCCACCACTCTTGATGACTTCTCAAACGTGGGCGCTTACTGCCAAAAATTAAAGATGATTGCTGACCAACTTGCTAATGTTGGCGCCCCCGTTTCGAATCAGAGGTTGGTTCTCCAACTTGTGACCAGACTCAACGAGACATACGGTGGTATTGCAACTCTAATTCAGCAGAGTGATCCACTTCCACTGTTCTCCAAGGCTCGTTCTATGCTTACTCTTGAAGAAACGAGCCTCGCCAAATGGGCCGCCCGCACCTCCACCGAGACCGCTCTTGTCACGGGTCCACCTTCCTTGGACGGATCCACGCAGCAAACTCCTCCTCCATCTCGTGACAACCGTGCTCCACGTGCGAGGGGTCGGGGTCGTGGCTATCGCGGTCGAGGCGGGCGCAACACGGGCCATGGGGGTGCACCATACGCCTCCTCTCCTATTTGGCAATGTCCCTATCCGCCCTACCCCTCATACGGGCAAGCTTGGACAACCCCGCCTTCACCGTTCCCGACCGCACCGCGCGCACCAGCATCGCGCAGCCCCGACATCCTTGGCCCGCGGCCCGCCCAGTCCTACTATTCGGCCACCGCTCAGTCCACGCAGCCATATGCCTGCACGGACATAGCCGCTGCCATGCACACGCTCTCACTCAACCCTTCGAATGAGTCGTGGTATATGGACTCCGCTGCCACGTCTCATATGACATCCCAACAAGGTACGCTCTCACCCTATTTTAATACGAGCACCAAGCATGGCATAACTGTTGGTAGTGGTCAATCAATCCCAATTCGTGGTTACGGTAATACGGCTCTTACTCCTCCTTTCCCACCCCTTGCTCTAAATAATGTCTTACATGCTCCTCATATTATAAAAAATCTTGTGTCGGTTCGGAAATTTACTGTTGATAACTCTGTGACTGTGGAATTTGATCCTTTTGGTTTCTCTGTGAAGGATCTATGGACGGGCACCCGACTTATGAGATGCAATAGCACTGGTGACCTCTATCCCATCTCCACAATGGCCTCACTCCCTTCCGCTGCTCCACATACTGCCCTCACCGCTCTGTCTCCCTCTCTTTGGCATGCTCGCCTCGATCATCCGGGAACAACCATCCTTGATTGCTTACGGCGTACAGATTCCATCTCTTGTCCTAAAGAGTCCACGTTCTTATGTCCCTCTTGTCCTCTTGGCAAGCATGTTAGACTACCTTTTATTTCCTCGCTTTCCATTACGTATTTTCCTTTTGATATTGTGCACAGTGACTTATGGTCATCACCTGTTTTGAGTTCTTCTGGACATCGATTTTATGTGCTATTTTTGGACAATTATTCTGATTTTTTGTGGACATTTCCCCTTTCCCATAAATCCCAAGTTTTTCCTACCTTTACTGTATTTAGTAACTTTGTCAAAACTCAATTTGAACGCAATATAAAAACGTTTCAATGTGACAATGGTACTGAATTTAACAACAAATTATTTCACAATTTTTGTGCGAATCATGGCATGCAATTTCGATTTTCTTGTCCTTACACATCTTCACAAAATGGAAAATCCGAAAGAAAAATAAGAACAATAAATAACATGGTTCGCACTCTTCTTGCTCATGCATCCGTCCCTCCCTCTTTTTGGCACCATGCACTTCAAATGGCAACATATTTACTCAACATACTACCATCTAAACGCTTGGGTAATAAAACGCCTTTACAACTTTTATATCAAAAACATCCATCTTATGCACACATTCGCGTTTTTGGGTGTTTATGTTATCCGCTCATCCCTTCCCCCCTCATAAATAAACTACAACCTCGCTCCACTCCTTGTGTCTTCCTAGGTTTTCCATCAAACCACAGGGGTTACAAGTGCTATGACATCTCGAGTCGGAAAATAATCGTGTGTCGTCATGTCCTCTTTGATGAAGGTAAATTTCCGTTCTCGACACTCAATAACCCCTCCCCTAGTTCTTATAATTTTATCGATTGTGATTTATCACCACTAATCACTTCTCATATCCTTACTCCACCTCACGGCCCCATGACCGCCCCACCCGACCCCCACGGCCCCCTACACACTCCACCCGCCCCGGCCTCTCCAACCCACCATCCCAATACCGAACCCCCTCCACCTATATCGACCGCCGCCCCGGCTACCCGCCCACCACCACCCCCGACTCCCTCTCATCCCATGACCACATGCAGTCAACGTGGTATTTTTAAACCAAAACAACCACTCAACTTATCAGCCACCCTCTCCCCTTCCCCTATTCCTCGAAACCCTGTAGCCGCTTTATCTGACCCGGATTGGAAATTGGCTATGGCTGACGAGTTTGATGCTCTTATTAAAAATAAGACGTGGGAGTTAGTACCTCGTCCTAGGGATGTTAATGTGATTCGTTCTTTGTGGATTTTTTGCCATAAATTTAACTCTGATGGTTCCTTTGAGCGGTACAAGGCTCGTCTTTGTGGTGATGGCATGTCTCAACAGGTTGGAGTGGATTGTGCTGATACTTTCAGTCCCGTGGTCAAACCCGCTACTATACAGACTGTTCTTAGCATTGCCGTGTCCAAATCATGGGCCATTCATCAGTTGGATGTGAAGAATGCTTTTCTTCATGGTCATCTTCACGAGACAGTATATATGCATCAGCCCCTCGGCTTTCGGGATTCCTCCCGCCCTGATCACGTCTGTCTCTTGAAGAAATATCTTTATGGCTTGAAGCAAGCCCCTCGTGCATGGTACCAGCGGTTTACTGATTATGTTCGCACTTTGGGTTTCTTCCACAGCACCTCCGACCACTCTCTATTTATTTATCGGCGAGGTAATGACATTGCATATCTTCTTTTGTATGTTGATGATATTCTCCTTATCACCTCCACTACTGCCTTGCGCCATTCTATTATGGCCTCTCTCGGCTCGGAGTTTGCTATGAAGGATTTAGGTCCTTTAAGTTTTTTCTTGGGCATTTCTGTCACTCGAGATTCTACGGGATTATTTCTCTCTCAGAAGAAGCACTCTATGGATATCCTTGACCGCGGTGGCATGTCTTCTTGCAAGCCATCTCTCACTCCCGTTGATACTAAGTCCAAGCTTGGTGCAGCCCTCGACAGTGTCCCTTGCTTAGATCCGACCCTTTTCCGCTCTCTTGCGGGTGCTCTTCAGTATTTGACGTTTACCCGACCGGATATATCTTATGTTGTGCAGCAAATCTGTCTCTATATGCACGATCCTCGGGAAGCTCACATGCAAGCACTGAAACGTGTCTTGCGCTATATTCAGGGGACACTTGCTCTCGGTCTCTACATTCGGCTGACCTCTCTCTCTACACTTAAAGCCTTCACCGATGCCGATTGGGGGGGCTGCCCCGACACACGTCGTTCCACGTCGGGTTATTGTGTATATCTTGGTGATAACCTTCTTTCTTGGTCAGCCAAACGGCAACCTACTCTTTCCCGCTCTAGTGCTGAAGCTGAATACCGTGGCGTTGCCAATGTTGTGACTAGAACGGCATGCTGAAATAGTACATCGAGTGATCGAACAACCTCAGTTCGATACTAAGCACGCATTGAACAGTGCATGTTCGATGCAGAATGAACATCGAACCATCCCGGTTCAATGTACTTTCCCCAACTAGCAATGGGGCCCGCGGGACGGTGGTTATATATACCCCGTTCCCTCACATTATCGGCACGCATTCAAGACTCAATCAAACCTACCCAATATAGAACTCTGAGCATTCGATACGTCCCTAGATCGAACTCGGAGCATTCGATACAGCACCACATCGAAGACCGTGCATTTGACACTCAACGCCACATCGAATCAGGACGATTCGACACACTCCAATTCGACATAGGACCTCTACAGTATATACAGTATCGAACGACCACGGTTCGATACGCCTACATCGAACGCAACCGATTCGATACACCACTTTGACTTTGTAATTTATTTGTTTTACCTAGTAATCTTGTATTAGGTATTCAGGACCAAGCTAGTCCGATTTTCTATTGATTAGTATTATTTTGGCTATTTGCATTCTAATTGTAACGTTTTACGGTGTTTTGTTATCCGAACGAAATAAGACCAAAATATTGGCGCCGTCTGTGGGAACACCACTTTATTACGCATGACTTCTAGAATTACTACCCGATCTCGCAGTAGAGCTGCAGAGGGCCAGAATGAAATGGTCGAGCGGGCGACCCTTGACCAGACCATCCCGGACAACGTGAGACCATCGACGGTACCCGCTGGTGTGCAAACACCCGTAAGGCAAGAAATGCTGGGGCCGCAAGGCGAGGAGGCACCTAGAGCTGATGCAAGTGCAACTGGGGCGACAACAACTACTGCTTCGTTCTTGAATAACTTGAGAGACGAAATCCTGGCATTGGTTAAGGCCGTGCTGGCAGAAGTGCTGACCCCCACGCCACCAGTGCAGACATCGCCGCCTGCAGGGCGTGCATAGGCTGTAAGGGAACATGGCTCTGCGGCCAGGGCTCCAAGGGGAGCGGACAAGGAGAAGTCGCGGCAAGGCGACAAAAGGAGCAAACCTGCCTCAGAAGAGGAGCAGAACAAAGAAAAGTCAGTCCATGATGACCAGAGAGGAAGGTCGAAGTCAGTCGAGGTGAAATCAAGAAGGCACCACGAGACAAGAAGGAAAGAAAATGGAGGAAATCATAAAGATGAACCAAGGAGGAGAGAGGATAAGGACGACAAAAGACGTGCGGAGAGTCACGACTCCAGAAGGGAATATGATGAAATGACCAGGAAATTAGAGAGGCTTGAGAGAGAGAAAGCTGCAATTGAAGGCCGGATTGAGCTAAGAGGATATGCTCAGAGGAGCATCCCATTTTCCGAAGAGATAGAAGTAGAGATCTTAGGACACGGGAAGAAGATCCCTGATTTGAAACTTATGATGGAAAGTCTGATCCCCACGATCACCTTTTCCATTTGGACAGGAAACTGTCTTTGTATGGATTCAAAGAGAACATGCATGCCAGAATATTCGCAATAACCCTATCAGGAGTAACAATGGACTGGTTTACTCGAATCGCTTTAGGATCAATCAAAACCTACAAGCAACTGATGAAAATGTTTGAGGATCCATTCTCAAGTCAGGCTAGATTGGTCTTGAATCACTCCCATCTGTATACCGTGAAGCAAGAAACCAATGAAAGTCTGAAGACTTCATGAGGCATTTCAATGCGGAGCTGCTGAGGATAGACAACCCAACTGGAGAGATGATAATGAGTATACTCTTCCGAGCGACCAACAACACAGTCTTTGGCGGGGACTTACTCAGACGCAAACCCACCACTGTCGAAGAGATTAACAAGATAGCGCAGGAGGTGGTCCACTTTAAGGAGATGATGGCGGCCAAAGTACCCGTCATCGCGCCCCCAAAAGAAAAGGAACGAGGAAGGGAAGACCAAAACCGTAACAACAACAACAGGAACAGGAACAGGAACAACAGGTACCGGGATGCTTCGCCTAAGCGATACACGCCTCTGAATGCTAACATCGTGATAGTATTCAGGGTGGCAAAAAGAAAAGGGTGGCTGAAAGAGCCCAGACAGATGAAGGATTCTAAGGCGACAAGGTATTTGACCCACTTCTGCAAGTACCACAATCATAAGGGACACGAAACCGAGGATTGCAAGGATCTCAAGGATGAGATCGAACGGCTAATGCAGGATGGCAAACTCGTGTCCTAAACAGCGCCGGCAAGGACAGAACACCATCGCCCATGAAGGATAAATGAAAAATGGTTGATGAACCACATATGTTCGACTATCCTCAGATTGAGAATGGCAACATCAAAAAAGCCATGATAAACATGATATCAGGAGGGCCAGGGGGGCAGATTTCACGAACGGCGGGAAGAAGATTTCGAGGCTCGTCGAATCAGACAATTTTGTCAACATGGCCAACATACTAAGGATCGAGGAAATGCCACAGGAAGAGATCACTTTCTCGACCACAGACCTGCTAAAATTGAGCGCCCAAGCCATTCAAATGTCAAAATTGGATTGCCCGTTGGTGATAACGGTAGACATGGCCAACTACGGAGTCACAAAAATGTGTGAATGGGATTGAATGACCAGACACTGGAGTCAATGAGAACATAGTGCCTCTCGGAATGCTTATGCTTTTTACCTCATTAGGCACATCGCCACGAAGAAAAACACTACTGGCAAACTATGTAATTATCGACATGCATTTCGCATACAACGACATCATAGAAAGGCCCGCACTGAATGCATTCCGAACATTGGCATCGACCTACCACCAAATGGTGAAATTCCCTACTCCTGCCGGCACAAGTGAAGTAATAGCAGACCATATTGAAGGATGGAAGTGCTATGTGAGCTCGCTTTGGTCACGACCACAGCAGGAAGAAGAAGCAGTGGAGGCATTGGCCCCCATGCAGATGGAGCACATTGATTGAAGTGCTCTGGTTTAATTTTTTGCAAGTTTTTAGTACCCTGAATATTTTGAACAACAGTTATTCGTCCCCTCTGCCATGACGAGTATGAGGGGCAAACGTGTATTAACTTAAAATAGGGACACTGAAGACTTGAGCCCCGAGGGCTACATTGGGAAACATAGTAGAACGAGCTATGAAATCAAGCTCCGCCCTACTCCCATTATTTGAATTCGTTTCCAAGAGAAACACTTTTGGCTAATCCGTCTTGTTATAATCTATTCAAATTGCGTAATCAATTTTATGCATGACATAACATTGTTAAATACGACACATAAGGATGAACATTCGGTCCCAGATGGCAATGCAGGACCCAAGATGATTCGCTCCGATAAACGGGACGAACACTCTGTCAAAAGTGGCAAGTGATACCGCAACTCCCTAGAGACAAGGAAGGGACGGCCACTCTATCCAAAGTGGCAAGTGATACCGAAAATCCCCAATGACGAGACAGGGACGGACACTCTGTCCGAAGTGGCAAATGATACCGCAACTCCCTAGAGATGGGGAAGGGACGAACACTTTGTCCAAAGTGGCAAGTGATACCGCAACTCCCTAGAGACGAGGAAGGGACGAACACTCTGTCCAAAGTGGCAAGTGATACCGCAACTCCCTAGAGATGAGAAAAAGACGGACACTCTGTCCAAAGTGACAAGTGATACCAAAAATTCCTAGAGATGTGAAAGGGACGGACACTCTGTCCAAAGTACAAGTGATACCGAAAATCCCTGGAGAGGAAGAAAGGGACACACACTACGTACAAAGTTACAAGTGTTACCGCAAATCCTGGAATATGGAAAAAGAAGCGGATATTCCGTCCAAAGAGGCGAAGGATACCGACCATCCGAAAATACAAAAAAGGAAGGATACTTTGTCTAAAACGACAAATAATACCTAAATCCACGAGGAATAACACTAAACAGAGCGACTATAATCCAGTCGAATAAAATAATAACCCTACTACTGGTTCAACTGGTCAACGCAGTCAAGTAGTCAAGCCTCAAATATATATATATATATATATATATATATATATATATATATATATCATATATGCAATACAACATATCATTATCATAATTTCAAATATTACCTTCAAATTCAGCTTTCAAGTTTCAACGGCTAATTCATAATAAATAAACACACTTCTACAGTTCTACTCCAACACAATCACATCATGAATATACAATATCAAATCATCAAATCACCAAAATACTTCATGGATGACATCCAAAACTTGAATGCAAAATCACTAAATCGGTGAATCCAACCGAAAATATCCAAGTTTTTATTATTAGTAGGAATTTGAAAAGGGTGGGAATTTGCAGTTGAGGCCTTGTAGTTTTTATTATTAGTTTTTCTTGTTTTTTTTTTTTTTTTATATTTGGCGGACCGGCCGGTAAACTGGGCCGGTTACCGGTTATCGAGTGCCGATTCTCGACCGGTTTTTACCGGTCGAGTCCGGTTCTCAGCAGCCATGGTTATTTATAGCCAACCGGACCGAATCAATGGCCGGTTTCTGGTTCAATCCAGTTTTAATAACACTGCTGGACCTCCATTTTCCAAAGAGTGGAGACAAAAAAGTCATCTTCATAATCATATATGTCAACATTTTATTGAAAGTTCAACCATGCATGTATATAACATATGTGATTATAATGTTATTTATTACACAAAATCTCTTGTTTCACATGATTTTATAGCTAAACACTAATCTAATTATAAAAATAAAATAGCAAAACATTTATCGAAATGATTCATTTGTTTCCAAAAATGTATTTGAACGGAGGCTTATCTATTCTAAGAAATCTATATGTATTGCGCTAAACATACAAATTGAACTAAAGTACCTAGGAATCACCTATTTATAAACCACCTATTTATAAACCAGGGCAAAAAATCTTGTATGGCCTTGTCGGCTTTGGTTTAGTAAAGTATATATGTGTAGAAAGTAAAGCCTCTTCATATTTTTCCATAAAGATCTTTTCAAAGGGAGAGGAGAAAAAAGTTAATATACAAAAGCCCAGACTAATTCTCAAGCAATGTGGCATAATTCATTCAACATGCGCCCTTCACGTGTAGGGCCGAAACGGTGGGGAGTCCTGCTCTGACTACCGTAACTCAGGTCCCTCCGTCATCTAATCACTCCATTGACACTTCCATGTAGTTGCACGGCTCTGATCATCTTGGAGTGATTGAGTCTCACTACGATGCCACTGCAGTAGATCTTGAAAGTTTCTTAATGTACGAAAAGGAAATTATGTTTTATAATTAGTTCTGTGAAGAAACCTAGTCCTAATGATCCTTTTTTTTTTTATCCTAATTTGGAGTAATGGTTACATGTTTATTGGATGGTTACGTCATGGATACTTCATTCTATTTTTGAAGAGTTATCTGTTACTTTTCTTGTTTGCTACGTCTGCTTCCACTCTATGGAAACAACCTGAAACTCATTGCAGTTTAAAAACGGTTCAAACTTTACCAATTCCGACGTGATGTTGCTTCAATTTCACAAGGTTAATCTAGTGTCTCTCAGTACCATACAAAATTAAAGAGGTTATGGGATGAATTGAGATGTCTTATACTTGTTTCTCGTTGTGACGTTGTTGTTGTTTGTACTTGTTAGTTAGCTCAATATGCCTTGGGTTTCACTCCTTATTTCAGTTAATGCAATTCCTCATTGTCCAGATGATATTTTAACGTTATTCGAAGTAGATATTTGGTTCCAACCCACTACCACTTATTGAGAAGGCTTATGACATAGTCCTTAGGGCGTAGAAACAGGAGAAGTTCCAATTGTCGTACTCTGGTATACATGATAACTCTGCTACTTTTGTAAAGTTCAATCCTAAACTTGGTGTCCCTCGTAAGATCCTCGAGAAAAAGAATTCAAACAGGTTATGTGACTATAGTAAAACTGAGGGTCATTTTCGGGATACTTGATTTGAGCTTGTTGGTGTCTTTGAACTGTAAAAGGAGTTGAGAAAAAAATCCGCTTGTGGGATAAAGCATAGGGCTAATTTAGTGGATTCAAAGCCCCCTCATATATCTCCATAACAGCCTTGTTAGAAAGAGAGAGAGAGAGTGTGGAATACCATTGATTTTGAAAAGCTCATATTACACGCTCCCCTCATGTGTGGGGCGGAACTATAGACTTAAAACGTGGAAAATATATACGGGCATTTCCAACTTTGACTATGATTGGCGTTGATACCATGTTGAAACTAAGTTGTCTCACATTTTCCAATAAAAGATCTTCTTAGAGGAATAAGGGAGAACATTAATATAGAAAAGCCAAACTAATTCTCAATCAATATGGAATTATACATAATTTCCTTAACATAACAATAGTCATACAAAGCAAATGTAAAGCTAAATATAGCAAATATTAAAGCTAAAAACATTGCGCAATGAATTTTATGGGTGACGATATTGCCAAAACAAAAATTGTTGCTGTCAAAACAAATTTTAGAAGTTCACTAATCTACCCTTTTTAATTATGGAAGACAGTAATCAAGATTCTTAATTTCATTTTCTCTCCTTAGTTTTAGCAAATAGTTAGGGATAATTCTATCAAACCCCCAAACTATGGTACCTTTTACCGGACGAGGTCAGAACTTTTATTTTAGCATCAGTGCCCCCTAAACTTTAGTCGTTTGTTCGAATTTCTCCATTTTCCAGTTTTTTGCAATTTTTCCACCAAAAATCACCCAAGAAATTATTTAAAGTTTGACTAAAACCTTCGTCTCGATGAGACGGTTCCGATGGTGGTGACGGTGTCGCAAAATTCAAAGCAAATACACGGGAAATTTAATTTATGTGTATTGCACTTAAATTATAATTCACATCTTATAACTTTGAATTTTGCATCATCGTCACCACCGTTGGAACCGTCTCATCGAGACGAAGGTTTTAGTCAAACTTTAAATAATTTCTTCAGTGATTTTTGGTGGAAAATTGCAAAAGACTGGAAAATGGAGAAATTCGAACAAACGACTAAAGTTTAGGGGGCACTGATGCTAAAATAAAAGTTCTGACCTCGTCCGGTAAAAGGTACCATTGTTTGGGGGGTTGGATAGAATTATCCCTATGTACTTTCTCTCTTTCATGCGTGTAACTTCTTTTTTCTTTTCTCAATATGTCTTTAACCATACAAACACGATTTAAACCAAATCTTTATAATGATAATTATATCCATTCACGATGTAAAGCATGAATTAGATATATATTGATTTCCTTACAATTTCATTAAATTTTTGTTCCATTATTATTGATATTATTATTCATATGGAGGAATTATCAAAAATGGCCGCTAACTTTTGCCTTTAATCTTAAATGCCCGTTATTTCCAAACATGCTGAAAATGACCTGTATCTTTTAAATTGTTTACTAAAAATGCCTGAAATGAAAAATAAGCACAAAAAAACTTATTTTGTCTGAAGAATAATGCTAAAAATGCCCTGTATCTTTTAAAATTCTACCAAAAATGCCCGAATTTTAAAACGCGACTTTTTGATTCAGCAGTGCGTTTCTTTGATTCGGATGCCATGTCGGATAAAAAGTCCGAATTTTTAAAATCGGGCATTTTTGTTAGAAAATTTAAAACTTAACGGGCATTTTCAACAGGTTTGGAAATAACGGGCTTTTAAGATTAAAGGCAAAAGTTAGCGGGCATTTTTGATAATTCGTCCTATTCATATTTCAGATAGAAATAAAAAAAATTATAAGTACGATCATGTTGATAATAAAAAAAATCAGAAACAACAACTAATATTATTTTTCCACTATATTTTATGCCAACCGTAAAAGCTCCTTGTTAAATTTTACTTAAAATGGATTATGGATAATATTAAATATTTCAAATTACTTTTAGGATTAACTTTCAATATTTTGATATTTTTTTAACAACACATTTTTTTAAATTAAGAACAACATTATCACCAATTATAATTTAGTACCTCAACTTGTTAGTGATTCTTGATCATATTTACCAAAAGAAAATATCAAAATTGAAAACCTTTTGCTCTAAAATATTGAGTGCTTTTAAGTTTTAATCTTATCTTAAGTATTAGAATGTACATAATTTTTATTTTTTCAAAATGGCTTTTTGCAAATTAGATATTATTTTTCAGGGTTTATTTTCTAAATTTTTTGATAAACATAATAGAAAAAAATAATTTAGGGTGGTTCTAATTATTTAAGGAGATATATATATATATATATATATATATATATATAGAGAGAGAGAGAGAGAGAGAGAGAGAGAGAGAGAGAGAGAGAGAGAGAGAGAGAGAGAGAGAGAGAGAGGGGGGGGGGGGGGGGGGGGGGAGGGAGAGGGAGAGGGAGAGGGAGAGAGAGAGAGAGTAATTGCTAAAATTAAGGAGGGAAAATGAATATTCTCTTGATTAGTTTTTTTCTTAATTAAAATGGGTAAATTGGTGAACTTTTAAGATTTATTTTGACAGCAACAATTCTTATTTTGGCAATATCGCCACCCGAATTTTATAGCTGAAGACGCAGGTTTATATAAATTAAACTTTTTCTTACACCATTTGAATAGAGTTGTGCATTTGGATCGAATCAGATCGAGTTAACTGTAGTATTACATTTCGATCTTGGTAAAACAAGAATCAAAATCATATCAAATTGGACAATCCAGTTCGATCCAAAATTATTTGATTTTGATATGATTCGATCTGATTTTGTTTTTTTTTTCTTTTAATTTTGTTTTAAGGATCAAAAGTTATATAACATTTTTATTTTGCATCTGAAATTAGAAGAAATTTCAATTAAACATGATTGTTTATCAATCTTATATTTAAGCTAACCCGAATTAAATAAATAGTTAGTATTTCATTAGTCTTATATTTATTTAGTATTATTTATGTACTTAATTTAATATAGTATTACATATCTATGTAAAGTTTAAATTTTAAGATGATTATTCGCTTCGATCCGATTCTTAGCCTCTGACATAGATGATTAAATCGAAGGGAGGTTCGATCCTAGGACAAAAATAAAAAATTGAATCAAATATTTGATTCGATCCAAAATCGAATCATTCAATCGGTTTTCAAACGATTCGGTCCATTGTGCACACCCTATGTTTATGTTTGAGTACTTTCGTTTGGATTTTTGTAGCAATAAAGCTATGAAAAATGAATTGAGTCTGATAAGGAAAATATCATGGTAAATTCGGATGTACTGTACGAACGATGAAAGGAAACGCATCTAGAAGCACGCTGAGTCACAAAAGCGAATATTAGTTTGTTTCACCTGAAAAAAATCTTATGCACCTTACATTTATGTCCTCCAAAATGTTTGTATTAATACCTCTCATTGTCTAGACTATGATATGAAATTATGAAATCATAACCATTTTCTCTCGGTCCCTTTTCACATAATGACATAATACTTTCGGTTAAAAACTTAATTTTTTTAAAGGTTGTAGTTGATTGAAAGGCCAAAAACATAGACCAACAATATTAGTTAGTACCTAACCCATAACTATTATTGATAATAGTACATTCCTTCTAGCGGTCTCTTTACAATTGAAGTTAGTATACTAACCTGTTAATATATTGGGCCGAAAAATTCAGAGGTGCTCCAGTCCTCCCAACCCAACCATAGCACGCTCTTGTATACGAGTACTCTTTCAAGTATTTGTAAATCAAAGGAAGGCCCAATTTGTTTAGCGTGCGTGCTTTTCAAAATATATATAGATGATTCTTTTCATACCTGAACTAAAGTTAAATAAACACTAGCAATGAGTTAATACTTTTAAGGTAGAAATGTAGGAAATTCTCCGTTATTGTTGTATTTGGTTACATTTGCCCTAAAAAAATCGGACCAAAAAATTAGTATTTAACTCAAGGTGCGACCTCGCAAATAATAAGAAGACATGTTCGAGTTCATGCCGATCCAGCACACGACTTACATTTAACTCATGACTGCAAACGGCACCCAGATAGATGGATATCAAGCAAATGTATTTAAACTGGCAGTCTTTACTGCCCGACAGTAAATTGACTAAATCTCCGGGCTCAACTTCTCAAAAGCGTCCCAATGGGTATAATAGATAAACAAATAAGCTAGTAAAACGAAAAATATATGTTTGCTCCTTGGGTTATATGTCCCAAACATTGTTCATTTATCTTTGCATAGTTTAAGAACCAACATATGTGATTATAATAACTGTAAATTACCATAATTATGAATTTTGATAAATAATTAATGATTGTATGATTTAACGATGAGTAAGAAAATCATGTTATGAGATGGGATGCCAAAACTAGAATATGATTAAATATAGGTTGTTCGTGGTTTGGTAACAGAGTTGTAACTTTTCTATCCAAGTTTCTCGATGCCAAACGGGGCTAGAACAAAAGCAGAAATCGAACCCCACCTTTATTTGTACGAAGAATCTTGCCAGCCGTCGATTAGTTTGGCAAATCTTTAATAAAGTAAGATAATACTAGTTTACTGAATAATCATTATTCACCGTAAATAATAAATTAATGCACTTTTCATGTTTCAATGTTGATGAAATCTGAGAAAGTTCTTGTTAAAAATGCAAGTTAATGTTAATTCAAGTAAATATAACACAATCATAGTTCAATGTCATTGCCCTAAATATGAAAATATTAGGAAACAAATTTTGATTTCGTAAGGTTATGTTAAATGTCAAATATCTTTCATATACTTTATTGATATCTCTATCGGTCCTGAGTTCAAGAAATCTACACAGAAAAACACAACATGTGAACTAGGCAGAGGTTAACCCGATGAAGGCACTTTGATGTCAAGTCAGATGATCATTTAGAGACGAGCCTATAAGCGTATTATAGGTCATGTAGAGTTATAAACGTAATATGGATAAGTTGTTCTCAATACGCCATACGCTATAGGTCATATGACATAACTCATGTTCTATGACATACGCTAAAATTAAGAGAGTGATTATGTAAAAGTGTACATTGTTAATGATAATTAGTTGAATATTTATAGATGATTAGTTTCATTAATTGTAAGAGCGCATTTGTGCTTCATGTGGTGGGCCAAGGCTCTTACTTGTGGGTTGTGATATGACATATGATATATGTCATATGCTATATCACATACGTCATACTCTATACGCCACACCATATGCATTACGAATTTACGATATATGTCATAGACTACACGTTATATGCTTAATTTATTTAAACCTTGCAAGAGTTAAATTTGTAAAAACAAATCGAGGTTTATCTAGGAATAAGTTTCGACGTTAAGTTATTTCTTTTATCTTTTGAATCATCTTGTTGAAGCCAAAAAAGGAATATAATGTGGGATTGAAAATCTAATACTAAAATGTTAGAATGTAATTAATAATGAAAGTATACTCATAAAATTCAAACACCTAAGTTTTATAATGTTTGACCAACGATGGTATATTAGACAGTTTAAACAACTTTATTTGGCAACAACATTTATTTTCCCGGCAATATCACTAGCCAAAACGTATTGCATCAAAAATCTGAAGATAGACATTTGTGTGAGCTCCATGCTCCAATCTTTTGTACCCGCCTTACCTCTAGCTTTCACTTTTGTGGTCAATTTTACTCCTTGATTTGTGTACTTTTACTATGTTATTGCATCTTGTTCGTTAATAGCAAAAAAAACCCCAAAATATTTAAAACTTTTTGTTTCTTATTTTAAATTTAAACTGAATTGCAAAAATGACCTGTATAGATTTAAAATTTGTAAAAAGGACTAATAACGTTTTAAAAATGCACGTAACCATTTCAAATAGTAAATTACAAACAAACTCTCCAAATATCTAAATTTCGTTCTCCTCGTGTTTTGGTTTGTATTCCATCAAGAATTTGTGCAAAAAGACCCTCCAAAGATTTAATAATTTTTTAAAATGAAAATCAATAAAGTTTAAATAATACTCTTAGTAATGTTTAAAGTTACATGTTTATCTATATGTTTTAGAAACTACACAAAAACCGCATGCCATTGCATGAAGTTTTGAAGCTACATCAATTTTTCGAATATCATCCTGCTTGAGCGAAGCACGAGCAAGTTTCCTAGTGTATTTATATGTTTGATTTTTCCATGCTCCAATATTTTCTCGCCCTTTTTGCGTTTTTTCTTACTTTGGTTTACATCTTCGCTATGCCTATTTGCTTCTTCTCTTGTTTGGTTTAACATCTTTGCGAGCCCTAGTGTACCAATTGGCAATTATCCTCTTTTTGCCCCATTTTCATCTTTTTTTCTTCATCTTTATTACCTCGTAATTTCTAACATCTACTTATTTTAATTTATTTTTTGATTTAGTTTTTTATTCACTCTCCTCTCTCACACGTTGGGGGATTTTAACTGTTTTGGTCCCATAAGTTGGCTCTAACGCGATTTTAGTCCCGTAAGTTGACAAGCCTCGATTTTGGTCCCATAAGTTGGCACATTAACTCGATTTTAGTCCCACTACCAACCCTCCGCCCAAAACCGCCGTGAAAATTAGACGTGGCACTCGTTGACCGCTGCCTGACATATTTTGACCGTTTTTTAGGACCCACTTGTCCACCTGTTGTCAACGTGGCGTCCACGTGTTAATTTTTTTTTTAAAAAAGAAAAACATTGAGTATAACACATTTTTTTGGCGCTAGTTTATTACACACACCAGAACCTGCTCGCGCCACTAATCTTCTCCATTTCTTTTTGCTTTCTACTCCGCCGTCAAAGTTCATCGCGGCCGCCGTCGTTAGCTAGAGTTTCAGCTGATTTATATGGCGCACACGCTCGTAGAGTGAGGAAGTTGAAAGTACGCAAATCCGACAAAATCGATGATCCCATCCCAAAAGTGTAGGGTTTAATTCGTTGTAAAATACTTGTTACTACATGCGTTTGTAGCCGTATTCCATGATTGCATGCTACAAATAAACCCTAATTTCAGAAACCCCCAATTGTTGAACCCTAATTTCAGAAACCCCAATTGTTGAACCCTAATTTTGTGAGCCGTAATTTAGTTTTATGGTTGTACGAAGTTTATAGCTTTTGTACATTGAGTAATGTAATTCTCTATGTGGATGCAACAGATTGTGGATCCTTGCATGTTCCTACACAATTCCAGTATGGGGGAATTGTAAATGGTGAATGCATACTTGATAGATATGATAATGCAAAGGTTGTTGCAGACTATTTGCGGCCAACACATATAAGTGTTAATGGCATTCAAGCTCTATGCTCTGCTCTTGGATTTTTGCTTGTGAAGGCCATATATATGAAGCAACAATCTGGTTATGTTATCCTCCAGAAAGATCATGAGATCACAACACACTTCTTGTCTTGTCAGTTGAGTAGAACAATGGTGTTAATTGTAGACTGTGAAGGAATGATAAATACTGAACAATAATCAATGTTTGAAGGTGAAGACAATGAAGTGGAGGAAGATAATGACATGGTTGATGAAGGAGCCGAGGCAGGTGAAGTGGATGAGAAAGGTGATCTGGAGTACTTTAGTGATGATGAGTATGGTATGGAAGAAGACAGGAAAATGGGGCAGGATGTTAATGAGAGTGTTGTTGAGAGGATGTTGTTTGAAGCCTAGTGCAGAGCTGGTGAAAAGAATGTTAAGTGAATGAAGAGATCTTCTAGCAGAAGAAAAGGAAAGAATGTAGTTGATAATGAAGGTACCTAAGCTGCTGAAGGAGATGTTCCTTCTAATGTACAAAGGAACAACACCTTTGTTGTTGAGACAGAAGATATTGATGCTCCATATGAAACATTATCAGATGAAGGGTTAGAAAATTTGGTGTTGTCTGCTAATGAGCTGGAAAGTGATTGTGGAAGTGATGAAGAAAGGCAAGTAAAGATAGGGAGACTCTTTGATATCAAGGACATTTTCAATCATAATTTGGAACTTGGACTGAGGTTCACTAGCAAGTCTACATTGAGGGATGCTATTCATGAAGATGCCATCAATCAACAAAGATCAATCCACATTTTCAAGAATGACAGATCTAGGATGTATGAAAAGTGTGATGACATGAGGTGCAAGTGGAGGTTGAGTGCAAGGAAGATTAAATGTGAGGAATCCACTTTTAGAATCAACAAATACAAGTTCAAGCATGGTTGCCCTACTGTAAAAAAAATCAAGGAATATGAAGTCAAGTTTCCTAGCAAAGAAGTATATACATCTTTGGAAGTTTGATCTAAACAGAAGTGTTAAGGGATTTAACATAGACACTGAAGCAGATACTAGTGTGAATGTTTCCATCCATCAGGCTTACAGAGCAAAGATCTTTTCACTATCAATGCTGGATGGCACTTCAATTGAGCAATATGCTGCACTGTGGGACTTCAAGGCAAAGGTTGAGAGATCTAACCCTGGATCAATTGTTCTATTATCAACAAACAATTTAACAGGAGAGAACAAGTTTGATAATATATATATATATATATATATATATATATATATATATATATATGTGTGTGTGTGTGTGTGTGTGTGTGTGTGTGTGTGTGTAGGTGTGTATGTGTGTGTGGCCTCTTTGAGAAGGGTTTCTATATGGATGCATGAGAATAATTAGGGTTGATGGTGCACATTTGAAGGGCCCTCACAAGGGTATTCTATTGACTATTGTTTGCATTGACGCTAACAACAACATATATCCATTTGCATGGGTTGTGGTTGACAAAGAAGATGGAAGAAATTGTGAGTGGTTCTTAGAGGTGATCAAGCTTGATCAGCACATTACCAGGATTAACAGATGGACATTTATGTCTGACAAACAAAAGGAACTATTGCAAGCTTTCAAGCTTGTGTTTCCAGATTCAGTCCATAGATTATGTGTGAGACATCTCCATGGTAATTTCAAGAGAGCCAGTTTCACAAGAGATGCATTGAAAGATGCTTTATAGAAGGCAACCAAAGCTAATACTGTGAATGAGTGGGAGGAAAAAATGGAAGCACTTAAAGTCATAAGTCCATGGGCCAATAAATAGTTAGAGGATAAGCCACATGAGCATTGGAGTAGGTCATATTTTGATCCAAGACTTAAATGTGACATTCTACTAAACAATGGATGTGAGGCTTTCAACTCATCTATTTTGGATGCAAGGAAGATGCCTATCCTGTCAATGTTGGAATAAATTATGCAATATATGATGACAAGGCATCAGAAGAACAGAGACAGAGCTAAGGCAAAATGGAGGAGTGAATGGTGTCCTAAGATATGTAAAATTGTTTGAGAATTATCACAGATTCATGTCAAGTTATGTAGGCCAGTGAAGTCTGATGACACTCATTACTCAGTGCAAAGCTATAGCGGAGATACATATGCAGTGGACTGGGAGGAGAGGAAGTGTGGATGTAGGAAGTGTGATACCATGTGTACATGCTGTGAGTGCAATAATTGCACAAGGACTTGATCCATTCAATTTCTTACACCACTCATACAGTACTGGATGTTACATGGAAGCATATATAAGGCCCATACTTTCTATGAATGGCAGAAAGGAGTGGAAGAAAATGGGCTTTCTGCCAACAAACCCACCTAATGCTGGTAGATCAGTTGGCATACCTGAAGGATATGAAGAGGAGAACCTGGTGAAAAACCATTGGAAAAAAAAGAGATGCAAAGTCAAGCCTATTGAAGTGTCAACTACTGATCCTAATAGATTTACTAAATACTAGAGAACTGTGAGGTGTGGGCACTACAAGAAGGGATGTGTTATCAAGAAAGAAGATGATGCAATGAAGGCAGCTGAAGAGGCAGAAGCTTCAATGAGTACTCAGTAGAGTAAGGTGCATGATGAAATGAATGATGTTGTAGTAGAAGATTGGGTTAGTGGTGATGAAAATCATCATGACGATCAACGTGTTGATGATTTAGATGACCTACTTTTTGGTAATATGATGGATGTGGAAGTGGAGAATATGGTTGGAGAACAGATTGTTGAAGAAACATTGCCAATCCTAGTTGAAGAAGTTACCTTACCTGCTGATGATGAGCCTGTGGTTGAAGAGGTAGTAGAGGAACCTTAAATGAATGTTGTAAATGAGCCCATGCCTGAAAGGGTTGTAGAAGAGGCTAATGGAGTTAACAATATCCATAATGAGATACAGTTTAATGGCTCACAACCTGTGTATGACTTGACTCAATAAGAGAGGGTGACTGAATTTTTTGTGATTCCATCTCACACAACAAGAATGAAGAACAATGGCAATGAATCCTCTCAGGTGATGTTCTGACTTCATTGATGTTAATGTTTCATTATTGCTATGTTCTACATATGATACTTAACTTGAGATATTGTGTATGTTAGGGTTCATATGATAAGGCAACTGCTGGCTATAGTGGATGAAGACAAGACACAATAACTGAGAAGACAAGGAAAGTTGTGAAAGTACCAATGCAGCAGTCAAGGGCTCAAGGCCACTTGAAGCCAGACCAAATGATGTAATTAACATGGGGCCTTCAATAAGTGAGCGATTGCAAGCTTCTGGAAAACTACCATGTAATAGAGTTCATAAACTTAAAACCAGCAAAGGGACTATGTTGTTGCAAGTAACCCTTCAAAGAAGAAGTAGATTTTGGCACAGCTATGAACACTGTTTTGGTGTATTTGTTTAACTATTTTGATGTATTTGTTTAACTATTGTGATGGATTTGTGTAACTGTTTTGATGAATTTTGGTGATATTAGCAATTGAAGTAAATTAGCTTGCATTGATTCACTGCTTTGATGGATTTTGGTGACATTCGCAATTGAAGTAAATTAGCTTGCATTGATTCAATGTAATCAAACACGTATTTGCATAACAGAGTGTCAGATTCATAAGCAAATTCAATCTAATAACACTAAAGAATTCATACTCAAAAGCCACTTTATTTAAAATAGTAGTTGCCAATAATTGGCCTTTTAACAGATTCAAAGCACCACACCCCAACATTGTCATCATCAACCTTACAAACCATAAAACATTGTTATCAAAACCTTAAAAACTTAAAATGCAAAACAAGATCAAACACCATAAAATTGGTTCCACATCATTCAGTCCGCCACCTCCAATGTAGGGTGCAACATAACTACAACCTTCCCCACCATCTTTCTCAACATCGCATACTTCATCAACAACAACATCATATTCTGCATCCACAGGACCAGCATCCACAACAACCAAGGTGGCCAGAGGTTCCACTTCTAGGGGCTCATCATTGTCAGACAACTCAACATGATCAACACCAGTATTGTTTTCTTCATCTGGAAATCTGAACACCCCAATTTCCTCAAACAACTTTTAGTAGAAGGGAGCATGTGCCATGCCATGGTTGCGGAAGAAATAATCAACATTTTGCTCCTATACAATAACAGTAAGTTAGCTTCAAAGCATTAAAAAAAATGCATGCAACAACAATATCAATTCTAAGAAATTGAGATTACCCCATAGTAATCCTCCAAGTAGTCTAATGAAACATTGACAGTGAAACCAGGAGCATCACAGTGAACACTAGGAAGGGGTCTGAAGTGGTTGAACAACTCCAGTTTCAACCTCATCTTGCCAACAATCCTCTTCATGTGACCAAGGCTGAAAAACTGGCCAGTTATCTTCTCAAGTGTTGGGATAGCAAGCTTCAGACCTCCAAGAAATGGCTACTCTTTCTGGATCCAATAATTCCTGCCATACTTGCACATGAATTCAACAAAATACTTTTCACCCACTGCCCCAAGCAAGTTGTCTTCTAGGGAAGTGCAAAATCAAGATTCATGGGATCATTCATGATTAAAAACTAGAAGACAACAATAAGTTATTAATAATAAAAACACAATACCATTACAATAAAGAGTCTTACAAAGTGAACCATAGAATAGTCTTACATAAGATCAAGACACATACCTACAATGGTGTTCTAACCGTCTCAGACGACTTAACTTAAAGTTATTACATCTTCGAATAGAAAACAAGTAGCAAAGTAATCAGAATCACAAATACAATTACAAAAAGTAACAAGCCTACTAAACAACAAATAAGAGCAGCCTTAGATGCATTCATATTCATCACATATTCCATAATTGGGCTTGAATTCTCAATTCCAGAAAAGTTTTGGCCAATTGTGGCAATTGTTGAAACCCTACTAATATGGGATTCAATTTCATATTGGCCAGCACACTCCTCACCACGATGCATTCTTCTCCTCCAATTTGAGCCCTCATTCATGTCATCAGCCCACAAGAAGTATTTGGGGTGACAAACACGCAATGTGCATATGTAGTAAAAACTAACAGGGCGAGAAACAGTGTTACTAGCCTCTATATTGCAAACGACAATATCTATATTGCAAACGACAATACCACAATTTGGGTGAGCCATCTATATTGCAAACGACAATACCACAATCAAAGGGTATCCTCTGTCCCAATCAAAAACCCAACAACCCAACACCAAATCAAACACATAAACCCTAATTTTCGACTGCGATTTGTTAATTTTGATGCACTAATACAAAACCCTAATATCTAAAATCAGAGGCAAACAACGCATAATCTCAAACAACTAAACATTAACACTACAAAATACCTAAAACGCGAGTGTAAATGGAAAACTTACCTTCGATTTGTCACCGAAAAAGCTGAAGCGTCGGACTGGATTGGAGCGTTTTGGTGTGAGGGTGAAAATTGTAAAGGGAATCAAAAGGCGAGACGCTTAATATAAAAAAAGAGAGAAGTGAACCGTTGTGTTTTTTTCTTTTTTTCTTTTTAAATTTAACACGTGGGCGCCACATTGACAACATGTAGACAAGTGGGGTCCTAAAAAGCTGTCAAAATAGGCCAGACCGCGGTCAACGAGTGCCACGTTTGATTTTCACGGCAATTTTGGGCGGAGGGTTGGTGGTGGGACTAAAATCGAGTTAATGTGGCAACTAATGGGACCAAAATCGAAATCTGCCAACTCTTGGAACCAAAATCGTGTTAGAGCCAAGTTATGGGACCAAAACAGTTAAAATCCCCTCTCTCGCCAAAATATTTGATAGGTTTGTATATTTAGATTTGCTTTTTTTTTAATCGTTTTATGTCTTATAGTATTTTTTATTTTCATCGTAGTCCTCCACAAATCGCTAAAGAACTCACAAGACTTTAGGAATTTCTCAAATACACTTAACAATAGGACAAATTGAAGGCCCCTCTAATCCACTACTTTTAAAAGGTTATAAGTGTAAACTTAATTTCCAAATTGCAGGATAATCCAAAGGTTGTTAATTATTGAGGCAAGATCTCATTAATTTCAGAGACAACGCTAAGACCGCTGATATAGTGAGCCCAACACATAGCAAATCGTACAGTGCATTAGAACGGTCCGATATGTTTGTAATGCATTTTCAAAATTATTATCATTTGGGAGGTAACTTATTAATAGTTCCAAATAACACGGGCCGAATTTTTCTAGTTATATATAATTCGTAGGCCCACAAAATAAAACAATTTAGGAGTAGATAAATATAATATATAATATATAAAAAATAAAAAATTACAAAAACCTATCTCAGATTTTAGACACTCCATTCTACCAGTACACCGTCACCGGCTGACCGACAACCGTTCTCCATTAATCCTAGTTTTGGCTCTCCTCGCATCGGACCTATGTCGTTTAACCGGTCAGCTAGACCGGTCAAGTCTGGTCACAGGAGGCTAGTGACTGGACCCGGGGGTGAATCGCATAAAGAGTGCGAGTTAGTAGCTCCCGCCATTTGCCATAAATTTGTTAAGCTTGTTAAAATTTGTTAAGCTTGTTAACTAACATAGTTACTTTACTCCTGGGGCGGAGCCAGCTTGAGGGCTAGGGTGAGCTTCAGCCTGGGGTAAATTTTTGACCCCAATGTAAGAAGTATTTATCAAAAAGAAAAAGAAAAAACCCCACGATGATATCATGTGGCATGTACTTAGTTCTTTTCCACTTGAGAAGCCAATACATGCGGCTTACTAAGTGCCCTGATATCAGCATAACTCTAAAACTAATGGGATCTTAGAGCAAGAGAAAGAGACAAGAAGATTGTTCAAAGTTATGCAATTGAGTTGAAAAAATTTTCTCGATGTCTGAAAAGTGAAAATCATGGGGGTATATATACAAGGAGTTGGGCTCAATAAACGACCCATATCAATCTAATCTACGGTCTAAAGGCTAAAGAAATATTCTACACTATTATTACAATAAAATGAGTTGGCCACGCTCTAGAGAATTCTAAGATTATTATACACAATGAATAATCTAGAGTTTGCCTATTTACATCATAGAGCCTAAGTGGTAAAGAAATTCTGGAGGGGCCCTAGAACTTCTCTTGTTGGATCAGTGAGCCAAAGTGTGTGGCGTTTGTACATGTTTCATGTGCGTCCTTTGGTCTGTTACGTGCCTGACGCGCACTGCTGACTAGATGATGCAGGCTCCTACTCGCCAGATCAGACGGAAGTGTGGTCGCCCGTGAAATACTCCCCTACCGGAATAGGCGACATCGTGACACGTGGAAACTCTGAAACATTTGAAACTCTTCTCTAGACTACCATAACTCATTCTCGGTCTCTTAGCCCCCGACAGTCCATTCCATCTGATTAAGTATTCTCGCCAAGGCTTGACAGCTCAGGATTGATGGTCCGCTCGACCAATGATGTGACAAATTGTGGTCATTATATATATATATATATATTATTTATGTTACTGTAGCCCGGGGACCAAAAAAATACTGGCTCCGCCCCTGCTTTACTCGTTTTCATAACGCACTTACATAACTCATTTGATATACTAGTAGTAGTCATCACTCTTAGTTTTTGTTTTTTTTTTTATTTTAGAAATGCACGCATCAACAATAATGACGAAGGTTTATTCTAGCAATCCGAATGATGATGGTGAAAATACTATTGAAGAGGTAATTATGCTCTAGTTTTTGAATTTAGTTCGAATTTCTGCGTACTCGTTGGTATTTCGTTTCGAATTACTATATCTTGCGTTTTTTTCTGAATGATTTACATTGTCAGAACCCTACCAATGGATTTCTGGATTTTCGTTGGATCAATCTACCACAAAGTTCTTTAGTGAAGTCAATGGATTTTCATCCGTTGTATGATATACTGCTACTATGGTTATTAATTAGTTCATTATGTGGAAGTGAAGAATTTGAATTCCCTTGGTTCTATTATCTTTCGTAGATGTGAAAACACATATATTGTCAATATGTGTTCTTTGTGTTATGTTTCTTGCCTCTTGAATCATAACAAGTTTTATCATTAAAAATTACAGTTGGCACGGAAAATGGAGATATTTCTGAGTGGGAGGTGGCCTGTTCAAAAAAACTAGCATCGAGAAGTTTTAAGCATTGGAACCACGCTGAAGGTAATAAAACGTTGTAGTCGAAAATTTATGTAGCTTTGATATAGCTTTTGAATAATGAACTGAGATTCATTTTGTAACTAAACTAAATTGTTGAAGCAATGTAACAGTGAATGAAAGGAAGCTTTGAAGCTTTTTAATTGTATGAAAGAAGAATATATTTCTTGTATATCAACTGCATTACATGATCCTCTATTTATACATCATAATCAAACAACAACAACAACTAAAACATGACAATGCGATCTGCTTAATCAGTAAATTAATCTAAAAGCTGACATATAAAAGGCCTTTTGCATTGCTGTTGATCTCCACTGATTTATGTCGATCATGTGGCTTCTTCCATGATGAAGAGTGTTGGATTATCTTGCTGTTATTCACATGGTTGAGATGATGAGCATATGATGTCTTTACAGCTATGGAATTGCAAGTTGTCATCAGTTCTCCATTGCTGCAACTGCTGCATTACAACCTTGTTACTTTGGCTTTCTTCATCAGTTTTGTTGGCATGGTTGCAATGATCTTCTTGTGACTTCTTACACTCCCCCTCAAGATGAGAATGTATATCATACATTCCTATCTTGTTGATCAACACTTTAAATCTCTTAGCACTCAGTCCTTTTGTAAGAACATCTGCCAACTGATTATCAGTGGATACATGAAAAAGCTTGATTATTCCTTGTTGCAACTTATCTCTAGTAACATGACAATCAATTTCTATATGCTTGGTTCTTTCATGAAACACTGGATTGGTTGCAATATGAATTGCAGCTTGATTATTACAATATATCAGTCCTGGTTGCTCATGCTTGTATCCAAAATCATACATCAATTGTTTCAACCATACTATTTCACATACAGTTGATGCTAAAGCTCTATATTCAGCTTCAGCTGATGATCTTGAGACCGTTTGTTGCTTTTTAGACTTCCAAGATACTAAGGCATCACCTAAGAATACACAATATCCTGTGATAAATCTTCTAGTATCAATACATGATCCCCAATCAGCATCACAATATGCTTTGATATGAATTTTGTTATCACTTGGAAAAAATAGACCTAGTCCTGGTGCTTTCTTTAAGTATTTCACCACTCTCAGTGCACCCTCCATGTGTTGAAGTTTAGGATCAGCCATATGCTGACTGAGTGTTTGAACATCATATGATATATCTGGTCTGGTTACAGCCAGATATAATAATCTCCCAATCAATCTTTCGAATGAAGTAGGATCAGTTTGATCTCCCCTGATTGAGATACTTTCACATTTTGTTCTATTGGAGTGTTCACTGGTTTTGTTCCAAAAAGTCCACAATCCTTTATTATTTCCAAAGCATATTTCCTTTGATTCACAGATATCCCTTTCTTATTCCTTGCAACTTCAAGTCCTAAGAAGTATTTCAGTACTCCTAAATCTTTTAACTTGAAGTGAACTTGCAGATATTCCTTTAATCTATCTATTTCTTCTTTGTTGTTTCCACCAATTATAATGTCATCTACATACACTAGGATTGCAGTAGTGTTTCCATTAGAATGCCTGAGAAACAAAGAATGATCAGCATGTGATTGAATGAATCCTTGAGTTGAAATCACAGAAGTTAACTTGTGATTCCATTGTCTGGATGCTTGCTTGAGTCCATAAAGAGACTTGTGAAGATGACAATAAACCTTCTCCCCCTCAGTAGAAAGTCCAGGAGGTGGCTCCATATAAACATCTTCTTGCAGATCTCCATAAAGAAAAGCATTATTCACATCAAGTTGTGAAAGGTGCCAACTGTGAGCTGCTGCATAAGCTAGGAGACATCTAACAGTGGTGATCTTTGCTATTGGAGAAAAAGTCTCAAAGAAATCCCAGCCTTCTTTTTGGTTATACCCTTTGGCTACTAATCTAGCCTTGTGTCTTTCAATCTCACCAGTAGAAGTATACTTAATTTTATATACCCATTTAGAACCAATTGCTGTTTTTCCAGGAAGTAATGGAACCAAAGACCAAGTGTTATTCTCATTCAGGGCATGAAGTTCAGCATTCATGGCTTCTCTCCATAAGGGATCAAGTTTGCTTGTTCATAAGAAGTAAGCTCAGTGTGTGAAGAGACAGATAATATGAAGTTAAGATGAGAAGGAGAGAAATGATGAAGACATATCTGTAAAGGGTGAGCAGTACCTGAGGTGTCAGCAAGAACTTGAGATTGATTGTTGTGATTGAGAGATGTAACTTGCTTGCACTGATAATCCCAGAGATGCATAGGTACCTGTCTAACCCTTGTAGATCTTCTAGGTTCAGTAAGCTCATGAGAAGGAGTAGAAGGAGGATCAGGTATGATTGGTAACTTAACTTCTGGTGATGAAGGTGATTGACTATCAGTGAGAGGAGATGTGTTCTGTGGAGAAGGAATTTGATCATAAGGTTCATGATCATAAGAAATATTTGTAGCAGGAACATCATAAGATGGATTAGAGTCAAGAAAAGAGGATTTAGGAAAAATGTGGTCAATGTCAGTGGAAGTAGGTTGAGGAGTTGAAGAATATGGGAAGATTTCCTCATAAAAGATGACATCTCTTGATATAAAAACATGTTTAGTTTGTAAGTTATATAACTTATATCCCTTGATATGTGCTGGATACCCTATGAATATGCATTTTGCAGCTCTTGCAAGCATTTTGTTATGTGGTTTTGGCAAAGCAGTTGCATAACATAGACATCCAAAAGTCCTTAAGTGTTGATATTGAGGGTGTTTTGAGTGTAGATGATAAAAAGGTGTAAGATTATTTAATAATGGTGTGGGTGTTCTGTTTATCAGATAAGCAGCAGTGACAACACAGTCTCCCCAGAATGATAGAGGTAAGTTAGCTTGAATGCGCAATGATCTTGCAACATTCAGCAAGTGTCTGTGTTTTCTTTCTGCTACTGAGTTTTGTTGAGGTGTGTAGGTACAGGTTTGTTGATGTATAATGCCTCTTGTGTTATAGAACTCAGGCATATTAAATTCCTGACCTTGATCTGATCTGATGATTTTGATTTGTTTATCAAATTGAGTCTCAATATGTTTGCAGAAAGTATGTAATATATGTCTGGTTTCTCCTTTGGTTTTCATGAGAAATGTCCATGTGAATCTACTATGATCATCCACTATAGTGAGAAAGTAGTGTGATCCATTTAATGATGCAACACTGTAAGGTCCTCAGATATCAACATGAATTAAATCAAAGATGAATTCACTTTTATGAGGATTTAGAAGGAAAGGCACTCTGGTTTGTTTTGACAGATGGCATGTATCACAGTTTATTTTATCAAAATTCAATGGAAAATTTTCATTTGTAGAATGAAGCAAAGACAATCTAATACCAGATGGATGTCCTAGTCTGTTGTGCCACAAGGCAGAAGATGAAATAGAGGAATTGACAGCAGCTGTACCTAAATGACTATTTCGGTTATAAGATCCTTCATCTATTTTCATATAGTACAAGCCATTTACTTCCTCAGCCATCCCAATCATTCTCCAGTTCTTGATGTCTTGTATGACACAGAGATTGGACCAAAAAATGAGTAAACATTGGCTTTGTTTAATTATTTTGCTAACAGACATGAGGTTGAAGGAAAAGGATGGTACACAAAGAACATTTGTAAGAGTTAGATCTTTGTTATATTTCACAGTTCCTATCATAGTAACTGAAGCAGTCTTGTTGTTTGGTAATTTAACATGTGAATCATGTGTTATGACAAATGAATCAAGTAGCTTTGGATCACAGACTATGTGATCTGAAGCTCCTGAATCTAGGATCTAGTTGGAAGAATTAAGAAGGTGACTCAATGAAAGTGGTTCAAAATTTGATAAAACAGTAGATAAAGAAATGGATCCTATTATCTTACCTGATTGTTCTGTTACCAAATTGTTTGGAGGTTGATTGTTAACTTGATTGACTAAGCTTGTGTTACCTTGAAAGAGGTTGCACAAATGCTGAAATTGTTCTTGTGATATGGGAACAGAACCATGTCCTGAACTTGAAGCAACTTGAGTTAATTGATTCACATTACCAGAAATTTGTCTAGCACCTTGAGTGACAGCAGGTTTGAACTTGGAGTATTTGTGGCCTGGAGGATATCCATATACTTCATAGCAGTTATCAATTGTGTGATTTGTTTTTCCACACTTGGCACAAGGTGGTCTGTTCTTACCAGCATTGAACTTGTTCCATGGCTTTTGTTGCCTTTGAAAGTTTCCAGCCATCACAGTAGCTTGTGACTTGTTGTGTTGATTGATTTGTGCCTTGATTGTCATGGAAGCTGTGTCAATAGGTGTGTGGTGAAAGTTTGATAACTCTTTATTTGATTCTTCTTGCAACACCAAACCAAAAACATCATCTAATAAGGGAAGAGGATCCCTCAACAATATTTGGTTTCTGACTAAAGAGAAAGAGTCATCTAACCCCATAAGAAATTTCATCACTTTCTTGTGCTCATTCTTTTTGATTAAGGCAGCCATTGCTCCACATTCAGTATTGGTACAGATACATGGAACCTCATATTGATTTATCTCATCCCAAATTGATTTTAACCTTGAAAAATATAAAGAGAGAGCAGTTCCTTCTTGTTTGGTGTTAGCAAGCTGTTGTTCAAGCATATATATATATGATTGTTACTGGATTTGGAAAATCTTCTTTTTATGTCTTTCCATACCTGAAATGCAGAGTCAGAGAACATGGTTGGATCTCCTAACTCATCAGAAATGCTTGCAGAAATCCATCCTAGGACAGTGTAGTTGCAGCGCATCCATTTTGTATAAGATGGATCAGTAGTTGCTGGTTCTGGATAGGTACCATCAATGAATCCAACTTTGTTCTTTGCCAGTAGAGCCACATACATGGCACGGCTCCAGCGATGGTAGTTTTGTATTGTAAGTTTCTGACTCACCAAAGAATTTGCTGTGTTTTCAGCATGATGCACAAAGAATGGATCAAAATGATCATCTTGTGTTGCAGTGTTTTGTTTCTCTACCAATGGTGCAGAAACTGTGGAGGAGTCTATTGGATTTGTCATGGATCTCAACAGGTAGTAGTTGTGAAAAACAAGTGGTAGCGGAAGTGTATTTTGGATCAATACCTGAGCTAATGATTAAATCATTGCTCTGATACCATTTTGAATAATGAACTGAGATTCATTTTTAACTAAACTAAATTGTTGAAGCAATGTAACAGTGAATGAAAGGAAGCTTTGAAGCTTTTTAATTGTATGAAAGAAGAATATATTTCTTGTATATCAACTGCATTACATGATCCTCTATTTATACATCATAATCAAACAACAACAACAACTAAAACATGACAATGCGATCTGCTTAATCAGTAAATTAATCTAAAAGCTGACATATAAAAGGTCTTTTGCATTGTTGTTGATCTCCACTGATTTATGTCGATCATGTGGCTTCTTCCATGATGAAGAGTGTTGGATTATCTTGCTGTTATTCACATGGTTGAGATGATGAGCATGTGATGTCTTTACAGCTATGGAATTGCAAGTTGTCATCAGTTCTCCACTGCTGCAACTGCTGCATTACAGCCTTGTTACTTTGGCTTTCTTCATCAGTTTTGTTTGCATGGTTGCAATGATCTTCTTGTGACTTCTTACAATAGCAACCATGATTTATCATTTTTTGGTTGGTACGAGTAGGTTTCCGTAGGAGAGGACTGCATTGCAGTTAACCGTGCTGCTTGGAGTCATGATGGTAGCTTATGTGGTACGTAAATGTGTTACTTTAAGTGTACATATGAGCAGAATAATGTAGGTATAGTCCTCCTACAGAGATGTGGATAAGCAACATAGTCTAGAATTGCCAGGACTCAGTACTGTAGAATTTTTGTGTTTAGTGTTTAGGACGTCTTGCTTAAAATTATTTAAAAATTTTCCAAAGGTTTTCCTTCAGCAGTATTTCAGTGTGTTGTTTGTAACGCTTCAGGTCGGGGATAACAATTTCTTTAAATGATTTTCTAAAATTTTATAGATGTAAATGAGTTCTAAGTTTTAAGCTTTTAATTCTAACTATCTCATCATCGTTGCTATATGTAAGAATGGTCTCATTATTGTCTTTTTCTATTCTCCAGTTAAGTCTCGTGTTATTACGTGTATCATGTCTGGTTTTAATGTCTAATATCTTTCCTTTCTAGGTGTTGCATTTTCTAAAGATATCGTTCAGTTACACGCCTACACTGCCAGGGATGTTTTGAGGGCTCATTTAGAGGTTTAAGATAGGCCTTTCAAATTTTATTCACGATACACGATATTTTGTTCATTTTATCACTCCATTGTTCAAAATAAAGATTATGCTAAAGTCTTCGGTTATAACAGATAAACGCACACCACGGGGAAGTTAATGACCTCGCATTCCTTTACCCAAACAACCGCCCGAGATTAATAACTGGTGGAGAAGACCGTATGATACATGTTGGTATCGTCTAACAACATATATTGAAGAAAGACGTTGAGGCTAATTGCGTTAACAAGTTTCTTTTATTGGTGTAGGTATGGGATGCAGCTGGGGGCACGAAGTTGTACTCTTATGATTGTTCTGAAGCTGGAATACATTCTGTGTACGCACATCGCAAGAGAAATTCCAATGTATGTTGTTTTTATAGGACAATTCTATTGTAACTTTCGTGGAATTATTGATCCACCACCTAATTGTTCCCGTATGGTTGATATTTCAAATCTGTTAAATGTCTTTAGGCTTGTGCATGATCTTTTAAGTATTTTCCTTATAAGTATTCAAAGTTCATGTGTTGCATATTTAAGTTACTTGTTACACACAATTGGGCACTGAGAAAGTTGAAGTTTCTAATGTGGCAGCCTGTAAAGCATTCAACCAGAGTCTAGATTTCCGGTCTTGTTCCTTACGTGATAATTCAGTCTCAGAACTATTTTGTACTTATGAGGAGCTCGTTCTATTTCTTATACTTATCTTTGGGTGTTTGCTGCTGTCTCAGGCCTTCTTGTAAGTACTTATGATGGGAAAATCAGGGCTTATTTGCAAGATTCGAAACTTAGTTTCAACGCCCCAGGTCAATCTCGCGCTAGGTTGGGGTTTGATTTTGACGGCACAAGGTACAATGCGTTGGGTCTCCATTCCATTCTGTCTAGGCCTCGATGGTTTCGTAGTATTATATTTTCTCTTTTGATAAGCATATTTTCTGAAAAAGTTTACTTAGCTTTTTTTTGTGTTTTTTTTTTGTTTTTTTTTTTTGTGTGTGGTCATATTATAGGTTGTTTTCCTGTGGTACTAACCTAAGAGGCGAAACCTTCCTTGTGGAGTTGGATGAAGCCAGCGCTGTAATATTGAGGGCATATCGCGGGCATGAGGAAAGATCGGTTGGAAAAATAGAATTTCATTTGTCCAAAAGAAGACTATTGGCTGTTTGTGATTAGTCATTGGTCTGATTCTGGGGTTTTGACGATGCAGTTGTTAGAGGAAGGATTACTATTGACAGTAATGATGGTTTAATGGTACTAACTCATTTACGTATTTCCTGTATTCTGTTCTCGTATTTGGAGAAGTGGTATGGTGTTAAATTAGATCCTCATGTAGGCTTGGCCATGTATTCGGTTTTCGAAGGAAGGCACTCTATTTGTTGTTTCTACAACAAGTAGTTTTATTACTATAGTTGGAGATCAAGAAGGTTATCAGCTCCTTCAATCCACAATAGAGAGGGCTTCATCAAGATCAAAGGAGAATGATCCTTCTAATAGCAACAATATACTATGAAGCGGGGTAATTTTGTTTGCTGACTTGTCACTCCGCGTCAGACTAACCCGGGCTCCTGATTGGTCCCGAGTTAGTTTTGAGTTCGAGAAACCTGCATTGAAAAACACGGCACGTGAACTATGTTGGGGTTGACCTAGAGTAGGCGCTTTGATGCTGAGTTAGTTGGTGCTCGTTGATCACGTCTAGGTCAGGCTAGAAGTCACTGATGTGGATTGGGGAGTTTATAGATTTCGGACTGAACTTGGGTTAAGCCAAGCTGCCTACGTATCCCGTGTAGGGAATCAAGCCGAACGTAGTTCATTGTTTCTTTGTAGTTGCCGATCGTGGTTGGAGGTAAAGAGCGGACTTCTGAGGTCGAGCCTTTGCATATAGAACAGAAGTTGTAGGCTCAGTATTGCGTGACTTTCCGGTTGAGGGACGAGCCTATAAGCATGTTATAAGTCTTGTAGAGTAATCTCGATATGTTGTTCTTGATATGTCATATGCTATAAGTCATATGAGATAACTCATTGGGGATATGTTATATGCTATATGTCATATGGGATAACTCATACGTGATATGTCATATATTATATCTTATATGGAAAGATAACTCATATGTGATATGTCATATATTATATCTTATATGGAAAGATAACTCATATGTGATATGTCATATATTATATCTTATATGGAAAGATAACTCATATGTGATATGTCATATATTATATCTCATATGGAAAGATAACTCATATGTGATATGTCATAGATTATATCTCATATGGAAAGATAACTCATATGTGATATGTCATATATTATATCTCATATGGAAAGATAACTCATATGTGATATGTCATATATTATATCTCATATGGAAAGATAACTCATATGTGATATGTCATATATTATATCTCATATGGAAAGATAACTCATACTTGATATGTCATATATTATATCTCATATGGAAAGATAACTCATACTCGATATGTCATATGCTATATCTCATATGGAAAAGCTATATGCTATATGTCATATGTTATATCTCATATGGAAATAACTCATACTTGATATGTCATATGCTATATCTCATATGGAAAAGCTATATGCTATATGTCATATGTTATATCTCATATGGAAATAACTCATACGTGATATGTCATATGCAATATGTCATATGAGAGTGATTGTGAAAAGTCTCTTGTAAATGAGAAGGAGTCTGGTATTTATAGATGATCAACCTCCTTGACTGTAGTAGCAGGTATGGGCCTTTGTTGATGGGCCAAGCCCTTATATGGTATATCGGGCTGGCATAATGGGCTCTTGAGCCCCTTTGTCGGGACGATATATTTGGGCCGATCTGGCTCGTGAATGGGCCTTTTGGGCCAATACATTTGTAGGACAAGAGTGTTTTGATAGGCCCACTAAGGGAATCACACCAAGTTATGGTATAACATACTATACTATGAATATGACTATCATGACCATTCTGTCGAGGAGGAGGTATTTGCACTTTGTTTTGTGAATTTAACTGGAGTGACTGTATATGTTCGTGGGCTAAAGGAATTAGCATTTTGTAACCTATATCTTGTGTTTTTCTCTCAATGATTTACATTGTCAGAACTCTACCAATGGATTTCCCGATACTCCGTGGGTCAATCTACCCCAAAGTTCTTAAGTGAAATCGATCGATTTTCACCCCTTGTATCATACGTTACTTCTAGGTTAGTATCCATTTTCTTTACTCTACATATGTTGGTTGTGTGACAGTGAAGGATTTGAATTCCCCTGGTTCTGTTATCTTTCGTAGATGTGAAACACGTATTGTAAATCTGTGTTCTTTGTGTTATGTTTAATGTCTCTTGAATCATAACAAGTTTCTTCGTTAAAATTTTCAGTGGGCACAGATAACGGAGAGATTTCTGTGTGGGAGGTGGCCTGTTCAAAAAAACTAGCATCGAGAAGTTTTAAGCATTGGAACACACAAACCACGCTGAAGGTAATAAAACGTTTTAGTCGAAAATTTATGTAGCTATAGTATAGCAACCATGATTTATCATTTCTTGGTTGGTGCGAGTAGGTTTCCGTGGGAGAGGACTGCATTGCAGTTAACCGGGTTGCTTGGAGTCCTGATGGTAGCTTATGTGGTATGTAAATGTGTTACTTTAAGTGTACATAAGTTCAATTCTGTGTATGAGCATAATAATGGAGGTATAGTCCTCCTACAGAGATGGGGATCAGTATTGTAGTATTTTTGTGTTTAGTGTTTTGCACGCCTTGCTTAAAATTATTTAAAAAAATTCCAATAGTTTTCCTTAAGCATTATTTCAGTGTGTTATTTGTAACGCTTTAGGTCGGGGATAACAATTTCTCTAAAGGATTTTCTGAAATTTTATAGATGTAAATGAGTATTGAGTCATAAGCTGTACATTCTAACCATCTCATCATCGTTGCCATATGTAAGAAAGGTCACATTATTGTCTTTCTCTATTCTCCAGTCAAGTCGCGTGTTATTACGTGTATCATTTCTGGTTTTAATATCTTTCCTTTCCAGGTGTTGCATTTTCTAAAGACGTTGTTCAGTTACACGCGCACCCTGACGAGGATGTTTTGAGGGCTCATTTAGAGGTTTAAGATAGGCCTTTAAAATTTTATTCATGATACACGATATTTTATTCATTTTTTATCACTCATATTGTTCAAAATAAAGATTATGCTAAAGTCTTCGATTATAACAAATAGCTGCGCACCACGGGGAAGTTAATGACCTCGCATTCTTTTACGCAAACAACCGCCTGAGATTAATAACTGGTGGAGAAGACCGTATGATACATGTTGGTATCGTCTAACAACATATATTGAAGAAAGACGTTGAGGCTAATTGCGTTAACAAGTTTCTTTTATTGGTGTAGGTATGGGATGCAGCTGCGGGCACGAAGCTGTACTCTTATGATTGTTTTGATGCTGCAATATATTCTGTGTGTGCACATCGCAGGAGAAATTCCAATGTACGTGGTTTTTATAGGACAATTCCATTGTAACTTTCGTGGAATTATTGGTCCAGGACCTAATTGTTCCCGTATGTTTGATATTTCAAATATGTTAAAAGTCTTTAGGCTTGTGCATGGTCTTTTAAGTATTTTCCTTAAAAGTATTCAAACTTTATGTGTTGCATGCTTAAGTTACTTGTTACACACAATTGGGCGCTGAGAAAGTTGAAGTTTCTAATGTGGCAGCCTGTAAAGCATTCAACCGGAGTCTAGATTTCCTGTCTTGTTCCTTACGTGATAATTCAGTCTCAGAACTATTTTGCTCTTATGAGGAGCTCGTTCTATTTCTTATACTCATCTTTGGGTGTTTGCTGCTGTCTCAGGCCTTCCTTGCAAGTACTTATGACGGGAAAATCTGGGGTCCTCAAACTTCAGAAGGTGGTTACTATGCCCCAGGTTTTTCTTGTGCTGGCTTGGTGTACAATCCTGGTGGA
This sequence comes from Linaria vulgaris, assembly GCA_948329865.1. NCBI lineage: Eukaryota > Viridiplantae > Streptophyta > Magnoliopsida > Lamiales > Plantaginaceae > Linaria > Linaria vulgaris. The sequence continues at coordinate 74,008,010 of OX415250.1, forward strand.
ACCAGGTAAAATATGTTGTGTTTCCATTTCATTTTATGTAGGCTCTGGTGACTGTATTTCTATTAATGATAAGCATGTCAAAGCAATCTCAAGGGCTGTGAACAAGTTTATTAACGATTTTTTTTTTTTGGTGGTTAAATTATAGGTTGTTTTCTTGTGGGACTAACCAAAGAGGCGAATCCCACCTTATGGAGTGGGATGAAATAAATGGAACTGTATCGAGGGTGTATCGCGGGCTTGCAAAAATGTCTGTTGGCGTAGTACAATTCCACTTGTCAAAAAAAGGATTGTTGGCTGTAGGTGATGAGTCGTCAATCAAGTTATGGGGATTGGACAGCACAAATATTAGACGGCGGTTAACTGCTGTCATTTCGGATGGTTTACTGGTACCAACTCATTAATCTCTTTCCCTTACTTTGTGAACTTATTGGCACATTTTTATGTTTGTGAAGTTTGATCTCTTACAGCCTACGCCATGTATACGATTTTGTAACAATGGCACTATGAAAGAAACCATGGATAGCAGAAGGCATGAAGCTGCATTACAGATAGAAGTCTGCAACATGACAGAACAAATGGCAGACAATGGCAGCAAGAATGATGAGCTGGAAAAGTATAAAATGGAATATTCTGACTTGGCAGAGAATAAAGAGGATTATATGGCTGTCAAGAGTTGCACAATTGCACCACTAACTCAGAAGAAGAAAAGGAACGCAGCTGGAGGAATTTTGAAGAACAAGTGGATTGTTTTTATAGTATTATGTCAATCATTAGCCTTTGTATATATATATATGTGACGTAGTTATGATTGTAATGTAACATATAAGATAAATCTTCATCTTTAATACAATAGCTTCTCATTTCTTCAAATCTTATCAATGAAGTTCTTCTTTTCATATCAGTTCCAGTTAGTTTTATATGGTATCATAGCAGATTACCACTGCATTTCCGCATAAACAAAACCTCTCAAATCTTTTGATCTCATTACTTCTTATCTCTTTTCTCTTTATTCCATTTTTTATTTGTTACTATGTCTGGAGATACACTAGATCCTTTTGTGACAGAGCAAACACAATCAGGAAACTCACAAAGAACAAATACCTCTCATCAAAATAACAGCCACTATGAGGATCCATCTGATCCTCTCTATCTACATCATGGTGAGAATCCATCTCACTGTCTGGTTAGTCAGAAATTGACAACACAGAATTATCACAAGTGGAGCAGAGCTATGTATGTAGCTTTGTTAACCAAAAACAAATTAGGATTTATCAATGGGACCATCTCATAACCATCAATCACAGATCCATCATATGGAAAGTGGATCAGATGCAACTACACTATTCTTGGATGGATTACAACAGCTCTTTCATCTGACATTTCAGACTTCACATTATTTGGAGATTCAGCTTTCAAAGTATGGAATGATATTAAGCGCAAATTTGCAAAAACAAGCAATAACAGAATCTACATGCTGGAACAACAACTCATCAACACTAAACAGGAAGGTAAGGCTATCAGTCTTTATTTTGCTAATCTCAAAGCCATATGGAATGAAATAAGCAATTATGATGAGCATTTGATTTGTACAAACTCTGAGTGTGGAGTGTTAACTGGAATGAGAAAGAAGTCAGAGAATAAGAAAGCCATGCAGTTTCTTATGGGGTTAGATGAACCTTTTGGACAAGTTAGAAACCAAGCACCACTCAGAGATCCCATGCCTGAGCTAGATGGTGTTTTCAACTTAGTTCTACAAGAGGAGGCAAACTTTGAGTTGTCAAATAAATCTTTGAACACTGATATGGCTGCTATGAATGTTAATAGACTCTCACAGGGACAACAAGGGTTGTATGAAGCACCACAGGTTGCTGCTATGCAAAGCTATCCACAGAAACAAGGGTATAAATCATGGAACAGACAAGGAAGAGGAAAGCATAAACCTGTCTGTGCTAAATGTGGAAAGAACAACCATACAAAGAATAATACATTGGACTCAGATTGTTTTTCTGTATTGAGGGAAAAATGGGTTAAATGTTGATGCACAAATGTAGTTGAGTAGTTCTATTCGGATAAGTACTGTGTTTTTTTGTTGTTATTGACTTTTTGTTAAGACTGGCAGGACAAGTGACAATTTTGAATTTTTACTCGTCAAAAATGCTATGTCAGCTAAATTTGTTCTTATTATACGAAAAACTTAATTTGTTTTTAATAATTACTCAAATTCTCAAATGCGGCGTTTGTGGATTAGGATCATATGGGTAGAGAATGTATTCCAGGAATGATTCAACATAGTTATTTCCGAAACTTGTAATGGTTCGTAGGTTATGGTCTCAAATCAAAGTACTAGTTTATGTTACTACGAGTTATTTCCGTTACGCTTGGGTACCAAAGCTTCTGTTCCCATGTAGAAAACCAATATTTCGTTTCTATTGCTTTATAGGAACGAATATCTGGTTCCCATTGCTTAGGACTGGGACCCCCAATACGGTCATACGATACACACTGTTCATAGTAACGGGAACTAACTGAGCCAAAGAATGGGAACGAAATATTCGTTCCTGCTGCTTATTTGAAAATTTAAAAACAAAAAAATGGCGACAATTTGAATTTTGTTAAAAAAACAAGGGGGAAATCTGAATACTTTTCAAAACCATATTTTCGAAATTTTTATATTAGCACTGTTTTGATTTTTAAAAATTTCCAGAAATTGGATTTTTGAATGTTGTTGTTGTTTAATCTGAAATTATCATTATCATATTAATAATCTTAATTTAGTTATTTCTCATATTAACATTGTTGAATAATATTAAAATTATTGTAATTTTAGAATATCACTTATATTGTAATAGATAAAATATGTAATATTACATATTATAAATTAAACAATACCACAAATTTGTTGTTAAGAAAATTTAGGAATAAAACATTGATAACACTTGTTGAAATAAAACCTCAAAAACATTCAACATTGATATGTTGAAATAAAACATCAAAAACGTTGACTTGTTCTCTTCCACGAGTAAACCTGTTAATGAACCAAATAAAAAATTCGTAAGACAACTAATATATATTTGATCATCATCAACAAACAGCAAATTAACCTTGTGGCTAAAAAACACAGGTACAAGAACTTAAAAGCATTGCAATAAGCAAAAAAAAAACAAGGAATGCCCATAATAATCAATATCAGTTGATCAACCCAATTACAATTAATCAAACATATCACTTACTTTAAAATCCCCAATTATAAAGAATTACCTTATTTACACATTAAAGAAAGTTTGCTGTTGCAAATTTGCAGCAACAACAATATTTTTCAGTGGCTGCAAATTTGCAGCTACAGAAAAATATTGGTTGCTGCTGCTAATTTGCAGCAACAGTATTGCTGCAAATTTGCAGCAGTAGCATTAGGTTGATGCTGCAAATTTGCAGCAGCAGTGCTGCAAATTGGTTCATGAATCATCAATAAAATCAAAGATTCAAAAGTTCTACTCCAACAACATTCTACTCCAACAAAAACAACATTCTACTCCAACAAAAACAACAAATGCAGGATAGGTTAAGAAAGAAAAGTCCATCGCAACACACACTATAACAACATCAAAACATATTCTCTACTTTTGCCTGCAATATAGTTTTTTATCTTTATCCACCTCCCGAAATTAGTAAATCGAGGTATCCATTTTATGACAACTTTCAATTTTCCCTCTATTAAACTATGTTTAACAACCAAGAAGACTGGTAAGAATAACATGTATGCTCAAACTATTTAGTTCAACAATGTACTGAAAAGACCATGACTGACTATATATAAAATTCCATTGTAATCCGAAATCACCTACGAACAAACACTAGAAATAAACAGAGACTAATTTCTGATTTTCAGCAACTAATTCTGATTTTCAGCAACTATAAATGAAATTCTGATTTTCGGGAACTAATTTCTTTATTGAAATAAACAGAGACTAATTTCAGCAACTAAACCACATTCAGCATAAATTAAACCATTGCACAAACCTGCTTCTCCAATTTTTCTAATGGCAAGATTTGTCGTATCAGCAACATAAACATTCCCTTTATCATCCATGGTAACTCCCTTTGGATGATTAAAGAGAGCATCAGTTGGTTTTCCATCTACAGGACCAGTATCACCCTGAAATGATCCAGTAACCAATCTCGCCCTACTATCTACATCAGTAAAAAAATTGATAACGTTAGATCTTAAAACAAGGTCGCATATAATATTACAAGGTATAATTTGGCTCAAGCAGAGTCATAATGTCAACACTACCAACGCTACTCGACAAAAAGCATAACAAAAAAATAATAATTAAAAATATGCAATTCAATTTCACGAGATATAAATTTCTCTAACATGAAACCATCTTGTCATTCTGTAATCTCCAATCAACAGGACGGCAACACAGTGAACCAATCGAAATGATTGAATACACATATAGTGATATAAAGAGCAAACTCACAATGAGAAAGTGGAGGAGTAATGCGAACAATGTTGTTGTTGACAGAATCCACAGCATGGAGTTCTCCATATTGTGAAAGGCGTATGGAATACGACACAACCCCGAGCTCGTTCCCTTCAACAACAGTCTCAACTAGATAGCCCTCCTCAAATTGAAGCACATTCACATCTGCAATAACGCCATTCTTAACACATTACACATAAACTAACTTCTCCATAAAGAATTCACGACTCCACGTCGAACATTCCCCCAAACAAACACCCACCACTGAACTACTACCACATCAATTGGCATTAAAACGCTCCATATAATAAACTATTGCTCTTTAACAGCTATAACAAGTAATATAACAACAATAACAACTACTACTACCACTACATTCAGTCCCCACTCCCGACTAATGCTCAAATGCGATTCACATCGAGTCGAGCACATGAATCCACTCCACCCCCCCCCACCAATTCACCACAACACAACACCAATCAGCCATTACCTGTTGGACTAGTTGACTTGGAAGCAGCAGACCTACTCCACTTCACAAGAGAAGACAAATGCTTCACCAATGGCCCTGAATTTATAACCACAAAATAAAAGCAATTAAACTCAAATTAACAAAAACCCATTTCTCACAACAAGTAAAAAAATGCTTCTCATTACATTACCTGAAGGTGCAACATGAGCTTGAAGCTGGAACAAACGAACGAACAATGGCCCTACAAAAATTAGGAAAAATAAAGCAGACACTTAGCGGCGAACTCACGGAGTGGCTGATTAGGGTCCCTTGGCGGCGGCGGTGTGACGTGGTGCGTCGATGGAGGCGGAGGCGGGGGCGGCGCGACATGGTGCGTCGGTGGAGGCGGTGCGACGTGGTGCATCTGTGGAGGCGAGGGCGGACTCACGGAGTGGCTGATTAGGACTGTGAGGTGAGGTGAGGTGAGGCGTGGTGCTTCAATGGAGGCGATTTGGGGGCCGAGAGAGAACGAGTGAGGGTTTTGAGAAAGAGAGTGAGTGAGTGTTTTGAGAAAGAGAGTGAGTGAGGGTTTTGTTCTTCTTTCTATTTCATTCTAGTTCCTTCTTACAATATAAATAAGTGTTGTCAATAAATAAACTTCTTTTTTTCTTTTCCATTTTGCCGTTCAAAAATTCAAGTAGTATAACATATCATTCATTTTCCTTAGTAAAATTTACAATAATGATCAAATAAATTATTTTAAAGATATTAACTTATTATCATAACAAATTTTATAAGTTAAGTCACCTTGTCATATCTTTTAATGGTTAAATAATTTTAACTCTTTCGACTGAAAATATTAAGATTTGCTGCATATAATATTTAAATATGTATTTAATTTTTACGTTCTAAAAAAATTGTATACTTTAGTGGTTATAAGAAGGAGCATAACTGTAAATAAAATAAAATTAAAATAGAAAATTAACGAAAACAAAATTCATTTGAACTAGATTCTTACAATAACAAAGAGAATAATAATTTAATATGGTACGGAAGAGTTCCAAGTTTATCGCTAAACTTAGATTTTAAATTCAACTTAGATCAGAGTTTTTCTATGAATTCATGTGGATCCGGCCTTGGATCCTCGCGGATCTACCTATGGATCCATGTGCTTCGGCCTGGGATCCATGACGAGCCATCTATGGATCTAGGGCTGTGCAAAAATGACCAAATTGATCGAATGATCTAATCCAAAAATCGAATCGAATATTTGATCCGACTTTTGATTTTGTCTTAGGATCAGAGCCCCCTTTTATTTGATCCTCGATTTCAGAGATTAATAATCGAATCAATCGAATACTCATCTTATTTTTTAAAAATAAAAAATATATAATATTACATATTTATATGTAATGCTAATAAAATGCTACTAATTAACCTAATATATTAAAAAAAATGTAACACTTAACATCTTTTCCTTTGTTAAAATAGGCCACGTATGTTAATTTGTTTTCAATTGTCATTGTATTAATGTGTATTTAAGTTTTCTTTAATTTTATATGCAAAATAATCAATCATGTATGTTTGTTCCATTGATATGTTTGTTTTGCATCTTTTGTATAATTGCGCTTTCTTCCCCAAATTATTTTTTAAACATCTTCCGACATTCCGTTTTGTACGAAATTTGGAGGAACACTCATATTTTACATATGTTAGTGTATGGTTAAAAAACATTAGTGATTAAAGGTGTTTTACAACCTTTATGTATGAAAATACAAGTTAGAACTATGTTGTATAGGTTTTAAGGATAGGGTTTAGGGTTTATAGGGTTTAGGGTTTAGGGTTTAGGGTTGAAGAGAGGTATAGTATTTTATATTATAATGTTTGTTTATCGTATTTCGTTACTTCGTTTTGGACGAGATTTGGAATGACACGCTTAATTAGTGTTTTTAAAGGATTGGAAAAAGAAAAAACATAATTTGGATATTTCTTTAACTATTCTATAATTACATAAACCTCCCGTTTATTTGTTTATCGTATTTCGTTACTTCGTTTTGGACGAGATTTAGAATGACACCCTTAATTAGTGTTTTTAAAGGATAGGAAAAAGAAAAAAATTAATTTGGATATTTCTTTAACTTTTTTATAATTACATAAACCACCCGTTTATTTGTTTATCGTATTTCGTTACTTCGTTTTGGACGAGATTTAGAATGACACGCTTAATTAGTGTTTTTAAAGGATTGGAAAAAGAAAAAACTTAATTTGGATATTTCTTTAACTTTTCTATAATTACAAAAACTCCCCGTTAATTTATTTATCGTATTTCGTTACTTCTTTTTGGACGAGATTTGGAATGGCACGCTTAATTAGTGTTTTTAAAGGATTGGTAAAAGAAAAAAATTAATTCGGATATTTCTTTAACTTTTCTTTAATTACATATTCTTTCCGTTTATATGTTTATCGTATTTCGTTACTTCGTTTTGGACGAAATTTGGAATGACACGCAATATTAGTGTTTTCAAAGGATCAGTAAAAGAAAAAACTTAATTCGGATATTTCTTTAAGTTTTCAATATTTACATAAACCTCCCGTTTATTTGTTTATCGTATTTCGTTACTTCGTTTTGTACGAGATTTGGAATGAGACGCTTAATTAGTGTTTTCAAAGGATTGGTTAAAGAAAAAAATTAATTCGGATATTTCTTTAACTTTTCATTAATTACATATTCTTCCCGTTTATATGTTTATCGTATTTCGTTACTTCGTTTTGGACGAGATTTGGAATGACACGCAATATTAATGTTTTCAAAGGATTAGTAAAAGAAAAAACAAAATTCGGATATTTCTATAAATTTTCTATATTTACATAAACACCCCGTTTATTTGTTTATCGTATTTCGTTACTTCGTTTTGTACGAGATTTGGAATGACACGCTTAATTAGTGTTTTCAAATGATTGGTAAAAGAAAAAAATTAATTCGAATATTTCTTTAACTTTTCTTTAATTACATATTCTTCCCATTTATATGTTTATCGTATTTCGTTACTTCGTTTTGGACGAGATTTGGAACGACACGCAATATTAGTGTTTTCAAAGGATCAGTAAAAGAAAAAAACTTAATTCGGATATTTCTTTAAATTTTCTATATTTACATAAACCCCCCGTTTATTTGTTTATCGTAGTTCGTTACTTCATTTTGTACGAGATTTGGAATGACACGGTTAATTAGTGTTTTCAAGGGATTATTAAAAGGAAAAAATTAATTCGGATATTTCTTTAACTTTTCTTTAATTACATATTCTTCCCGTTTATATGTTTATCGTATTTCGTTACTTCGTTTTGGACGAGATTTGGAATGACACGCAATATTAGTGTTTTCAAAGGATCTGTAAAAGAAAAAACTTAATTCGGATATTTTTTTAAATTTTCTATATTTACATAAACCCCCCATTTATTTGTTTATCGTATTTCGTTACTTCGTTTTGTACGAGATTTGGAATGACACGCTTAATTAGTGTTTTCAAAGGATTGGTAAAAGAAAAAAATTAATTAGGATATTTCTTTAACTTTTCTTTAATTACATATTCTTCCCATTTATATGTTTATCGTATTTCGTTACTTCGTTTTGGACGAAATTTGGAATGACACGCAATATTAGTGTTTTCAAAGGATCAGTAAAAGAAAAAACTTAATTGGGAGTATTCTTTAAATTTTCTATATTTACATAAACCCCCCGTTTATTTGTTTATCGTAGTTCGTTACTTCGTTTTGTACGAGATTTGGAATGACACGCTTAATTAGTGTTTTCAAAGGATTGGTAAAAGAAAAAAATTAATTCGGATATTTCTTTAACTTTTCTTTAATTACATATTCTTCCCGTTTATATGTTTATCGTATTTCGTTACTTCGTTTTGGACGAGATTTGGAATGACACGCAATATTAGTGTTTTCAAAGGATCTGTAAAAGAAAAAACTTAATTCGGATATTTTTTTAAATTTTCTATATTTACATAAACCCCCCGTTTATTTGTTTATCGTATTTCGTTACTTCGTTTTGTACGAGATTTGGAATGACACGCTTAATTAGTGTTTTCAAAGGATTGGTAAAAGAAAAAAATTAATTCGGATATTTCTTTAACTTTTCTTTAATTACATATTCTTCCCGTTTATATGTTTATCGTATTTCGTTACTTCGTTTTGGACGAGATTTGGAATGACACGCAATATTAGTGTTTTCAAAGGATCAGTAAAAGAAAAAACTTAATTCGGATATTTCTATAAATTTTCTATATTTACATAAATCCCCCGTTTATTTGTTTATCGTATTTCGTTACTTCGTTTTGTACGAGATTTGGAATGACACGCTTAATTAGTGTTTTCAAAGGATTGGTAAAAGAAAAAAATTAATTCCAATATTTCTTTAACTTTTCTTTAATTACATATTCTTCCCATTTATATGTTTATCGTATTTCGTTACTTCGTTTGGACGAGATTTGGTACGACACGCAATATTAGTGTTTTCAAAGGATCAGTAAAAGAAAAAACTTAATTCGGATATTTCTTTAAATTTTCTATATTTACATAAACCCCCCGTTTATTTGTTTATCGTATTTCGGTACTTCGTTTTGTACGAGATTTGGAATGACACGCTTAATTAGTGTTTTCAAAGGATTGGTAAAAGAAAAAAATTAATTCGGATATTTCTTTAACTTTTCTTTAATTACATATTCTTCCCGTTTATATGTTTATCGTATTTCGTTACTTCGTTTTGGACGAGATTTGGAATGACACGCAATATTAGTGTTTTCAAAGGATTAGTAAAAGAAAAAACTAAAGTCGGATATTTCTATAAATTTTCTATATTTACATAAACCCCCCGTTTATTTGTTTATCGTATTTCGTTACTTCGTTTTGTACGAGATTTGGAATGACACGCTTAATTAGTGTTTTCAAAGGATTGGTAAAAGAAAAAAATTAACTCGAATATTTCTTTAACTTTTCTTTAATTACATATTCTTCCCATTTATATGTTTATCGTATTTCGTTACTTCGTTTTGGACGAGATTTGGAACGACACGCAATATTAGTGTTTTCAAAGGATCAGTAAAAGAAAAAACTTAATTCGGATATTTCTTTAAATTTTCTATATTTACATAAACCCCCCGTATATTTGTTTATCGTAGTTCGTTACTTCATTTTGTACGAGATTTGGAATGACACGCTTAATTAGTGTTTTCAAAGGATTATTAAAAGGAAAAAATTAATTCGGATATTTCTTTAACTTTTCTTTAATTACATATTCTTCTCGTTTATATGTTTATCGTATTTCGTTACTTCGTTTTGGACGAGATTTGGAATGACACGCAATATTAGTGTTTTCAAAGGATCTGTAAAAGAAAAAACTTAATTCGGATATTTCTATTAATTTTCTATATTTACATAAACCCCCGTTTATTTGTTTATCGTATTTCGTTACTTCGTTTTGTACGAGATTTGGAATGACACGCTTAATTAGTGTTTTCAAATGATTGGTAAAAGAAAAAAATTAATTCGGATATTTCTTTAACTTTTTTTTAATTACATATTCTTCCCATTTATATGTTTATCGTATTTCGTTACTTCGTTTTGGACGAAATTTGGAATGACACGCAATATTAGTGTTTTCAAAGGATCAGTAAAAGAAAAAACTTAATTGGGAGTATTCTTTAAATTTTCTATATTTACATAAACCCCCCGTTTATTTGTTTATCGTAGTTCGTTACTTCGTTTTGTACGAGATTTGGAATGACACGCTTAATTAGTGTTTTCAAAGGATTGGTAAAAGAAAAAAATTAATTCGGATATTTCTTTAACTTTTCTTTAATTACATATTCTTCCCGTTTATATGTTTATCGTATTTCGTTACTTCGTTTTGGACGAGATTTGGAATGACACGCAATATTAGTGTTTTCAAAGGATCTGTAAAAGAAAAAACTTAATTCGGATATTTTTTTAAATTTTCTATATTTACATAAACCCCCCGTTTATTTGTTTATCGTATTTCGTTACTTCGTTTTGTACGAGATTTGGAATGACACGCTTAATTAGTGTTTTCAAAGGATTGGTAAAAGAAAAAAATTAATTCGGATATTTCTTTAACTTTTCTTTAATTACATATTCTTCCCGTTTATATGTTTATCGTATTTCGTTACTTCGTTTTGGACGAGATTTGGAATGACACGCAATATTAGTGTTTTCAAAGGATCAGTAAAAGAAAAAACTTAATTCGGATATTTCTATAAATTTTCTGTATTTACATAAATCCCCCGTTTATTTGTTTATCGTATTTCGTTACTTCGTTTTGTACGAGATTTGGAATGACACGCTTAATTAGTGTTTTCAAAGGATTGGTAAAAGAAAAAAATTAATTCCAATATTTCTTTAACTTTTCTTTAATTACATATTCTTCCCATTTATATGTTTATCGTATTTCGTTACTTCGTTTGGACGAGATTTGGTACGACACGCAATATTAGTGTTTTCAAAGGATCAGTAAAAGAAAAAACTTAATTCGGATATTTCTTTAAATTTTCTATATTTACATAAACCCCCCGTTTATTTGTTTATCGTATTTCGGTACTTCGTTTTGTACGAGATTTGGAATGACACGCTTAATTAGTGTTTTCAAAGGATTGGTAAAAGAAAAAAATTAATTCGGATATTTCTTTAACTTTTCTTTAATTACATATTCTTCCCGTTTATATGTTTATCGTATTTCGTTACTTCGTTTTGGACGAGATTTGGAATGACACGCAATATTAGTGTTTTCAAAGGATTAGTAAAAGAAAAAACTAAAGTCGGATATTTCTATAAATTTTCTATATTTACATAAACCCCCCGTTTATTTGTTTATCGTATTTCGTTACTTCGTTTTGTACGAGATTTGGAATGACACGCTTAATTAGTGTTTTCAAAGGATTGGTAAAAGAAAAAAATTAATTCGAATATTTCTTTAACTTTTCTTTAATTACATATTCTTCCCATTTATATGTTTATCGTATTTCGTTACTTCGTTTTGGACGAGATTTGGAACGACACGCAATATTAGTGTTTTCAAAGGATCAGTAAAAGAAAAAACTTAATTCGGATATTTCTTTAAATTTTCTATATTTACATAAACCCCCCGTATATTTGTTTATCGTAGTTCGTTACTTCATTTTGTACGAGATTTGGAATGACACGCTTAATTAGTGTTTTCAAAGGATTATTAAAAGGAAAAAATTAATTCGGATATTTCTTTAACTTTTCTTTAATTACATATTCTTCTCGTTTATATGTTTATCGTATTTCGTTACTTCGTTTTGGACGAGATTTGGAATGACACGCAATATTAGTGTTTTCAAAGGATCTGTAAAAGAAAAAACTTAATTCGGATATTTCTATTAATTTTCTATATTTACATAAACCCCCGTTTATTTGTTTATCGTATTTCGTTACTTCGTTTTGTACGAGATTTGGAATGACACGCTTAATTAGTGTTTTCAAATGATTGGTAAAAGAAAAAAATTAATTCGGATATTTCTTTAACTTTTTTTTAATTACATATTCTTCCCATTTATATGTTTATCGTATTTCGTTACTTCGTTTTGGACGAAATTTGGAATGACACGCAATATTAGTGTTTTCAAAGGATCAGTAAAAGAAAAAACTTAATTGGGAGTATTCTTTAAATTTTCTATATTTACATAAACCCCCCGTTTATTTGTTTATCGTAGTTCGTTACTTCGTTTTGTACGAGATTTGGAATGACACGCTTAATTAGTGTTTTCAAAGGATTGGTAAAAGAAAAAAATTAATTCGGATATTTCTTTAACTTTTCTTTAATTACATATTCTTCCCGTTTATATGTTTATCGTATTTCGTTACTTCGTTTTGGACGAGATTTGGAATGACACGCAATATTAGTGTTTTCAAAGGATCTGTAAAAGAAAAAACTTAATTCGGATATTTTTTTAAATTTTCTATATTTACATAAACCCCCCGTTTATTTGTTTATCGTATTTCGTTACTTCGTTTTGTACGAGATTTGGAATGACACGCTTAATTAGTGTTTTCAAAGGATTGGTAAAAGAAAAAAATTAATTCGGATATTTCTTTAACTTTTCTTTAATTACATATTCTTCCCGTTTATATGTTTATCGTATTTCGTTACTTCGTTTTGGACGAGATTTGGAATGACACGCAATATTAGTGTTTTCAAAGGATCAGTAAAAGAAAAAACTTAATTCGGATATTTCTATAAATTTTCTATATTTACATAAATCCCCCGTTTATTTGTTTATCGTATTTCGTTACTTCGTTTTGTACGAGATTTGGAATGACACGCTTAATTAGTGTTTTCAAAGGATTGGTAAAAGAAAAAAATTAATTACAATATTTCTTTAACTTTTCTTTAATTACATATTCTTCCCATTTATATGTTTATCGTATTTCGTTACTTCGTTTGGACGAGATTTGGTACGACACGCAATATTAGTGTTTTCAAAGGATCAGTAAAAGAAAAAACTTAATTCGGATATTTCTTTAAATTTTCTATATTTACATAAACCCCCCGTTTATTTGTTTATCGTATTTCGGTACTTCGTTTTGTACGAGATTTGGAATGACACGCTTAATTAGTGTTTTCAAAGGATTGGTAAAAGAAAAAAATTAATTCGGATATTTCTTTAACTTTTCTTTAATTACATATTCTTCCCGTTTATATGTTTATCGTATTTCGTTACTTCGTTTTGGACGAGATTTGGAATGACACGCAATATTAGTGTTTTCAAAGGATTAGTAAAAGAAAAAACTAAAGTCGGATATTTCTATAAATTTTCTATATTTACATAAACCCCCCGTTTATTTGTTTATCGTATTTCGTTACTTCGTTTTGTACGAGATTTGGAATGACACGCTTAATTAGTGTTTTCAAAGGATTGGTAAAAGAAAAAAATTAATTCGAATATTTCTTTAACTTTTCTTTAATTACATATTCTTCCCATTTATATGTTTATCGTATTTCGTTACTTCGTTTTGGACGAGATTTGGAACGACACGCAATATTAGTGTTTTCAAAGGATCAGTAAAAGAAAAAACTTAATTCGGATATTTCTTTAAATTTTCTATATTTACATAAACCCCCCGTATATTTGTTTATCGTAGTTCGTTACTTCATTTTGTACGAGATTTGGAATGACACGCTTAATTAGTGTTTTCAAAGGATTATTAAAAGGAAAAAATTAATTCGGATATTTCTTTAACTTTTCTTTAATTACATATTCTTCTCGTTTATATGTTTATCGTATTTCGTTACTTCGTTTTGGACGAGATTTGGAATGACACGCAATATTAGTGTTTTCAAAGGATCTGTAAAAGAAAAAACTTAATTCGGATATTTCTATTAATTTTCTATATTTACATAAACCCCCGTTTATTTGTTTATCGTATTTCGTTACTTCGTTTTGTACGAGATTTGGAATGACACGCTTAATTAGTGTTTTCAAATGATTGGTAAAAGAAAAAAATTAATTCGGATATTTCTTTAACTTTTTTTTAATTACATATTCTTCCCATTTATATGTTTATCGTATTTCGTTACTTCGTTTTGGACGAAATTTGGAATGACACGCTATATTAGTGTTTTCAAAGGATCAGTAAAAGAAAAAACTTAATTGGGAGTATTCTTTAAATTTTTTATATTTACATAAACCCCCCGTTTATTTGTTTATCGTAGTTCGTTACTTCGTTTTGTACGAGATTTGGAATGACACGCTTAATTAGTGTTTTCAAAGGATTGGTAAAAGAAAAAAATCAATTCGGATATTTCTTTAACTTTTCTTTAATTACATATTCTTCCCGTTTATATGTTTATCGTATTTCGTTACTTCGTTTTGGACGAGATTTGGAATGACACGCAATATTAGTGTTTTCAAAGGATCTGTAAAAGAAAAAACTTAATTCGGATATTTTTTTAAATTTTCTATATTTACATAAACCCCCCGTTTATTTGTTTATCGTATTTCGTTACTTCGTTTTGTACGAGATTTGGAATGACACGCTTAATTAGTGTTTTCAAATGATTGGTAAAAGAAAAAAATTAATTCGGATATTTCTTTAACTTTTCTTTAATTACATATTCTTCCCGTTTATATGTTTATCGTATTTCGTTACTTCGTTTTGGACGAGATTTGGAATGACACGCATTATTAGTGTTTTCAAAGGATCCGTAAAAGAAAATTCTTAATTCAGATATTTCTTTAACTTTTCTATAATTACATATTCCTCCCGTTTATTTGTTTATCGTATTTTGTTACTCCCTTTTGGACGAGATTTTGAATGACACGTTTAGTTAGCGTTTTCAAAGGATTGGTAAGCGAAATAACTTAATTCGGATATTTCTTTAACTTTTCTATAATTACATAAACCCCCCGTTTATTTGTTTATCGTATTTCGTTACTTTGTTTTGTACGAGATTTGGAATGACACGCTTAATTTGTGTTTTCAAAGGATTGGTAAAAGAAAAAACTTAATTCGGATATTTCTTTAACTTTTCTATAATTACATATTCCTCCCGTTTATTTGTTTATCGTATTTTGTTACTCCCTTTTGGACGAGATTTTGAATGACACGTTTAATTAGCGTTTTTAAAGGATTGGTAAGAGAAATAACTTAATTTGGATATTTCTTTAACTTTTCTATAATTACATAAACAACCCGTTTATTTGTTTATCGTATTTCGTTACTTCAATTTGAACGAGATTTGGAATGACACGCTTAATTTGTGTTTTTAAAGGATTGATAAAAGAAAAAACTTAATTCAGATATTTCTTTAACTATTCTATAATTAAATAAACCCCCCGTTTATTTGTTTATCGTATTTCGTTACTTCTTTTTGGACGAGATTTGGAATGACACGCTTAATTAGTGTTTTTTAAGGATTGGTAAAAGAAAAAACTTAATTTGGATATTTCTTTAACTTTTCTATAATTACATAAACCCCCCGTTTATTTTTTTATCGTATTTCATTACTTCTTTTCGCACGAGATTTGGAATGACACGCTTAATTAGTGTTTTTAAAGGATTGGAAAAAGAAAAAACTTAATTTGGATATTTCTTTAACTTTTCTATAATTACATAAACCACTTGTTTATTTGTTTATCGTATTTCGTTACTTCAATTTGAACGAGATTTGAAATGACACGCTTAATTAGTGTTTTTAAAGGATTGGTTAAAGAAAAAACTTAATTCGGATATTTCTTTAACTATTCTATAATTACATAAACCCCCCGTTTATTTGTTTATCGTATTTCGTTACGTCGTTTTGGACGAGATTTAAAATGACACCCTTAATTAGTGTTTTTAAAGGAATGGAAAAAGAAAAAACTTAATTTGGATATTTCTTTAACTATTCTATAATTACATAAACCCCCTATTTATTTGTTTTTCGTATTTCGTTACTTGGTTTTGGTCGAGATTTGGAATGACACGCGTAATTAATGTTTTCAAATGATTGGTAAAAAAAAAAACTTAATTTGGATATTTCTTTAACTTTTCTATAATTACATATTCTTCCCGTTTATTTATTTATCGTATTTCGTTACTTCGTTTTGGACGAGATTTTGAATGACATGCTTAATTAGTGTTTTCAAAGGACTGGTAAAAGAAAAAACTTAATTCGAATATTTCTTTAAATTTTCTATATTTACATAAACCCCCCGTTTATTTGTTTATCGTATTTCGTTACTTCGTTTTGTACGAGATTTGGAATGACACGCTTAATTAGTGTTTTCAAAGGATTGGTAAAAGAA
This sequence comes from Linaria vulgaris, assembly GCA_948329865.1. Taxonomy (NCBI): domain Eukaryota; kingdom Viridiplantae; phylum Streptophyta; class Magnoliopsida; order Lamiales; family Plantaginaceae; genus Linaria; species Linaria vulgaris. The sequence continues at coordinate 74,024,773 of OX415250.1, forward strand.
AAAAATTAATTCGGATATTTCTTTAACTTTTCTTTAATTACATATTCTTCCCGTTTATATGTTTATCGTATTTCGTTACTTCGTTTTGGACGAGATTTGGAATGACACGCAATATTAGTGTTTTCAAAGGATCCGTAAAAGAAAATTCTTAATTCAGATATTTCTTTAACTTTTCTATAATTACATATTCCTCCCGTTTATTTGTTTATCGTATTTTGTTACTCCCTTTTGGACGAGATTTTGAATGACACGTTTAGTTAGCGTTTTCAAAGGATTGGTAAGCGAAATAACTTAATTCGGATATTTCTTTAACTTTTCTATAATTACATAAACCCCCCGTTTATTTGTTTATCGTATTTCGTTACTTTGTTTTGTACGAGATTTGGAATGACACGCTTAATTTGTGTTTTCAAAGGATTGGTAAAAGAAAAAACTTAATTCGAATCTTCATTTTACTTTTCTATAATTACATAAACCCCCCATTTATTTGTTTATCGTATTTCGTTACTTCGTTTTGGACGAGATTTGGAATGACACGCTTAATCAGTGTTTTCAAATGATTGGTAAAATAAAAAACTTTATTCGGATATTGCTTTAACTTTTCTATAATTATATAAACTCCCCGTTTATTTGTTTATCGTATTTCGTTACTTCGTTTTGGACGAGATTTAGAATGACACGCTTAATTTGTGTTTTCAAAGGATTGGTAAAAGAAAAAACTTAATTCGAATATTTCTTTAACTTTTCTATAATTACATATTCTTCCCGTTTACTTATTTATCGTATTTCGTTAAACATTACATATTTTAAATAAGTGATTGATTTGTGAAATAAAATATACAAGAGTTTCAATTGTAGTAATTACCATTTTCAAGATAAAAAAACATAAGGTATTTATTAAATATGAGTCCAACTAAACTAGATTTAATCATAATACTACCAATTAACAATCATTATTTATCCAAACAGTATAAAATAAACCACCACCATAAAGTTGTTCCAAAAGTCATTTTTTTTAATCAATGGGAACCACGGTTTGGTTCCCATTGCGATGAAGTGTCACTAATGGGAACCAACTCTCAATGGGAACCAAATATTGGTCCCCATTACTATGTGTATAATTTGCTTTTTCCTTTAACACGGATAACAGGCAATGGGAACGGAAATGTCGTTCCGATTAGATAGGAACGAAATCTCGTCCCCATGTTTTCGTCTCCATTGTGGAGTTTTCTTGTAGTGAATTTAAATTACCTTTACTTTTAATACTTGCAAATTATCATGAAAGTCCAAGATCAAAATAAAACCGCCCGCTTTCTTATTTATGATGACCTGGACAGAGCAACTCCTTCATATGAAAATTGTATTTACTTGGAGCTAGAAAAAAGACCTTGCTATGACGTATATATAGGAGTTTCGGGCAGTTATGGCCGAACTTCGTCTCCATTAATATTGTGGTATAAGCGTCCTTTAATGCTTATTCGTGACAATTCTTTAATATATATTGCCTGCGTTTAAAGAGTGGTTATCCTTATAATGCAGAGGAAAAAAGGCCACTAAACATGCCTTTGTTGTATCGTCACTTTCGGATCAAGATCCATGAGCAACTTATGGTTGTTTGATAATTAATATACGTGTTATGGCTCCAGACATGTGTAGTATATTTATGCCTTTGTCGTACGAGGCTTTTTCCTACGAGGCAATATTATGCATGAAGTAGGAAGAGTGTTGAGAATTCTTTACGAGACACTATGCTTTTTCTATCGAGGGGCCTTTCTTGCGGGTTTTCTAGAAGCTCAAGAGCTTTTTGGTCTTTTAACTAATTATTTATACATTATCGGGATAAAAATTGATTCCTTCCATTAACTTGGTACCCTCATCAATTTCGTCCCTGAAACCCAAAATTTTACACCAATTTAACCACCTTTGCCCGGATTTTTAAAATTGGCAGAAAAATGCTGACATGGCACTCCGTTGATCAATGTCCTCCAATTTTGATCGAAAACAATAAATTTGTATTCTATTTTGACACATAGACATGCCAACTCAACAAAACAAAAATGTAAAAAATTGTTAAAAATCTGATAAAAATAATATAAGTATTCTCTAATTAATTTTAATAGTTGTAATCCAAAAAACTAAAAACTAAATCTCCAAATAATCATTAACATATATGTTATATTTTTGAAATATAATTAATTCTATTAAAAGTCTTTTTCGATACACATTCATTTTCTTTTTTAACATCTTCATAAACTAAAATATTAGGTATATATACATATATATACTTCTAAACAAATTTACGAGTTAACACATTATTAGGGAGTTGATTTCAGAATTAATTATCTAATAACCAGTGTTTTGAAAACTGGCCCGGTGACTCAGCTGGTGAGGCTACCGGGTATTGGGTCAACAGGTCAAACCGATCGGACCACTGGGTGGACCGGTTTGTTGACTTTAGTCAACATTCAATAAAAGATATAATAATAAAAAATAATTGTATATAAACAATTATAAGATTATGAGAAATATTTTAATTCACTAATATTTTGTTATATTATAAGAAAAATAAGAATATGGTTATCACAATACCAGGACTTGAACACGTGACCTCCAACAAAACAAGTTCTTAGGAAGTAGTGGAAACCATTAAACTATCCAATAATTTAATAAATAATCCAACAAGCTATAAATTTAATACAACCTAAAAGATTGTTTGGATTTTTAAATGTTGGCCAACCGTATCACAAAATTCAATACAAGAACAACAATATGTTACACTAAAATTTAGAAAATGAACTTAGCATCGGACGAAATACTATGCATGAAATTCTCTATTGCATGCTCGTTTCGCTTCAAAATCAAATTAAGGATGAAAAAAACATTTTTTTTGAAAATTTCTTAGGCCAAACCACCGTAGGCAGTTTGCAGTAGATAGATCTCGTCGATATACCCCAAATAAAAGAAAATGCGTCCAAAACAGAAGATTGTACGCAAAGTTATGGCATTTTAAAGTTTTGCATTTTTTTCTTCAGTTTTTTTAAAATTTTCGAGGCAGGTTTGTAATTTATAAAAAAATAAGTGGCTGATTGGCAATTGACTAAAAGAAAGAAAAAAAGAGTGTCGCCCCGCAAGTGGATTCGGGCGACTGGGTCGCCGGTCGAACCGGCCTAATGCGCCAATTCGCTCACCAGGGGTAGCAACCTGCTTCTTGGGTTGAACCGACATGGATAAGCTACCGGTTCCCAGTCGAACCAGTCAAACCGGCCGGTCCGGGCCGGTTTTCTAAACAGTGCTAATAACTTTTACAAATTTAATTTGTATCACTTTTTTTCCTTGGATGAATTAGAATTAGTTTTGTGTTTACATGAAAAAGTCACCGGAGGTTTCCGCCACCGCGAGCTCGAGGTAGCGACCGACATGTTTCGATCTCAGATCGGCCGCAGACCAAACAATGTCGTGTTTAAAGGAGTCCTACACGACGAAGTCTCGATCGTGGTGAAGTGGATCGAAGGCGAGGCAACCGTGTTTTCAGATATTAGGCGGTGACAATTTTGTTTTTCATATCGAAGGTGAGGCAACCGTGAACCTCGTGCGGCTGTTAGTGTTGGGTATTTGAATCACTTCAAATACTGCCTCCAGAATTGTCCATGAGCTAAATACGAAGCAACACGAATATAACATTGACAATAGTAACAACACAATATTTTAATGTGGAAACTCCAGTCCCGGAAAAAACCACAGAGAACCGAGCAAAACCCCCTATGTAGAAAATTTGTACAACTACATAATTTTCACTCACCACAACGACCCTCATAGAGCCTTCTGCTCACGACACTCTTTAAAATACCCCCACATAAGTACTCAAGGTAACACATTGTATACTTAGAGAGAATAAGCAAATGCTCTACAATAGGATGCATTTTCCTTGGTAAACCATTACCTATTTATAGGCAATTCTACAAGGAAGAAACCGTGTGGAACTTAATTCCGCAACTCCCAACTCTGCCGTTGAGTTGAATGGAAGATTCATCATCGCATGCACCATGCACTTGCATTAATTGCTAAGAATCTCCACCTTGATGATTTGATTAGTGACCAGTCAGATCTTTAAGATTATCTTCACTCCGGCCCAGACGATCGCACGCCATTTCTGCCTCAAAAGATCTTCAAAGCTCCCGCTATCACTGCAACGCAGTCATATTTCATAGAAGTACCATGCTCCACCATAAAGCATAATCACTCAGAATAAACCAATTTTGAGAATTTCTGTTTCGGCCCATGTCGAACATAATCTCGCCGATAGTATGGTGGCAACTTCGCCTTTGGGCTCCTCCGAAAGTCATCAACCCGTCGACATGAATAACACACACCTTTCATTAATGCCCAAAGCAATGCTCCTGTGTAGACTGGGGACCCCCTAACACCAACGCCATATCTCATGGCAACCTCACATTATCATGCCATCAGAACATACACGCCACTTATAACGTGTCACTCAAGTGAACAATGTTAGTCTCACCAGTGTTTGACTAAGATCCGCTCGCCGCATCGACTTGTCATCCCAGAATTGTTTTTTTCGTGGATCGAGTGTCCGCACCACTCCACTAGCAACTATATCCGCCGTGCTAGTAACACCGCTACGCATGACGATAACTCCACCAGTTGAAATTCTTGTGTAACCCAACCAAATCAACGTCTCCCCAACTTTCCACAAGTCACTTGATTTTACAGTCAAACTACTTCACGACAAACTTAACAATATTCGTATCACTGCTTCTGACATTGCACCGATGAGTTGGTGAATTTTCAGTTGATCAGAATAGTACAAAGTAAACCCCCGAAAAGAGATAGCTCATCTTTCCTGACAAGATTTCAAGGTTCCTAGGTAATCGGTGGGGTCACAACCGTCTTGTTTATTAACCAATTATCTTTGTATAGAACCGCCTTTATAGTACATATTCACACTACACCACACCAGAGCTCCACCCTAGCAAAAACTCCACCTCCAGCAGAACTTGGGCTATGATACTGTTGGGTATTTGAACCGCCTCACAGACCGCCTCCAGGATTGCCCATGAGGTAAATACGAAGTAACACTAGTATAGCATTGACGATTGTAACAACACAAGAATTTAAGCGTGAAAACTTCAAAATAGAGAAAACCACGGGGAACCGAGCAAAATTCACTATGTAGAAATTTTGTACAACTACATAATCTTCACTTACCCCAACGCCCCCCATAGAGCCTCCTGCTCACGACACTCTCTAAAATATCTACACACAAGTACTCAATGTACTACATTGTATATTTAAAGAAAATAAGCAAATGCTCTACAATGGATGCATTTTCCTTTGTAAACCATTGCCTATTTATAGGCAATTCTACAAGGAAGAAACCGCGTGGAACTTAATTCCACAACTCCCAAGTCCCAACTTCTCTAATGAGTTGGATGGGAGATTAATCATCACATGCACCATGCATGTGCATTAATTGCTAACAGTGAAGTTGCTGCATTTCGAGTAACAAACCTAGATTCTTAATTTATGAGTTAATTTCGAATGGATCGTTGAACAATTGGATCTTTCCGCAGAAGAAGATGGCGGCACACAACAGAGAGAGGAGCATGTGTTTGTCATGGCTCGGACGGGTTAGGGTATGGTGGTGGTGGTTGTGGGTATTGTTGTGGTGGGTTTGGGAGGAGTTGGCCGTGGACGTGCGTTTAGGTGTGTGTGGAGAGGGCTACGGGTTTGGGGGTTGATGGTGGTGGTGGTGGTGATTTTGGGAGGAGGGTGGCGGTGGTGGGTTAGGAATAAGAAGATTGAATTATTTTTTTATGTCTTTAAAAATTATAAAAAATAAAATTGATAAAACAAATAAGTTTTGGATTTTCTTATATTAAAAAAGTTTAGTTCAAATAATTGATTTTTTTATTGTTATATTTTTTCGTGAGTTGGACAGTGTTTATGTGTCAAAATAAAAAAAATAAAATATTTTTGGCTCAAAATTGGAGGAAAACGATCAATCGGGTGCCATGTTAGTATTTACCGACCAGTTTTGAAAATCGGGGCAAAAAAAGAGTAAATTGGTATAAAATTATGGGTTTCAGGGATTAAATTGGCTAGGTGACTAATTAGAGGATGAAATTGGTGAGGGTGGCAAGTTAATGGACGAAACAAATTTCTGTCCTTGCATTATCACATACTTTGAATTCCTGCAACGGCTTTTACAAGCCCTAAAGCCTAAATTGAAATCCAGTAGCTCGAGATATGTTTTATGCCTCAAACGCACCTAAACCATTGATGTGGTTTTGCAAGGAAAGGTGCGGTTTCGGTTCTACCTAAAAAATAATTCATTGAACCGTTTGATGGTCCGATCCGCTTTAAATCGTCTTCAGTTCGGTTTAGCCTATCTGGTTTTGGTTTTTGCTTTTCTCTACTTTTTTTTTAAACACAAAATGCGAGAAAAAAAAACAATACAATAACATAAAACTACACCATTAAAAAACCTTGATATACAACATATATAAACAAATACAATCTAATAATCAATTAATTACTTAATGTACAAAGGTTGTTCATTAATCATGAAGTACCATCAATAACGAATATTTAAAAATATAAAATTTTAACTATCATGATTCACCAACGCTTAACAACCAAAATATTCAATAGATATAAATGACAATTCAAGAATATATGCATTACATATAACACAAAAAGAAAGACTTTTGTGGGTTGAAAAGAATTAGAATGCATAGGCGACGAGTGTCTAAAGTATGCACTTTTAGTCCTCATTATTTGGAGTTTAAGGAAGACTTATCTACGTAAATAGCATATTGATGAGGGTATATTAGGAAAGCCCCAATATAAATATTGGGCCAACCCACAAAAAAAGCCCATAAAGTTATATATCGAACAAGAGCAATTCGATGTTAAATGAGTATCGAATGTACATAATTCGATCTAAGAGATAGATCGAATCAATACTATTCGATACTCATCTCCCAATAGCCTCTGGGGACTGCGAGACGAGGCCTATAAATTCCCCGTCCTCTGACATTCTCAGGACGCATTCAAGACCAGCTCTCACTTACTCAATATCGAAACACTTGGATTTTATACACTGCGTTCGATCGAAGCTTCCGGATTCGATACATAGCATTCGATTGAAGCGACCTAATTCGATACTCAACAACTTCAATCAATCCTACATTGAAGCATCACAGTTCGATACATAGCAAGGTCAATCATTCCTATATCGAAGCATCCAGATTCGATATAGGTCAATCGGACATACCCTATATCGAAGTTACCTAATTCGATATTCCTAAGATCGAATCTCTGTAATTCGTTATACTTTAAAGATATTGTAATTTTACTTGTATTGCCTAGACAGCTTGTAATAGGTGTTTCAGACCAAGCTAGTCCGATTTATATTTGATTAGCATTATTTTGGCATTTATCAGGCCCGTTGTAACAGTTTACGGTGTTTTGTGACCCCAAACAAAATAAGACCAAAATATTGGCGCCGTCTGTGGGAACACCACATTTTCTAGTTTATTAGGCACCACATCTAGAGTTACCAGATCGCGAAGTAGAGTAGTGGAAAGCAACAATGTTGAAGTTGAACGAGCAATGGCGAGTCAGACTACCCCAGTAGCCGAGGAAAAACAACATTACCCGCTGGGGTACCAACACCGGTGAGATGGGAGATGCCTAGACCACAAGGAGAGGACCGACCTGTACCAAACGCAAACGCGATAGGGGCGACAACTATGACATCTTCGCTTCCAAGTAATCTGAGAGACGAAATTATGGCAATGGTCAAATCTGCGGTGGCTGCAGTACTGCCCGTCGCACCACCAATGCAAACGTCGCCACCCGCAGGTCGCGCTGAGGCCCTGCGGGAGCAGGGATCTGTGGCCAAATGCCCAGACGGGGGAAACAAGAAGAAAGCCCAAGTGGATGATCGTAGAGGGAGACCTAACTCGGTGGAGGTGCAATCAAAGAGGAACCACGATACAAAGAGAAGAGAGGAAAGCCGACATGACGAACCGAGAAGGTGAGAGGAAAACACCCAAGAGAAGATGCGGGGAAAGTCGAGGAAATGACTCCAGAAGGGAACAAGCCGAAGTATCAAGGAAATTAGAAAGGCTCGAGAGGGAAAGAGCAGTAGTTGAAAGCAAAATAGAGCACTTGGGAAGTGCTCTCCGGAGCACCCCCTTTTGTGAGGAAATAGAGGCAGAAATTCTGAGGCATGGGGAGAAAATACTTGATCTGAAATCTTATGACGGAAAGACGGATCCCCACGATCATCTATTTCGGCTGGACACAACGCTAACTCTCTACGGGTTCAAGGAAAACGTATAGGCCAAAATATTTGCCACTACCTTGGTCGGGGTAGTGCTGGATTGGTTTACCCGAATTGCTCCGGGATCGATTAAAACCTACAAGCAACTAAGAATGATGTTCGGAGATCAATTCTCAAGTCAGTCAAGATTGGTGCTGGACCATTCCCATTTATACTCCATCAAGCAGAACACAAAAGAAACTTTGAAGGACTTCATGAGCTGCTTCAACGCGGAAATGCTAAGGATGGACTGCCCCAAAGGAGAGATGATCATTAGCATAATCTTCCGTGCAACCAACAATGTGGCCTTCAACGAGGATTTTCTCAGATGGCACCCTAAAACCATTGAGGAGATGGTGGCCACCAAGGCAGTTGTTGTGGCACCCCCGAGAGAGAAGAAGAGAGGGTGAGAGGACCAGAACCGCAATAGGATCAGGAATAACAGGTATATGGACACATCGCCAAGACGATACACGCCTCTGAATGCTAGAATTATGACAGTATTCGACACGACAAAGAAGAAAGGTTGGCGGAAGGAGCCAAGGCAGATGAAGGACTCCAAAGTAATAAGGTTATCGACTCAGTACTGTAAATACCACAAACAGAATGGCCATCAAACCGAGGATTGCAAAGATCTAAAGGACGAGATCGAGCGATTGATCAAGGATGGCAAACTCGTGGAGTATGTCAGGAAAACGAAGGAGCAGGAGGACAACGCAGACAGGGACATATCTCGCTCGTTGAGCAAGAAGCAATGGAAGCTATGGGACACATATAGATGGATCAGATTGATTAAACCACTTTTTTCTCAATTTTTGCAAGTCTTTAGTGTTAACGGGTTTTGAATTATTTCCTATTAACTGAATTATTTATTTGGGTTGGAACGCCTTTGCCCGTGGTTCAGAAATTAAATGCTATGTTAACAAGAGAGAAAAATTGACAAGAACCTTTCTTCCTTTTATTGACTATATTCCACTCTCTTTTTCGAGTTGTCCCTCGTATTCTCCGAGTCTATAGGTGTATTTTTTCCCAATTGTCCGACCTCTCTTTCTTTCCCTTCTTCTTTTGTTTATATAGATTTTTTAGGGACAAGTGTCGCTATGCATGTGTTTACAGGTGTCGTTATGCATGTGGTGGTGCTTTACACGCGTTACAATGGTCTTTTAACCAATAAGATAACGTCTATCTTGCTGACTGTATCATTTTATCTTCTTCCGAGAGCTTTTGTCTTCTTTATGATAAGGGGTAGATTGTCTTCTTTGCTTCCGAGAGTTCATTGCTTCATATGGTGACTTGAGGGCCGAGTCTGAGTGTTCTCTTAGTGATAGTGCTTCTCGGAGAGGTGTGTATTCTGGAGTGTTTGCTTCAGGGTATTCTCCGAGGGGGTGTTCGTTCATGGGTTGATCTCCGAGAGGTTTTTAGCTATCGTGGGTAGGTGGTTTCTTTTTCCGAGTGCCCAGGGAGTGTCATTCTGTAGTTGTTGCGTCATTGTGAAGTTCCGACCTCTGGGTTGGTCGACATGAGTAATGTTCCGAGAGAGTTTGTGCTAGGAGTGTATAGTAAGGAAGGGTTTTTGTCAAGGTCCTGGGACTCTGTTGGGTTCCGATGGCTCTCGTGGGCTTGGCGGAGTATTCGCCCAATACTGAAGGAGTTCCGATAACAGTTAGTCTGTGAGACTCTGCCTTGGTCTTGTATTCCTCCTGTTGCTTTCGCTCCAGTATTTGTTGTGTTGGAGATGTGCTCCGAGGGATATTTTGAGGCGTGATACCTGTATCGTTGAGGCAGGTCGCATAATCATATAATAATATATTTGGTAATTCCAGTAATTGATTCATTGTTTATTTCAAGCAGGTGAATTATCATCCTGTTAACAAACCCCCCCAAGTTTGTAGTGCAGTTAATTATTATTACTGCACTAGAAACTTAATAGTTTAAAGGGTACGAGAGTTCTGGTATCGTAGACTTTATCAGGTACGCTGGGAATATTTCACAAGGCCTCGTAGAACTTCTTCAGGGGTGTCGTAAACACTTGTCAGTGATATTTATGTTTTGTTCAACATTTCCCTCGTTCTTGGCATTACCTTTAAAAAGGCGAGGGGTATCGTGATACTCTCTCCGAGTGTTTCCCGTTGTATTCTGAAATGTGCCCTCGTTAGGTCATTTATTGGGGCATTAATTATAATTTAATTAACTGCGATTTAAATGCAGTTAGTGGCGATTTTAATGCCACGTTTATGTTTAGTGCGGGAATCAAAGCGACTTGACCGTTATACTTTCGTTAACCGAGGAGACGTGACATTTAATAGCCCTAGGCACGATTTTCAATCGTGGGGCGTTGGTGGGCTTAGTGGTCATTTAAGGCACTTAGTGGGTGTAGGGTTTAAAAACCCTCTTCTTTACCCATTATCATTACTTGCAAATTTCGAGCGAACAGAATTCTCTCTGCAAAAATTCTTCTACGAAAGTAATTCTTAATCTCTTACTAATTCTCTTCCATGGCGTCTCAATCCAACACTAACCTGATTTCGGCCGCTTCCGGTACCGGAGGATCGGCGGGGGCAGCGCTCCAAAGTTCACGGAAAGGGAGTGTTGCGGCGGTGGGGGCGAGCGGCAGTGGTGGTGCCGGAAAATCGAAGAAATTGAAGAGGAAGGCTGATAAGGGTAGCGCTCCGCGTGCTACCCAGAAGGTGGGTGACATGGTTAGCACCGCCACAGATGAGGAAATTAAAAATCTTTTTCTTGAACACGGCGCCTCCGGCCGTAATGTGGAGGTGATGGTGCCGGAGGCCCACCATCGAGGTGATTCTCCTCCGCCGGGGCACTTGACGGTGTACTATCCCTTTATAAAGGCGGGATTGCGCTCTTTCTTCCCACGCTTTTATTGCGATATTTTCAATTATTGCAATCTCTGCCCAAGGCAACTTACTCCTAACTTTTTCACGTCGTTGGCTCTGTTCGTGTTTTGGTGCCTGGTGAGAGGCATCGAGTGCACAAGGGATAGATTTTTTGCCATCTTCGAGTTGAAGCCATCTCCCGGGGGAGGTTCTTTCTACTGCTTCACTCACCGGGAGAAGGATGACAGGATCTCCGAGGGCATGGTCACCTCCCACAGTTCATGGAAAAAAAAGTTTTTCTTCATATGTCCTGCTGTGGGAGAATGGGACATTCCCCTGACTTGGAGGAAGCCCATCTTTCCCGAGAGAGTGATGAACGATACCTTGTCGTTCTCACCGGTGTTCTCTGCGAAGCCTCTCGTGGAGTCAAAGGATTTTATCCGCCTCTATTGGACTGCAGGATTGAGGCATATTTTTCCGATAGACAAGATCGAGACTCCTTTGGCTGTCCCCGAGAAACTTTTCGATACCTTTGGTGAGCTCTTATTTCCCTCGTATTGTAGGTGGTTTTAGCATTTGTGGTTACTTCTATCTTGTCTAACTTGTAACTGTTTTTGGCAGTGAATGTTCTGCGTCCGTTCATGGTGGAGAACGAGGACGTGGTTACTAAGAAGGGGAAGTCTTCCCTAGGAGAGGGTGGAAATTTTGGTGTTGCGGAGGGCGTGGACGACCAGGGGGGATTCCTTCAAAGGTTGCTACAGCTACCTCCCGGTCGTCTAGCGGGACTTCCGATACCCCTGAGGAAGTGGGGGTAGGCGTGACTTCCGCAAATGCCGGTCCTAGGGGGGCATTTGTCATAGGAGGTGGGGAGGAGGAGGTTGGGATAGAGGGGATGACTCTACCACCCCCCGGCGTTATCAACATTCCTTCCTCCTCAGAGTTATCGGGGGATTCTGCTTACGCCCTACTGGCAACTCCTCCATAAGGTAATGTGTTCCTAAGCTTTAAACAGCATGGAAGTAGTATATACTTTTTCTATTAGTATAGGAATATGTTCTAGATAGCCGAAGGGACAGCTTTACTTAGCTAAATTTCTGATTTCACAGGAGGTGACGACTTTTTTGGTCTAGAAGGGGGATCACTTCCTTCAGACCCTGCTCACCCTCCAGCATTCGATACCATGAGTTTGCTGGACGAGATTTTGGCCGCGGGTCCCTGCTTACGAGTGCTCCTTCCCCGAGACCTTTCGTGGCTATCCAGTCCGATAGCCCTATAGTCACCCAGGTTCCACTGCCGGGGGTGGTACCTCCTGAGAGGCCTTCCTCTTCTAAAGCTCCCGTTTCAGAGGGGGAGCTCAGCTCGGAAGATGCCCAGGCGGCACTTGAGACGGTCACCCGATACTTGTCGGCCGCCAATTCTCTACCAGCGGACGGGTGGCAATTCGTTCGAGCTTGTACCAACAACGTGGCTATGTTGGTAAGTTTTTATTTATCTAATTCGTTTAAGATCCTACGTCGGGATCTTTATTCTTTTGTTTTGCTTTCTTAGGCACCTAAAATGCTTCCTCTTCTGTTACTCGAGGTCAAGAAGCTGCAAAAACTGACGAGTGCGGCGGAAGAGAAGTCTCGGAAGCTAGAGGATGAGAACAAGGATATGCGGGAGAGAATGGGGAAGTATAACGAGGCATGGGCCAGTATTTCGAAACAAAACTACGATTTGAGGGAGGAGAATAAGTAGCTCCTCTCTTCTGTAAAGGAGATGGAGGCTTCCGGGGTCGTGCTGAAGGACAAGGTGAATTCCCTCGAAGGAGAGAAGGTTGCTTGGGAGGCCAGGCAAAAGACATTGGAGAGGGATCTATACCAAGCACTGGGCCAGGTGGATGTTCTTAACGAGGAGTTGGCACGAGCCAAGGCTCCGGGAGGTATTCTCCCTGAGGAAGTGCAGCAAAGGGTGGATGCTGCTGTTAAGCAGGCTCGAGAGGAAACAACAGTTCAGGTAAGGGATCTGTACCTCAGCAAGCATCCAGGGTACTTAGCAGGATCTGCTATGTGGGGATTCCTTCAGTGCTTCGGGCAGGTACGACAGAAGGTGGATCGCAACTTAGACCCGCGGGTGATTAATATCGCGAAGACGAAGAGGCCAACTTTGGAGGAAGCCTACGACCTCTTCAAAAAGAGCAGCTCCCGACTTCCTCCCTCCTCCTCTTCCCCGACTCGGGTGCCTTTTACTGCTATCCTTCCGCGGTCCTCAGCGCACTCCCCTCTCCAAGTTGGGGTCCAGGCTACCTCCTCTGGTGTTCCTTCTCCTGTGGGTGCTCCTACTCCTCCTACCACCAAGCCAACCCCTGATTCTTCGAGTGCTCAATCCCCCCAGCCTTAGGGGTTTTTAATTCGTTTTTCTATCATTGTACTTTTTATATTTTTATGTAATGGTACTTAGTTTTATTTGGAATGAAACATTTCTCATTTGGAACAAAGGTTTTTTCCCGTGTTCATAGTCACACAACTTTTCAGCATATTATGGATACTTGGTTCCTTTCCTTTAATCGTAGAACTTTGAGATTGAGTTTACAGAAATGAGAGAGCATCCCATTCTTACTGGCCAAGTAACTTTCTTAGCATAGCGTGTCTATTTGCAGTGCAAGTTTGGGGGAATATACTTTCCTAAATAGGAGTATCCCGTGGCACGCCCTCGTAGCCTATTACAGTATGCTTTAGGCAGCTCAATCTTAATTCAATCGTTCGAGGAAATGGTCGTAAGTATGCATAGATGCTTAGAGTTTAGTGAGTATTTTCACGTTCTTTGAAAGAGTCATTCCTAGTAGAATTGTTCATACCCTTCTCTCTTCTCTTCAAGTATTTAAAGCGTTAATTATAGAATCCTATGATTTTTCACAAAGGTAGCCCAAATCTGACCCGAACTATACTGAAATAAGGATACTTATCTTTGATGCGTATTGTCTTATTGCTGTAGCACCTGCTTTCCTTCTTGGTTGTGTCATCGTTCTCCTCGAGCTTGCTCAAAAATTCAATAGTAGTTCCCACAGACGGCGCCATTTTGTTAACGGGTTTTGAATTATTTCCTATTAACTGAATTATTTATTTGGGTTGGAACCCCTTTGCCCGTGGTTCAGAAATTAAATGCTATGTTAACAAGAGAGAAAAATTGACAAGAACCTTCCTTCCTTTTATTGACTATATTCCACTCTCTTTTCCGAGTTGTCCCTCGTATTCTCCGAGTCTATAGGTGTATTTTTTCCCAATTGCCCGACCTCTCTTTCTTTCCCTTCTTCTTTTGTTTATATAGAGTTTTTAGGGACAAGTGTCGCTATGCATGTGTTTACAGGTGTCGTTATGCATGTGGTGGTGCTTTACACGCGTTACAATGGTCTTTTAACCAATAAGATAACGTCTATCTTGCTGACTGTATCATTTTATCTTCTTCCGAGAGCTTTTGTCATCTTTATGATAAGGGGTAGATTGTCTTCTTTGCTTCCGAGAGCTCATTGCTTCATATGGTGACTTGAGGGCCGAGTCTGAGTGTTCTCTTAGTGATAGTGCTTCTCCGAGAGGTGTGTATTCTGGAGTGTTTGCTTCAGGGTATTCTCCGAGGGGGTGTTCGTTCATGGGTTGATCTCCGAGAGGTTTTTAGCTATCGTGGGTAGGTGCTTTCTTTTTCCGAGTGCCCGGAGAGTGTCTTTCTGTAGTTGTTGCGTCATTGTGAAGTTCCGACCTCTGGGTTGGTCGACAGGAGTAATGTTCCGAGAGAGTTTGTGCTAGGAGTGTATAGTAAGGAAGGGTTTTTGTCAAGGTCCTGGGACTCTTTTGGGTTCCGATGGCTCTCGTGGGCTTGGCGGAGTATTCGCCCAATACTGAAGGAGTTCCGATAGTAGTTAGTCTGTGAGACTCTGCCTTGGTCTTGTATTCCTCCTGTTGCTTTCGCTCCAGTATTTGTTGTGTTGGAGATGTGCTCCGAGGGATATTTTGAGGCGTGATACCTGTATCGTTGAGGCAGGTCGCATAATCATATAATAATATATTTGGTAATTCCAGTAATTGATTCATTGTTTATTTCAAGCAGGTGAATTATCATCCTGTTAACATTTAGTTTTTCGCACCTTTTGGACAACTTTTATTCGTCCCCTCTACCTTGATGGGTATGAAGGGCAGATATGTACTAACCTAAAATAGAGACACCGAAGTCTTGAGTCCCGAGGACACCCATGAGAAACATAGGAGACTGAGCTTTAAAGTCAAGCTCTAACCTATTTTTTTAATATGATTATATCACAACGCGAGACACTTTTGATTCAAATTGTTGTGCTATTGTATTAACAAGCGTGGCAAAATAAATGACACTGATAAAGGGCAGGACCCAAGGAGGATCAAGACGAAGAAACAGGACGGACACTTTGTCTAAAATGACAAGTGCTAACCGCAAATCCCTAAAGACGAAGACACGGGACGGACACTCTGTCTAAAATGACAAGTGCTAATTGCAAATCCCTAAAGATGAAGAAACAGGACGGTCACTCTGTCTAAAATGACAAGTGCTAACCGCAAATCCCTAAAGATGAAGACAAGGGATGGACACTATGTATAAAACGACAAGTGCTAACCGCAAGTCCCTAAATATGAAGACAAGGAACGGACACTCTGTCTAAAATGAAAAGTGTTAACCACGAATCCCTAGAAACGAAAAAAAAGGGGCGGCCACCCTGTCCAAAGTGACAAGTGAAAACCATAAATCCTTAAAAAAATATAAGGGATGTACACTCTATTGAGAATGACGAGTGCAAACCGCAAATCCCTAAACCAAAGCAACAGAGTTGGTATTCAGTCTAAAAGACAAGTGCCAATGGAAAATCCAACGATAATGATTAGGCTAACTTAACAGACGTCTGATGCGGCGAAAAGGAATGAAACACGTATGAAACTCCACAAATGCAGTACGACATATAAATTGTCAAAATAAAAAGTAAATTGTGAAAATCGAATTTGAAACAAAAGGCAAGCGGAAGTGCAAGAAAGTAAGCGAATAAATTATCGTGAAATTAAACGAGAAATGTATGAAAAGGAGTTCTAGCAATCAAATTGTTCAAAATAAACGGGCGACGCAGCACCAAACCAAATAAAAAGCATTATTGATAAAAGCAGAAAATTAAGACCGAGGCCTTTAGGCATATGCGTCATCTTTATCTTCAGAGGGGGGATAAGTGGAAGGCATTGGAGGTGGCAGAGATATTCTACGGAAGACGAGGCTCTCGCTCTCAGGCAGACTCTCGAATTCGTCCGCAATGGCAGGTTGATCATCCTCCACTGCCGAAAGCGTTTCTCTGTTAGGCCCCAATGACAGGTCCAACCGCTGCGGGTTAAAATTGCCGCGAAGATAGCGAGTGCTGTGGATCTGCTGAACAATAAGCACTTAGGCTTTCTTCGCATCCCAAGCCCTCTATCGGACGCTAATTTCTTGGAAGGTGTTTCTCCGGAGAAACTCCTTGGCAATTTCCACCCTTTGCTGAGCAGTGGGAGCCTAGTCAAGCAATAAAACAAGATTAACAAGGAAGAATAGAAAAATATATATTAAAAGTTAAGTGAAAAGCCAAATACCTTGCTAAAACCTCGAGCATATCCCACCTCTTCAGCCTCAACGGTTTTCTCCTTCTCGGCAGTGAGCTCCTTTGCAAGCTTCGTGACTCGCTTTTCTAGTGCAGTCTTACTAGACTGCACGTTGGTGAGCTGCAACTCGAGCCGATCAACGGCCTCCCCTGCCAGCTTCACCGCATCCCTGTCTTTGGCAGCTTGGGAGCATAATCCCTCACCTGCTGCATAGCCTTGTCCTTCTATTCCACTGCCGCTCTCAGAGCATCGGGATCACTATCCCAAAATTCAGCCATTAAGCGCTCTTTCCCGCTCACCCTCTCCTCGTGAGCATGTCTTAACCCCTCAATCATGGCATCCACAACCCATCCAGTCTATAAGAGAGACAAGAAAAGGTTCAGTAATGAATCATAAATCAAATATTATATCCGACAAGAATGATAGAATTATCGTGCAGACCATGTGGAGTGCATTCCGCTCCACCATCTTTCTTTACTCGGCGGGCACCGCAAAAGGAATTGCGAGATTCGGGAGAAGGGTTTTAAGATCATTGATCGCCTCCTCCTTACAAAGCTTGTAATCTGCGATGCTGGCACGCGGACCGTGGCTGGCCTCACCCCTAACACTTGCCCTGTCAACGGGAGCCAAAGTGCCAGCAGGGGCCGGACCGGGCGTGTACGGCATAGGAGGTATAACACCCCCAGTTTGAGAACGAGTCTGGGGACTTTCCTTCGTTTAGTACGCGCGGCAACCTCAGCATGTTCGGCGTTCTTGCTCTGATCCACAGCAACGCCATCAAAACCTCCTGCCTGACTGAGTTCCGGGGGGGGGGGGGGAGGCGAATTTCCACGACCCTCGCCCATAATATCCTCGAAGGGATCACGCGGCGCCTCGGTCCGGGCTGATGCGGAAGCCTCACCTGTGGTTTTCTTGCCCTTGTGTTTCCTCTTCCTAGGGGGCGGCACTAGAATAGTGGCAGTTATTTGGGAACCTTCGTTCTCCACGACCAACACTGGACTAATGCGGGCGTGACGGTTCACTATGAATTCGCCTGAGAAAAATAAAACAAACGCTATTTACGTAATAAAATAGGAAGCAAGACAATATCATAAACTAAGGACGCAGAATCTATACCGAGCGAAAATCTCCTGTTATACCGAACTAGAGACAACCCGGCTATTGACAACACACGATTTTTTACAAGTTTTTTAAGGTTAAATTGGTGGTCACGAACCAAATTCGCCCTAAAATTACAATCCCACATAGGAGGACCTACACTACGAAGAACCGGGACTTTCACAACGTCTACCCAATCCCGACGATACATAGAGAATTCATCGGCATAACTCTCTTCGATATAGAAGTATCGTCTCTTCCAATCCTTTTCGTAACTAGAGACCTAGCCTCTAAGAAATTATGATGTCTCAGTGCTTTAATATGGTAAAAGCCTACCTCCCTCTTACACACCTCGAAGAGCGCCCAAAACGCATTGGGACTGCATGATTAGCCTAAGCCTTTCATCACGGTGATGAAACCAATTATATGCCCGAACGACGTCGTTGTCAGCTGGCTCGGCACAAGTACGATAGACCTAAAATGCGTTTAACTTTGACGTAGATTCTGAACTCATCATCTCGATCAACATAAACTGAAATAAGAAAAAAGAGCTGACTACGCATATACGTCACTCCCAATACTTACGACAATTATGCTATATCTTAAAGCACCATTAACTAAGAAAATAACGAGACACAAAATTAAGTAAATAATCAACTACCTTGATTAAAGCTGCAAAATCACCAAATTGATTGCGAAGAAAACTGCCCAAAAAGAAAAAGAGAACGAAAGTTAGAAGCAAAAAATTGCATTTCCAATAAAAATTACGAAAAACTTTCTAAGGCATTAGATCGAATGATTTTCGTTCGATACACCCAACATCGAATCAATCACATTCGATGGTGGGAGTATCGAACCATGCCCGTTCGATGTTACTCACGCATAAGCCTGAACTCTGTGAAATGAAGAATGAAGTCTTCACGTCCCTTTCCCCTTTATATAGAGTGAAGAAAAGCCCCTTAGGCTCATGAAAAAGAATGTCGAATCAAAACATTCGACACTGCTAACAGCATGGAACGACGTCAATTCGATCGACGCCAGAAAAGGCTAAATGATGATCAAATCCCCGCCATTCGATATAGAGCCCAAAATCGAATCCAACCCATTCGATCGATGGTATCAACCTAAAACCGTGTATATTAATAAGAATAACAAAGAAATAAATGCAAAACCAAATGCGTGATGTTCGATAGGGTTTAAGAGAAATTTAGTAAATCCAAAGCACATATTTGGGACCCACGTTCTCCGAATCATGGCTCCCAATTGGGGGCATAATTTTCAATATTATTAAGGCCAATAGATACGTGATGACGTAATCAAAGCAGATTTTTAGAGTTTGGCATCCGCTCTCTGGTCGAGACCGCCTCCCAAGCTGCGGGGACTATATGATGAGGGTATTTTAGGAAAGACACAATATAAATATTGGGTCAGCCCACAAAGAAAACCAATAAAGTTATATATCGAACATGAGCAATTCGATGTTAAATGAGTATCGAATGTACAAAATTCGATCTAAGAGATAGATCGAATCGGTACTATTCGATACTCATCTCCCAATAGCCTCTAGGACCCGCGGGACGGGGCATATAAATACCCCGTCCTCTGACATTCTCAGGACGCATTCAAGACCAGCTCTTACTTACTCAATATCGAAACACTTGGGTTCGATACACTGTGTGACACCCCAGTTAATTTACGTGATATTTTAACATTTAAATATTATTTTCTAGAAAAAAAATAAATTAAATTTTAGTTAATTAAAGTTTGTAATTACATATATTACAAATAGTAAGAATTTTATCACCTATTTGAGAATTGCAAGTAATATAAGGGTTGAATTGTAAAATGCAAATCCTTTTTTTTTTTTTATGGTGAGTCGGTTCGAACGTGTTACAGATAAATAGAAACAAAAGAAAAAAAAAAAACAAAACCCAAACCTTACACCACACGTTTCTTCTGTACCCATATCGGCGTCGGCGCGCAGACTAATGGTAATCTTTTCAGTTCAACCCTTTTTGTTTCTTGATCACAAATCTAGAATGAATAGTTTAATTCCATGAAAAGATTGTGTTATACTTTAGAATGAAGAGTACAATTCGGATTAAAATTAACTAATGATGTGATCTGTCAATTCTTATATGTAGTATGGCATGTTATCCCATGTATACATATCATTCATGTTTATATAGACTTACGTAATATAACAACAAACATGGTTTAAAATAGTACAATTATCAAGCATGAGTTTGCAGAGCCTATTTATGTAACTTTGTGAATGTGTGTACCTGGATGGTTTCTTGAAGAAACGTATCAAGCCGGCGGCTTGCAAACTTTAATATTAAACAAATGTTTTTCTATCTTGTAAGGGTGCAACACAAATCTGTTAACTAGTATAGATTATTACCACTTTTATATAATCATATAACTCTAAATGTTTGAATTTTGACATAACTTCAGCTAGTGATTATATGTTCTGTTGAGGTCATATTAGAAAAGGTGTTGTCAAAAGATTCTAGTTGTGTTGTCTTAGCACTTAAGAATATGAGCTTAGCATTAGGATTGTAGATCGAGTATTTAATTGTTGTTCGTCCCTAATAGGTAGCTCGGGCTAGTACTGTGATGATAATCGTATTGTTGTCGCACGGGCTAAACAAGGTGAGTGTTCCTAAACTGTATTATTTTCAAAACTGGAAGGAATGCGTGCATGTATATCTATACCTATATATATGTATTCATGAATCTCTACATGTTGAACTCTGCATATTAAAATGTTCATTCTTGAAAAAATAGTTGTTTCTGGAAATGTTTATTTCTTCAAAGAAAGTTGTTTCTGGAAATGTTTATTTCTTCAAAGAAAGTTTCTGTAAATTGAATATTCGAAATGTTTATTTCTTAAAAGCAAGTTTCTGTAAATTGGGTATTTAAACTGTTCAGTTTTATCAAAAGCAAGTTAACCGCACATTGGTTAATTGCCGTAAATGATTGGAATTGATATGATGAATGGTGTCCCGTTGGTTGTATTCAGAATTGATTAGACTGGATCCAGTGTTTGGCGTGGGAGTGCAGGCGGTACCGCCGGGCGGCGGCGGGCTTGCCGGTAGGACCTTTTGTCCCCATGTGCCTATTCCCTCTTAGACATAATAGGAGGAGGTTGTCTCTTTGTTGGGTCGTAGGATTTCTGTATGTAGCATGGCATACGTTATTTGATTCCAAGGTCGCTCCTTGGACGGAGAGATAGAGAACTGTTATGAGGTGATAAGGTGGGGCTGCATCAGCAGCAGAATAACGTGGACACCGATCATCAAACGTGAATCTGTTATATTGTTAAAGGGGTTTTGTTAAAACCACGAAAGCTTTTGATTTCATTATTCTATTGCATGAGATTTGTATGCGTTAAATTCTTTTATTAAAATGTTTTCAAAAGAAAGTTATGGAAAGAAAAATGCTACACTTGCACACACGCATGAACACTCACTGAGATTTTTATCTCACGTAAAATTTGTTTTTCCTTTCCTTCCTTTCAGATTAAAACGATCTAGGTTACTACCGTGTCAGGACATGGGAGCCTTGGGCATTGGGGAGCGTTCAAAGTTTAGTTGGGTATTGAGTTAGTTGGGTTTATGTTTTTTTGTTATTAGTTTAGTACTTTCAGTGTATTTGATTCAGATATTTGTCAGTTAGACATGTAATAGTTGCTCTGATATTGTTTTGTTTATCTTGAAACATCGGGCCGTTACAGTTGGTATCAGAGCTTAGGTTAGGGTACCTAGGGCCTAGGCTATGCTGGGATAAGTTCTTCGGATCTTGGGTCTAGTTGAGGTGATGGTATGTGATCTCGCTTAGGCGCTAAAGTTGTGATGCATTACTCTCGGGCGGCCGACCGATGTGTAATTCCTCACATACTGAGGTTTCTCTTTGCTGAAGTTGTTACGCATTACTGTCGGTCTGGCCAACTGATAGTAATTCGGTACATACTAAAGCATCGAGTAGAGGGTTGGGGATGAGAGAGCCTGTGGTGTGCCCCTTGTTTGTCATTGTTTGTCATAGTGTTGTTTTCTAGTGCCTTAGATGTTGTCAAACCTACGTCTGGTTCTTTATGATGCGGTACATGTACATCTTATTCTCATCTAGAGAATGGGAAAGCCTGGTGTTTTGTTTATATTTTGTTTAACTTTCGATTATTTACTTAAAATGTAACTTACCTTAAAATTCACCGTGTACCTTGTGTGCTCGTATATTGTAATAGTGACGATTTGCCTTCCTTCGATGATAACTGAAATTGTCAAAACATGTAGACCATATTTTCATAAAACTTGTGAGATAGATAGTCCTTTTGTTGATCGCTACTAGAGCTCTCCGTTGATAGGTAAGAGATAGGTAATCATTTTGTATCCAACACTTCGATACGTTAGGAAACATCCTTATAAGCGGACTAATTCTAACATCTCACAATTATGTCTCGAATTGGTTTTATGTTTACTTTAGTATTACTTCCTTGGTCTACAAAAATATCAAATGATGTTTTCATGACGAGAATAATGATTCATTAATTTGCATAATTTCTTAGCATTCATCTATGCACATAGATTCTGTTCACCCCACAATTCCAAGAGATTTCTAACTAGAAAGGCTTTTGCATTCGTCTCTTATGTCCGTACTTTCCAAACATAACATGATTTTGTTGACATTAAACCTTTACATGATCATTTCCATAATTAGTTTGTTAGTCATTTGCCTGACAAAGTATAAAATCAAATCTATATTTGTGTACCATGTAATTCATCATTACAAGTTCCATTCTCATCTAGACTCGTAGATGTTGATCATTATCTCGTGTATTTCAAAACTTTGATGGAGTACCTTCATTATGCACCAAAGCAAGATTTATTTATGTAAACTAGATGATTAGCAGTAACATTTTGAAGTCATATTCTAACATACAAACATTATTAATCTCAAGAGTAAAGTTTATAGTTAAAAACCATTACAAGTGTATTAAGATGGGTAGTTACTAGAAGTTTAGCGTGGACTTCACTAATGATTAGAACCCAAATACTTCAGCTGTTGCTCCAAGATTTTCGAGTTATATTGGGATATGGCTTTCGTCTCTCGTCAAAATATCATTTGACTTTTACCACAGACATCTCGAACTATATTTATTGTCAAATCGTAAATAGGGTGATTAGCCCGGATATGGCGCTACTATATTAAAACTTTGAGCCACCTTAATAGTTTACCGACTTCCATGAAGTGTGACCTCTTAATTTCTACCAAGTTATGTTTCTTATTTCTCCTCCTACATTGTGATTATCAAAGCCATGAAACATAGTCATAAGTCAATACCGTTTCATCCTTTTCTAAGTAGCGTGAAATTAGATTTCGTATTCAATATGAATTCGGGGATCAAATTCTTTTAAGGAGGGGAGGATGTGACACCCCAGTTAATTTACGGGATGTTTTAACATTTAAATATTATTTTCTAGAAAAAAATAAATTAAGTTTTAGTTAATTAAAGTTTGTAATTACATATATTACATATAGTAAGAATTTTATCACCTATTTGAGAATTGCAAGTAATATAAGGGTTGAATTGTAAAAGGGATAATTCTATCAAAGCCCCCAAACTATGGGGTCATTTACCGCACAGGGTCAGAACTTTAGTTTTAGCGGCAGTGCCCCCTAAACTTTGGTCGTTTATGCGAATTTCTCCATTTTCCAGTTTTTTGCAATTTTTCCACCAAAAATCACCGAAAAACTTATTTAAAGTTTGACTAAAACCTTCGTCTCGATGAGACGGTTCCAATGATGGTGACGGTGATGCAAAATTCAAAGTTATAAGATGGAAATTCTAATTTAAGTGCAATACACTTAAATTAAATTTTTCGTGTATTGGCTTTGAATTTTGCAACACCGTCACCACCATCGGAATCGTCTCATCGAGACGAAGGTTTTAGTCAAACTTTAAATAATTTTTTCGATGATTTTTTGTGGAAAAATTGCAAAAAACTGAAAAATGGAGAAATTCGCACAAACGACCAAAGTTTAGGGGGCACTGCCGCTAAAACTAAAGTTCTGACCCTGTGCGGTAAATGAGCCCATAGTTTGGGTGGTTTGATAGAATTATCCCATTGTAAAATGCAAATCCTTTTTTTTTTATGGTGAGTCGGTTCGAACGTGTTACAGATAAATAGAAACAAAAGAAAAAAAAAAACAAAACCCAAACCTTACACCACACGTTTCTTCTATACCCATATCGGCGTCGGCGCGCAGACTAATGGTAATCTTTTCAGTTCAACCCTTTTTGTTTCTTGATCACAAAGCTAGAATGAATAGTTTAATTCCATGAAAAGATTGTGTTATACTTTAGAATGAAGAGTACAATTCGGATTAAAATTAACTAATGATGTGAGCTGTCAATTCTTATATGTAGTATGGCATGTTATCCCATGTATACATATCATTCATGTTTATATAGACTTACGTAATATAACAACAAACATGGTTTAAAATAGTACAATTATCAAGCATGAGTTTGCAGAGCCTATTTATGTAACTTTGTGAATGTGTGTACATACGTGAATTATATATTATGAATTTGTAGATTTAATTCATAGGGGGTTAATTAGGTACCTATCTTTACTTAAAGATATCAAATATCCTTTTTGTATTAAATTGTTTTGGACCTCACTTTTCCAGATTAATCGTGTTGCATGAATGTTAATTATGAAATCTTCTGGATGGTTTCTTGAAGAAACGTATCAAGCCGGCGGCTTGCAAACTTTAATATTAAACAAATGTTTTTCTATCTTGTAAGGATGCAACACAAATCTGTTAACTAGTATAGATTATTACCACTTTTATATAATAATATAACTCTAAATGTTTGAATTTTGACATAACTTCAGCTAGTGATTATATGTTCTGTTGAGGTCATATTAGAAAGGGTGTTGTCAAAAGATTCTAGTTGTGTTGTCTTAGGACTTAAGAATATGAGCTTAGCATTAGGATTGTAAATCGAGTATTTAATTGTTGTTCGTCCCTAATAGGTAGCTGGGGCTAGTACTGTGATGATAATCGTATTGTTGTCGCACGGGCTAAACAAGGTGAGTGTTCCTAAACTGTATTATTTTCAAAACTGGAAGGAATGCGTGCATGTATATCTATACCTATATATATGTATTCATGAATCTCTACATGTTGAACTCTGCATATTAAAATGTTCATTCTTGAAAAAATAGTTGTTTCTGGAAATGTTTATTTTTTCAAAGAAAGTTGTTTCTGAAAATGTTTATTTCTTCAAAGAAAGTTTCTGTAAATTGAATATTCGAAATGTTTATTTCTTAAAAGCAAGTTTCTGTAAATTGGGTATTTAAACTGTTCAGTTTTATCAAAGCAAGTTAACCGCGCATTGGTTAATTGCCGTAAATGATTGGAATTGATATAATGAATGGTGTCCCGTTGGTTGTATTCGGAATTGATTAGACTGGATCCAGTGTTTGGCGTGGGAGTGCGGGCTTGTCGGTAGGACCTTTTGTCCCCATGTGCCTATTCCCTCTCAGACATAACAGGAGGAGGTTTTGTCATTGTTGGGTCGTAGGATTTTCATATGTACCATGGCATACGTTATTTGATTCCAAGGTCGCTCCTTGGACGGAGAGATAGAGAACTGTTATGAGGTGATAAGGTGGGGCTGCATCAGCAGCAGAATAACGTGGACACCGATCATCAAACGTGAATTTGTTATAGTGTTAAAGGGGTTTTGTTAAAACCACGAAAACTTTTGATTTCATTATTCTATTGCATGTCATTTGTATGCGTTAAAGTTCTTTTATTAAAATGTTTTCAAAAGAAAGTTATGGAAAGAAAAACGCTACACTTGCACACACGCATGAACACTCACTGAGATTTTTATCTCACGTAAAATTTGTTTTTCCTTTCCTTCCTTTTAGATTAAAACGATCTAGGTTACTACCGTGTCAGGGCCTGGGAGCCTTGGGCATTGGGGAGCGTTCAAAGTTTAGTTGGATATTGAGTTTGTTGGGTTTATGTTTTTTTGTTATTAGTTTAGTACTTTCAGTGTATTTGATTCAAATATTTGTTAGTTAGACGTGTAATAGTTGCTCTGATATTGTTCTGTTTATCTTGAAACATCGGGCCGTTACACATTGTGTTCGATCGAAGATTCTGAATTCGATACATAGCATTCGATCGTATCGACCTATTTCGATACTCAACAACTTCAATCAATCCTACATCGAAGCATCACAGTTCGATACATAACAAGGTCAATCATTCCTATATCGAAGCATCTAGATTCGATATAGGCTAATTCGACATACCCTATATCAAAGTTACCTAATTCGATATTTCTTAGATCGAATCTCTGTAATTCGATATACTTTAAAGATATTGTAATTTTACTTGTATTGCCTAGTCAGCCTGTAATATGTGTTCCAGACCAAGCTAGTCCGATTTATATTTGATTAGCATTATTTTGGCATTTATCAGGCCCGTTGTAACAGTTTACGGAGTTTTGTGACCCGGGCGAAATAAGACCAAAATACATATTTAAGTACGTTTTTGAATATTTCAGATTTTCAGAGACAAATGGTGAAAACATAACTTATTAGGGGTAAAATGAGCAAAACTAGAGTCAAAGAGTACAAGGCTGTAAATGAGGACCAAATCAAGAGACAAATGGAAGAAATGACAAGTGATTTTGGTAGGGAACGAAGGAGGAAGAACCAAAACACCAAAACCTATACAATGAGGAGAATCCGAATGAATCTATTGATTTAAATGCATGGTGAAAGAGATACAAGAAGAATGAGAGGTCTTGATATATATCATTGGAAAGCTAAGGAAGTCAGAGTTCCAACGCAACAAACGGATCTTAATTCTGACCTCCAGAGAAGAAGTTACAGTCAAAAGCGTGAAGCCGTGCATATCAGCCATAACGCAGCGCGGCCATGCGCGCGGAACGCCGTACGTAGCACGTTCCGAGGAGATGTAGTTGATCACCAAACTTTAAATCTTTTAGAATGATTGCACTTGGGTAGCTGGATCTTTTAAAAGGAGGCAAGAGGATTGTAGTTGTAATGAGCGTTGCATCTAAGATTCCAGTAATTCACTGAACACATGAACTTACCATGATTAAACTATTTATGGGAATATTGGTGGTTTGTCTATGAATCGCATAATAAGTAGTTATGAAACCAACTTCAAATACGACTTTATCAATCTGATTAAATATTGTTATTTATTTGTTTTAATACTTATAATTAAAACTCTGTATGAAAATCTTATTATTAGTTGTTAAATGAGTTATAATCAAAACTTCTTTTATAAAATCTATTTTTTCAAATTATTTTACCGGTTTCTATTAAGCGAACACTTAAGTTAGACACTCTCCGTGTGATCGATACTTGGTCAGTCACTATACTTTATATTTTATTATTACTTGACTCGTATACTTGTGAAATTGTGTATTACAATAATAACAAGAGAAAATACGCATCAATAAGATTTGTTTTTTATTTTTATTTTTATATATAATCCGGTTTGGTTGGTGGGGTTAATTGGAGCAAAAAGTCAGAACCACACCATATATGATATCGATTTTTCGATCCGCATCAAACACCAAACAATTCTTCTGATTCGAGCGTTGAACAGTTTGGCCGATTTCGATTTATATGCCACTCGCACCATCTTCCCAAATCAAGTACAAATTAGACTTGTCACTTGTATTGGATAAATCTCGACTCGTATATTGAGATTGTTGTGCGAGAATGACTATTGCACGACCAACATAGAATATGCATCTCCCACCATTTTTACCCTTCATTTGTTCAATTCAGTAATACATAGTTTATATAAGCTACTTTTTACTTAGTTCATAGCTTTTGGCATCGTTTAGTGGGGTGTGGTGAGGTTTTGCTGCTGTAGGGAAAAGATTCGATGAATTCTCTATCAAAAATATGGGTAAGCAGCTCATAACTTGGCAAAATGGACGGAAAATTTAGTTGGTTTTGGTCCCATTTCTCCTTTTGATCTCCCCTCAAACATCTCAAACATCTTTTGTGATGGGGGATTCTCCGTTTGTTCGGTTATTTCTGAATTTTGTTATAATTTGTAATTTATAATTGTTATCTATTTATCTATAAAAAAAGGTAAGGGTAAGTATCTAATTTTTATTTTTATTGGTATTGAACAATTTCGCAAATCTAGAAAGTATTGATGTAACAGTTGTGTTTCATCAAGGAGATGTGCTACAAAATGTGCCCGTCAACGGATTCTCCCATTCTAGTCGATGCTCTTCTTCTCGTTATTTTAAAAGTAGCTGCTTCAGCTTCAGCTACTCGAACTTTCAATTTTTTTTTATTTATTTCTTATCAAATGAATGGCATTTTCTTCTTGAAATCCCAGCTATGCTTATTATGATATCGGGAAATATCATTGCTATTACTCAAACAAGCATGAAACATATGCTTGCATATTTGTGCATTGGTCAGACTAGATATGTACTTAATATAATAATTGTTGGAAACTCAAATGATGAAAATGCAAGAACGAAACTTATATAGTGAGCATGTTTGAATATGCTGGTTTGGAAAAAGTTTGATATGGGCAATTTCCTCTTTGTGCCATCCACTCAGTAATACGGGCTAGCCCATCAGACTGCCAACCCCGTATGCCTCTATCAGGGATAAGGCCCGACATACCGAGCCTGATTGATAATAAATTCCCTTACCAACCCCTCGATATCGAATATCTATATTTGATATCATCTCTAACATCCACCAGGATTCGATATCACCATCCCCGATATCCACCATCCCTGATATATCACCTTCCTCGACATCACATTCGACATCATATTCAACATCACCTTCAACATTGTCTTTGATATTCAAGTCAGGCAACTCATCTCAAGCCTCTGGAACACCAGACTAAAGTCTACCTAGAGCTAGCATTAGCGATAGGAGACATAGTTTGTAATAGGTTATATGTCCTATTATTGTAATCTTGCATTTCGTCAATAATATACGATCTATTGTCAAATTAGTGGTGCCTTCTGTGGGAACACCATTTCTCGAGATCAGATAGCTACAAAGTCGTCAGAAAATAAAGAGACCTCAGAATGAAAAAGAGTCAGGCCACAAGAAGAGAAAGAGGATAGTGGACCTTAAGAAGTTGGAGATTGATGCTCACACCGAATTATCCAAGAGGGAGAAGGCGATCTTGCCTTTCCAGAATGAACGAAAAATGGAGCCCGTGGGGGACTTTGTTACTATTAGTATTGACCCCGAAAGGCCGTAATTCACATTGCAAATTGGATCGGCGATGTCAGATAGCATTAGGACCGCACTGGTGGAATGCCAGAGGAGGAACGCTGATATCTTCGTGTGGTCGGACTCGGACTTGAAAGGGATCGACCCCAAGATCATAGTTACAAGATGAATGCCAGTGAGGCAGAAGAAAAGGAACTTCAGTAAGGAGAAGAATGAGGCTGCAAAGAAAGAAGTGATTGAAGAATTGAAATCATGTCATATTTATGAGATACGTTATTCCGAATGCCTTAGAAATATAGTATTGGTCCTAAAGAAAGTAGCAGAGTGGAGAATGTGTGTGGACTATACCGATTTAAATAAGCACTGCCCCTGAGATCCTTTTCCTTCGCCAAGAATTGATCTCCTCGTGGACTCGACGGCGGGATGTGCGTTGTTCAGTTATGTAGATGCGAAGAGTGGATTTCATCAGATACTTATGGCAACCAAGGATGAAGAGAAAAAAACATTCGTTACAGATACCAACGTATTTGGTATCGAGTAATGCCTGTTGGACTAAGAAACACATGAGCTACCTTCCATAGGATAGTGGCCAAAATGTTCTACGACCAGATCGGAAAATCCATGGAGGTCTACGTGGAAGATATGTTAATTAAGAGTTTGAAGGTCGAGTGTCATGTGAGACACTTAGAGCAGTCCTTTGGGATTATGAGGAATTACAAAATGAAACTCAATCCCAATAAGTGTACGTTTGGCGTCCCAATTGGAAAATGCTTGGGTTATATGGTTAATCAAGGAGGGAACGAGGCTAATTCGGATAAGATCCATGCAGTGATGAGCTTGCCCTCACCGCGATTGGTGTGGAATGTGCAATGTTTGGTTGGACGCATAACAACATTGGGACGGTTCATCACCACTTCAGCCGAAAAGAGGTTGCCTTTCTTTAAAGTTTTAAAGAAGGCGATAGATTCCCAATGGGCAGACGTTTGCGAGAGAGCATTCCAACAGCTTAAGAAATACTTGATGACTCCACCTTTGTTGGCCAAGCCTGACGCGAGAGAGATGTATCTCGCGATTTCAACTAACGCTATTAGCATGATCTTGGTGAAGGATGTTAACGGTAAACAGTTGCATATCCACTATGTCAGTCTCGTGCTCCATGGGGCGGAGAGAAACTACTTATAGGTCGAACTATTCACCTTAGCGATAGTGATGATGCCCGAAAGTTAAAACCCTATTTTCAGTCACATCTCGTAACTGTGGTTACAGATTGTTAGGGCCGAATTCCCTTCGGATGGGCTCTAAACCATGCGGCCCATTCCTTATCTTTATTGATATTGTTTTGTTTAAATTATTAGGATTTAGTTAACCTGATTTGGTAATTATCTTAAAGGATATTAGTTTATCTTAAAAGATATGTTATCATCTAAATCATGATTTATATTCCTTATCTCTTTATTGCACTTGGACTAATAAAGCATGCAGGTTCATTAAAAGATCCGTGAAGATCGGTTGGAATCCCCTTAATAAGGAAGGACAGTCTCATGGATCTACAAGAACAGCTGTCGTGCACATCTTACTTGGAAAGAAGATCGCCAGTGGATTGCAACTGAAGATTCGATAGAAGATTCTGGTACGCCTATATAAAGAGAAGACTCGAGATCGTTACAAGACACTTTGAAAAAGATATTAAGCAGTCAGTCTTGTATCGAATCATTTGAGAAGAACATTAAGTCAGAGTGTCTCTGGAGTAGCTTAGTGTGTCTTCGATTCAATCGTGTTTCTGAAAACAAGTTAAGGGTTAGGTGTTGCAACTGCATATGTTAGAGGGAGTCTAGTATATGAGTTGATTTAAATCCTTCATTGTAATTCTTAAGTAGGAAACAATTTGAGTCAAACTTTGGGTGAAAGCCGTGTGGACTAGGACCATTTGGACCGAACCACGTTAAAAATCTCTTGTGTTCTTTACTGTTTATGTTTTACTGTTTTTCGCAATTGCAACTGCAAAAACTGTTTCAAACGTTAAAGAACTATCGTCTGTTATACTTCAGTGTACAGTTGCAACTATTGCTAAGTGCAACTAGATACAGTTACAAGTATTGCAGACACTAAGATCTTTCAATTGGCATCAAGAGTGGGTCACTATATTTACATAGTGTAGATTCTGATCTAAAAGATCTTTGTTTTGTTTAATTGTTTTTTTTCTTACAATGGAAGAAATGAGGGAAGGTCTGTCAACCATCAAGCCACCAATGCTGACGGCTACAAACTACTCCTACTGGAAGAATCGTATGCAAAACTTCATCAAGCAGCAGGATCAGAAGGCCTGGAAGAGCATTCTAAAAGGATGGACCCCACCAACAGATGATGGAATGGACCGATGCTGAAGAACTCTTAGCAAACTATAACTCTACAACTTTAAACATTATCTTAGTTGCTGTTGATTATGACCAATATAAGAGTATATCTAACTGTGAAATTGCAAAAGATGCCTGGCAGGCTATTGAGAATGCACACCAAGGAAATGACAAAGTGCGCGCATCCAAGTTGCAACTACTTAATGACCTGTTCAACTATGTACGCATGGAAGAAACAGATACCATTCCTCAGTTCCACTCCAAACTCAGGCATCTCGCTAGTGAAGCCACCATCCTTGGAGCAGACTTCCCTAAATCCAGAATCGTGCTAAAACTCCTAGGATCTCTTCCTGGAAGGTTTGCAATGAAAGTCTCAACCATTGAGGAAGCAAAAGATGTTAACACACCACCTCTGGCTGATCTCATGGGATCACTAACCGCATGGGAAATAAAACTCAAGAGAGAAGGAGACACCATTTCCAAAGGAGTTGCACTTCAGGCCAGTCTTCCACAGAACAGTCCCAACTCAGAGTTAGAGCAATCCCTAGCACTCCTCACAAAGAAGTTCAACAGAATGAACAAACGTTGGAGTAGAGGTAACCCTTCAAACCCAGTTGTAAGTTCCTCTGATTTATCCAATAATAAGCCTTACGCTACGAATAGACTTGACAACAAGGGTATTCAATGCAGGGAATGTCAAGGCTTTGGACGTATAAGGGCAGACTGTGCAAATCTTCTCGAGAAAAACAAAAGTCGTGCATTACTTGCATGGAGTGAGGACGAATCTGATAACAGTGAAGATGACACAGAAGAAGTCGATGAGATTGCATTTTCATCATTCATTCCTCTTAGAGCCAACATGGGAGTTACAATTCGCAGCAATTCTGACTCCGATTGCGACTCACTTGACAATAACGAGTTGGAACTTACAGAGGATATGAAGGTAATCTGCAGAAGAAACTCCGAATTGGAGGCCAAACTCAAGATTGTTTCTACCTTTGGCAGCCCTGCGAGAATGAACAACAGAATCCTCGAACTCGAAAGAAAGGTTCTCGCACTCACCTTGGAGAGAGATTTCGTGTCCGCTGATCTGGAATCGACACTTAAAGCCCACAAAGCACTTGTTGAAGTATGCGATCTCACCAAGAAAGAATTGGACACATTGGCTAAGAATGTGAAGTTGCTCACACCAGGCACAAAAAATTTGGAAAAAGTTCTGGACACCCAGAAAGTTGCAACTGGGAAAACAGGAGTAGGATATGTTGATTCCACTTCACCAAAGTTTCTTGGTAATACCAAGATATCCGTTTCCAAAAAAAAGAGAGGATACCCAAGGGAGTTGAAATTCCCTTCGACTATCCCAACACCAACAATCAGGTACGTGTTAGTTGTAATTCGCCAGCAACAGTATCAGACCGGAATTTCGTAAACAGGTTTGCAAGAGGAAGCTTCATTCCTATCTGCCACCACTGCGGAGTCTAAGGACACATTCGTCCCTACTGCTATCAACTATGGACACCTCAGGACACACCCTCTATCAGTGTTCCCGAAGCACAGAAGAAGAAGTGGAGAAACTAAAGAAAGAAGAAGATCATACTGGATGCACCCACAGTTGCAACCGTCCTGCCACCACGACAAGTCTGGGCTAAGAAATCTTCTAACCCTCTTATTTGTCTTACTGCTTGCAACTCTACCTCTCAAGAAGAATCTTATTCTAACTCTTGGTAATTTGATAGCGGATGTTCTAGGCATATGACTGGAAATAAGGACATTCTTAGCAACTTTGTGCATGAACGAAAAGGGGATGTTGTTTTCGGTAATGGAAACAGAGGAAAAATAATGGGGAGAGGAACCCTAAGTGTTAAAGGCTTCCCCAAACTAAGAGATGTTCACTATGTTGATGGACTATGTGCAAATCTTATTAGTATTAGTCAGTTGTGTGACGATGATCTCTTTGTTCATTTTACCAAAGATCAATGTGAAGTTGTAGATTAATTCCAAAATGTAGTCTTGAAAGGACTACGAAGCACTGAAAACTGTTATACTATGACTAACTGTAAACCTATCCTCAGGTCACTTACTTGCAACTCGAGCAAAGAATCTGTTGTAGAACTATGGCACCAACGGCTTGGACACCTCAATTACAAATCCCTGGCACAGCTCTTCAACAATCAAAGTGTGAGAGGATTACCAAAGCTTGGAGCAAAGCCAATTGGAAAGTGTGGGTCATGCCTTGAGGGAAAACAGACAAGAGCAAGCCATAGTGAGTTGCAACACATACCATCGGTAAGGATTCTGGAATTGCTACACATGGATCTTGTGGGACCCATTCAAAAGGAAAGCATCTATGGTAAGCGTTACATTTTTGTATGCGTTGATGATTTCTCAAGATTCACCTGGGTTGAATTCCTAAAAGACAAAAATGAATCATTTGTTTTCTTCAAAAACTTGTGCAACACGGTTGCAACTGAGAAGGATCTAACTGTTAAAAGAATTCGAAGTGATCATGGTAGGGAGTTTGAAAATTCAAGCTTCGTTGAATTCTGTTCTGACAAGGGTATATTTCATGAATACTCGTCCCCCATCACACCACAACAAAATGGGGTTGTTGAAAGGAAGAACAGGACACTAGTTGAAATGGCAAGAGTCATGCTAAACTCAAAAAAACTAGCCATCAAGTTCTGGGCGGAAGCCGTGAACACTGCATGCTATGTCTCTAACCGAGTTTACCTTCGACCAGGTACAACTAAAACTGCCTATGAACTCTGGAAAGGTAAAAGACCAAATGTTAAACACTTTCATGTTTTTGGTTGTGCTTGCTACGTTCTAAATGATAGGGAACCTAGTGGAAAATTTCAATCCAAATCTGACCTAGGAGTTTTTGTTGGGTACTCACGGTATAGTCATGCTTATCGCGTATTCAATATGCGCACTCAAACAGTAGTTGAATCATCTAATGTTGAGT
Organism: Linaria vulgaris; assembly: GCA_948329865.1. NCBI lineage: Eukaryota > Viridiplantae > Streptophyta > Magnoliopsida > Lamiales > Plantaginaceae > Linaria > Linaria vulgaris. The sequence continues at coordinate 74,059,283 of OX415250.1, forward strand.
TTGACGATTACAGGGACTTTGCAGCCACATCATCTGAAGCTCGGATCAATGAACTGACAGAGGCTGATGATGAGGAGGAATTTACACCGCCCACACAAGATTTCACCACCAGTTGCAACTGACTCAGTTACCCAGCGACCAGAGGATACTCCGATGGATACCGTTCCAACAGAAACGGACCCCATTATAGGAGTGCAAACAGAGAACCCACAAGCGCCACCACACATCAGGAAGAACCACCCACCTGAAGCTATCATTGGGGACATAAGTGATGGGATAAGAACGCGAGACATCCCTTGAAGGAGATATGACCAAATGGTGCGGTTTGTGAGTTACACCTCCAAGATTGAACCCAAGAATGTAAAGAAAGCACTGCTGGAAGAAGCTTGGATAGAGGCCATGCAAGAGAAACTGAATCAATTCGAACGAAATGATGTTTGGACACTTGTACCTCGACCAGACAAAGTGAACATCATCGGCACCAAATGGATATTCAAGAACAAAACCGACGAATTGGGAAATATAGTGCGCAACAAAGCGAGACTAGTTGCACAGGGATACACGCAAGTCGAAGGAGTTGACTATGACGACACATTTGCCCCAGTTGCAAGACTAGATTCCATTCGTCTTCTTCTCGCAATTGCATGTGGTTTGCACTTCAAACTCTTCCAGATGGATGTCAAGAGTGCATTCCTGAATGGGTACTTGAACGAAGAGGTGTTCGTCGAACAACCTAAAGGATTCACAGACCCACACTTTCCTGACCATGTGCTGAAATTGAAAAAAGCACTATATGGCTTAAAGCAAGCCCCACGGGCATGGTATGAAAGACTCACCGTGCACCTCCTTGAAAAGGGATATTCAAGAGGGAGTGTAGACAGAATCCTGTTCTATAAACACTTTGGAACAAACATTTTTATTGCCCAGATTTATGTAGATGATATCGTGTTTGGTTCTACATCTCAGGATGAGTTGCAACACTTCATTTCTGTTATGAAAAACGAATTTGAAATGAGCATGGTTGGTGAACTAACCTATTTTCTTGGTTTGCAGGTCAAGCAGCAAAATGATGGAATATTTATATCCCAGGCGAAGTATGCTAAGAATCTTATCAAGTGTTTTGTCCTGGAACATGCCAAACCCATGAAAAACCCTATGGGATCTACAGATCGCCTCAGCAAAGATGATAGTTGCAACTCGGTGGATCCCAGTCTTTACCGAAGTATGATAGGGAGCCTACTGTACCTCACTGCTAGCAGACCTGATATTTGCTTCAGTGTTGGAGTATGTGCTCGATATCAGGCCAACCCGAAAGAATCTCATCTCAAGGCTGTCAAGCGAAATATACGTTACATCTCTGGAACAACAGATTTTGGTCTTAGTTACAACTTTAATGATAACCTGTCTCTTGCAGGATACAGTGATGCAGACTGGGCAGGATGTGTTGATGATCGGAAGAGTACCACATGAGGATGTTTTTACGTAGGCACAAATCTTGTGTCATGGTTTAGCAAGAAGCAACACTCAATCACATTGTCCACAGCTGAAGCCGAATACATTGCTGCTGGGAGCAGTTGCACCCAACTAGTCTGGATGAAACAAATGCTAGAGGATTACGGTATCTTGCAAAACGAAATACTTCTCTATTGTGATAATACTAGTGCTATCAACATCTCAAAAAATCCAGTTCAACATTCCCGTACTAAACACATTGATATTCGATATCATTATATTAGAGATCTGGTTGAGGCTAAAACTATTGAGTTACGACATGTGTGCACTGACCTACAACTTGCAGATATCTTTACCAAGGCTCTGGATGTGTCACGCTTTGAGCACCTTCGCAAGGCGTTAGGGCTCTGTCTTATGTGAATTGCAACAGGAACTGGGTTGCAACTGGGGATGACCAGTGGCTGATCATCTAACCTATTACTGATCTCAGACAGTCTCCTCATGTTTGTTGTTCTCTTACTCAAATAAATAATAAATAAAAAAAGGGTTGAAAGAATTCTCTTTTCTTGAGGTGCAACTGGAAAAAGCTACCTAACATAGAAGCAGCAAGTGTGAAAGCTAGCAATTATTATCTCACGCGACCACTCATTGCAAAGAGCTACCTTGTGCACAAATATGTCAGTGTGAAAGCTACCAGTTGCTCTCACTTCCTGATTTTAGTTGCAACTGAGTACCATTCAGTAAACTGCCTGGAGAAATCTGTGTGAGGGCTGTAACAGGATGGATTTTTCCCACTGATTACCTTGGTTCTCGTGTTGCTGTATTCAATTCTACTTAACATTCTGAAGCCCTAATTACGCGTGATTGGGCTTTGCTGGGTGACACATTGTGAGTTCAGTTTTTTGGCAAGTTGTTAAGATTTGTATCTTGCGTATCTTTACTAGTTTTAACTCTATATTTTCCGTTTTTAATATCCTTTATCTTGTGAAAAGAGTATCTAGGGCTTGGAAAGTGTTGGTGTTTTTTCCCTCCTAAAATTCTAGGGTTTTGGAGAGTCTTATATTATCCTCTGCTGCCCTTCTTTTTTTCATCCTTTCCACAGATCTCACGACTCTCTCTCTCTCTCTCTCTCTCTCTCTCTCTCTCTCTCTCTCTCTCTCTCTCTCTCTCGTCTTTTAGATTTTCTTTTACAGGATAGGAGGATCTGCGCGTAAACCAGCCGCCACCTTCTTAGAAAAGCCCCTTGACCTTCCTCCTCTCCACACGATCCACCCACCATCTCCGACGACGGCTCCTGCAACTGCAGTTGACAGAAATACTACCCAATCGACTGAGCAACCCTCACCTCCTTCACCACCATCTTCCCCGTCTCCGCAGCGCCGATCACCATCTCCTCTGCCGCGCTCCACTGCTCTAGCCAAAGAGAAATCCAAAGTGGAATCCGCCTCCGCTGTGCCGCCACCACCACCTCAGGACAATCCCGCCTCTCCTGCTGCTCCTCCTTCCTCCTCTGGTGTGAATACAAGGAAGCGGTCCAAGATTCCGGTCCGTCAGCCTCCCCGCCGTAGACGACTTTACAAGCTCGCCGACGTGCAACCCGACTCTGACACAGATTCAGAGGACAATGCACCTGCACCTGAACCCCCCAAGAAGAAAACCAAATCTTCTGCTCCTCCAAGAAAACCCTCACCTGTGTTGCTCCTGCCTCTACCTCATTGAAAGCTGCTAGGGCTCACTCTCTGCGTTTCTACACTACTGACGCAAAAGCCAAAATGCTGGAAATTCGCAAGCGTCCTATGGTTGTGGAACGACCGTTGGACCTCAAGTCCTATGAAGAGACTGGTGTGCTGGACCTCCTTGAACAGCGCGGGTGGCTAGTTGCAACTCAGAACACCACCAAATACAACAAGGTCCTGGCTCAAGAGTTTTATGCTAACCTCACGACCCAGCTCGATGCGGAAGGGTCACTACACCGCCATGTCATCTATCTTCGGGGAAATGTCTGCCCCTTTACTGCTGAGCTTATGTCCCAGGCCATGGAGGCACCAATCGTGGACACAGCCGGGCACTCTGAGTTGCGATTGGAGCGCAACATGGACAAAGTTGCATACGAGCTGACTGGCGGATCAATCCGAGCATACAACCTGTTGTTCCGAATCATTGTCAGCCACTGGCTACCTTGCACGCAAACCTCCACCATCCGCCCTGAGGTTGCCAGTGTACTGTTTCGTGTTGGAACGGGAGTTGCAATTGATCTGGGGATGCTTGTGTTCGAACGCATTTATCGGGGTACCTTTCCAAATTTCCATCTCTCACTTGGGTTCCCTGCACTCATTTACAGGTACTTTGCCTCCAGGCATCCCTCCATCATGCTGGACAACGAAGACCTTCACGAGTGTCCGGTCATGCGTGCTAGCACTAAAATTCTGAACAAGCCGCCGCCCTCCCCAGCTGCAACTGGATTCTCCACAAAGAAGCAATCCAGCTCCATTCCCGACGCCTCCGCCAGTCTTGATGGGGTGCACTTGGAACTTTCCAGGCTGAGTGGTCTGGTGGCTGAGTTGGCTCAGTCCAATGAGGAGCTGCGCACCTCGATGGCCCTTCAAGCATCCAAGCTTGACTGTCTGTTGCACCACGCTGGTCTCCGCTCTGGGCCTGGTGAATCGTCTGGGCATGGTACCCCTTGATTTGTTGTTTCAAAAAGGGGGAGATATTTTGTTTAGGGGGAGTTGCTCTTATTCTGGACAATTTTTTTCTCACTAATTCTGGACAATTTCTATCTTATCTTAAACGTTTTGGCAGAAGGTTGCACTGCTGTTGCAACCAGTACGTTTCGTACTCTTTGCTTTACTTTTCTGCGCGTACTACTTGCTTATGAATGCTTACTAACAATTGTGCAGAGTGGTCAATAATTTTGACAAAACAAATCAAAGGGGGATATTGTTAGGGCCGAATTTCCTTCGGATGGGCTCTAAACCATGCGGCCCATTCCTTATCTTTATTGATATTGTTTTGTTTAAATTATTAGGATTTAGTTAACCTGATTTGGTAATTATCTTAAAGGATATTAGTTTATCTTAAAAGATATGTTATCATCTAAATCATGATTTATATTCCTTATCTCTTTATTGCACTTGGACTAATAAAGCATGCAGGTTCATTAAAAGATCCGTGAAGATCGGTTGGAATCCCCTTAATAAGGAAGGACAGTCTCATGGATCTACAAGAACAGCTGTCGTGCACATCTTACTTGGAAAGAAGATCGCTAGTGGATTGCAACTGAAGATTCGATAGAAGATTCTGGTGCGCCTATATAAAGAGAAGACTCGAGATCGTTACAAGACACTTTGAAAAAGATATTAAGCAGTCAGTCTTGTATCGAGTCATTTGAGAAGAATATTAAGTCAGAGTGTCTCTGGAGTAGCTTAGTGTGTCTTCGATTCAATCGTGTTTCTGAAAACAAGTTAAGGGTTAGGTGTTGCAACTGCATATGTTAGAGGGAGTCTAGTATATGAGTTGATTTAAATCCTTCATTGTAATTCTTAAGTAGGAAACAGTTTGAGTCAAACTTTGGGTGAAAACCCCGTGGACGAGGACCATTTGGACCTAACCACGTTAAAAATCTCTTGTGTTCTTTACTGTTTATGTTTTACTGTTTTTCGCAATTGCAACTGCAAAAATGTTTCAAACGTTAAAGAACTATCGTCTGTTATACTTCAGTGTACAGTTGCAACTATTGCTAAGTGCAACTGGATACAGTTACGAGTATTGCAGACAGTAAGATCTTTCAATTGGCATCAAGAGTGGGTCACTATATTTACATAGTGTAGACTCTGGTCTACACTATGTAGACCAGCACCCGGGGCCGAATCCTTATTTCAGATAATGGTACCCAATTCCGAGGTAATGAGATGGTCTCATGGTGCAAAGAGTTAAAGACTGCACAACACTTCGCGGCTGTGGCACACCCACATGCCAATGAACATGTTGAGTCCGGGAACAAAATGTTAAAGGAATATCTGGAGTGTTGGCTCCATGCCATAGGCACAAGTTGGGTAGAGGAACTCCTCGGGATTATTTGGGCATACCGTACTACTCTGTTGGCCTCTGCTGGGGAAGCACCCTACACTTTGGTATACGGATGCGAGGCGGTGGTGCCAGTGGAAATAGGCATGCTCACCTATCGGATTACTGAATAAGATCTGGAGCACTTGGCAGTTTGCGTCAGATGGACCTCTGTATGATCGGGTCTACTAGAGAACATGCTTATCATCGTACAATGGCTTTTAAAATAACTATGACTTGAACTTTTGACAAACAGGTTCATTTGCGCGACTTTTAGGTAGGAGATCTCGTCTTAAAAAGGGTAAAGGCTAGTAAGAACGTGGGAAAACTCCAAGAAAATTGAGAAGGCCCATACCCGGTTGTTCAAGCAAAGGGTACTATTATCTAGAAGATATGCATGGACACCCTTTACTTCGTCCTTAGAATGTCAAACATCTAAGACATTTTTATTGCTAAAGCATCACATCCTGTAACAAGAAGCTTGATTCCCAATTTGGGATACGTAGGAATCCATCTTCCTGGCCCAACACCGATATATAATAAACATATTATCCTTCTAATGTAGGGGCAAGACACGATAAACCACTCAGTCGAATCAACATACTTATGCGACGGACTGTTAAATATGCTGATACAAACAGCAGAGAGGTATCGCCTTCAGGACATATCGCTTTAAAAGGCGACTGTCCATATGCCCTCGCGGTAAATATGATGATAAAAACAGCAAAGAGGTATCGCCCTCAAGAAATATCGCTTGAAAAGGCGACTATCCATATGCCCTTGCGGTAAATATACTTATACAAAACAACAAAGAAGTATCACCCTCAGGACATATCGCTTGAAAGGGTGGCTGTCCATCTACCTTCGTGATAAGTCACTTGTCTTCTCGAGAAGGCATTAAGGTACAATGGGATATATAATAGATCAAGATAAAGAATATTTCAATGATATTAAAGAAATCAGAAACTAAGGATAGGTACACATAAATATTCTACTACATAAAAGACAACAATGAGGTTACAACACTATCTCTTACCCTCACCCAAAACTAAAGCGCACACAAACTTTCAAAAGAAATTCTCGTCATAATTATCAAAGAGATAGTTATGAATTTCCTCCTCGAAAGGGCAAAGAGAGAGGAGAGATCAGGCTCGGAAGCATCTACGAGGAACTTCCATGGCTCATCATCTATGTCCTCGGCAAGCTCAGCCACACACCGAGGCGATAATGCATCTAGATACATATACCATTTAGGACTGTCGGTTTCAGGGTCCTTCTCTGGCCTAAGAGCAGCAGGTACCCTATATCGCAGCCAAGGGTATGCATCAGAAGCAACCAAAATGACTGGCAACTCGGGTGCAATTTCTGCGTCATTTCCACCCTCTGACTCGTCGATGTCCATAAAATCAGCGTCACCACCGCATGCGTCATCAAAAAATTCATGCGTATCATCGGCGGGTGCAACCACTTCCATGACACCGGGAGGAGAACCCCTTGTTTCCTTCTCCCTACTAGGAGTGGGCGTAAAATCGATCATGTATAAATGTCTCTCTTTCAAGAGAGGCAGAAACGGATCCTCAGTCCCATTAGGCACAAAGACGTTATCTGAATTTTCACGCCCTTCCATATTTGGCCCAAGCTCTGGATCAATTAGGCTTATCTCTAAATCTTCCCCTAAAAAACCCAAGTCTCTGATCTGGTCTACAATTTTATCCATTTCGAGTTTAAAGTTTTTTTCCCCTCGCAAAAGCTCAATTCGATTGAAGGTGGAAAACTTTGGGAACTCCTAAGCGATGGCCTGCTACGACAATTCGATTCAAGAAGCTCAAATAGCTTGGCATTTTGTGACTCGAGTGATATCACGGTATTCCTATATGAATTTCGCTCCCGCTCTAAAAGGCCATTTTGCTGTCGCAATTGTTTAGCTTCAGACTTTGCTTGTTCAAGCTCCTTCGTAAGTTTCTCTTTCTGAACCTGAGCTCTCCAAGCTTTATCATACGCTTTCTTTGCACACGTTCTGGCTGCAGATTTTCCTGCATTTGCTTTGTAACGAGAATCATTACCCTGTGCAATTAGTTTTCGCATCTCATCAATTCTTGCCTCATGCTCGATTGTACCTCTGCTAGCATCAAGTGATCTTGCCAACGAGAATGAAATAGGTTTTCAAATTGTCACATCAAAAGAGGGTGAAGGGTCAATATACATGCACCAAAGTACAAACGCAGTACGAGTGCAATGTCAAGAACCTTACCACATAAAAAAAGCATTACACACACACGCCGCACAGCTGAAGCCCCCAGGTCGCGTATCAATACATCAGGAGTGATATCGGGGTAGATATAATTTAGACTTGTAATAGCAACTTCCTCCCGCAAGATTCAACCACCTATCATAATGGTTAAACGATCTGAACTCGGATCATGAAGGAAATGGTAGTTCTTCCTAGTTGCTCTAATAGAGGCATCATCGCGAGTTGGGGAGACTCTATCTCGACGGTCCCAAGACAAGGGAGGAGCCTCTGAAGCTGCGACATGGGAAGTGGGTACCCCATCTCGGGTTGACTTGCGTACCTCGGGAGCAGCCACCTCATCAGGGAAGTAATTCAATACCTCGGGTTCGACTCCTATATCTCCTCTGATTCTAGGCGGTGGTGGTGTCACTGGTGGAGCACCGACAAAAAAGGACGCCAATAGTTTCAACATCATCCGTCCCAATAACTCCACCCGGAATACTCCCACTGGAGCTCACACCGGTCACCTTATCAAAACAAACCTTGACGGTTGGATGCCAATAATTGGTGGGTGCACTGGGGGTAGCAGTGCTACGACAACTTTGGGAGGGTTGGCCGTAAGCCTCCTATGTGATTTAACATCTAGCTCCACCGCACGTTGCCTCACCTCATCCAAAGCCAACCCTTCTTCAACGTCCAAGCGGGTTTTGACAACTATGCTACCACCATCGTTGCCCGGTCAAACTACCAGGAAACGAGCGACCAATCAATAGATCTATTCGTATGAACGGACGCGAAGGATCCAGACGTTAGCAGCAATGCCGGGAACTCGCATAAGTCCATCATCGAGCACTTCGTCTTGTTGAGGGGCATAAGGCATGTTTCCCTCCGTGGGCGTGTTAGCACCGGAAGGATTTGGTTCAGAGGCACCTCCACCACGAGTACCCGGTACATACTGTCGCGGGGAAGCAACATACTTTCGATGAGGCAGATTCTTAGTTTGCACCATGGCTCACCTGGCAATCAAGGGAGTATTTAGAACAAGATTAACAGAAATAAAACAAATTAATATTGAATATCGATATCGGGTCTGGACATCGAAAGACTATATCGGATACCCATATCGAAAATGAGTTATTGATAGCAAATATCGATATCGGGTATCGACATTGAAAGACTATATCAAAAGTCGATTATTGATATCGGGCATCAATATCGAAAAGATTATATCGAATTTACATATCGAAAGTTAAACCCAACATATCTACCAAATTCGATATGGATATTCAATGTCCGGCTCTGCAAAACGACAAAGGGTCAACAATAAAATAATTTACAAACAGTCAAGGTGGGGGACCAGTTTATATAATAATGCGACCAGACCCCACAAACAATAAATGATCTCGACGTCGAGGGTATATCAAAACCCAAATTTAATATACTTGCGATATTGGAAAATTTTCGATTTTCATCGCCACGAATTGTCTACGAAAATCGGTGAGTATCCGATCTCTATTTTTCCTATTCCAATTCATTGTTCATATAACTCGAAAACTTGAGGGGAGTTGTGGGTACCCCGAACAAATACAAGAACCTGCGAATCAAGTTACGAATTATCATTCACACGATAACTCCTAAACTGGGAGATTACGTGATATGGGCAATTCCCGCTGTAGGCTAGCCACTCAGCAATACGAGCCCAGCCCAACAGACTGCCGATGTAGTATGCCTATATCGGGGATAAGGCCCGGCATATGGCACTATATCAAATATCATATTCGATATGGTATAAGGCAGAAATCTATAAATGACCCCGCGCCGCATACGGAGACAGATTGATAATTAATTCCCTTACGAACCCCTCGATATTGAATATCTATATTCGATATCATCTCCGACATCCGCCAAGATTCGATATCACCATCCTCAACATCACATTCGACATCATATTCGACATCATCTTCGACATTGTCTTTGATATTAAAGTCAGGCTACTCATCTCAAGCCTATGGTGTTGCGGACTAAAGTCTACCTAGAGCTAGCGTTAGCGATAGGAGACATACTATCTATTATCTAGTTTGTAATAGGCTGTCTATCATATTATTGTAATCATGCATTTTGTCAATAATATACTATCTATTATCAAATTAGGACGAATTATTAAAAATGCCCCTTATCTTTTTTCAAAAAGTTATTCTGCCCTAATTTTTCGGGCCTTGTCAAAATGCCCGATATGTTTAAAAAAAGTTATCAAAAATGTCCTCGGCCCTTATTCTGGCCAAAATTGCATACGTGGCGATACAAAATTCCATTTGAGTCGGTGCTCCAAACTCCTAAAGTTTTCTCACAGTTTTGCATAAGATAATTCAACCTAAACATGAGAGATCTTACTTATACATAACAAGGAAGGAAATAAAGTCCACTACAAGAAAAATGGGTCATTAGGGACCGCAAATTAGCGACCGCCAAGCGGTCAATAGTCTTCAGCGACCGCATTGGTCAATAGCGACCGCTTAGCAGTCGCTATTGAGGTCATTAGGGACCGCAAAATAGCGACTGTTAAGCGGTCCCTAATGACCTCAATAGGGACCGCAATATAGCGACCGTGAAACGGTCGCCATACTTTTTGATAATAGGGACACTCTGGGCGGTCCCTAATGTGGAATAATAGGGACCGCCCAGACGGTCCCTAATTTCTACAATAGGGACCGCTTGGCAGTCCCTATTGTTAATTTAGGGACCGCTTGGCAGTCCCTACTAATATTTATACATCAAAATTATGAATTTTTCGATGGTTCTTGGTGACTCGTTGTTCGAGGTGCCGCATAACAATAAGTACAACGACACATTGTATATCCAAATATTATACAAGGAGAACGGGTCGTTTTGAAGATTTTCCTACTATTTTGTACGACGAATGACATAATGACAAATTATTCCGATCTACATATATACGTATAATTAATGAATACTTGATCTAATGATTATGCCTCATAATCGTATCTATGCTAACGTTTGTGAAGTAAATCATAAACACGGATAACAATTACAACTAACTAATGATAATTAATTAGTTGTACATTTGTGAAATATATCTTGAACGTTAATAACTCGATCAATCGCAATTAATCTATTACTTCACAACTAATCTACTATAAGGTTGGTTTTGCAATCATTTATTACTTCAATTTATATATTACAATGAGTTTGGTTGCTTACAATCACAAACACAACAACATCAATAAAAAAAAATCAATTTTTTAGTATGAATATTAGTAGGGACCGTTAAGCGGTCCCTAATTTGACAATAGGGACCGTTAAGCGGACCACTTAACGGTCCCTAAAATCGAAAATTTTAAATTTTTGGCGAAATTTTTTGGCGGAAGTGAGGGGGAAATTTGAATTTTCACCAAATCAAATCTCAACCGTCGATGAAATCCTAATCTACGGTCATAAGTACCCATCATGTCCTTAACACGGATCGCCAAAAATCGATTTTTAAGTATGAATATTAGTAGAGACCGTTAAGCGGTCCCTAATTTGACAATAGGGACCGTTAAGCGGTCCCTAATTTGAATTAGGACCGCTTGTCAGTCCCTACTAATATTCATACATCAAAATTATAAATTTTTCGATGGTTCGAGGTGCCGCGTTGTATGTTTAGTTCATAATAACCATTGGAATAGTTAAAATAACAATAAGTACAACGACACATTGTATATCCAAACATTATAAAAGGAGAACGGGCCGCTTTGAAGATTTTCCTACTATTTTGTACGAAGAATGACATAATGACAAATTAATTCGATCTACATATATACGTATAATTAATGAATACTTGATCTAATGATTATGCCTCATAATCGTATCTATGCTAACGTTTGTGAAGTAAATCATAAACACGGATAACAATTACAACTAACTAATGATAACTAATTAGTTGTACATTTGTGAAATATATCTTGAACGTTAATAACTCGATCAATCGCAATTAATCTATTACTTCACAACTAATCTACTATAAGGTTGGTTTTGCAATCATTTATTACTTCAATTTATATATTAAAATGAGTTTGGTTGCTTACAATCACAAACACAACAACATCAATTAAAAAAAATCGATTTTTTAGTATGAATATTAGTATGGACCGTTAAGCGGTCCCTAATTTGACATTAGGGACCGCTTAACGGTCCCTAAAATCGAAAATTTTAAATTTTTGGCGAAATTTTTTGGCGGAAGTGAGGGGGAAATTTGAATTTTCACCAAATCAAATCTCAACCGTCGATGAAATCCTAATCTACGGTCATAAGTACACATCATGCCTTTAACACGGATCGCCATCTTAAACCGTCGATCATCTAAAATTATCCAACGGACAAAAACCAATTGAATATATATATATATATATATATATATATATATATATATATATATATATATCTCACCACTCTTACACCCATTTCACTATCTTCTTTTCTTCTTTTCACCAACACAAAAACACTTAATTTTTTTTTCTTATTTTCACCAACACAAAAACTTTTCTTCTTTTCACCAACACAAGATTTTCTTCATTTTCTTTTCTTTCACTTTCTTTACATTGGATCTTCATTTTCTTTTTTTCACCAATACAATCTTTTTTTCTTATACTTTCTTTATTTTGGATCTACATTTACTATTCTTCACTTTTGATTTCATGTTTTTGATTTCATTCATTTTATATTATTACTCATTTTATTCATCTTTTCACATTCTTTTATTCTTTCATATCAATTGTCATTATATTAACTTTTTATTCAATATTTTATTGTTTTCAATTTGTTAAAATTACAATTTTACAAAAAAAAACAATTATATTCCGGATTAAATCCGGAATATAATTGTTATTTTTTTTATTTTTTCTGGAGGTCATTAGGGACCGCTTAATGGTCCCTACTAATATTCATACGATGAATATTAGTAGGGACCGTTAAACGGTCCCTGATTTTGATATTAGGGACCGTCAAACGGTCCCTACTAATATTCATTGAAATTCTATGAATATTAGTAGGGACCGCCCAGACGGTCCCTATTGTAAAAATTAGGGACCGTCTGGACGGTCCCTATTATTCCACATTAGGGACCGCCCAGACGGTCCCTATTGAGGTCATTAGGGATCGCTTAACAGTCGCTAAATTGCGGTCCCTAATGACCTCAATAGGGACCACTTAACGGTCGCTATTGGCAAGCGACCATAGTCAATAGCGACCGCAAAATAGCGACCGCTAGACGGTCGCTACCCCCTCAATAGCGACCTCATGGGGGTCATTAGGGACCGCCCAGGCAGTCCCTAATGACCCCTTTTTCTTGTAGTGGTCATAACAAAGAAAGAAATAACAAAATATAAAGGAAGGGAATATCGCCAAATCTAAAGAGTAAAATCGTCGAATCTCGCGTGTTTCGTACGCGCGCGTTGTGCACACGGCAAAATTTTCGGACTTCTTTGTGTCGATGTTCTAGATTTTTTTTTGGTTGGGTTCTCTGATATTTGTTGTAATATTTTCTTGCAATACTTTATTGTCCAAAGTACACTACAAAAAAAATCGGGAATGACCCTTCGACGTTCGGGAATAACCCTTTCCCGACCGATTTTCTGTCGGGAAGGCCCGGTCGGCATTGCTTCGGTCGGGAATAGTTTCCCGACCGCCATTCGGTCGGCCCAGGCTTTTCACGACCGCCTTTCCCGACCGTCAACCCCGACCAAATATCCCGACCGAAAATCGGTCAGGAAGTTTTTTCAAAAATCTCGACCGATTCCCGGTCGGAAGTTTTTCAATTTATTTTCCGACCGAAAATCGGTCGGTAATACTTTTCCGTATTCCCGACCAAAGTTCGGTCGGCACTATTTACGAGTGATCCCGCCCGTGGACCGGTCGGGACTTTTCCCGACAATATTCCCGACAATATTCAAATTTGGTCGGGAATAATATTCATATTATTCTCGACCGAAAATCGATCAGGAATAATATTCATGAAATTCTCGACCGCACACCGGTTGGGAATAAAACTAATCAGAATAAAAAAAATAATATTCCGGTAATAATTACCAGAATATTTTTTTTTACTATTTTGAAATATTTTAAAACATTATTTAGCTTTTTTGTGTTTTAGATGAGCAATTAAATTTTTGATTCATTGCTCAATCTAAAACACAAAAAAATTAAATAAGTTTTTGATTATTGAAAAGTTGAATAAAGAAGTGAAAAACTTAATTTTGAAGTTGAAAGAAAAAAGTGTTTGAATATGAAAAAAGTATTTGAAAAAGTTTTTGGAGATGAAAAAAGTGGTTGGAGATGAAAACATGAGGAGAATAATGAATTGTATTTATAGAAAATGTTAAAAAAAATTTGAATTTTCGTCAAATTTGAATTTCCCACCGAGTCCCGCCAACTTTTCCGATTATTCCCCACCGGGAATGTTGAAAATTTTCAAAAATTTTAAAAAACCGCCAAATTTTCAAAAATTGCCGACCAAATTTCGGTCGGCAATACTATGCTGCCCAGAAACGCGGGCAATGCCGACTGCATTTCGGTCAGGAAACGTTTAAATATTATTCCCGACCAATATTCGGTCGGGAATAACATTGAATATTATTCTCGATCGAAATGCGGTCGGGAATAAGTTTAAATATTATTCTCGACCGATTTTCGGTCGGCAATAAGTGTCAATGCCGACCGAAGATTGGTCGGGAATGACCTTGAATATTTTTCCCGACCGCAAATCGGTCTGGAAAAATAGTAAATTTTACTTTTTTTCGATCTTCTGGAAAATCTTGATATGTTTGCTAAGTATTACTATAGAATCTCACTAAATTCATGAATTGCACTATTAGTTAGTTAGTTTAATGTACTTTTAATTATTAAATTAGTATAGTTACCGGAGTACAAGTTAAGTTAGTTTGGAGTTTTACATATAATAATCATACGTAGTATAGAGGAGTATTCACAATTGACGATTAACATTTGTTACGAACGTTAGTATAGAGACGCTAATTGTGATATATATATATATATTAACATATGTTTAACATAATCGTAAGTAGTTACATTATTAGCAACTACATATACTAATCTATTTATAAGTGGCAATATGAATCGACGCTTCAAACGCTTCATCAACGTGCAACTAATTTTTTTTTTTTGATATTTTTAGTAATATATAACTAATATTGATTTACTTGATCATTAAATCAACGATTTATCTAAAATTGAGAGCGAAATTGTGAAATTAAGAATATGAATATTATTCCCTACCAAAAATCGGTCGCCAATACCCTTAAACCCTAAACCCTAATAGTCCCAACCGCAATGCGGTCGGGAATAACAACGGTAATTGTTATTCTCGACCGAATTTCGGTCGGGAATAACAACGGTCAGGATTATGCCCGACCGAATTTTGGTCGGGAATAACTGTTACCATTTTATTCCCGACCGAAATTCGGTCGGGAATAACTGTCAGCCCCCTATAAATACCCCTCCCTATTCCACTTGAGAAATAATTCCAACATTCATCACTTGCTAAGGTATCTACGATTTTCTCTTGTTATAACTATTTTTGTTGGTTTTTCTCAATTAAGGTCGTTTTTATTAACTTTTTTTAATGTTTCTTTGTTTTAGATATTGCGGTAAATGCAACGAGGGGCGTGTGTTTGCAAAGAATACTTGATCTAAGTATTTTCTACGCTACAACAAGTAAGTATTAATAGCCTTGGCTTCTTCGTACTCGTGTTTTAATTTTTTTATATGAATGATAAATATATTGATTGGTAAAATTAATTGTAACAATTTCTTTTTACTTTTCTTAGATTAGAAATGGATTATCATCCCGATAGATCTTGGATGTACGATAGGATAGATAGTAACACTGGTTATTTGAATCAACATTACGTGGTTGGGGTTCATGAATTCATACAATATGCATCACAACAGAGAGATTACGTAGATCTAAGAAATCGTATTAGGTGCCCGTGCCAGAGATGCATCAATTTAAAGTTTTTTGATCAAAACGTAGTACGGGATCATCTTCATAAGTGGGGGTTTGTGCATCAATATTGGATATGGGTGTTGCATGGAGAGAAGGAGAGCGAGGCGTCTACATCATATGTACATGAATCACCGTCTGCTAGTATTCACGTTGATAGTCCGGTTCATGCCGATACTTCGTTTAGAGAATTGATTGTGGATGCATATGGGGGTCGATTTGTTGAGGGAGAGGTGCGCAACGAAGATCCAAGTCCCGAGCCAAAGGAGTTCTACAAATTGATGCAGATGGGAGACATAAAAATGAACAGTAAGAAGTCGAAGACTGTGCTCTAGTGGTTTTCCGAGTTCTTAACTACCAAGACGATGTACAAAGTAGTTAATGTCGCTTGCGAAAAGTTCTTAAGTTTGTCTAAAGATATTATGGACCCAAAGATTGAGGAACTGCTACCGAATACGGTTCCAGGCATGAATAAGATGCTCGCGGGTTTGGGTTTAGGGTACAAAAAGATCGACGTATGTTGGAATTTTTGTTTCTTGCACTACGGCGATAATACCAACAAGGATCTCACATCGTGTCCGATATGCAAGACCGATAGGTACGAGAATCAACAGATTACAGAGGCTGTTTTATACTGTAGGCACTTCGAGACATATGACTTGGCATTTGAAGTGTCGAGAATCAAGAGATAGAATGATTCACCCAGCTGCAGGCAAGGCGTGGAGATCTTTTGATTGTACGTATCCGGACTTCGCAATAGAGCCTAGAAATGTCCGACTCGGCCTATGTACTGATGGGTTCACACTGTTTGGGCCTTCTGGGAAGAACTACTCTTGTTGGCCCGTGTTTGTTACCCCTTATAACCTTCCGCCGGATTTATGCATGCGACCGAAGTTCATTTTTCTGAGCCTTATTATACCCAGTCCAAAGAGTCCTGGAAAGAACTTGGATCTTTTGCTGAGACCGTTGATTGATGAGTTGAATGATTTGTGGAGTAATGGTTTGTGGACATATGACAGCTCACGAAAGGAAAACTTCCTAATGCGAGCGACCCTAATGTGGACTATTAGCGATTTTCCTGCTTATGGAATGTTGTCCCAGTGGAGCACGCACGGTAAGCTGGCGTGCCCTTATTGCATGGGTGAGACAGATTCTTTTACACTTAAGCATGGTGGAAAAGCCTCGTGGTTCGATTGTCATCGTCGGTTTCTACCAGAGGGTCATAAATGGAGGTACAACAAGAAGGATTTCTACAAGGGTATGGAGGTACTTGAAGCGCCCATTCCAAGGAATACAAGAGCGCAAGTGGGGCAAACTCCACAAAGCTTCCGGGATTTAACACAACTCATAACTGGTGTCGTCGAAGCATCTTTTGGGAACTACCTTATTGGTCCACGAACTTGATTCGCCACAATCTAGATGTGATGCATTGTGAGAAGAACTTTTTTGAGAACATCATCAACACGGTGTTGGACGATGCTAAGTCGAAGGACAACATTAAGTCGAGGCACGATCTTAAGCTGTTGACCAACCGTAAAGAATTGTTCTTGAAACCCAGTGGCAGAGAAAGTGAGTACATGAAGCCAAAGGCAAAATATTGTCTTACAAGGGATAAAAAGAACATGGTGCTTAATTGGCTGACCGAACAGAAGTTTCCTGATGGATATGCCTCGGACTTGGGACGATGTGTGCAAAAACAACAAGGAAAATTGTATGGAATGAAGAGTCATGATTGTCACGTCTTCATACAGAGATTGATCCTGATTGCATTTTGCGAATTCTTGGACCCCGAGATTTGGGGGACCTTAGTAGAGATTAGCCTTTTTTTAATGCAATTTGCGCCTCAGAGGTGTCGGCCAAAGATATGGAGCGATTGGAGGAATCGTTTATTGTTACCATGTGCAAGATGGAAATGATATTTCCTCCTTCATTTTTCGACGCTATGGAGCTTTTAGCCATACACCATCCGTACGAGGCTAGAGTTGGTGGTCCAGTTAATTATAGATGGATGTATCCATTCGAGTGGTACGCTTTATATTTTTAATAACAATTATCTTTTACAAATATCGATTCTTTGCCTAATCTTTCGTTTCTATGAACTAGGCGGATGTTTGACATGAAGGGTTCAGAAAGAACAATGCGATCAATACCTACTTGCTGACCTGTCCAATATGGGTTCTTAATATTTGGATGTTTCTTTTCAGACTAAATATAAAAAACTCAACAGGAACGAGACACTAGATAGCACGGAGTGGGATGATGAGCTTACAATATTTCAGAAGAAAGGGGCGCCAATAGGGCCACTAAACAAAATGCGATACTTGACTTCCGATTAGATAGAGCAAATAGAGCTTTACACGCTTCTAAACTATCAAGAGCTTGACGAATGGGTGGAGTAAGTGGTCGTTAATTATTTTTAACAACGAAATGATTAAGCGCTTTAAAGACAACTAGCTTATGATGATTATCCTATGCAGACTGTTTGTAGAAGAGGAGTGCGGTGGACTTAGTCCAATGGAGATACAATCAAAGAGGAACCAAGAGTACGTAGCATGGTTCAAGCAGACATATTCAAGTGGGAAATACGAGACCGACGTACGAATAGATCCTCCAATCACAGGTTCGGCTTATTCAGTGGCAACCTACGAGGGATACATTGTGAATGGGTTCAGATTTCACACCGATATGATTTTGGGCCCGAAGAAGAGTGATTGTAGCCGTGTTTATGTGAAGGGAGACATGGGAGGATCCAATGCTACCAACTTATATGGAATGTTGAAAGACATTATACATGTGGAATATTGGGGCAGAATCCGACCCCTATACATAGTCTTGTTCAAATGTGTTTGGTATGATATAAACGCAGGTACGCAGGAGCATTCAACATACAAGTTGGTTGACATCAACCCGAGGCGTATCCTTAGCACCAATGAGCCGTTTGTATTCGCTAACCAAGAAAAACAGGCGTACTATGTGCTCTATCCAAAGAAGACGACAGGGCGATCGGGACTGAGAGGATGGTTGGCCGAATCCACTATTCCTGCCAGACACATAATCGATATGTCATCAGTTGCGAGATCAAACGATGTCAACGCGGGGATGCCGAACCAAGTGCTACAAGAGAATGCATCTGAAGGGTTTAACTTGTGCGTGGACCTTTCCTCATTCGATATGAATATCCAATTGGCCAACGAGGGATTTGATGTGGTTGACGAGGAGGCAGCAACGGAGGGCAACGAGGAA
Organism: Linaria vulgaris; assembly: GCA_948329865.1. Taxonomy (NCBI): domain Eukaryota; kingdom Viridiplantae; phylum Streptophyta; class Magnoliopsida; order Lamiales; family Plantaginaceae; genus Linaria; species Linaria vulgaris. The sequence continues at coordinate 74,078,290 of OX415250.1, forward strand.
GAAGAGGGTTACGAGGACGACGAGGGCAATGAGGAAGGGGAAGAGGAAGAGATAATGAGTGACTCAGATTCTGAGGGTAGTATGTATGGCTAGCATCGATTATGGTTTAGTGATCGATTTTTATTTTATAAAAAAATTTGATTCACCTTGTTTAATTTCATATTATAGTTTGTATTCGTGCTTGTAGTAATAACAACAATACATAATTACCAATAAACAAACAACTAACACAGTTTTCAATACTTAGATAAAACGAACAAATAATACTACTACCCCGCATCAAACGTACAAATAATACACAACTACACCACATAATTACAGAATAAATAAGAAACTAGTTTAACATTACATAATTGGTCCAAGCATCAAACAAATTACATAAATACAAACAACTAACACAGTTTTCAATACTAAAATAACCCTAAAACAAATAAAACTACTACTACTCATAGTCCTCGTCATGAAATCCAAATGTATCAGGAGCTGTGGAGGGTCCAACACCATCATCACCATCACCGGCAAGATCGGCTGCATCACCACCGAGAGTGTCATCCTCGGGGCCATCCTCGGGGGCATCCTCATACTCATCATCATACAGAGGGCAATCCGGAGCACAATGCACAAAAGGATCAGGAAGGGGGGGGGGGGGGGGGGGGGGGGGGCGGAGGAACGCTGACCAGCTCGACGAGCATCACTCATGAATCCCCATGTAGGCATGGGTCGATCAAGAGGAGTACCTGTAGTCTGGGTGATGTGCTGGGTCACTGTACTCTATGTGACCAACAAGCTCGTCAACCCTCTCATCAGTAGCAGTCCTAAGACGATGGTTCTCCCTCTCCAACGCCCTCGCATAGTCATGTGTCGTGTCTGGCATCTTCTTCGTCGAGAAACCAAACCGATCGTGACGTGCATCCGTAGGTAGACTCGCATCCTTCCCCTTCTACAATCCTCCTATCGCCAGACTCCACAGCTCTTGATCTAGTGGTGGCCACGTAGAACGATCCGCCTCGTACCTCTTGGTCATACGGCACATGTAGTCCTCTTGTTCATTTTGTCATAATTGTTAGTACGTAATTAAGGAAGACATATGTTAATACAGTAATCAAAGAATGCTATACAAGTTAAATACTTACGTAGATAGCCCTATACTTGGGGTGAACCCAAACGCGGCGATGTGGAGCTCCCTCTGGCAGACCACTGGGCACATGTGTGTGCTGATAACGATATGCCTCATCGTGCCGAGGTGGAGGGGCCCCGGGAGGTCTAGAAGCAGTCTGCATATTGATATACATTTGTTATTTTAGCTATTTAAATTTAAGACAATAATATTATTCGTATAGAAACTCAATTTAATAAGACATACCATCCTACGTCGAATCTCCGTGTAGCTCTGGGACCCACTAGCATGAGTAGCTCGTGCAGGACGATTAGGGTCTGGTGCCTCTCCCGCTCGCCTGTTCTTCTAGCCTGCCGCGAATTTCTTCGCATGGTCAACTAACTCCCAACGCGTCACGAACATCCTCTCTAACTTGTCGCTCATCCAACTGTTCTTCGGACGCGACGCCCACCTCGGATTATCGAGCCTGTCGTAATAGTTCTCCTTCGCATTATACATGATATCCTTGTAACAGTTCTTAGCCTTCGCCTCGTATGCGGAATGTGCACGAATCATGTCAGCCGGATCAATGTAGTATATTCTCTACAATTAAATAAGGTTATTAATTAAGGTTTCGTTAAATAAAAATCTTACTATATATATATATATATATATATATATTTATTTAGTAAACTTTCTAAATCTCACCTTAAACTTAGCCCACATCAGTCCCTGGACCTCTGGACCGACCTCGGTGTATGAAGGAATACACGTCTTCATAAACTCCCTAATGATCGAGGTAATCGCCGACGCTATCTTTCTCCCATCCATAAATACGTCGTGCTCATCCAGCTCGACCCTATGACGGGCTCTACGATCAGCCGGAACCTGCGACCCTCTCGACATGCCTCGGCCCGATCTCTGCTGCGTCGCTGAAGATGGTCCTGCACCAGCAACGTCTGCAGGGGAAGAAGTACTAGGACCCGCCGGTGTAGACTCTGTAGAGCGTGGCCTAGGTGTTGTAGGCCTCGATGATGACGGTGGCCTCGATGATGACGATGGCCTAGATGATGACGATGGCGTCGATGCTACGTGATCATCATCTAGTCGAAATGGTACTACTAGATCTGGTGGAGTACCGCCGCTCGATTCGATACGCCTATGTGAATGTGAAGAAGTAGGGGACTCGCCAAGATCGGTATCAGGTGCATCGACATGAGCAGGTCGTGCACCGCCATAATGAATGATCCGTACACGAGGACCTATCCTCGGTGGACCAGTAGGTGGAGTACTCGATGGAGTGCTCGATGGACCAATACGCCCTCTCTTCGAGGGCTGGCCACGATCGCTATCACGGGACGACATGTCGTCGAAGATGAGTGCTACGAACTAAGTAAAAGCATCTAAATTAGAATTTTTCTAATTGTAGAGATGACCTTAGTTTAATCAATACTAAGTTATATAGTTTTTTCCTAAAGGTATAAATATTTCCCAAAGCCTAACAATTTCTAAAGGAATTTACAAATTAAATCCTATCAATTTCTACAATATCTAACAATTAATATTAAAACATTAAATATAACATTAATAATTAATATTAAAACATTAAATATAACATAAATAACTCCATAATTAACGTCCAAATAAAAAAATTAACACATATAAAAATCATATATAGTTTTCCTAAAGTCATAAATAATTACTAAACTATAACATTTACTAAAGCCTAACAATTCCTAAAGGCATAAATAATTACTAAAATCATAAAACTATAACATTTCCTAAAGCCTAACAATTCCTAAAGGCATAAAAATCTAACATTTTCCCAAAGCCTAACAATTCCTAAAGGCATAAAAATCTAACATTTTCCCAAAGCCTAACAATTTCTAACGGCATAAATAATTATTATAAAATCATAAAGCTATAACATTTCCTAAAACCTAACAATTCATAAAGGCGTAAAAATATAATATTTTCCCAAAGTCTAACAATTCCTAAAGGTATTTTTAATTAAATTCTAAAAACTTCTACAATATCTAACAATTAATATTAAAACATTAAAGATAACATAAATAAATAATATTAAAACATTAAATAAAATATAAAACACAAGAAAAAGCGAAAAAACTTACCGGATCGGAAATGGCGACAGATTTCCGGTCGCGAAAGGCTATAAGCGGTCGGGACGGGAAAAATTTTAGAGAGAGAAGGAAAGTGTGAAAATGAAGAGGAGGATGGAGGTATTTATAGAAATTCCTCCCTCTTTCCCAACCGCATTTCGGTCGGGAATGAGGTCATTCCCGACCGATACCTCATTCCTGACCGAAATGCACTCGGGAATTCTCGGCCCAGCTGGGCCGAGATTAGGGCGACACTCTGGGCGGAAAATTTCCCGCCCAGAGTTTCCCGACCGCAATTCGGTCGAGAATAATATTCCCGACCGAATTGCAGTCGAGAATACCCTTTCCCGACCGATTTGCGATCGGCAATTGTTTTTTAAAAATGCCCGACCAAATATCGGTCGAGAAAAATTGTCCCGACCGGATATTGGTCGGGAATGCTCCCGACCGAAATCTGGTCGGGATTTTCCGGTCGGGAATGGACGCAAAATCTTGTAGTGGTAATCTAGCTCCACGTATCAGACATATAGTGATGCACCTAGAAGGCCGCCAATACAACAAATGTTGCAAAATTTAAAGATGCAATGTATGTAGGGGAGTCTGGGGCAGGATCTCGCGGCTTCAGAATCATGACCCATGTGAGTTCGGGGACAAGACCTGTGTTAACCCCCTCGCAAGCGAGGTGTCGTGGATAGTCAACCATCGTGGCCCTTGTCCCACTAAAGTCTGGAAAGAACAACCAAACCATTGGGAACATACTTTATTGGGCTTAAATGACCTAAAAAGTCCCTGCTATTCAAAAATACGGGATAAAACTCACAAGGTACTAGATCCACGTGGCACAACGGATCTTCGATGACCCTATGATGCCCAGAAAATGATCAACGATACCCTCACAAGTTGCCCTCCGACATCTACGCCAGTATCATATCATTCTCCGATACTTTTGGAACACCCAAACCATCATATTATCCCATCGAGAAAATGGTCCACCTGGAACAAATCTAAGTTACGTAGACGCAACATATACCTGCTATCCTTAAAATACGATACTCATCAGCATAAATATACCACATGTCATGAAGATTATATGCAAGTCTTGTCAGCCCAATTAAACCATCTGTCACTTCAAACACATGCAACGCGCCAGCTGCATCCTATGTAAATTCCTATAAATAGGGAATCCAGGACCCCTATTTAGGGAATTCCTATGTAAATAGGGAATTCCTATAAATAGGGAATCCAGGACCCTCATTTAGAGGACAAGAGAAAAAAAAGGAGAAAAATATGAATTTTGAATAAAATTTTACTCTATGTCATCTTGTGATTTCAATTCCAATAGTATATCTGAAAAATTGTGCAGGGCGTTCCGATACCAATATTCGTTAAATAATCAAAAATAAATCAAGTGTTAAAAAAATGGCACTTTCTGTGGGAACGCCATAAAATTCCTTCGAGTATTTTCGGAAACACTAGAAAGGAATCAATTGAAAACACCGCAAAGTATCTTCGGTGACAAAGTTTACCTCATGGAAGAGTCCATCGGACCAGTTTTCGGGAGTCGTAAAGAGATGGAAGATGAAGTGTCTACACGGGATCCATCTGATCAACCACCTATAAATCCCCCACCGACTCATAATGCAAATTTCATCAATGTACTAAGAACTGTCTTTGAAGACCTAATGGATGCGGCCCTTCGGAGAGCAGAGCGTACGACAAAAAGGTCAAGAGAGCAGCAACCCATACAACCATATAGGGGAAGGTATTATATAGATAAGCGAGGATTGCGGATTACCCAAACACCCCATCTAACTTCGCCCAATTGGGCGCCAGCGTACCAAACAAAGGAAATGGGAAATATAGAAAGGCCTTATAACTTCCCAAGAATGGACCAAGCAGAGGGAGTGCCCCAGGGATACGTGACAAACTTCCCCTACCGGCCAGGAGAGGAAACCTCGGTTTGAAGGGAAATGCAGGACATGAAGAGAACAATCACTCCCGGGGAAGAACTAGTGTATCACGAATCTCCATTCATCCATGAAATAGCGCATGCGCTTGTTCCCTTGGGAATGAGACCCGCAAGCTTACCCCTATATTCGAGGGACAAGGATAGAAGAGATCCACAAGATCACATCAACCTGTACCTAGCTAGCATGGATTTGGTATCGGCGCCAGACTTCGTCCTTTGTCAAGTGTTTCCCACCACGCTGATGGGGCGAGCTCAATCTTGGTTCTCCCATATACCCCCAGGTACGATTTCTAGGTTCGAATAATTGGCTTTCCATTTTGTTAGACAATTTTCTTGTAACAGGCGTTACCCGAAATTCGTATGCCACTTGTTCACTATGAAACAAAATAAGGACAAATCTTTGAGGGATTTTATGAAACGTTTATCAGACGAAGCCGTATATGCGCCAAACATAGAACCCTCCATGATAACAGACATATTAGCACAAAGCCTACAGTCAGGCAAATTTTTTCGATGCCTAATTGTTAACCGGGTGAAAGACATGAATGAGCTTATGCAAAAAGCTGAAACATACATCCACATGGAAGAGGAAGAAAAATTTAAAATTAAATATGAAAACAATGATAATGACAATAAGGGAAAAGGGAAAGAAGAAAATATGCCCTCTCAAAGGAGAGATAATACATAAGTGCTAAAGGTACTGAATGGACACAAAGATCTAATATGGCTCCAACCTGTTCGACAACCTTATAAGAAAAAAGGATTCATGAAAGTTTTGCAAATATCACAACGCTTACGGACATACCACCGAAAATTGTACCACCTTACAATAAGAGATACATCGACTGCTAGATTTGGGATAGTTAAGGGATTAGTTGGAGGACGGTAGATGAAATAACCGACAAACCGATGACCGAAAAAAAGTAAGGGCTGAAGAAGAAAGCCTTGGTAAGGAAACCCCGTAAGTAAAACTCGAAGAGGATGAATATCTGCAACGAGGATGAATAACCGACAAACCAAGCAGAAAGAACCAACCAGACGTTATTAAAGAGTATGAAAGCTCGACTTGATTGACATCAGGCAAAGTGGGTGGAAGAAATCTCTATTATTTTATGGGGCTATCGCACTAGACAAAGCTCTGCTACTAGAGAAACACCATATAACATGGCTTATGAATGTGAAGCCGTGATACCAATCTAGCTCTGGCTTTAGATCTGTTAGAATAAAGGAGAGCATACGCAACCATAAGGATGAAGGGTTACAAGGTTCGCATGGCCCGATATTACAATACCAAAATCAAAATCAGAACTTTTCAAGTAGGAGATCTAGTGCTCGAAATGGTAGGAGATTCGAGGAACGGTTCTAAGCTACAACCCAGATGGGAAGGCCCCTATAGCCAAATTCATCGGGCTGACAACTTATCAGTTAGGCAACGTGGAAGGTACAGTATACACTAACACCTGGATGCAACGAATATGAGGAAATACTATGCTTAACAAAATAAGTAGATAACTGCAACTGAACGTGTGCCATGAATGTACATGAAAATAAACCATGGTAAATAAAAGATGGTGTTTTATTAAAGAGGTGAGTACTACAGTAGTATTAAAATAGCGTATGCGCTAACAAGAATATACAGTACTACAAGCTCCACCTAGTACCGATAATAACCCTCTTACAACCATGCCTTATTTAAATAATCCGCTGGCCTGTGTGGCGTAAATATTTACATTGATATTTACAAAAATATTACATGAATTCCACCTTAAGGATCTTCCATGCAACGCTTGCCCTCCCTGACAATACGACGACGTTGTTCATGAGTCAAATCTATAGGATCCATAATGGACACTATTGGAACAACAATCCTGCGAAAAGAATGAGCAAAGGACGACGCATTGGTAGGAGTAGAAATAGAAGTGTGAATATCCAGATCATGAATAATCAAATCCGCTAAAAACTCAGGAAGAGCTGTCACGACTTCTTGGCATAGGCGATATCCAATAAGAACCATTTCCCTCATATCCCCACGGAGAGTTTCACGAATTTGCGAAAGATTAGGAAGGGCCATCGTAGCCTGAGCACGGGCCATTACCAAAGCCACCTCATGCGCCTTAGCCATATCCTCTATCTTACGGTGAGCAACGTCCCTATCGACAGTGAGCAATGCCGATAGCTCATCGGAGGTTTTAATCTGAGCTTGAAGATTGTCACTCATCTCTTCCAAACCCAGAGCGCAGGCACGTTTTAATGCCAGAAGACGCTCAAGATCCCACGACTTTTCCTTAGAATCCTTAAGTATCCCTCCAATACTCCCTGATATGCCTTTGCCTGAGCCTCTACACAACTAATGTTCCTACGAGCTTCTTAAAGCTCCTTCTCCATGTCATCAAGATGACAAAACATGAAGCCCATGTTAGCAGGAGAATAATCGTTATGAGACTTGATGGCATCTGTCACCGTGAACAACTAAGAACGCACAAGAAGTCAAAGGTCCCTGCAGAATCTATCTCGGAGGGTGGACATAGAAAGGGTCCCCAATAGCTCATAGTCAGCCTGGTTCAATAAACCACTTAGGAACTTACGACAGAAGTCGGCATTAGGTGCCAACGATGGAGGAGCTGGGTATTTCTGTAACCACGGCTGGTACCTTTACCGGCAAGAGATGCCATTATGGGAGACGAAGGAGAAGGCTCATCCACCACATTCATGGAAGCTAGTATGGTATGAGGCGAGAGTGATAGGTTTAAGCCTAGAGAAGTAGATGGTCCTGGCTCGCCATCTTAGGAAGCTATAACTTGCCAAGAGAAGTAGATGGTCCTAGCTCGCCATCTTGGGAAGCCATAACTTGGGCTACATCACCAAAGAATGCATATATAAGTAGAGGCTCGATCACCCAAGCCAGCGAGGCGATCCCCGATACCACAGAGTAATCATTGGGACCCATCCTAGAGGGAATGATCTTATACTCAGAAGGAGGAGACTTAGGATCGTCAGAATGAAAAATGTTATCCGGCATCGAAACCAGAAATTCCTTAGCAAATAGATATATTGCACAAGTCCATCTCCGACCCTAAGGAACCCAAAAGCAACCATCAAAACAGCTAAACGCAAAAATTAAAGAAGACATCCGACAACAAACATACTAAATAGAGAATTAATAGGCAAAGGCTTTGGAGGGAACACCATAGCCTTGGGCCCCCGCTGCAAACCTGCCATAGCCAACGTCTCCAAGTTCTCTAGTAATGCACATACATCGTAGCACTCGATATACATGCCCGTGGTGGACAAATACACCATTTCACGCACAGACATATCGGGGTTAGGGAGTACAAAGCCTAAGCCCCAACGTATGAGCACATCCCATGATTCCGCTAAAACACCCCTCGACTTGATGAAGAAAAACCTCTTCTTCCAATCCACTAAAAAAGTAAGAGGGCGAGGAGTAGAAATAAAGTTACGACGGTGATCCCTGTGTACCAAACTAAAAAAGGGAAGACCATTAGGACACAGATGAAGGATAAAGCAGCCCCCATGCTATATGGTGTCATCGAAAGATCTAACAAATTGCAGCATAAGATATATTCCACCAAATGACTAAAGGAATTTTGGTGTTACTTGTCTGGGACAAATCTGCCAATACCTAAAAAGGGACTGGATGAAAGGATGAAAAAATTGGCGCAGGCTGTAGCGAATCTGATCTGAATAAACAGTCATATAAACCATTGTAGGATAAAATGCCCGTTGATGAGGTTGAGGAATTAGAATGTCGTAATCATCAGGGTTCATGCGATATTCTGTCAGCAAGTTTGAACTAGTTATTGGGATTCAATACTCATGCAGGATCCTACCTTACCCCCTCCAATCATGGCACCCCCATTCAGAGGAGTAGTGTTGAAAATCGAAAAAAAACAATCCACAGGTAAATAAGACTCCCTACGAAGGAACGTTAATCGCAGTTCATCAATAAGGGAGGTATCGGTGCGAATAAGGGGAGCATAAGATACCACAACAGAACCTCGATAGATTCTTGATAAACCCCCGATGCTTCCTCTCATCCAAGCAAAATTGTGTGGAACATCTGGCAAGCCACGCCTAATTATATGGAGAGCAGGATTTCCAGGAGAAGGAGTTTGTAAAGGGGAAGGAGAATGAGATGAACGGGGAGTCAAGCTTAAGAATAGTGGGTGATAAACAAAGGAAAAACAAGGTTATAATCACTAAGAGGATTAGTGATCAGCCACAAAAGTTGTCAGCAAAAAAGCATACGAAAAGGATAAAGTTGTGCTTTTTGGAGAAAGTTGAAAGTGAATGAAAACAAAGTGATGATTTCTACCTATTTATAAGAAAAAATAGTCACTTGGGTCCCCCGTCATCAGGTCACTTTAAAGAGGAGGACGGTAGTGATGACCAATCCCTAGCACATGCACCTGACAGCTTCGACAAGTACGGAAGAATGTCCCTGATGGTTGGCGACATTCCCTGACGTCAGGTATAATCACTCAATTTAAGACAATAACACAAACTCCCAGGATTGTCAAAAGTACATTATTATATTGAAAAGGTGGAATACATCTACATCGCAAAGGCATCATGTACAAAGTAAACCGAGTAACCTTTTCTTTCATATGAAAAATTACAAGCTCAAAAGTAAACAAAATTAGGATGTCTATCTAGAAAAACATCTCTGATAGCTAAAGCCAAAAAACAAAAACGAGAGCATACAAAGTGTCACAAAGACATACAACTCCCAAGTGCGGTACATAAAATCCTATCCTAAGAAAACATAAACAAACACATCAAAATAGAGAACAATAGCATCATAAGACCATCAATGGGTGGTAGGCACGAATGGAGTGGTCGGATCAGGAAAAACAACATTCGGAATGGTCGGAGGCACTAGACTGTCGGCAGTGGAAACATTGGACACCTTGAGAAGAGAATGGTCAGAAGAAACATCGAGAGGATGGAAACCATCATGAGCGGCAGTCACCAAAGTAACAGGCATAGGTAAACCTGCCATTACCGCTCCAAAACATTAAAAAATACGAGGAACTAAAGACTTCGATATGATAGAGGAGAGAGGAAGCAGATTGGACGCCGAAGGCGAAGGAGAATGGGCCATAATACGATTGAAAGTCTCAAATGCCTCCTCCATCGTGGGAGGTTTCACCAACAAATTGCGAGGATTTAGATATCTCCAACCGTCCTCCTTGATGAACAACTTATCATCCCGACACTTGTTCACGCAACGGAGAAACCCACACAACAGAAGACCCATTAAGTACCCCTGGTATCGGGACTGGAGCTCCTTCTCACAATGCTTAAAAGTCCCATCCTTAACCAGTTCGACGACCTCCTCCAATTTCAACTTCAACTCTTCAGGGGAGGTGAATCCAATGGGGATAGGAAGAGGCTTCATTAGTTCCTCCTTCAACATTTCTACACGCTCATAGGCGTCAGTCAGATCCTTTCTGAGATCCTTTTCCTTCCCTGCCCATGACACATTTTCTCCTTCAGTGTCATCACCTTATCCTCAAGAAAAGAACATGAGGATTGACTTTTCTCCAAGGCCTCCTTCAGCCCAACCACTTCATCAGACAAAACTTTCTCCCGAGCAAGACTCTGCACAAAGTTGGTCCGAAGCTTCTCCCTTTCCTTCTCTACAATGGCGAGTGCCTGATCTCTTTCTTTTGACTTTTCCATTGACATCATCACAATTGCATGTGCAACATCCAACTCATGATAGATAGAAGGAATTATCCTTGGAACCTAAACAAGAGATGGTTGTCAAACTAATCCTTTATACAACATAAAGCATAAGCATAAAAATTACCATTTGAGCACGCCACTTGGGGCAGAAACGTGCTACCCCTTCACTATCACGAGTCAAGGCAGAAGTGGAGTTCAGGTATCGGGTAAACACATCTATAGCTTCTTCCATCTCCATTGGCTTGGGCATCGGGCCAGTGTTAGCTCCTTCACCCGTTGAATGAATAAAACAAGGAGATCCCGATATAGTGAACCGACTGGAGAACGACATACCATCTCGATGAGGATAAGAAGCAGTAGCAGTATGTTGGGAATTTGTGAAGATGGTGGGCTGAGAAGCTCTAGTAGAAACCCATGCAATAGAAGCAACCAAAAAAAGAAGCAACTCGTCCAAAAGTGCTAAGTGAGAGGGGATCAAAGGTGGATTGGGAGAAGGTGATGGCATGATCGTGACATGATAAGAAGGTGAAGCATCCCTAAAAAACAATTCATCAATTGAAAGATGACCCTCCTTGGAAGAGACATTTGTATGAGGAGGCATCTCTTCATCTGGTGAGACCACAATATACAAACATTAGACGAAGAGCATACCGTAGACGATATATGGTACTGAAAAATAAGCAGAGATGTCGTAACAGAATTTACCCGCTTTTAAGAAATCATCCTCATCTAACATGACAACCTTATTATTGTCTGCGAAAAAGAGTTATGAGTAATCATAAATAGTTAACGTGAAGAGAGGCGATTCTACGATATTTACCTATAAAAAGGGAACTGATATCCATTTGAAATTGGGAAATCGACATCGGAGACATAGCCGAGGACTTGAGGGAACTCGTTAAAATCTAAAGATCTCCGATAACAAGGGATGAACAAATGGTTGTGACTAGCGGTTCACAAGTCAACGACATCATCGGGGTGGTTACTCCCATAGACTAATAAGAAGCCGATGAGATCTCCACAACTTCTAGGGCCTTGGACTCTGGCAATGCCAAGTCAAGAGAGGGAAGAGGATTAGGATTAGCTCCAGCATCCTGTAGTGAATCAGATGCTACCAATGTCCTAAGGTCAGGACCATTAGAATCGTCACTCATAGTGAAGATGGCCGAGTCACACTGTTGGAGCTGTTACACCCCTCTCCGAAAGAGCAGCTACCTCGGAGTTCCTTCTAGAAGTCTGGGACATGTCCCCAAAAGATAAACTACTAGCACCAAACACATATCTCTTTTTTATCCGAGGGGGAGGAGGTACGGATGGAGTTTGAGAAGCGGAAGAAGAAGGAACAATGAGTAATTTTGATAACAATGACACTTCAAAATACAAAAAAAGAGTTGAATCAGGGGAGTGAACTAATTACGAAAGAAAAAAATGATGCATATGGTTAAAGGAAGATTACCAAAAATTGTCTTATCTTCTCCCGACAACGTAAGAAATGATCCTCCTTCTTTCTCCACATCTATAGGAGAAATCTTGAACAAACCAGCGGCCTTATATAGAGCGTGATAATGATCAAAATTTGACAAAAGACCAACATCTAACACTGATTTGGAGGAAAGTGACGAGTCCAACCTGTAAGAAGGGGACTCGGGAGTCCTCCAAGTGTGAAGTCCCATTTACCTCCCTCCGTGGGCTTAACGAAGAAAAACTTATCCTTCCACCTGTTGTAAGAGACATTATTTCCGACTAACACCCTCTTGAGCTTATCTCAATTGCAGAAGAAATAAAAGGGAGCTTCGATCGATGACACATTTACCTTAAAAGTCTGAAAGAACCTCTTGGTAGTACACCAAAAGACGAAGGCGGACAAGACGATGTTAGCGGTGAGTTGGCTAGTGAAAATGTCACAAGCCTTAAACACCTCGCAATAAAATGGAGGAAAAAAAGACCAGAGCGCCGCCCGAACCTGGATGTAATAAATCGTAACGCAGCCTTCTGGCGAATTGTCACCCCTTTCCTCTGACAAAGGGATTCGGGGCTCCAAGTTCCTCGTAGAAGCTCTACACTACTTGAACAAAGCTTGCACCTACTCCTTTGTAGCGATACTAACAATAGTGCCCACTTTTTGGAGATTTCGAGAATCAGCGTCCAGAGTTGCTTTGCCGGCTTTCTTTCTACTTTAGGCAGGAGCAGGGACGTCATCACCATCACCACTAGCGTGATCTTACGCTTACTGTTGCGAGAAGAAGTGGCAACCCCAGTCACCGCCAGAACATCCATAGTAGAGGCGAACGTAACCGCCCCAGTAGCAGAAGCATCAGCAACCAAGTCCAACGCAGCATCTGAAGTAGCCATAACCAAAAACTAAGAGAAGTGTTGCAGAATTAGGAGCAAGAAATAACACCAAGAATTGAAACTCTGAGAAATTATGAAAAGAAAGTTGAGGAGAAAATCAAGGGTTTTTATAACCCTAAAAACAAATTGGCAAAGTAAGTAGTGGGGGGTTGAGAATTAATTACCCTACAAGTAACAGGCACGTTTCTCGAAGAAAAAAGAGTCGTTACCACGATAAGTCTCCCGACTACATGAGTGGTTATTAGTGTGCCAAGTCATCAAAGATGATTTGATACCCAAGTTCCACGATGATGAATCCTGGAAAATGCACAAGAATTCCTCTTGATTCTCACGAATAAAAAAGAAACTGGGGGGATGGGTGTTAAGGTGTCGTGGATAATCAACCATCGTGGCCCTCATCCTCCTAAAGTCTGCAAAGAACAACCAAACCATCGGGAACATACTCTATCAGGCTTAAATGACCTAAAGAGTCCCTGCTATCCAAAAACAAGGAATAAAACTCACAGGGTACTGGATCCACGTGGCACTACAGATCTTAGATGACCCTACGATGCCCAGAAAATGATCAACGATACCCTCACAAGTTGCCGCCCGACATCTGCGCTAGTATCATATCATTCTCTGGTACTTTGGGAACACCCAAACCATCGTATTATCCCATTGAGACAAATATAAGTTACGTAGACGCAACAAATACCAACTGTCCATAAAATCCGATATTCATCAGCATAAAGATACCACCTGTTATGAAGATTACATGCGAGTCTCGTCAGCCTAATTAAACCATCTATCACTTCAAAGACATCCAACGCGCCAGCTGCATCCTGTGTAAATTCCTATAAATAGGGAATCCAGGACCCTCATTTAGGGGCAAGAAAAAAAGGCGACAAACACGAATTTTGATTAAAAGTTTACTCTGTCTCATCGTATGATTTCAATTCTGATAGTATATCTGAAAAATCAGGCAAGGCGTTCCGATACCATATTCATTAAATACTCAAAATAAATCGAGTGTGAACAACCTGGTAATCAGGTTTCGTCCCGCCAGTTTCCCTGCCCCTGAGTAAGAATCACAACGACAGAACCGATCATCACAATCCCAACTTCACAAACACGAGTCAAACTCATTCAAAACATGAATAATCAACCCATCATCAAAGCATCATCATCAAATCATTATCAATACCATCCAAAAACAATCAACAATTGTCGTCATTCAACACCCAAAATTTAATTATAGTCAATAATTATCAAAACATCACTAAATATTCATCAACAATCACCAACGCATTCTCAACACCACAAAGTACTAATGTTTGCACCACAAATTCACAAAGCTTTATTAATCAATTTTTTTTAATCAAATCCTTCATCAAACACAAAAAATAGATAATCACCCTTAGTCATTCATCATCAATAGCTGTCGCACGAATGACTCTTCACCCATCTTCGGAAACTCCGTACGATTAAAATAAAATTGAACTCGTAACACTTATTACCCTTAAACTAATTATACCTTTCTCACCTTTCTCCATGTCCAACAAACACTTCTGGACTTGAATTGAGGTTTCATTATCTCCTAGCCAATCTTGGGAACAAATAAGTCATTGTACTACTCTCGGAGTTAATGAGCTCCTACAACAATCAAGGGTACGTCCTTCTGTACTAAAGGTTGATTCTGAGGCAATTGTTGAGATCGAGATCGCCAATAAATTGCGACCTATGTTGGACATTATTGGATATCAATGGATGTTTGAAAGTGCAGGTTATCTGGTTAATGTTAGAACAACATTGGATTTACAATGTTGGTTTCACATTGGAAACAAAAACGGTCTAGCATTGAGTTTCTATCTTTGAATATATATGTTTTGCCTTTATTCACCTGATAATCAAGTTTCACGGTTTAGTTGACTTTGTATGTTTCAGGATGAAGATTAAACATAAGTTAAAGTAAGAAGTTTCATTGTTCAAGAAGTTTCCTTACTGGCGGAACACGTTTGTTAAAGAAGGAAAGCTTTGGAGTTCAAGTGCAACTAGGATGATCTCTGAATTGAAAAAAGTTTATTTGTGAATTCGAACTTATTTCTAATAAGAAAACAATTATTCAAGAAGGAGTCAGAGACTAAACAGAAAAAGAGTTCAACAAGGAAGCTTGAAGAGTTACCAAAGTTGTGTACTACATACCTTGAAGATCAAGTCTCAATACTACTATTTAAAGGGATGGAGTACATCAAGACAAAAAGAGAGACAATATAGCTAAAAGAATCTGAGTGACTAGATCAAATTTTGTTTAGTTTTTTGTCTTACTTTATGGTGGTTTGAGATTCACGAGTTAAGTCTGGATTCTAGAGTTAAGGAGTTGATTTTTGTTTGCTCAATTGAGTTCGATCAACTTGAGAGTGCGAGCTTGAGAGTTGAGAGAAAGATTTTGGTAAAATCATTATTTATAGTGATTATCTTGCCTAAGGCTAGGAAGATTATAAACCCTTATAATCTTATGAAAAAATAATGTTCTTGTGTTCTTTTATTCTGCAGCAAATTCTCTGTCAAGAAGATTAAATCGATCAAACTGTTAAGGCAACACCAGCTTAACACCGTGACATGATTCCAGTGTTAAGGCAACATCAGCTTAACAATGGAAGTTGTGACCGGTGTTAGAATAACATCAGAAGAACATTGTGTTAAGAGTATCAATCCCGATCCACACAATTTGAATTGGCGTCAGAGCTAAACACCGATTTCACTGGTGCTTGGATTTGATACTACATGATGGACAACATCAATCCCAATGCCATCAGATTACCAGTTTTGGATGGCTCCAATTATGCCCACTAGAAGATCAAAATCATGACTCACAACAAGTCCATTGACATAAGGGCAAGACAAGCTATGATCAACGGGTATTTCCCTCCCACATATCCAAGGGATGTTGACAATGATCTTGTGCCTAAACCAAAATCAAAATGGGCAGCAACCGAGCTAAATCTCTATAACTTCAACGAAAATGCGTTGAATGCGATATTCTGTTGGTTAATCACCATATGTTCAAACTGATTCAAAATTGTACTAAAGCTAAACATGTTTGGGATATTCTTGAACTTCACATGGAAGGAGATGTTGTTGTAAAACAATCTTGACACATACAACTTCTCCATGATTTTGAAAAACTCAAGATGAGTGGGGAAGAAAGTGTGGACAGTTACAATGAAAAGATAGTTGACATTGCTAGTCAATGTGAGAATCTAGGTTTTGCGATGACAAATCAAGAGATGGTTACAAAGCTTATAGAACATTATCTTCTCAGTTTGTTGTCAAGAAAGTAGCTTTGGGAGAATCTAAAACCATGGCTACGTCAGATTTCCAAGTCTGTCATAACAAACTTAGGGAATTTGAACTAGAGAATAATTTCACATCAAGAAAATAGAAAAGTGTTGCTTTAGTATGTGTTGATTCAGGGAACAATGAGAGTGATGAAGAGACTAAATTAATTTCTTCTAACAATGGTAATATTACCAAGAAGTTTGACACATTGAGCTCTAAAGGTAAATCAAAAGTAAAAAACTCTAGTAATACATCCACATGGATTAAGAAATTTCCTCCCAAATTTGATAAATACATTGCATCTAAGCCTACTCCTCAAGAAGCTGAAAAATTGAAAGAGGTACAATGTTGTGAATGCAAAGGTTGGGGGCTTATGGCTGTTGAATGTGCTAACACTCTTCAAAAAAGAGGTTCTTCTCATTGGGTTTGTGTACATGATTTTAATGAAGAAGATTTCAGCTCTGGATCAAGTGTTGACGCTGATGAAAACACAGAGGAGATCATACTGCTGCGTATTCACTCAAGTGGACTAGACAAAAGAAGATCTACAAAACTACTTAGAATCTGAATGTGACACTGAGATTGAAGAACTATTACGAAAATAGGAGATTTTCTTTGGAGATTGGAATGAATACAATTCTTGTAATTATTCTAATGTCTTGTTTGATAATGAAAAATCTAACTTTGATTGTTTTCATGACTCAGTTGATTTAGATGAAGAATACTTCTTTGAAGGAGAAATATCCCATGAGGAAATCATAGAAGATTTGAAATCTACCTACCATAAACTACTGCTGGAGAACCACTAGCTCTCAAAAAATGACAAAGTCTTGAAGGAAGAGAATGCAAGGCTGAAAGAGATGCTGAAACTGTATGAAGAAGACCTTGACATAGGTGAGGCTGAACTTGATGAGGTAAAGGTACAACTAGAAAAAGCAGAACATACCATAGCTAAATGGAAGTCAGGTACTTCTAAACTTGATGAGGTACTAACTATGGGAAATCAAGGACGAAATGGTCTGTAATATATTGAGAAACCTACCTCAAACGTTGTTACTTCTA